>OZ025298.1:189244794-190464294 GCA_964019185.1 Maratus speculifer | reverse complement strand
AATTAAATTTATTTTACATCTTCACAATAAGGTCTACAACTTTTATATTGACAAGTTTTCCATAGAACCAATTCTTATAGCAAAAATAAATTAAACAAAAATAGGAGTTGGAGAAAAAAACCTTAAATCCAAACTGCTTATATTCTGACTCATTTTAAAATTCATTTTTGATTTTAAACGCATCCAAATGACAGATCCTCTTATTTAGGAACTATATAATGCGACGTATTGGCTAATTTTTTGATAAAGGCAGAATATATTTTTTAAAAGGCTGCCAAAAAAGGTATTTTGAACAGATTTCCCGAAATTATTGTCATTAAAAATTGATTAAGTATAACAAATTGCGTTTTTTCTGAGTCATTTTTGAATTCATTTTTGTTCTCAAACCCATCCAATTTACAGGTCCTATTATTTAGGAAATATATAATGCGACGTATTGGCCAGTTTTTTGATAAAGGCAGAATATATTTTTAAAAAGGCTGCCAAAAAGGGTATTTTGAACAAAATTTCACGAAGTTATCATGATTGAAATTTGAGGAAATTTAAAAAATTGCGTTTTTACCGAGTCATTTTTAAATCTTTTTTCGTTCTCAAACTCATCCAATTTACAGGTTCTCTTATTTAGGAACTATACTATGTGACGGAGTGGCCAGTTTTTTGATAAAGGCAGAATATATTTCAAAAAAAGGCTGCCAAAATGGGCACTTCGCTCAAAATTTCCCAAAGCGATCATGATTAATGAACTGTGGGTATTCAAATAACAAATTGGTTATTTTATGACTCATTTTTAAATCCAATTTTGCTCTGAAACGCATTCAAATGACAGTTTTTTGTTACTTAGGAACTATGTAATGTGCGTATTCTTCGATTTTTTGATAAAGGGTGAATATATATATTTTTAAAAGCTGTCAAAGTAAGCATTTCGCAAAAAAAATTTCCAAAGTGATCATGATAAAAGAATTGAGGTTGTATTCAAATAACAAATTGTTTATTTTATGACTCATTTATAAATTCAATTTTTCTCTCAAACGCATTTAATTGACAGTTTTTTGTTATTTAGGAACTGTGTAATGTGCCGTATTGGTCAGATTTTTGATAAAGGCTAAATATATATTTAAAAAAATCTGTCAAAGTGGGCACTTCGTACAAAATTTCTCAAAGCAATCTTGATTAAAGAATTGTGGATGTATTAAAATAATAAATTGGTTATTTTATGACTCATTTTTAAATTCAATTTTGCTGTCAAACGAATTTAATTAACAGTTTTTTGTTATTTAGGAACTATATAATGAGCATATTGGTCAATTTTTTTTAATAAAGTAAGAATATAATTCAAAATATGTTGCCAAAATGGGCATTTGAGTAGAATTTCGTTTAAGAGAATTTTGATAAAACCAGTTCTTACAGAAAAATGAAATTAAAAAAATTTTAAAAGCGGTTGAATAAAGTAGTTAAACTGGGTTTATCTCTAATCATTTTTTTTATTTTTATTTATTTATTTATTTATTTTATTTATTTATTTATTTATTTTTTGAGATGAAAACTTTTCGAAATCTACCTCCGCCTATAGGCCATGCCGAAAGGGATTTTAAATATTTATTAGAGGTACAATCTAATTTCAGCAATGTACAAAAAGACAGATTTTCTAATTTAGGAAAATATAATATTCCATGATATACAACAATGGCTTCCGAAATACCCACGATTTCGAAAAGCACTTCTCATTTTCTAGAAAACTTGGAAATCGTTACTTTTTCCAGATTGAAAGAAAATTTAATAAAAAACAATGGTTATTTTGTTACCACTGATTTTCAGAAAGGTTTTCAATTGGTTTCCTCAAGACAGAATATAAATATATCGGATGCTATTGACTCGCTACAACAGATGTGTCTTATAAACAAACGATAAATGAATATCTTCAACATTAATATAAATATTAATATTATGTTGTTACACTTGGTTGAATAAATTCAGTTGGGAAACCGAAAATTTTTATTTGAGAATAAATAGCAATTTTGAAATTGGTTAAAACCTAAAAATATTCATCCCCGTTTGAGAAGACTATGTAATTTATTATAAAAACTACTCTGAAACATTTCCAAAGTCAGTGTAGACAAAAAAAAAAAAAAAAAAAAATTATAAATGTTTTTTAAAAGAAAAGCGGGATTGGGACGCCATGCTCATTCATATTAATTTTACTCTAACATTTTATATACATTCAGTGGCGCCAAGTTATATGGGCCCGTAAGGCCCGAGCCCTCCCAATAATTTTGAATCATAGCGTACCCAATTTCTATTGTTCTAGTTATTTAATTCATTATTATTTTATTATCCATATTTCTTCTTAGAATGAAATTTATTTTGTCAATGACCATGTGTTTTAATTCTCCGACTGACAAACATAAATTCCAAATGACTGGAATGTTTTGCTTCCAAGTTTAACTTTGTGTTAATTCAATTTGTAGCCATGCTCATGATATCATGACAATAAATATAAGTGCCTTTATAAAGAAAAACGCATGAAAATACAATTCAGTCACACACAAATATAATTTAATAGCACAATAGCAGAATTTAATAAAATTGTAAATTTATTTAAACATGATAGCTTGACTTAAAATTTTCACCTTTCACCATCTGCCAACCCTTTAAGAAAAAACAAATTGGTCGCACAATTTTACAAAAAAACTTTAAGCCCACCCAATATCTTTGAGCCAATCGAATATTTTTCAAAAGTTGGCGCCACTGTATACATTTATCATATGAAATAAAATTTTATCCATATGCATACATAAACACTTTGCTACATGTACTTTAATTTACATGTATGATAAAACTGTGGAAAACTTTTGACAAATTAAAAGTGTCTTTTTTAGCACTTTCCAACAAAGTTGAAAAGTGCTTATGCATTCGGTTTGTCTGTCCGTCTGTCCGTCTGTCCGCGCTCTAACTCCCGTAAATATACTCGGATTGCTGTGAAATTTTTATACGTTATTGATGTTTACCCTAGCACGAACCCTATTGAAAATGAAGTATCTACCATGATTAGTTTATCTACAGAGAGAATCAAAAGTTTCCCATTACATTACGGCCTGTGGGGAAAAATCGTTAATATACTCGGATTGCCATGAAATTTTAGGACGTTATTGACGTTTACCTTAGCACGAACCCTATTGAAAATGAAGTATCTACCATGATTAGTTTATCTACAGAGAGAATCAAAAGTTTCCCATTACATTACGGCCTGTGGGGAAAAATCGTTAATATACTCGGATTGCCATGAAATTTTAGGACGTTATTGACGTTTACCTTAGCACGAACCCTATTGAAAATGAAGTATCTACCATGATTAGTTTATCTACAGAGAGAATCAAAAGTTTCCCATTACATTACGGCCTATGGGGAAAAATCGTTAATATGCTCGGATTGCCATGAAATTTTAGGACGTTATTGACGTTTACCCTAGCACAAGTCCTATCGAACATGAAGTTTCTACCATGATTAGTTTATCTACAGGGCGAATCAAAAGTTTCCCAATACATTACGGCCTATGGGGAAAAATCGTTTCAAAGGAATTTTAAAGATGTTATACCCTGTCAAACATATTAAAATATGCATTCTATAAAGTATAAGGTGAAAATGTAGCTATTGTTCATTTACAGGGCTACACAAAAGAATTCCATTAGATAATGGTAAAAGGGGGAATTGTGTGTGACATATTTTAAATATATTAAGCTTTTTCATGTATAATAAAATTGATATATGTCGCTGAAGCTTAATATAAATTATACGCTACTGACTTGCATAATATGAAGTACATAGCATTTACAGGGTCACACAAAAGATTTCAAATAGTATATTTTTTCCGAAGTACCGTATATGTGTCCGATGATGGCTGATGGAGGGATGAAATGCATTTTAATTATGATATGCGCGTTTATATTTCACTAAATATATTCACATTATATGGTGTGTATAAATGTTATAGTTGATATACAGGGCTACCCAAAAGAGCTCACCAACGTTACTGAATATGAGCGTAAATTATTTAAACTTGGTTCTTAAAAAAGCTATGCATTTTTACGCTGAGCTTCATTCAATTTACTGAGAAATATTTGCAGAATATAGATAAAAGGATATACAGGGCCACGCAAAGAATTCGGTACATGGACGCCTATGAATAATGATTTATGAGAATGTGATTTCAGTTGTTTAAAAGTGTTTTAGTTTACAATAAATTTTAGCTTAATGCTGCTGACGTGTAATAAAGGTACAATGTAAACTACAGGGCTGAACAAAAGTATTCAAGTATGTTTTCATCTATTAGTATGAATTGCTGAAAAAGAAATTTCAAGCTACTGAGTATTTTCTTGCTAAACTAAATTTTCCCATTATATCAACTGACATATGAAATACAGGGCTATTCAAAAGTACTGGAATACATATTTGGGTATATTTGGCTATACACTATTATTTCCCTAAATAATAAAGTTTTGTTAAAGATTTCATTAAGTGTTGGAAAGTGCTTCATAATCTATGCTTAACGCATGATTTTTCATACTTGTTTTTTTTTTTTTTTTTTTTTTTTTTTTTTTGCTTTGCGAAAAATTGTACATATTAACTTCAATTTCCATAAAACCTATTTTGGTGGTAGAATATAAATATAAAATCATGCATAGCAGTCAAATTTAAAAAAAATCATGATTTTAAGAAATTTTTTTTTGAAAAATTGCAGTTGCTCAAATATAAAGTTTTACTCGCAGAAAAAAAAGAAAAACTGTGCGCCATAAGTCTTGAGCATAATCTAGTGAATATAGCCTCCAAATCTCGTCAAAATCAGTCTGGTAGTTTCCGAGGAAACGAGTCTTAAAGCTCGCAAATTTCTCATAGTATTGCACTCAGTTTTGTCTTTCCTTAAGGGGTCTCTATATAATACTACATAATTTTAAGCATATGAGCAGATTGTTTTTAAATTTCTCCTTTAAATTTGAATATTTGTACATGATTTTTTTTTTTTTTTTTTTTTTTTTTTTTTTTTTTACGTGAGATAGCTGAGGTTGACTTGATATGGCTATTGTTTTACTTTTTTACTTTCCTGACCGGTTCCAAAATTGAAAGTATATTTATTTTAAAAAATCTGCAACCAAAATCAAAAAAATTAAAAAAAAGCCATATTAGAGATTGATCTCCGCTATTCCATGTAAAATATCATTTTAAAATATTTCAATTTAAATGAAAAATTTGAAGTCAATCCTCTTATAAGATTATCATTACCGATCAGGTGTTTTCAAGAAACTGAGAAGTCTCTTTAAATTACGAAAATATATTATTTCCTATGGTTTTTAATAATGAAGATCACTTATACGGGACAATGAATAACTCAGAAATAATTATTGTACAGTTTCATTCATTTTATATTATATTTTCATAGATAAAGAAATACTTGTATATTTTTACAATGATGTAATATTTATTGTATTAAGAATGTTTGAATCCAAAGTATACTTTATCATGCATTTTTCTCTTGTTACAAGTCTTTGAAAGAATAAGAAATTGTATCACAAATACTTTCACTTCCTAGAAAAGTAGCAAAGTTATACGTCACATGCTTGCAATATTATCATTTACTTTTAATAACGTCATGGTTTATTTTACTTATTTGTTAGAACATCAATATTTATTTCCAAATCATAGTAACTGGATTTAAAAAAGTCTTTCGCTTAACAGAAACTTTTAACTAAATCAAACTAAATTCTTGCATGAAATCTTTAAGCGAAAACAATTCACGCACAGGAAAATAGTTTTTATCCAAATATTTGTAATCAATCGAATAAATCTAAAGCTAAACACTTACCCTGATTGCTTAGTAGCAACCAGCAAGAAAAACATTCATTGGGAAAGAGAAAAATCTAAATTACCGCTATTAGTGTTTACTTAAGCAGGTTACAATGTAATGAAATCTTGCACGCACACGTTCATTAAAAGAGCAATCAGCTAAAAACCTCTTTTCTATTCAATTACTGGGGTATTTTGTAACAAATCTTTTGTACTGCCAGTTTGATAATTTCAATATGATAAATGATATATGAGAAATGGTATGAGACAATCACTCAGAAACATACATTTATAGTACGAAATTTCCTGGAAAAAAAAAAGAATAAAGAATAAAACAAGAAAGGAAAATAATGAATTTGGCATAGATAATATACAGTCATATTATATATAATCCTTATCTATTTTATATATAGTCAATTGTAACAGATTATAAAGAAATTACATAGTCCTTGTTTTATTTGAATTATTTTATTCGTCTTTGTAAATGAACCATAAGTGCTACGCAAACCACAATCTCTAAGAAACATTATACTTTGCACTTCAAGGAACCTTTTTTAACAAGGCTACAGCTGTACCAACAAGTTTATTTCACCCAAGAAAAAACAAGTTTGCTAGTGTTAATCCTATGAACAACATTTTCAAAGATATCTTGTTTGCTTTTCAATATTTCTATTTTTACTTTTATTTTCATTTTTATTTTCATTTTTTATTGTATTTTTTTATTTTTATTTATTTACTTATTTATTTGTTTTGCATTATAAAATTGAAAACTATTTCTACAAGGACCGTCTTTTATTTCTGGAGCCGGCTTAGAGAGTGAAAATATCCTCTGTAAAAAAGGCCTACCAAGGAAATTAAAAAAAAGAAAAGAAAAGAAAAGAAAAGAAAGAAAAAGAAAGAAAAAAAAGAAAAACAGCCTTGTAAAGATAAATCTCAGCTATACAAGGCAAAAAATAAAAAATAAAATAAAATAAAATAAAAATATTGAATTGCAAACGAAATATCTTTAAAAATTTAATCCATAGAATTAACATTAGCGACATATGTTTTTTCGTGAATGAAGCAGCCTGTTAATCTGAAAGAAGTCCAATTCTATGTTACAGCTCATATTCAAAATATTAGAATAATTACCTTTTTTTTAGAAATTGAAAATATCGTTTAGTAATTTAATGTCTTTTAATGAAAATATGCAAACGATATTTTTATTAAGAACTTGTTGATTAAACTTACTTGTTATCTTAAATTTAATATCATTTTTGAAAAGATTAATTGCAAAAAAAATTATTTTGAAAAGTCAAAATATTAGAATATTTATTCAAGTGGTTCAAAATATTAGAATATTTCACATTAATTCTCCTTTAATTATTACCAATTCTTAACTGGTGGCATCATTGATTAAATTCAGACTATTTTATTTAAAATCAGTATTCTTTTTTGCAGTTTGTTTCTTTTTCGTCTTAAAATGGGCCGTGTGAGTGATATTCCTGAATCTACTAAACTTCGTATGGTTGATTTGTATCGGCACGGTAAAAATCAATGTTTTATAGCGAATTATTTACATTGTTCGCAATCGAGCGTTAGTAAAATACTAACACAATATTCAAAAATTGGAAAATTTCAAAATAATCGCCGAAATGGTGGCCGAAAACCAAAAACATCTGCTAGAGATGACAGGAAACTGAAGCGTATAGTTAAGAAAAACCGTTTTAAAAGTGTGCGATTCTTGCACCGAAATTGGAAAGAAAAAGGAGTTGAAGTTTCTACATCGACAACATTAAGACGTCTCCATAAATTTAAATTTGAATCTCGTGTACCGAAAACAAAACCTCTCATGACTGCAAGACAAAAGCGTATAAGATTGAATTGGTGTAAATCAAGACGTTTATGGAGCAATGAAGATTGGAAAAATATATTATTTAGTGATGAAAGTATGTTTTGTGTTTCATATGGTAATCAAGGTATTCGAGTTTGGAGAATGAAGCAAGAAGCATTTGATAAAGAATGCCTTAAACGTTCCGTAAAATTTGCTGCTAGTGTCATGGTTTGGGGTTGTATGAGTGCAGAAGGACCTGGAAAGTTATGCATCGTCTACGAAAAGGTTAACTCTCTGATATATCAAGAAATTTTAGAATATTACATGATTCCATCATCAGAAGATTTATTTGAAGATGATTTCATCTTTCAACAAGATTTAGCGTCCCCGCATACCTCGGTGTCAACTAAGAATTGGTTCCGCCAACGCAACATTAAGGTACAACTTGGCCACCAAATTCACCAGATCTTAATCCCATCGAAAACTTATGGTGTATAATGAAGAAAAAATTTCAAGAAAATCCTCCTTCAAGTAAAACTGAGTTAGTGGCACGTATAAAGTCTATTTGGGCTAATATTGATAGAAATGTTTGTAAACACCTTGTATATAGTATGCAAGATCGATTGTACGCTGTTATGAAAGCTAAAGGGGATGCTACAAAATATTAACTACCATTTACTTCATATTCATAAGGTAATATTGTTGCGTAAAATAAAATATTCTAATATTTTGAACCAATCTAAATTTTATTCTAATATTCTGGTGTGTTTCAGGAAGCTGTATACCTAATTTATTGTGCTGTATTTTATATTTTATAAATGTTAAAATCTTATCTAAACATTCCAGATTTAATTTATAAGAAATTTAATTGCATTTACTTAGTATAAAAAATAAATAAATGACAAATATTTTTTTTCTTATTACTTTTTCTCAATTATTCTAATATTTTGAATATGAGCTGTATATGAATATGAAAAAATGAGTGTCTCATAAACAAACCCAGCATCTGTTCTCAGTATCACAATTTTTGTGCACGTTTATGTCTAAATTATATGCAGATTTCAGGAACAATGACTAGGAAAACGAAACTGTTAATCATGGTTAGAGAAATGGAACAGGAAATATTAAATGTTTTGTTTGGATTTGTGTTTTTTTAAACTAGCTTTCAAGAAAGAATTGTTGTGGAAACGATTTCTTGTGAAAATGCATTTTTCTTCATGATGATGTTTTTTCACCATTTCTTCTATCTAAATTGTTATATCTCTAGAACCGTTAAAGATAACTTGTTCAAAGTTGGATTATGTCCTTTTCAATTATTTTACCTTAATTTTGATTCAGAAAATTTGAATAAAGTATTTACTTTTGAAAATATGATTTTTTTTTAAAGTTACATAATTTCTTTTTAAATTTTTAGTTTAAATATTTTTAAGTCTTATTTAAATTAAGATTTGTAAAGATTCTCAAACAAAATTAAAGCTTATATATTTTTGTTGATTTTAATGAAAAGAAAATGAAATGCAACAAATAATATTTTGAGTTATAATGATTTTAAATTACTCCACTTTTTTAATAAATTTTAAATTTTAAACTATTATTATTATTTGGAAAATTTTAGCGTGTGATTTAAAAAAAAAAAAAAAAAAAAAATATATGGTTAACTATCAAAAAAAGTTTCAAAATTTTAACTCAATAAATAATAATTATTTTAATATCTGTCCCAGACTCCCTTATATGTAATAATTTATGAATCAACTTTTGTATAACGATCATATTAAAGCACTTTGTAAATATGAGAGTACAATAAAAACAGAATTTATCATTTAGTTTTTTTTCTCTCATGTTTTTCTACTGTAATGCCTCGGTGCGATTTTTGATATCGATTTATTTTTTAATGCAATTTTTTATAGCAAGAGAAAGTTTGAACTAGAAATTATTTATTGTTTTATTTCCTCATAAATCCTTTTTGGTGTTTGTTTCAACATCCTGAAAGATAAAAAGTCGTTTGTAGCAATGACCGGAAAAAAGTCGTTAATATTATATCTTGTATCCATAAAAGTTTTTTCTACCGCTATTCTTAAAAAGATAAATAAATAAATAAAATGAAAAATCTCGTAAAACAGAACAGAAATAAAATTGGGATTGGAAACAAAAGGGGAGCTAACCCCTGAAAAACGTGGCAAATAATTTTTATTTGCTTTTGAAAGAAAGAAATGGCATTTAACTTTATGTCACAGGCAACAAAATAGTACTATTTTTGCATTTGATTCTAGCTAAAATGTTTCACATAGTGCAGAAATGTATTAACAATATGGAAATTGTACGTCAAAACATAGCAAATGAGTTATGTTCATACTATAACAATTTTATATATAATCTGATCTTGATGCAATAATACTTTCACTCTTATGTAAAAATGCATGAGCACAAAATTTATTACGAATATATATATATACATAGAAACGGCATAATAATTGAATAAATCAAGTGTTCGAATACCGTAGAAATATCTCACAAAAATTCTTTACACAATGTCTCAATACAGTAACAAATGAATAACAAAGTAAATAAATCGCTAATTAAAGTAAACCCATTTTGTACATATTGCATTCAGGAAAGCGTCTAATTTACTGACTGAATGCTCTGCTCCATGCCCGAGAACTTTCTGTATTCGAAAAAACGCTTTTCCACCTTCAGCAGCTCGAAATTTTCCGATACAATTTCAGACACATTTTTAAAAGTAGAATCACGAAACTTGCTTGAAGGGACGTATGAGGTGCCGAATAAAGTCTTTTTACGCTCAATTCATTAAAATTTGATTTATAAGCAATTAACTTCTCCTAGAAGACCCTTTTTTTCGTTCCCTTATCTCCCACTTCGGAAAAATCGGTTCAAATTGCCGTTTTTGATTGCTTTTTTTGCAATATTTTGTACATTTATCAAAGAATTGACCTTTATGGCACCTTGTGCATTTTCTAAATAAGAGAATCCGCGAGTTTCATGTGTTTGAGAGGAAAAGTGAATTCAAAAATAAATCGGAAAACAAGCAGTTTGAATCGAACACGGAACAGCGTTTAATGCATATCCGTATCTGTAAATGAGGGTTACCATATAGGAGTGGGAGGGGACCCATTCCCCCAGTGTCGCCAAATTCGGCAACCAAAATTATTTGTTAAAAGTAACGCTAACTTGTTATCTCAGGTACTTAGCCAAATTCCAATGGACTCCCATTGTAATCGAATAGGAAATTGGGGTATTTTAATGCAATTAAAACTAATATTAACGTATGGATAGAGTGTATGAATTAGCGTATGAATAAAGAACAAACATTAGTTATTTGCAAAATCAATAAGAATATATTGCTCAGAGATAATTTCTTTTTGTGGCATCAAGAAAAATAATTATTGTATGTAAATTTTAAAGTTATCCCAAAACGATCTTTTAACGTTAGGTCTAGAGCATATTTTATCTAAAATTATTCCTCCTCAAGGTATTTTATCATTTGTGTGTGCGTCTATATGGCACAAAAATGACTGGTGTTTCTGCAAATCAAATATTCCATCCCCCTGGAGGAAAATAAAAAAAATCTTTTTTTTTCCGTCTTACTGTATTGCAGCTATAGTATTGTTGAATATTAGCAGTTAAGTTTTAACATTATTTTTGCATTTATAGCTTTGCTGTGTCGAAAATGAGGTAACTAAAAATAAGTAAAGTTGATTTCTAACTTTTTTTTTTTTTTTAATTGTAGATTATTTATTCTCAGGTTGGAAGTTTTTATCCAAATTAGAACAATCTGTTTTACTGCACTATGAAACATTTTGAATTAAATATGGGTAAATTATACCACAACTTGTTATCCGATAATTTGTAAATTAAAGTCTGATGATAGTGCATACCGTTCATTTTGAAATAAATTCACCTTATTGCTGTAGTTATTAAAAATCTTGATATATTAAACAAAAAATAATTTGCTGAATAAATAACATTAAAAAAATCCTTCATTGTTTAAGCCCGAGAAGAGACAGATATTAGGATATTTCATTTAGTTAGTTCTACATTTAACGTTAAATTTTTGTAATAAATAAGCTACCAATTGACTACTAAAAAATAAATATGAAATTAAAAAATATATATGACACTTAAACTCTCTAAAAACCGTTCAAACGAGCGTTCATCGTTGATTCCTTTTAAACGAAATCGAAATAAATCTTAAACTTTTTTCCAAATTTAAGTTGCAAATATATGTGCTGCAGATTTTATATTATATTTAGGATAGGCGTAAACAAATTTATAAGGCACATCTGAATTAGGAACTTTAAAAGTGTGCGATTTATTTCAATTTCGTTTGAACGGAATCAACGATGATGAATGGTTTTAGGGCATCTAAGTAACACACCTTTTGAGTTATATATACAGGGTGTCCGAAAAGTCTGGAAACGGCCGAATAACTCGAGAAATACATATGAGATTGAAAAACGTAAATATACGTGTTAAATATTTTTAAATAAGCTACTCTGTGATACCAAATTTGACCTTCGAAACCGACCCCCTGGTGGTCAGAGGGGGTCCAACTTTGAACTCTTAAATTATAACTCCCATTTTTTATTGCAGATTCGGATTCTACGGACAAAAATACGTAACTTTTGCATTTGATGTTTATTTCAAATCTTCGTTTATCACGGTGTAATCGAGCATATTAAATCGATACATATTCCCGCTTTTCCAACGGGATTTTCCCTAATCGAAACTGATTGGGCAGAATTTTTGACGTCAAATTCCTCGTCTTTTGTAGGAATAGCTTTTCCTGAAAATCACCCGTGGCGATTATTTCAATAGCGCTACACTGTTAAAAAATTGACACATTTGCTGCAGCGCCACTCCACAGCTATTATAGAATATCTCTTTTGTGACCAATGAGAATGCTCCATAACACAGTAAACTAATCGTTTTCTATAAAAGTGGTGGAGTGACGATGCAGCAAAAGGGTCAATTTTTTTACAGTGTACTTTACTGTGTTATGGAACATTCTCATTGGTCATGAAAGAGATATTCTATAAAAGCTGTGGAGTGACGCTACAGCAAATGGATCAAATTTTTAACTGTGTAGCACTACCGAAATAATCGGCACGGGTGATTTTCAGGAAACGCTATTATTGCAAAAGACGAGGAATTTGATGCCATAAATTCTCCCCAATTAGTTTCGATTAGGGAAAATCCCGTTGGAAAAGCCGAAATATGTATCGATTTAATATGCTCAATTACACCGTGATAAACAAGGATTCGAAATAAACATGAAATACAAAAGTTACGTATTTTTGTCCGTAGAATCCGAATCTGCAATAAAAAATGGGGGTTATAATTTAAGATTTCAAAGTTGGACCCCCTCTGACCCCCAGGGGGTCGGTTACGAAGGTCAAATTTGGTATCACTGAGTAGCTTATTTAAAAATATTTAACACGTATATTTACGTTTTTCAATCTCATATGTATTTTTCGAGTTATTCGACCGTTTCCAGACTTTTCGGACACCCTGTATATGTATATATATTAATGTACAATTGGGTTTACTTTTTTGTTGCAAAAATTTAACGATACTTCTAGAACTAACTCAATTAAATGTCTTAATATATGTCCCCTCTCGGGCTCAAATAATGAAGGAAATATATATATGTATAATTCATTTGTTCAGCAAATTATGTTTTTCTTCAAGTGCTTAGAGTGGGCACTCTGTATAGTAAAATATTTACTACACTGTAAAAAAAAAAAAAAAAAAAAAAAAAAAATCTGTAAAGTTACTAAAAGTTTTCTAGGAAACAGGGATTTCTAGAACTTTCTATGTAATGACAACAGCAAAAATTAATGTAACAGATACAGATTTGCACTGAAAATCAAAAAATCTGTAAGGACTTTTTAGGAAACTGGGATTTCAATAATTTTTCATGCAACTGCAACTCAGGTTACCGATTAAATTTTAGCAAAATAACTGTAATTATAATAGACTCGTTTGTAAAGTTATAGATTTCTCTAACTTTACAAAAATTAGTTTTTTAGATTTACATTTTTTCTTGTACAGTGTACATATAAAAAGTTTATAACCATACAGATTTCGGCAACTTTACATCTGTAGGATTACAGATTTTTTTTTTTTTTTTTTTTTTTTTTTTAGAGTGTACAAGATAAATTTAATCTTGCATCCAGACATTCTTCTGTAGCATATTCCACATACGCTATTTTTATTTCAAATATAATTTTTACTGCGACAAAAAGTTTATAATAAAATTTAATTATCATTTAAATTTCTTATAATTTCGTTCTTGTATTTATATTTCCGGATCCTGAAAGATGAAAAGTAATTTGATGCAATGAACGGAAAACAGTCGTTAATATTTTATTCTGGATCCATAAAAATAATTTTCTACTGACATGTTTAAACAAATAAATAAAAATGTCGTAAAATGGAACAGATATAAAACTTCAATGGTAAAAGTAACAGAAGGGAAATTAACCACTGAAATAAAATGGATGTAATAATTCTTTTCCTTCCAAATAAGCAGCAAATGATATGCGACTCTTTGACACTTTTAAAGGCAAGATTTTCAAAAAAGCATTCGATAAGGTTGTTAAATTTGTCTCACGTGATATTAAAAGGCCTTTCAAAAGAAAACAAGAATTTAAAAATTTTTAACTAAATGTAAAATGAGATAAGAAGCTTAAGTAAATTAGTAAAATAACAATACTTTCCCCTCGAATGATAATTTTGTGATACTACTCTACTTAAACAATTCCACCAATGTCCGAATAATTTCGCGCAATGATATTTCATATGCTCGGGTTGGTTTCGGTAAAACGAATCTAACATAAAATGATATAATCTTAATTCAGGTTTTTGACGTATATTATGCACCATAAACGCCAAAGAATTCATGTAAAAAGTCATTATCTATAGTCACTTTTTTTCGCATTATGTAAAAGTATTGTTACAATTTACAATCGCGTGTCACAAATTACAGATAATTTTTCTCGGAATTCATTGCTAAATGAAAGATACTGTCTCGACAAAGGAATATGAAACAGATTTCAATAATACTGATACACAAGTAATACAAATTGCAATAACAATAACAGATTTTCCAGCTCACTTACTGTTGGTCGTAGTTTTTTACTGCTAAGAATTTTACCAGAGCTATTGCAGATATGTTGTTACTGCCAACATCCTAAAGTTCATTTGAAAACCAGTCGCTCCTGGCAATCAATTTGGTCTCTTTTAAATGTATGTTAAGCACTTTACCATCTTACTTTTATTCATAATTCAGTTTACTTGCTCAATCATTCGCCAAATCCGAAGATTCTGATAGAAGAATCAAGAGCTCTTTATTTTTATGTTAGCGGAGTGCAGATGATAAATCACCAAATATTGTTCCCGTCACTTTTTATTTGTATTTCATTAAAAATATAATCGTTTCACTCATTTCATTTAAAAATACGATACTTTCATTTAAAATTGAAACAATTAAAATTAAGACTTTTGCATCTTTACATCTGTAAAATTATTTTTTTTAAATATAGTTTAGATTTGAAGTATGTAAAAAAAATGATCGCTCAATTATGAACGCATTTTGATATTTTTTAAAAATATGATTCAGTGAGAGTGTTAATACATTGTTTGATATAATTTTACTTTCGGAAATTGTAACATGAAATTTAAAGACGGGCACTTATATTGCAAGTCTGTCTATTTCCGCTCTCTCTATATATAGGGGTGTGTGTATGTGTATTATGTGTGACGACCCCAGAAGACAAAGTGTACCAGAGATAAAAAGTTCCATTTTGAATAAATAGAGTTTAAAGATGTTTGAAAATCAATAATAGTTTACTGGATTGAAATAGGAACCTGTCGCTGGTATCATTGTGGTGTTTGAACTCTTATTTCAATAATTGTAAAAAAAGTAGAGTATCATTTACTTTAAATTTATATTTAATTAATTATTATTATTTAGCAAAAGTGGTTTATTTGAAGAACGCATCGTATAATTAGAAAATCACTTATACTCCATTACGCGGAAAGGGAAAAGCATATTTTTAAGGTCGCCTGTGCACTTAGTTCATTTTTTTTCAATTTTGTCATTTACACCCCTTGACTTCTGGGGCCCTCATATATATATATATATATCAGCAAGCCCTGTATCCTGAATCCCTATTGTCTCACCAATTTGATAATCATAATTTTCTAGAATTCATTCTAAATAATTATGATTTATTAATTTAGATAGAATATTAAGATTATGAAAAATCTCCATATTTTATGGAAATTAATTAAAATATCGATTTTGCAATACTCATAATAATATGATTATTATTATATACACATTTTTTTGAAATTTCATTATTCCCATAAATATAATTATTAATAAATCTATTTTTTTAATTCGAAAAGGATTGTTTTATCTCTTGAAATAATTTTTTAATTACTGCAGTCCTGTAAAGGAAAACATCCAACTCTAAATATCGCTGCTAAAATCTATCGATATACATAGAACGGAAACATATTTAACAGCAATGTTATGTTTATTTCATACATTTACGTCTAATATTAAACATTGCTTCCACATCATTATACTTACCATCCGGTTTGTTACAGATTTAATTGGAGTTGCAAGGATTCTCATTTAGAATTCAGAGCCATAATTGGATAAAACAGGTACAAGGTTGTGAGAACTACGATAGTTAAATTCCAAATATTCAAGCTGATGTACAGAGCACAGGAGGAAAATATGTAAAATTTTAATTCGATGCAGAGGTTACAAGAAATTACCAGTATAATTAGCTGAATTCATGTGAAGAATACACATACTTTTTTCATGCAAAATTCCCATGTTTAATTAGAGTTTTAATAATCATAATGTTCTCAGATATTACTAATTTCAATAAAGTAGTTTTCCTCAGATATTTTTCGTACTCAATTTGTTAAATACATTTTTAACATTTGGCTAAGAAATAATTGAAAGATCTCTTTTAGTTTTATATCTATAAATATAACATTAAGCATTATGCATATTTATGACTGATGCATGATGATGTCAGATGAACGAAACTCTAGCAATATAAACCAAAACGGTGGTATAATCTTTTCTAAAATTCTAATAATGGAAAAAATATGCTTAAACAAAATTTAAAATGCTGAATCATTACAAAATCACAACAGTTTTTAAAATGGAAAGAAAATTGAATTCCAAAAGACATCATGAATGTGAGACGAACGAAACCCTAATAATATAAACACTTAAATTAGAAGAAAAATCTTTTAATTAAATCCACCTTAATATGAAAATTTCAAATTGCATCACGCGGTGCTTTCAGTCCAAGCTATTTTGTCTACAGGTAAAGTGTTCACATTAATGTTCTCTTTTAAAATTTAAATCGTAAAAATGCACTAATGATATTGAAGAAATTGATTTAAGTAAAACGAGATGGAACCGGTCAAAATTCAAAGTTAAAAAAAGTTTTATAATGTCCTCATCAATCATTCTGCGTTTCAAATTTCATTTCTTCTGATGCGCACATCCATTGTTTTAAGCTAATTAATTTTTGTGTAAACATATCTTTCAATAATATTAAGACAATTTTCAGATGAGACAGAATTTAAAATCTTTCGACTAATAATTTCAGTGCATGATTCCCTTGTTAACCTTTCAATAGCCGGGATGGCTGATTCATCATTTCCACAAACGGGGATACTTTCCTTATTATAAAGTAACATTTCCAATGGATACTTAAAATATAATGAAATATAATTCCAATCGTTGTCTAATTCAAAACATATTTCAAGCAATTTGACATGATATTTATTTTATGTTCTACATAAACTAAATAAACTTGTTTTTATTTATTTCTTTAATAGATTTCAGTTTAGTGAAAAATTGCTGCATTCTATGGATAATCCAATCTTATGATTTATCGGTTTTTTACGCCTTTTTTTAAGTTGGTTGAAATATATTTGAAAAAGATTTTAATGCTTGAAAATAATTTCAAAGGTCGCAAAATTGAGTCACTTTTCAAATAAATTTCATCCTAAACTTCCTTTTTATTCATGTTTGTTTTATCATGCAATAATTGAAACCGTACAGTATTTAGAATGTAAGTACGATAAAAGTGAATCAGAAAGCGCTACTTATTGTCATCATCGTTACACAATTCAAGAAGTTGTAATTGGGTATTGACTTTTGTTCAAAAGAAGACTATTATTTTTTGACGACAACAGAGAATACCAGAATGAAAGAAATAAGACTGTTGAGGATTATGAACTGTTAAATGAATTTGCAATAAACCTACAAAAAAATTTCGTATAGAATATAAGCCTTGCGTTAAGTCTTTTACGTTAAGACAATGTTTATTCATTTTAATTTTCCTGAAATTCTTTACTTTTCTTAATTCTTTATTAAAAAATTAATATATCTTACTTAAGATTATTTTTTTAGGTGAGAGAGAACAAGTAATCAAGATGAAATAATCAATAAAATCTCCAATTTCAATCTTTACAATCCAAAAATGAAAAGTAGTGTAAATTACGTCATTTTCATACCATCAGATGAATTTTTCTTTTTACATGTGTCAAGGGAAAAATACATTTTAAACTATGCATGTAGCCACTTTCAAAGGAAAAAGCTTTTCAAAAGTATTTTATATAAGGTACCCTGGGTAATAACACCACGTTAAGGTTCTACCAATTTTCAAGGCTCAGTTTTAGTTTGCATTTTACAAACAAATATGTGATTTGATGCAGCAACTCATCGACTATCTATATAAAAAAATAATTTAACAGATATGTATTCATAAAATGTAATGGCGTGATTTCTTGACCAATGCTATTTGGCGTTATTACTCACCTATATGGATAATAACGCCATGCAAACAAAACTATGAAATAAGGTGGAATAATTGTATGTAGATAGCCCAATTCTAAAAATATAAACTCTACAAACTTTGAAATTGACAAATTGCATTCTAAGTTATTAAAAATGTTCAATTTTTTGTGAAAGTGTAAGAAAAATAAAGGTGTGGTGTGTGAGGGGGGGGGGATGAGGCAAAAGAATATCAGACCGTGAGCTTCTTTTTGCTTAAAAAGGAACGCTTAAATAGAATTATTAGAAACATTGCACAATTTTAACGGTGTTTATTTGAATCAGTATTGAGGATGTAGCTCGGCCACTGTAGGGAATCAACCGGGTATTAATGCCAAGGATTGGCGTTATTACCCCATTATAATTATTGCGCTGTACATTTTAAATTACAAATTATCCCGAGAAGATATCCAAAATCTTCAACAACATTTTGAAAGTCCATGAAATGTACTACAAATTTATGTAATTAACAAAGTATTTCCGGATAAAAAAAAATAGTGTTCACATCATAAAACGTATATCGCAAATTTTAGACCAAGCGTTAATTTTAGTTGCTTGTAAAACCAATAAGACCTAAAAATGAAACAAATTAACTTGAAGCTGCTTTTTGCGATTTATATGACTCAAAACACTTCTGCGCAAAGCACATGGGTGTCATTTACCAGATTATTTCATAATTATGCAAAATATTAGCACTTGGCGTTATTACCTCGCCTAGCGTTATTACACCAGACCACCTTACGTATTTTCATCCTTCACCAGCATGTATGATAATAAAAACATATTTTCTATCTTATGGTACTGAAAAAAATAAATCCCATTAATAAAGTTAACATGCATAACGATAAAATAAGCCAAATTAACAATATTCTCGTGACATCAGAGTATAGATGAATTTTTAAGCGCTTATAAAAATAAAATTCACATGTATGATTTTTTTAAACCGAAATTTAACTCGCAAATTAAAAAATACATTCAAAAAGCCGTGTGTCTGAATATTTTTCATTATTTTTCTTTTCTCTGCAATAATGGAAGTAATCCGGTTTCCACTGTTTTGAAGAAACTTCACAAAAAAGCTTTTTAAATAAAAATTAAAACTAAAATTAAAATTAAAATTAAAATATAAAAATTGAAATAATTTCAAATATAGCTATAATGGGCACATCTACATGTGAGCAGCTTTCATTAAAAACAGTAATTATCAAAATCGGTCCAGTAGTAAGCTCAGGACAGATGAATAAAAAACTAGCCTGGTCTTTTAAATACTTAGATAATAGACTTTTTCAAAATTTTATGATTTGTCGTGTAACACGAGGTATTCAGCTGTAAATACGCAAAATTTGAAGTATCTGGCTTATACAGATTTTGTGTACGAACTCTGTGACAGACAGGCAGAAGACAAAAACAAATAAGGTTTCATCAGATGAACGAAACCCGGGAAAAAAGCATGATATTCGGAAGATATTCCATTACTTCTTGGAAATGCCTGAAAATTATCAAAGTGTTTTGAAAATATTAAAACCACTTTGCCTTGTACTTTATTTCTTTTGTACTGCAGTTTAATGAGCCACATTTTCATATATTGCACATTATTGATTGGTTCTTATCATAAAGAAGAACAAAACATCATGATTTATCATAGTGCTATTATGATGATTGCATTGCTGGGGTTTTATGTAATGGTACAAGCTGTCCACGCAGCTCTAATGTACAAGCAGGATTTGTACATGAATCTTCTATAGATTTAAAAAATGGTAAGTTCTTCTGTAGGACTTTCTGTGACTTCATGCAATCGAAATGCGTTTTACTCTGGACAGTGGTTGAGTGGGAAGTGTGCGGTGGTTGAGTTGGAAGAGATACTTCAAATTACTACTTGGGATTTCTTTCCATTAAACCTACATTTTAATCTCAATTCCAGTGGGGCCATGTTAACATACTGTGTTATCATTTGAAAAATGGCCTCGTTAAAATAAAAATAGTTAACAAGAGCTAGCTAAATGCTGATTTCAGGATAAATATGTTTCTCTACAATACCATGAAGAAACTTTTCCTTAACGACTTTAAGCTTAGCGGTACCACATGGCACCGGCAAAGGTTTTACCATTTCTTTGTTTGCACATCAGTTCTTTTTAACCGAAACACTACCTTTGTTTGATAACTTAGACTTCGTAACAAATTTTTAAAAATGTTGCTATAAAAAAAAGAAAAAAATCGGTGTGAAGTGCAAGTTTTGCATTTTTAAGAGGGATGTAAATCCGGCTTTAATAAATTCACTCATTGGTTCATTATACAATTTTATTTAGCTAGATACTAGCTGTATGTCAGTGGCAACTTTTATTTGTAAAGAGTGTCTTCTTCAAAGGTATAAAAATTTAAAACGAAATAAAACACGTAAGAATAATTTTAATGTCCATAATATTGGTTTTATTAAATAAATAATTTTATGCCATTAGTGTTTAAAATTGATTCTATTTGTTCGTGATGGCCGCCGCTACTAGTTCGTATAAAGTGCAAACTTGAATTCCAATGTTCAACTACTTTAATAAGTATCTGGTTCCATGTATAAAGTATTGCGCAACGAATATTGATTTTCAGGTGATCTAACGTCCATCCTTTGTCAGCATAGATCAGCGACTTCACATATCCTCATAAAAAATAATGCATTGGTCTGAGATAACATGAACTTGGAGAACAGTGCGCAGGTGAATTACGCCAAAAATATGCGCTTACCGATTAAACTTAAGGTGCTTTGCAGAATTTTAAAACACTGTTTTGGCGTAATCCTATTCATGGTGAAATAGCAAAACATAACAAGCACAAATAATTTGTAAGCTGTCAAATTGACTATTAAGCCAATATATGGTGAAATGTTAAAATATAATAAGAACAATTATTTTTTAAGCTATCAAATTGTTTGTTAAGCCAATTTATGGTGAAATGGCAAAACATAATGCACACAAATCATCTGTAAGTTGTCAAAGTTAGCGTTAAGCCTATTCATTTTGAAATGACAAAACATAATGAGAGCAAATCATGTGTAAACTATCAAACTGACTATTACCAGAAACAGTGTTGCCAATTTTAAAACCACACCACTGAAAATCCTACTCTTTACTTACAATATTTTTTATATACGCACAAGACAAAAAAAAATAAAAAAATTCTTATTCCCTTAAAAATAAATTACGAAACTTTGTTGAAACACTCTACTAGTGAAGAAAACGCCAAAGCTTTGGGAGATCAAGTATACTGCTTTGAAGGAAAATAGAGAATTTGATGGTTAAAATTTCATTGTAACCATTGATATTACGTATAAATTTTTTTTCAAATTTGTCACAGCTCATCTATATTAAAAACCAGCACCTCACATGTTCACACATTACGAACTAGCCTCATCATATGTATATATACTTGTGAAAACATTCTTCATTTTATCTCATTAATTTTACTTAAAGTTTTTAAAAATGCTCAATTCCTTTATTAAATGCTTTCTCTGAATTTGTGTGATGCATTACTTAATAAACCTTTGTTTAAAAAAATTTCTCTAGCTTATTATAGATTATTACTACAGTAATAAGTAAGTCTTATTTAAAAGTTTCCTCTCGCTTATTATACAGCAGTATGCATGTAAAATGTGTTATTATCTTCAAAGATATCAATGTGTGTTCTTTAATATTTTATGTCATTATGCTTCACACATTCTCTGTTCCCATTTATATTCATTATTTCATCAAATAAACTAGTTATAAGTGCAAAATTCATTTTGATAACATAATATTTACTTCCATAAATTATTCAAATCTTAAATATTGATTAAACAGTTAGAAATATGTTAAAAAGTAACTATTTTCAGCTAATACTGAACAATCATTGATATTTTAAAATCCAAACATTTTTGATGAAGTCTACTTTAACGTTTATAAGTACTGTTTAAATTTTAAAACTAGAATTGGGAAGTAATCTATTTTTTAAAATCCCGCTCAAAATAATTTCTAAATACACAAATATAAATTAAAAACTTGTTTAATAATTGTCTTCAGGGTGATTGGGGGATGTTCAAAGATTTCTCGACCTGTGACATTATATATATATATAAAACAAGTGAAATATTTTATTAAAAATGTTTTCAAAACTGTGTATTTTCCAGAGTTATTATAAAATATAACAAGTTAAAATATTTTAAAAGAGATGAATTGAAATAAATAAAAATAGTAGCCAAGTGTAATTTATCAAAAATGTGAAAAAGTACAGAATGAACATTAAATATATTTTGAAATTCCATTTAATGTAATCTCCTTATAATACTTTTTTGCCTAACATGCATGCAATACTTTCAATTAATTTTCATAAAATTTTCATTTTGTAAAGAAAAAAAACCAAAGAAAAAACTTTTTTAAAGTTTTGAGTTTTGGAATAAAAAAATTTAACTCTTTAATTTCACATATCTAGGCTTTCTTTTTCTTTTCTTTCGCTACAAAGTCAGCGCATTTCTTGTAATTTCCAAGGAGTCTGAAACCATTATTTCTGAATAAAAAATTTATATTTTACATTTAAATTGGCAACGGCTTTTTAATTCTATTGTAATATTTGTAATATTTTTCATCTATTAAATAAAGTGAAATATCTGCTAAATATTTGTGTTAAAACAGCATGTTCCATGGTATAAATATATAATGTAATAGGAAAAATAATAAATAAAAGCAACGATGTCAAATACGGATAAATATAGGCAAAAACATGAACACAGAGATTATAAATTAAAAGCGGCAAGAAATTGAAAAGAATAAATGTTAAAAATAAGCTGAAATGCTACTTAATGTAATTGCTTTTCTTCTTTCAAGGACGTATTCTTAGTATGTAAATTATTATCGATTATCGATCATTTTTAAAAACATTTTGTTAAAACATGTTCTGAAGTGTTATAATGTAATATTAAACAATATGAACTATTATCGTGAAAGGAAACAATGCATTTTATTTAATATTGCCTTTAATACCACTGCCTCTCGCACAATCCCTATTTTGAGGTAGATTTTAATTCTAGAATTATTGAGTTTTAGCTATTAACTGTTTAAACAAATTGCCAATCATTTTATTAAAAACAAACATTTTTATCGACGATGAAAATGTTTTTCTGTGACGTTATGTGTTATTCGCGCAGATTGAAATTTGCATAGGACAAAATATTATGTAAAATGTTTTCCTCAGTTTGAATTGTGATATTAAAGTGAAATGTTTTGTAGTAAACTTTTATATATTTTATTGAAAAATTACATGTGTATGCTGAACTTTATAATTATGAAATTTAATGTCGAAGCATATTTCAAGCAACAAATTCATAAAGTAAAATAGATAAATATTAATTTATTGACCGAATATATCTTACTAATATAAATACTAATTTTTTTTTCCAATATGCACACATACTTTTATGAAGAGTATTTCTTATCCAAAAAATTATAAAGAATTTTTAAAAAGTTTTATAAATGGTAAAATTAGAAGTGATTAAAATTTGGATACATTTATACCTAAAATAAATCATTTCTTCTAATTTCCACAAATGAATGTTTGCAGCATTTTTTCTTTTTGAAAAGTTACTAAAAATGAGATGTACTGGCATGCATATTCTGCTTAAATTAGAACGCACATATACAAAAATCCAAAATAAAAGAGCTTGCTAATATAAACTTCATAGAGATTAATGGTACATCATGACAATAATGAAACCTGAGGAAAAAAATCATTGCCTTACTGAGTAAGGCTAAAATAAACTTCTTTCTTAGATAAAGCATTAGATAATTTTCTGAGAACTTCTGAGATTTTCTAAGATTCTGCAAAATCTTACTGCATGATTATTTCAAACTTAATTTTCAAATCACTTTCAAGATTAATTTTGATAAATCGTATATTTGGAAAGATTAAATATCATTAATAAGAATTCGCTTATAAATTTTATTCTATGTATTTTGGCCATTATTCGTTTAAAAATTTGCATTGAAGTAAATTTTCATATAAATTGTTTCAAAAAACAAAAATGAGAATGCAGTCTTTAAATTTTAATAACACAGCTTCTTATTCTCCTAAGATTATTTTTAGGGCATTTTACCCAGTGTTTCTTGTATTTAAAAGTTCTAAATGCAGTAAAATTCATCACATTTTATCCAGTTTGCTTAATTGGGTAATTTTTATGTATCTGGTGCCCAAAACTATTTATACATTTTATTCATTATTGACAAGCATAGAAGAAATGAAATTTGGATTAATATTATCTGCTGCAATCGGTGAAATTTGCAGTGTAGGAATTAGAATTATTCTTATTAAAAATAGTCACCAAATAATATTTTCTATTCGACAAATATGTGTGCTGCATGAACATTGTTATATGTAAGAAAAATAATAACGTGTATATTACAGCTGCATTTTGGGGATCTTGGATTATTTTATATACAGCTTATTTTGTAGAAAGTGTTATTAGTATCACAAAACACCAATTTGAGATTGCCCAGAAAAATGCATTTTTTGGCTTACATTTCAAGAGTGCAATAGCTTCTTATTTAGCTGTTTTCGTCGCATATGTATCTTATTCACAGAAAAATATCTTACCGTATAGTTGTGTTGTACTGTGCTGGTACGTTTGCAAACTTTTGACTAAAACAATAAAACATGTTGAAAGAAGTATAGAATTAAGCAAGGAATTTCGAGAGATATTTAGTTACTTTATGAATATGGCACCCAAAATATCAAAATGTGTAATCGATGTTAACATCACTTTCTCATTTTTAATTTTTCTTTTATATTGTTACTTATTAAGCGATATTTTTTTAACGATTGTAGTAATGTTTAATGGAAGGCTAAAGGTAGAACAGTTCTTTGAAGTTATACACGTGCTTCTTAAAATGTCGATGTCATTGGTCGGATTTTATATGTTGACCTCACAAGCAGGATACGTTCATGATTCTGCTGTGAGTTTAAAGAAGACAATTTACAGTTATTCGACAAAACGTTCATTTGCTATATGCAATCGAAATGCGGGAACCTACTCTTTGCTTCTTACGTTGGCAGATGAGTTGTCAGAGAGAATTCAAATTAATGTTTGGGATTTCTTTCCGCTATATCGACGTTTCATTCTTGAAGCCTTTGGTGCAATGTTAACATACGGCGTTCTCATATGGCAATTAGGCTCATAAAATAATATTAGCTAGCAAGGGCTCAATGACTTTACGTCAGCTGATTAGACTTCATGTCAAGGCATAATAATTTAAACTTTCTGAACTACTTTTAAATATTAAAGTATAATTCTTGCAAACATTACAATTGAAATGATTTGTAATAGGACATTTTGTCTTTTCTAAAAAAATAGTTATACCTTAAGTTATAAATTAGTATTGTCTCAGAATTGCTGTTTTTAATACACTTTTGATGAAACAAATTACGGTCAAATCGCCCACTTTTACAACTTTTTTTCCCCCTTAAATCTTCTAATTCTACTGAAGAAGGAAAAAAAAATAATTTGATTACATTATTTCCTAGTAACAGCATCTGCCAATTTTATACTTTAGTAAAAAAAAAAAAAAAAAAAAAAAAAAAAAAAAAAAAAAAAAAATTGAATTCAAAAATGCTTCAAAAAACTCACAATTTACATTTTTGAACATACTTAATAAATGATAAAAATAAATAAATGAATAAAATAAAATAATTCTACTTCAACGGAAACCGTATTTTATTTTATCTTATTTTATTTATTTATTTACTAGCTGACCCGCCCGGCGTTGCACGGTTCCGAGATAATAATATTAAAGGAACATGAAATTTGTGATTTTATCTGTAACTCGAAATATGTGAAATTACGTTGTCTGAAATACACGACCAGTGACTGTGTGAAAAATTGGTTTAAAAAATGAGCAAATACTATTTAGCGGTAAAAATGTTCCAAAGGACTGCAATGGGAAACGGGAGAGGAATTAATCAAGTAATAATTAGAATTTTGAAACTCTCAATGTCAGATACATCAGAAGAGACTTTGGGGTACTTTCAAGAACGTTTTAAACCTCGTAAGTGCCGTAGATTTTGCTAACCATCGCACAAAAACATACATGCACACAGACAGTACGTCTAGTTATTTTATTAGTGTAGGTTACTGTGGATATTAAAAATAATTCCTTTACAGCTAATTCATTAGTTTTATGGCTTTTGCCTTTTGTACATGCAATTTAAAAATAGATAAGACCATGATGCATAAAAAAATCTGTAATATTGACAAAATTAACAAAAAACCGATGCTAAACGCACAAAAAATCGTTAAAAACCACATCGAAAATCATACTGAAAATCGTAATAACGAAAATCACTGAAATTGAAAAATAATACCAGACAAAATTTGGTTAATTAGGATTTGAAACAATTTTATTTTTATGATTCTCAATAAATAACCCCAAAATGTGAAGAAATACTGAAAATCGCAGTAAAAAATTCGTTAAAAGTTCCAAAAATCGCCGTACGAATTCCGAATAAAATTTATTGAAAAGAGAAAAAAAAAATACTATATTGTGAAAAGAATGAAACCGTATTCCTTTCACTAATGTGGAAAAATCGCCTCGAAAGATAAAAAGAGCGCTAAAAATCGCCTAAAAAATTAAATTAAAAGATTCTAATCAAAAAATCAAAAATCGTGCTTCGAGGTGCAAAACTACATGTATAGAGGTACCTTCCCTCCAAATTTTATAACTCTACATGCAGCGGTCTCTTCAGAACACGCTGACACACACACATACTTGTCTCTTTATTATTATAGATTTTATTTTATTGTTAATGCATTTATTGTTATTTTATTGTTTGTTTATTTTATTTTATTTTTGCTTATCACAAATGAAGTATTTTTACCTTTTTTTTTACCTTTTAATGACGGATTGAGAAGAGGATGAAGTATCATAATTAAGCGAAGGAATGTTTTTTTTCCAACAGAATATATCATATTCATATTTTAATTAGCACAGTCGAACTTTATTCGAAAAGAGTAAACGAATCGGCAACTTCACGTCAAGCGTAGCAAATGAGATGCGTTCGTACTGTAACGGTCGTACCGTACGAAGTTTTAAAAATATTCAGATTTTGGTGTATCAGTATATAGAATATTAGCCGAAATCTTAAGTGTGTCCCCTTAAATACTATCTGTTTTCTATTATAACGAAAATAACTTGGAACCTCAACAACATATATCAATTTCAGAAAATATGAAATAGATTAATAAAGTTAAAATGCGCCCCAAAAATTGTTTTCCCCTATACCACTATGCAATGGAATAATTTTGTGTGGCCCTGTAAATTAATAACAAATATTCTTTGCACCACAGATTGTTCAGAATGTATATTTTGAGTATATACTTCATAGATGCATATCCATTTTATTATGTTCGAAAGAGTGTAACACCAATAAAACGGAAGCGATTTTTCTCTTTGCTCGTAATGTAACGGAATACTTTTGATTGTCCCTGTAATTAAACTATGCATCCGATTTTCATAAAATTTGAAATGACACAACAAAATTATGCAAGAGTTTCCTGTCATATCTAGCAAATGTTTTGGTTTTCGGGAGCCATTTCGGTGATTATTTTAAAATTTTTATTTTTTAAAAAATATTGTGTTAGAGTATTTTGCTAACACAAGAGATCAGATAATAGAGATAATAGATAAGATAATAAATAAATTTAATAAACGATAAGTTCTTAATAAAAACATCGGTTGCATATTTGCATTAAATGACATTAAATTACCAAACGATATTTTCAATATGTCAAAAAACTAATTATTATTATATTTTGAATCTGAGCTGTATTTTTGATCATTACTTCTCGTACGAGGCAAATTTTTAAGAAAATCGACATAAAAATCAACATTTTGTAGAAAAAATATTTCTAAGGACTGGGCCGAGTCGGAATTTGTACTTTTATACCGGGTTAAGCTCGGGCCACACTTTTAAATTTTATATATTTTCCAATATTTTTTCTATCAGTCGTTCCGGGTAAGGGCCTGGTAATTTTGCCCGTGCACTTCCAGATTTCTCAAATATGACAGTCATTAGATTCAGTTGTGATAATGTTAAAAGAAGATTTTTTTTGACGATTGATTCATTAGTAAGCAAATTTCGCCGATGAAGGGATTCTACGCAGTTGCACCTGAATGCAAAACATTGCTTTGATATAGTTCTTTATACTTTCTTTGATTTTAACTGTTCGTAATTATTAACTTTAAACATGATATGTATTTTTCTGGTCATTTCAATGTTAATGAGCTGATGAGTTGCTAAAATTTAGTACGAAACGGTTGCATTTTTTATTGTATATATATTTATGTAATTTTTTAATTGTTTGTCTGATGAATTGTAGTATATGTATTTTTTAATTTTAGATAAATTGATAACTGAACTGTAGGGTTTGCAGCTTCGATTTAAAAAAATAATAATAAAAAGGAAAAGGAAATGCATGAAATAATTAAGAATATATGACCTTCAAAATTAATAAGAAAAAAAAAAGATATTTCAATTTCACTGTTAAAGTTGATGTAACACTTTATGTAATTACTATTTTTCTGCCTAAAATTTATTTTTACTTTAAAAAAATATCTATTGTACAATTCTTATCAATGTATTTCTCACTACTTGTTTGATGCTATAAAAACATATTATTACATAAATATATATACAACAATGTATATATTTATATATATTTCTTTTTGTCAAAGTATTATTGCTCTTTTATTGAATGTTGTTTATGTTATTATCAAACACAAGAAGCATTTATATTAAACTTTTCTTTAAAACATTATGATTTAGTTTTGAAGATAAACGTATAATTATCGTCATATAGAATGATATATTTTCTTTTGTACTGCTTCTTAGTGTACATATTTTTTTATTCTCATTTTGAATTCCATATTTGTTCAGAATAGAAAAAAATTATCTGGCTAAAACTAAATATTAAAATATTTACCGAAAATTCAAACATATTTATCAATGGCAATAATATTTTTCAATGAGATTACACCTTTTTTATATAGATTCAACATTTATCTGCAGAAAATATGATATAAAATGCTTTTCTCTAGTTTAGATTTTCCATTTGTGTTGAAATATTAAGTAGAAATCTTTTAAATATTTTACTTACAATTTATATCTATACAATTGACGGTCATGATAATGAAAAATATGTTCAAACATCTTTCTAAGTACAAATTTCTGAAGATATTTTGTACATATTATTAAAAGTTAATTGGATATATGTCAACAAACTCCAACTTTTTTGTACTTCAAAGTCAATGGTTTGTGTTTACTTGAAAAATAATTTGTGCAGCCCAAAAGTGCACCCCGTACCTCTTTTTAATGTACAGATTCAATGATTCGCATAGGTAAATATAAAGTCATATGTTTCGCTCTAGTGTCGCTGCTTTTCAATTTAAATTGAAATATTTTGTAGGAAATGCTTAAATATTTTATTTACGATTTATGATTGTTTTTATTATTGTGAATTAAATTGTTGGAAAAAATTTCAACATCAATTTTTTAAACATTCAGAAATTTAAAGCAAAATGTTTTTAAATATCTCGCAAATGGCTGTAATTGAAGGGAATATTGACACATTTATACAATAGTTCACCAAAGTCTTAATATTATCATTTTTTGCCGAACATTTTCAGGAGTATTTGTTCCTATAAAATCATTCAATCATTTTCAACATATGAATTGATTGGTTTGATAAGTAGAATACTTTTAAAATTTTGTTAAATTTTTTTTCGGATAAATGTAAGCCATTTTGAAAAATATGCAACAAGAATTATTCATCTTATTAATACCTTATTCACTATTTAATTTCAAGTTGAAATCTTTCGATTTTCTGAAGAAATCGTGTAGAAATTTTCCCTGAACGTATTAGATGCTTATTCAAAACACTTTCTTTTTCAATGCACTTCAGTGATACGTTTTTATAAATCTGGCATTTAGAAACAAATAGTGTTTAATACCTCGAACTAGTCAGCCCTATAGACTTTATCTCTTCGTTAATAATTGGGATAGTGAATTTATTGAAAAATATATTTTTCATATGTATGTAAATCTTTAGCAAATTATTTGGAGAAACTAATAAGAAAATGAAATTTACAAATTCTAATAAGATAACTTCTTACTATCTTAAAATAATTTCTAGTGCATTTTATCCTGCATTTTTCATATGGACAAATCCTAAATCTAGTATAACTCGTCGCGTTTTTTCCAGATTACTTAATTGGACCGTTTTTCTTTGCCAACTGAATGCATTGGCTAATTCATTATATTTGTTTTTCAGCAATATTGAAAAACTAGAAAATAAATACACAATATCTGCTCTGTTAGGGGGAATTCTGAGTATTGGAATTCGAGCAATTATTATAAATAAATTCCATGTAATAGCAGTAGCTATTCAACAAATAAGTATAATTCATTATGATTTACTGCGCAAAAAAATAATCAAAATGAGTTTTATATTTGCATTCTTTGGATGTTGTATAGCCCCATATGTAATTTATTTTCGACAACTTGAAAAAGAATTGGATAATCTCCAGAAGTACACTTTTTTTGGAATAAATTGGAAGAATGCATTTGTTACTTACTTAGCAGTGTTCTGCTACTTCGTACATTATACTCAGTATCAAATCCTACCGTATTGTTGTGTTGCATTGTGCTGCTATGGATTTAAAGTTTTTTCTGAAGCAATAAAATATGTTGAAATGAAAATAAAAAAGAAGAATGATATTCGGGAGATATTCTATTACTTTATGGAAATGGCACAAAAATTATCAAAATGTTCAGAAGATTTTAAAAACGCTTTGTCTTGTATTTTATTTCTTTTGTACTGCAGCCTTATGAGCAATATTTTCATACATTGTACAACGTTAATTAGTTCACAGCATAAACAAGAACAGAAGCTCATTATACATCGCAGTATTTCTATATTGACTTCATTGCTGGCATTTTATGCGATTAGTTTACAAGCAGCATTTGTACATGAATCTGCTATAAATTTAAAAAAGGCAGTTTACAATTCTTCTGCAAAATTTACTTTTTCTACATGCAATCGATACAGTGGATCTTGCTTTTTGCTCTTGACAATGGCGGATGAACTGGAAGCGAAACTTCAAATTACCGCTTGGGATTTCTTCCCGTTAAATCGACGGTTTATTCTTGAATCTAGTGGGGCAATGCTAACCTTCAGCGTTATCATTTGGCAAATGGCGTCAATAAAATAATAATAATAATTAACAAGATTTCAGTGAATATCGATTTGAAATAGGTAAGTTTCTCTGTAATAAAATAAAGAAATTTTCCATAGTTCAGCGATTCACCATGCAGTTTTATTGAGCTAAATACTTATTTTACGTCAGTGGCAAAAATTATTTGCTGAGCTTTTTTTTTTTTTTTTTTTTTTTTTTTTTTTTTTTTATCAGAAATATAAAAATTTAAACGAAATAAAACACGTAAGTATAATTTTAATGCTTGTAATATTGGTTTTATTAAATAAATAATTTTATGCCATTAGTGTTTGAACTTGATTTCGGGCTTGCATTACAAACGACTCGGATGGTAAAAATCTGGAATTACAATTTTCGACCACTTTAACAAGCATCTGGTACCATATAGCTACAATAACATAAGGAATGTATATTTCCATGTGATCTAACGTCTATGCTTTATCAGCGTAGATCAGCGACTTCACATTTCCTCATAGAATATAATCCATTGATCTGAGATAACATGACTGTGGAGAATAAGGCTCCTACAAGTTATAGGAGCCCTAGTGGCGAACACTGCATAGGTCCATTACGTCAAAAATATGCACTTACCGAATATCTCCCGTAATAAACTGATTGCATTTTGCAGATATTCAAAGCGTTGTTTTGGTGTAAGCTTATTCATGGTGAAATGGCAAAACATAGTGAGCATAAATCATCTGTAAGCTGTCAAGTTCACTGTTAATCCTATTCATGGTGAAATGGAAAAGCATAATGAGCACAAATAATCCATAAGCTGTCATATTGACTGGTAAGCCTATTTATGTTCATATGGCAAAACATAATGAACACAAGGTCATCTGTAAACTTCCAAATTGACTGGTAAGCCTATTCAGGGCGAAATAGCTTAACATAATGAACACAAATCATCTCTAAGCTATCAAATTAACTGTTAAACCTATTCATATAGAAACGAAAAAAACATAAGAAGAACAAGTCATCTGTAAGCTTGCAAACTGACTATTATCAGAAACTGTGCTACCAATTTCAAAACGACACCACTAAAAAACCACCTATTACCTACAATATTTTTTGTATATAAACAATATATAATAAATTATGTATCTTTTTCACACAAATTATGAAACTTTATAGAAACACCCTACTAGTGCAGACACACAACTTTATATAAACTTGGGTAAGCAAGAACACTACTTTCATGAAAAATATAGAATTTAATTGTTAAAATTTCATTGTAACCACTGATATTACATTTAACATCTTTTAAATTTTGCCTCAGTTCATCTAAGCGTGTTCATCTATATAAAAACCAAGAGGTGACCCTTAGTCTGAAGGCGCCTAAAATGCTCACACGTTAAGCACCGTAGTCATCGTATGTATTGCATATATCCTTGCAAAATTATTCTTCATTTTTTATCTCATAAATTTTGCTTTTAATTTTTAAAAATGCAAAAATTCTTCATTAAATGTTTTTTCTGGCTTTATGTTATGCAGTATTCAAGAAAATTTTATTAAAAAGTTTTCTCAAGATTATTACAGCTTAAGCAAGACTTTATTAAAACGTTTTATCTCACTTATTATAAAGCAGTATGTGTGTAAAATATATTATTATCTTCAAAATTATCAATGTGTGTTATTTAATATTTTATGTTATAATGCACCACACATCCTCTGTTCTCATTTATGTTCATTATTTGATAAAATAAAAACTAGTTATGAATGCAAAATTTATTTTAATAACATAATATATAATTGCATAAATGATTCAAATCTTAAAAGTTGATTAAACAGTTAGAAACATGTTAAAATTTGAGTACTTTCAGCTAATACTAAATCATCATCAATATTTTAAAATTCAAACATATTTGATGGTTACTCTAAAGTTAATAAGTGTTGTTTAAATTTAAAACCCGGGTTTGGGAAGAAATCTGCACCCTGAAATTTTGCTCAAAATAATTCTTAAATATACAAATATAAATTAAAACCTTGTTTAAAAAATGTCTTTAGAGTGGTTGGGTCCAAAGATTTCAAACTCTGTGATTTTTTTTTTTTTTTTTTTTTCTGATAAAACAAGCGAAATTTTACATTTCAAATGTTTGCAAAACTGTTTTCCAGAGTCATTATAACATATAACAAATTAAAATATTTTAAATGAGATGAATTGAAATAAATAAAAATCAAGTCCAAGTGAAATGGATCAAAAGTGGGAAAAAGTGTCGATTGAATGTTAAATATATTTTAAAATCCCATTTGGTACTTACGTATTAACGCCACCGCAGCAGAAGTTGCAGTAATGCGCCAATAAAGAGCAATATTGTTGTTCGCATGAGTACACAGTTATCTTTTGGATTCCTTGTTGCCTTGTTGTTTGCTGATTTTTGACACGATATGTTAGTGCTTTTTTCTTTTTTTTTTTTCTTTTTTTTTTTTTTTTTTTTTTTTGACGTCATTTTTTGTGCGCGTACGAACAACAAGATTGCTCTTTATTGGGTCATAAAGGCAAATTCTGCTGCAGTGGCGTTAATACGTAAGTACCTCCCATTTAAAGTAATCTCTTTGAAATACTTGTTTACACATCATACTTATAATAAGGTACCATGGGGTAGTAACGCCACGTTCAGGTTCTACTAATTTTCACGGCTCAGTTTTAGATTGTATTTTTCACACAAATATATGATTTGATACAGCAACTCATTGACTATCTATATAAAAAAAATAATTTAACAGATATGTATTCATAAAATGTAATGGCGGGATTTCTTGACCAATGCTATTTGGCGTTAATACCCACCTATATGGGTAATAACGCCATGCAAACAAATCTATGAAATAAGATGGAATAATTGCATATAGATTGCCCAATTCTAAAACTACAAGCTCTACAAACTTAGAAATTGACAAATTGCATTCTAAACTATTGAAAATGTTCAATTTTTTGTGAAAGTGTAAGAAAAATAAAGGTGTGGTGTGTGTGGGGGGGGGGGGGAGGATGAGGCAAAGGAATATCAGACCGTGAGCTTCTTTTTGCTTAAAAAGGACCGCTTAAATAGAATTATTAGAAACATTTTACAGTTTTAACTGTGTTTATTTGAATTAGTATTTAGGATGTAGCTCGGCCACTGTAAGAAATGATATCCGAAATCTTCAACAACATTTTGAAAGTCCATAAAATGTACTACAAATTTATGTAATTAACAAAGTATTTCCGGATAAAAAAAAAAAAAAAATAGTCTTCACATCACAAAATGTTCCTCGCCAATTTTAGATCAAGCGTTAATTTTAGTTGCTTGTAAAAACAATAAGACCTAAAAATGAAACAAATTACCTTGAAGCTGTTTTTTCCGATTTATATGACTCAAAACCCTTCTGCGCAGAGCACATGGGTGTCATTTACCAGATTATTTCATAATTATGCAAAATATTAGCACTTGGCGTTATTACCCCGCCTGGCGTTTTTACCCCAGGGTACCTTACTACAAATTTATGTAATTAAGAAAGTATTTCCGGATAAAAAAATAGTCTTCACATCACAAAACGTATCTCGCCAATTTTAGATCAAGCGTAAATTTTATTTGCTTGTAAAAACAATAAGACCTAAAAATGAAACAAATTACCTTGAAGCTGTTTTTTCCGATTTATATGACTCAAAACCCTTCTGCGCAGAGCACATGGGTGTCATTTACCAGATTATTTCATAATTATGCAAAATATTAGCACTTGGCGTTATTACCCCAGGGTACCTTACTACAAATTTATGTAATTAACAAAGTATTTCCGGATAAAAAATATAGTCTTCACATCACAAAACGTATCTCGCCAATTTTAGATCAAGCGTTAATTTTAGTTGCTTGTAAAAACAATAAGACCTAAAAATGAAACAAATTACCTTGAAGCTGTTTTTTGCGATTTATATGACTCAAAACCCTTCTGCGCAGAGCACATGGGTGTCATTTACCAGATTATTTCATAATTATGCATAATATTAGCACTTGGCGTTATTACCCCCCCCCCCTGGCGTTATTACACCAGACAACCTTACTTTAAGTTAATTTTCATAAAACTTTCATTTTTTAAGGGGAAAAAACATTCGTTTTGAGTTTTGAAAGAATAAAATTGTTTATTATTATAATAATTATTATTATGATTTGTAAAGTGTTCAGTTTTACATATCTAGGATTTTTTCTTCTTTTCTTTTTGTTCCTTAAAAAGTCAACCCATTGCTTGTAATTTCCAAGAATTCTAAAACCATTATTTCTGAATAAATAGTTTATGTTCTATATTTAAATCGGCAGCTTCATTTTAATTCTAGGATCTTGTAATATTTTTCCTCTTTTACATAAAGTGATTCGACTAAATATTTATGATAAAAATGCATGTTCCACAATATAAATTTAAAATGTAATATGAGAAATTATAAATAAAAGCAACGATATCAAATATTGATTAATATAGGGAAAAACATTAATAGAGAGATTAAAAATTAAAAGCGAAAAAAAATTGAAAAGAATAAATATTACATATAAGTTGAAATCTACTTAATGTAATTGCTTTCCTTTTTTGTAGAACGTATTCTTAGTATGTAAATTAGTATTGATTGTCGATAATTTTTAAAACCATTTTATTAAAAGAATTTTTGAAGTGGTATAATGGAATATTAAACAATATGAACTGTTATCTTGAAAGATAACAATGCATTTTATTTAATGTTGCCTTTCATAACACATCACACAATCACTATTTTCATATTCAATTGTAGATTTAGGAAAATTGGTTTTAGATATTAACAAATTAAACAAATTGCCAATCATTTTATAAAAAACTAGCGCTTATATAAATGATGATAATGTTTTCCTGAGACATTATATGTTATTTGCGCAGATTCAGTTTTGCGTAAGACAAAATATTATGCAAAATATTTTCCGCAGTTTGAATTTTCATATTAATTGAAATGTTTCATGGTAAACTTTTAAACATTTTGTTTAAAAATTATATATGCATTCTCAATTTTATAATTATGAAATTTAACGTTGAAGCATATTTCAAACAGCAACTTTTTTAAAGAACATGTATAAATTCTAAAAAATTCATGGGATGTATCTCACTAATATAAATACTAATTTTCCTTCAATATATGTACGTACTTTTATGACGAGTATTTCTATTTAATATCTAAAAATTTATAAAACATTTTTAAAATACTTTACAGATAGTGATATTAGAAGTAATTAAAAATTGCATGCATTATGCTAAAATTAGACTTTTCTTGTAATTTCCTCAAATGAATTTTTACAGCATCTTTTCTTTTTGAAAAGTTAATAAAAAGTTTTCAGTTGGAAGATTTATTATTAATTGATTAAGTCAATATGTCAACCACGTAGATATAAACCACGTAAGTACCAACTACATTGCCTGTGCTATTAATTTTTACTCTTATTTTTGTAAGCAATTTCAAGACAGCATACAAACAGAATGAAATGCACAAGCATGCATTTTGTTATTCTTATCTAAATTTGCATTAAATAAATTTTCCTATAAATTGTTTCAAATAAAAAAATGAGATTGCAGTCTTCAAATTTCAGTAAAACTACTTCTTCATCTTTTAGGATAATTTTTAGGGCATTTTATCCAGTATTTATTGTATTTGAAAGTCCTAAACATAGTAAAATTCATCGCATTTTCTGCAGCTTGTTTAATTGGGTTGTTATTCTGTATCTGGTGTCCAAAGCTATTTATTCATTTTATTTATTATTCACAAATATAGAAAAATTTGAATTTGGATTAATATTATCTGCTGCTATCGCAGTAATTTGCAGTGTAGGAATTAGAATTATTATTTTTAAAAATAGTCACCAGATAATATCTTCTATTCGACAAATATGTATGCTTCATAAACATTGTCAGCGTAAGAAAATTAATGATGTGTACATTACAAGTGCATTTTGGGGGTCTTGGATTGTTTTATATATAGCTTATTTTATAGATAATATTATTTTTTTCACAAACATCCCTTTGAGATTGTCCAGGAAGATGCATTTTTTGGTCTAAATTTCAAGAATGCAATAGTTTCTTATTTAGCTTTTTTCGTCGCATTTGTGTCTTATTCACAGAAAAATATCTTACCGTATACTTGTGTTGTGTTGTGCTGGTACGTTTGCAAACTTTTGACTGAAGCAATAAAATATGTTGAAAGGAGTATAACATTAAACAAGGAATTTCGAGAGATATTTTGTTACTTTATGAATATGGCAATCAAAATATCAAAATGTGTAATCAATGTTAACATCGCTTTCTCATTTTTAATATTTCTTTTATATTGTTACTTATTAAGCGATATTTTTTTATCAAGTGTAGTACTGTTTAATGAAAAGCTAAGGGTAGAGCTGTCCGTTCGGATTATACATATGCTTCTTAAAGTGTCGATGTCATTGGTCGGATTTTATATGTTGACCTCGCAAGCAGGATACGTTCATGATTCCACTGTGAGTTTAAAGAGGACAATTTACAGTTATTCGAGAAAACGTTCATTTTCTATATGCAATCGAAATACTGGAGACTACTCTCTGCTCCTTACAATGGCCAATGAGTTGTCAGAGACAATTCAAATTACCGTTTGGGATTTCTTTCCGTTAAATCGACGTTTCATTCTTGAAGCTTTTGGTGCAATTTTAACATACGGCGTCCTCATATGGCAATTGGGCTCATTAAAATAATATTAGCTAGCAAGAGTTCAATGACTTTGTGTCAGCTTATCACACTTCATGTCTAGCACAATAATTTAAGTTTTCTGACTTATTTTTAAATTTAAAAGTATGATCCTTGCAAGCATTACAATTGCAGTGATTTGTAATAGGACTTTTTTTTTCTTTTCTAAAACTTGTCGGATGTGGCAATCCCAAAATTTCCTTCGATGTCATACTCCTTAATACGTTAATATTTCCAGAAAATAGGTGATTACACAAAAATCTAATCTGCAACAATCTATTTCAAGTTGTAACTTAATAAGAAGTTTGATGAAAATTTATGTAATACTATTTAATATAGAATCATCGCAGAAATCGTAAAATAACTGGATAGAAACGCCACCTGTTAAGCGATTTACTCCAAAAACCTAAGAATAATAATTCATATCAGGAACTAACTGAATTTGAAGTTCGATGAAAATTAGTGCGTTAGTTCTAAAGATAGAACTACTGTGCTAAGCATTAATAATGGTGCATGGCAGCACCGCCTGTTGATCTAATTACTCCAAAACCTAAATAATACCAATTTATATCAGGGACTAACTAAATCTGAAGTTTGATGAAAATCCGTGCATTAGTTCCTGAGATAGAGCTATTGCGATAATAGTAAGTAATGCCGCATAGCAGCGCCATCTATTAAGCAATTTACTCCAAAAACTAAAGATTACAAATTTATATCGGGGACTAACTGAAATCTGAAGTTTGATGAAATTTCGTGCGTTAGATCTTGACATAGAACTATTGCGATAATCAAGAATAATACCACAAAGCAGCGCCACCTATTGAGCGATTTACTCCCAAAACTAAAGAGTACTATTTTATATCAGGGACTAACTGAATCTGAAGTTTGATGAAAATTCCTGTATTAGTTCCTGAGATAGAGTTGTTTCAATATTCATAAATAATGTTTCAAAGCAGTGCCACCTGTTGGGTGGTTTTCACCAAAATGTAATAAAAACTATATTATACCAAGGGCTAATGGAATCTGAAGTTTTATGAAAATCAGTCCATCAGTTCTTGAGATATGGCTATTGTGGTAATCGCGAAAACGGCAGTATAGCAGCAAAACCTGTTAGGTGATATACACCAAAAACTAATCAGATCCAGTTTATATCAAAGTCTAACCGAATCTAAAATTTTGTAAAATTCCGTGCGTTAGTTCTTGAGACAGAGCGTCCATGTCACATAGACACAAACATTTTGTAAAAACATGTTTTTTGGAATCTTTACCCCTCTAAAACAAGCAAATGCGTCGAAAACATGAGTGCAAATATTTTGACATATCCAATACTTTCTTCTTGTAAAGATGAGAGAAAGTAAAAGTGATTAAATCTGAAATTATAAATTATTATTGTCTCGGGATTTAAATTACAAATTATTATGATAAAAATTAATATTATAAAATATTATTTTTCCGCTGTTTCATTTCTTTCTTTTAGTATATACATTTTCTATGACATAAATTGCGTCCAAACTCCCACTTTTAGAGTTTTTTTTTTTTTTTTTTTTTTACTTTTTGACTCTACGAAGAAGGAATAAATAATTTGATGACATTATTTTCTAGTTACATCACCTGTCAGTTTAATGCTTTGTGAAAAATAAATAAATAAATAAATAAAATAAAATAAATAAATAATATGTGAAAAAACTCTCAATTTAAATTTTAGAACATATTTAATAAACGATAAAAAGAAAGAATTAAATAAAATAATTCTAGATCAATTGATATTTTATTTTATATTATTTTATTTTTTATTTAACTTAATTTTATTTTACTTTTTAATTTATTTTTTTAATTTATATTTTTTATTTTATTATTGTTTGTTTATTTATTATTACTATTTATATATTAAAATGTATATTATTATTCATTTATTTATTGACTTTTTTTTTTTTTTTTTTTTTTTTTTGCCTATCATAAAGGAAGAATTTTTATCAATTTTTTCCCCTTGAATGACCGATTGAGAAAAAGATGAAGTATAATTAAAAGAAGGATTTTTTTTTTTTTTTTTTTTTTTTTTTTTTGAACAGGATATATCATACTCATATTTTAAGTAGCACAATCGAAGTTTATTACAACAGAGGCACAAATAGGCAATTGCATTTTAAGCGTAGCAAATTAGGAAAAAAATTGGAAGAAAGAAATTCATAACTTCAATTTTCAGAATATCAAATCCAATTAAATTTATTATAAATTTTCTTAATTTTACATAAATCTTTTTTATCTACAAGCTTTTGATAGGAGTAACTCTTATCGCACAAAATAAATAAATAAAATAAAACAAAATAAAAACGAAAACAAAAAGGAGGTTGGAAAAAGAAAAAAAATTATAACATCGTCAATTATTAAGGTATCAAATCCGATTACATTTATTATACATCTTCTCAATAATATCTACAGCTTTTACACTGACAAGTTTTTAATAGCACCAATTCTTATAACAAAAACAAATTAAACAAAAATAAGAGTTGAAGGAAAAATCTTGTTGAGGTTGAGGTTCTACTCATATTTAAACTGCTTATTCTGACTCCTTTTAAAATTCATTTTGAACGCAATCACATCCAATTGGCAGGTTCTCTTTTTTAATAACTATTTAAAGTGATGTATTGGCCAGTTTTATATAAAGGCAAAATTTATTTTAAAAAATGCTGTCAAAGAGGGCATTGGAACAGAATTTCCCGAATCGATCGTGACTGAAAAATTGAAGAAGTGTTCAAATAACAAAGTGCTTATTTTCTGACTCATTTTTAAATCCATTTTTGCTCTCAAATGCATCCAATTGAGAATTTCTCTTATCTGGGAATTGTATAATGTGCCTTATTCGTCGGCTTTTTTGTTAAAGGCAGAATATGTTTCAAAAAATGCTGACAAAGTTGGCACTTTGAGCAGAATTTCCCGAAGCGATCGTGATTGGAGAAATGAGGATGCATTCAAATAACAAACTGCTTATTTTCTGATTCATTTTTAAATTCGATTTTGCTTTCAATCGCATTAGGTTGACAGTTTCTCTTATTTAGGAACTATATAATGTGCCGTATTGATCGATTTTTTCAGAAAATCAAAATATATTACAAAAAATGCTATCAGAGTGGGGATTTTGTGCCAAATTTCGCTTAAGATGAATCCGATAAAACCTCGTTCGAATTTTCTACCATTTGGACTATATAGGTGGTATACATGACTGACATAATTCACTCTTATTTGCTAGACATGGCTGCGAATTGCATCTCTTCGCTTGAATAAACATCAACTCTGCTACTCAAACTACGAATATGATTAACACTGTTTGAAAACATTCCTTCTAGTGGTCTTGGGACTCTTTAAATTGGAAAAAGTTAAAATAAATGGTCATTTTCAACATTTCTTATTTTAAATTGTATATGTTTTCAAACATAATTTTTATTGGGATGAAACTTTTGATTGTCAATATAATTGAATTATTCATCCGATTTTCATAAAATTTGACACTCGACAAAAGTATGCAAAATTCTATGTTTTAAATTTTAAATGATTCGGTTGGGTAGATTTTGAGTTGTTATATACGACCTCACAAAAAGACAGATGGACAGACAGACGGACGGACTGAACGACGACTATATAGTTGCTATTTATTTATATTTTTCCGAATGCACCTAAAAAGTACAGGGAGAAATTATTTTTCGAATTCCATAAACAATTTTAGATAAATTAATAACTATATCGTAAGTTTTCCATTTTCGGTAATAAAAGAAAAGAAAATGTATGAAATAATTAAGAAGGTATGACTTTCAAAAGTAATAAGAAATAATTAAATGCCCTAGATTTAATGTTAAAAAAAATTGTAATATCACTTAATGTAATTACTATTATTCTGTCTAAAATTCATTTTTACCTTGAAAAATATCGATTTTCTATAATTTTTATCAATATATTTCTCACATTTTTACTTAATATCAAGAAGCATATTATTATATAAATATGTACTTTTGTTAAAGTATTGATGTTCTTTCCCATAAATGTTATTCACATTATCAACAAACACAACTGGCGTTTTTATTAAATTTTTCTATAAAACGTTATAATTTAATTTTAAAGACAAACATATTATTATCGTCAAACAATAATATTTGTTTTGTTTTGTTTTGTTTTGCATCTTAGCGCACATAGCATATTTTTTATTTTCATTTTACATCTTTTATTTATTTAGAATGTGTAAAAAGTATCTTGTAACGACTGAAACTAAATGCCAAATACTTCAATAAAAAGCAAAATAGTTTTAAATGCAGTAATATTTTTTCAATGAGGTTACATCTTTTCTGCACAGATTAAATATTTATCTGCAGGAAATATGGTTTAAAATGTTTTGCTCTAGATATTCGATTGATTGTCCTTTAATCATATGGTAATTCTTGATTATTTGTACACACTTAATGTATATATATGTGTGTGTAAAATGATTAAATTTAAGTTTTTGTATTTTTTGATTATCAGTATGTATTATGGTAGAGAGATAGTGCTAAGAACTTTACATTCATCTTGAACTAACTTCACCTCTACATTGAAAGAAAGTATGTGGTGAAAAATACATCTACTATTAAAATGTTTTTTTTAACTAATTTTGATAAAATGGAAAGAGTTATACAAATTTGTGCATGTATGACTGAAATACATGAATTCCAAATTAAAGGATAATTATTTATTTACTTATTGTCTATCATAAATCAAGCATTTTCATCTCTCTTATTATTATTATTATTACTAGCTAACCCGCCCGGCGTTGCCCGGGTCCGTATTAACAATATTAAACGAACTTGAAATTTGTATTATTTTATCATTAACTCGAAACTTGCAGAAATGCATTGTCAGAAATACGTGGCCACTGACTGTTGTTTTTTAAAAAGAACTAATCTATCGCTTCACCGGTAAAAAATATTAATTATTTTATCATATGTGTTTTAAATATCAATATAGAAAATTATTTTAACGTTTTGCTTGAAAATATAACATTCTTTTGTTAATATCTTAAAATCGTCTGCAGTCAGAAATCTATATTTTAGATTAATATTTACGAGTTGGCGCATTGCCAAGATTTGCTTCCTCTGGACCGAGTTGGCGCATTGCCAAGATTTGCTCCCCTGTGCCTCAATTAATTATCCTCGGAATTCCTTTTATTTATAGAGATTTTACATGATCAATTGAGAAGAAAATTCAGTATCATAATTAACACGTTCGCTGCCGCTCACGCGAAAGCGTGTGATTTGGCGCCAACGTTAAGGGGCCACTCCCGCACCAGCGCGTGATGTGGAGTGATGTCCAATAGCCAGTCACGTGTAGGCGCGGGAAAATCTGTCACAGATTCTTTGTTATAAAAAGTAAACCGGCTTCTAGGAAAACCCCACTTCTACAGTGCGGCATTAACTATCATCACATCTTCACGTAAGCGGCAGCAAACGTGTTAAAAAAAGGGAAGTCTGTTTTTTTTTTTTTTTTTTTTTTTTTTTTTTCAACAGGATTAATCATATTCAAAGTTGAAATAACACAGCTGTGGTTTATTCCAATAGAGTAAAAAATGTCCAGACCAGGTTCAGATCTAGATACTCTGGCTTGTCTTGCCAGTTATCTAAACTTTAAGCCATCCAGATGGACTTGGATGACATAATTCACTCTTATTTGTTGAACATGGCCATGAACTGCAGGTTTTACTTTGTTGAATAAAACTTCAACGGTGCTACTCAAACTATGAATATGATTTATCCTGCTGAAAACTCTCCTTACCTTAAATATGACTTAATGACACGATATACAGGAGTTTCCATATTGTTACGTAATTTCATCATGTAAATGCTATAGTTTTAGCTCCGATGAAGGTAATTAGCGATGCGGTTCACAGTCATGTTCGTCAGATAAGAATGAATTGTTGTTTTAGTAAGTAGCGTCGGGATAGCTCAAAGGGTAAAACATTAGCATTTTTTGGTTTTAATTTCAAGAATGCAGCTGCTTCTTATTTAGTTTTATTCCTCATATTTGTGTCTTATTCACAGAAAAAATTATCTTATCGCATAGATGTGTTGCGATGTGCTGATACGTTTGTAAACTTTTGCCCGAAGGAATAAAATGTGTCGAAATGAATATAAAGTCATGTAGAAATTTTGAGAGATATTTTGTTATTTTATTAATATAGTACCCAACGCATCAAAATGTTAAAGGATGTTAACAACATTTTCTCTATTTTTTTATATTTTTTCATTAATGTTACTTAATGAGCGATATTTTATTAACGAGCGCCGCAATGATTAATGTTAAACTAATAGTTGCAGTCCAATAGAATAATTGAGATTAATTATACTTTAGCTTTTTAAAATGTTGATGTCGTTGTTCGGACTTTATATATTGACCTCACAAGCAATACGTGTATGGATCTACTTTTATTTTACCTGGGCAATTTATTGTTCCATTGCAAAATATCCTTTTTCTATATCCAACTGATATAGCGGAGCCCACTTTTCGCTCTTGAAACTGACGGAAGATTTGGTAACGAAACTTCAAATTACGGTCTGGGATTTCTTTCCGTTAAATCGACGTTTCATTGAAGAAACCAGTGGTGCAATGTTAATATCGGACTTTTTTATTTGAAAAATAGGCTTATTAAAATAACTAGCCAGATATGGCAATTGCAGAATTTTTTCTACGTTACAAATGTTATTACTTCCTGGAAAAAACAGCGCCACCGGTTAGGTGGTTTAAACTAAAATCTAGTCAGCAACAACTTATGCCAACTTATAACTGAATTTGAAATTTGATGAAAACCCGTGCATTAGTTTTTGAGATAGAGCTATTGCAAAATCTTAAGAAAAATCTGCATAACAGTGCCACATGTTAAGTGATGTACACCTAAAACTAATCAGGGTAATTTTTTTATCAGTACTAATATAATCTGAAATTTGATGAAAATTCATGCGTTAGTTCTTGAGATACATTTATTGCGAAATCGTGAAAAATTCAGCATAGCAGCGACATCTGTAGGGCAATTTTCCCCAAAAACTAAACAACATTAATCTATATCAGAGATTAACTGAATCTGGAGTTTTAAAAAATTTCATGCATTATAGTTCTTAAGATAGAGCTATTGCGATAATCACGAATAATACACCATGGCAATGGCAGCGCCACCTGTTAAGCGATTTGAACCCATGTTATATCAAGTACTAACTAAATATAAGGTTTATGAAAATCATTTCACTAGTTCTTGAGATACGGCTATTTTGGAAATTGTAATTAAAGCACCATGGTAGCGCCACGTGCAGAGCGATTTGCACGAACACTTAATCTGCACTTGTTATATCAAGTACTAACTAAATCTAAAGTTTTATGAAAATCCATGTGCTAATTCTTGAGATATGGCTAGTGAGATAACTGTGAATAATGCAACATAGCAGCGTCACCTTTTGAGCGATACGTTTCAAAAACTAATCAGATCTAGTTTATATCAAGGTCTAACAGAATCTAAAGTTTTGTGAAATTCCATGTACTAGTTCTTGAGATTGGGCTCCCACAAAATTTTTGCCACATACAGACATACATACTCATATACTCACAGACTGACAAGATCACAGATAGACATTTTGTAAAAACATGTTTTTTTTTGGGTTTTTTTTTTCGGTTTCTCTGATCTCTAAAACGTGTAAATGCATCGAAACCGGAATTCGAAAATTTTCCCGAATTCAATACTTTTTTCTTGTAAAGATAAAAGAAAGTAATTATATTTTGGGAGAACTCATCGACTTTGCAGTAGAAGACTAGACTTCAAGTCCTGAAATAATATTCTTCTATTGAAAATATTTCTTAAGGCTATTCCCAAAAATATTTTCCCTGCTCAACAACGGAAAACTTTATGATTCATTTTTACGAAAAAAACATGATACGTGCAGGCAATGACGCCACCTTACATGGACCCGTGGAGGGCGAGCCCACCCAATTACTTAATCTCTCCAACCACCCAATTTTCATTAATTTATTTCGTTATTAACCATTTGAAATATGGCTGTTTTCGGCCGAGAATTGGGATATCTGAGACATATCTGAATGCTTGTGATGTCCGCATTCTATTAGTTTTCCGATTGTTCCAAAATATTACAGTTTAATCCATGGCGTACTTAATATATAAATATGGTATTACGTAAGCCACGTTTTGATCATCATAAAAATTATGTTTTATTGATTTTTATTAACTCAATGGGAAAAATTCAAAAAATTTTCTTTGGGCAATAAATGTCCCAAAAAAAATTTTTTTTTTCATTTTTTTTTTCACATTTAGAAGATTTTTTTATATTTTTAATCGCTGAAATAAAATTTGATTTTATTGAAGTTCTCAAAATAATTTGTTTCAAAAATATTAAGGACATCACTTAGATTTACAAAAGCACTAAAAACACTTACAGTGTATGCAAAAATTAATTTTTCTAGAAAACAAATTTCCTGCATATTTTGTCATTTGTTTTAATATCTTAATGAATCGATAAAAGTAGCTAAAATGACATTTATTTTTTCTTGACATTTATTTTTTCGGATTTTCATAATTAGTATTTTTTATGTTATTGCAGTAAATATTAATGTACTTATAAGGACGAACTTGTAAGAATGCAATTAAAAAAATTATTTGCCAAATTATATTAATTTTACATTTTATTATAATTTTGCTTCGAATTATCATCTTTAGTCATTCACTGCTACGTTGACCCTCTTTCGACATACAGGTACTGGAGAAAAATGAAAATGCATCTGTTATTTTAACTTTTTTAAAATTCAGATTTCTTGATTGCCACCACTTTTTTGAAACGGTAAATTACCTTTTGTTTTCGCCTTAATTATCATGGCATTGAATAAGGCACATTATATCATTTGTAAAAAGTGGTGCCAATCAAGAATCTGAATTTAAAAAAAAAGTAGCCCATCTGGCAACACTGACTGCGCGCAGTTATGAACATTGAAGTGATTTATAATAGGTCATTTTTCTTTCTTCAAAAAAGCAATTACATTTTAAGTTATTATTTCTTATTGTCTAAGGAGGGGAGTTTTTTTTTCTTTTCTGCGCTTTTGAGGCCAAAAGTTTCGTTAAATGCGTCCACTTTTACAACATTTTCTTAAAAATACTCTGCCTTTAACAAAAAACAAAAAAGTAGTTCGATTATTTTTTTCGAATATCAATATCAGCCAATTTGACTCGTTTGTTAAAAAAAAAAAAAAAAATGAATTTAAAAATTGCACCAGAAAAAAGACAATTTGGATTTAAGAACATACTCAATAAACGTTAAAAAAAAATACTTATACGTATGAAATTCTAATGAAATTCTAAATAAACTTAAATTTGAAAAATTACTTTACCTATCACGAATGAAGCATTTCAATCTAATTATTTTTTTAATGAAGCATTAAGCACTTCGCGTCGGGAGCCTTTTATGAAATTTTTAATTTTATGTCACCGGTTTTTAAAAACACAAATCTGTGCCTTATTAAATCGATAAAAAGCTGCGATTTAAACAAAGCAAATTTTATAGTAAGATTTTTCTAATGGGGATAAACAAGGATTCTTAAGGATGTTCTTAACTGATCCTCTCAACAAGCGAAAAACGTTTTGACACATTTACAAATTCATTTTTTAACAGAAAGTTATAAAATTTTAATGTCTGACTACACTGTAAAAAAAAGGGTCGATCTACTAAAAAAAACTTTAGTGATCCTTGTAATTACTAAAAAATTTTTAGTAATCTTAGTCGGTTACAAAAAAATCTGTAAGAATTACTAGAAAAAAGTTAGCAACGAATAGAGTTAATAGTTTTATATTTTTAATAACTCTTACTAAAACTCAGTTGGTGTGGCCTTGATAGCATAGTGGTTATAGTAACGACTCCAGGCTAAAAGGTCCCGAGTTCAAAACTTGCCACCGCCAAATACTCCGCGAATATATGTAGTGTCTCGTTAATAAAGCGATTATGAAAATCCTGTCGGAGCGGGTAAGAATGTTTGGTGCTGCCGTCTATTGCGGTTTTGCCGAAAATCTTCCGCTTCAGAAGTCTGGATGCAGCTCGAAGGAAGCTCCTGCCTTTCGGGCGCACGTAATGGTTATTAAAAATGCTTTTGGAGCTATTACTAAAATTTGCTTGGTGGCTCATACTAAATATTTTTAAGTTAGTTATACAAAAAATTCTTTTGTTCAGTTTACAAAAGAAATGCTTGTTTCACTTGCAAAATAAAAGTTTGTAATGGTTACTAAAAAAGTCTGTGGAATACAAATTTACTAAGAAATTTTTAATAACCTCTTGAATTTTTTTTTTTTTTTTTTTTTTTTTTTTTTTTTTTTTTTTTTACAGTGTATGAAAGAAATTTCGAATTGAACTTATTTTTCCATTTTATGATAATTAAATTACTTATCGAGTTATAAGCTATTTCGATGACGCAATCACCCGTTTTTCTCCTCCTTTTCGACCGGTTTTTCTGCTTTCGTCGGGAAATATGCTCAAAAGTGTCAACTTTGAAGGCTTGTTATGAAACATCTATTGTGTTTTAAAAAAACAAAAGAATGAGTGCAATTAGGCAGTTTCTGAATAACAACACCTGCTAGTTTCATGCATTTCCGAACAAAAATAAATTAATGCATGTGTCACAAAGTTGCCCTTTTTGATTTAAGAACACCCTTAAGCCTTTTTGCGGTACGTATAAGCGTCACTTATCCCCAAGAGGGTTATGAAGAAAATCAAGTATTTTTATTTTTAAATAAGTAGCTCAGAAACAAAAGGAAAACATTCTTTTGACTTTATCCATTCACTGTGAAATTTTACTTAGCTAGATATTAATATTTTATAAAAATAGAATAAGCAAAAAAATTTAAAAACAATCAAAATAATTAAATATTTTAAAATATACGTTATTGAAAATGAGTTAAAAATTGGAGAATAATTTGCATTTTCTTATTATTGAAATAAACTAAAACAAACACAAAACCATAAATGGAAAAATTATCTAATTCACTAGTAAACTGGATTGGAGGACTGTTATTTGAACGACGGTATTTAGTAAACTTTCCGGAAATTCTTATTTATTGAACTATTGAAAGGATTTGGTAAATTATTGAAAGGATAGTATTTAATAAACTGGATTGACGGACTGCATTTTATAAACTATTGAATTACATGTTAAACCTAAAAAAGTTCTAAAAAACTAAATATAAAAAAATACACAAAAAAAAATAATAATGGACACTCCATTCCAATAGTAAAAAAAGCAAACCCAAAAACGGAAGATCGCAACCACATCGATTCATTTAATACCGAAAAAAGCTTTCCAAAGAAAACCGGAATAAGATATGGAATTCTTCCCCAAATTTTACTTATTTCACATTCAGATTTCTCTTTTCTGTTTTACAAACAAACTTTTTCACTTCTACTTCAGAGAAGCGATGCATTTTTCTAATAATCCAAAGAATCAGATTCAATTCTGAATGCCTGCCGTTTGAGATATTTCCAGCGTTTCCAGATGATTTAGGTTACAATTATACTGAGAATTTAAAACAAAAAATTTCTATATTATTAGGAAAAATAAAATTGGTTTATCATTTATGTAACACGGTGATACCGAAAATACGCTTGGCCGATGTTCAACTATTTCTATTTATTTATTTATTATTCATTTATTATTTTATATTATTTTTTGCCTATTTAAGAATAAGTGGAATTTTAAGTGTCTTGTAATTTTGATACAGACAGTTATTGCAAAGGATTGAAATCTGGAGAGCTACGGGTCCAAATGTTAAAAAATATATTAATGCGGAAATTTTGAATTAAGCATTCCAGGATCATTTAAATCTTATTTGATGATACGGAAGCTTGTTGAAGCATATAAGGCCTTCTATTTTATGCACTTGTTTAATAACTTTTTCCAAAAATTTAAAGCAGCAGTGATAATTTTACGTCTTCGTGGAAACATGTAAAGAATACATCAGGTGAACTTCATTTCTGAAAATCGACAAAACACTGACAGTTACAGGATGTTTTTTGTGCATAACTGTTGGTATGTCATAAGGATCTTTAACCCCTTGGGACGAGCGACACGTATACGTGCCGCAAAAAGGCTTAAGAATACTTGTTTATCTCCACCAGTAAAATTTTACTGTAAAATTTGGCTTATTCAATCGGAGAATTTTCTCGATTTATTAAGGCATAATCTTCTGTTTTTAAAAACCGGTGACAAAACATTAAAATTTTCGTAAAAGGCTCCAGTCGCGATGGGGGTAAAAAAATCTATCATTTCTTCTTTTGAGTTTTGGGTTCTGGTCGATTTTTTCTCATCTAAGGGAAATCAAATCACATCTTCTGCCGGATTTTTCAGAGGATTTAATTTTTTAATACTGTTAGCTGTTCTAGAGACTTCTGTTTGTTTTTTCTACATTTTTATTATATAAATTTAGCACAGAAAGTACAGAACAGAATCGGTATTGAGTAAATTGAGCCTATTATCCATCTTTTGGCCAGGGGTATTCAATCATGTATGATAAAATTTAGAAAATAAACATCCAGAAAAATGTATTCAAAAATCTTTTATCAAGAAATTTTATAAAAGTAATATTTTAGTTTATTTTACATATAAATTGTCTCTACATTTTTACTGGTGTGATGTTATACGTTTTTCTGTCAAATCTTAATTTACTTTTTTAAAAATTGTGGACATACCCCTTATGTACATTCTTTTATAAGTCTTCGGAGATTTAATAAAAAGTATATAAACTATCTCTTTTACCAGGTTAATCCAAAGAATTCAACTATGGTGCCAAAAGTGGGTGTTACCGTTTGGAAAATTAAAGTTAACGCAATATTTAATATGCAGACGACTCTTGATTCAGAACTTAAATTCATATTCTGAAAAAAAAATATATTATTTCCAATTAAAGGCACTTTTGTTTGATTTTTCTCTTAAATGGTATGCGATTTCATTACATATCATTTCAGAAATAATTCCTCTTGTATACACTTTTATCACAAAGTTAGCTTTTTGTCCATTATGTTTATAATTTATAAAATTTTATAATATAATCATGCTTAAACAATAAGAAAGACATAATTTTGAATAATAACAAACATATTTAATGGATATAAAGGAAATTTATAACACAGATTCTTAAACATAAACTATATCATACACTAAAAAAATTGTAGAATAAAATGAAAAACTTACATTATGACGATCAAAATTTTCCAGTAAAATAAATACAATTAAATTAAAAGGGAAAAATCTTAATACCTATGCCAAATATTCGGAATTTTTATATGAAACAAAAAGAGAAAACAATACTAAAAGAAAAAAAATCTGGATTTATCTTTTCCATTATCGAAAAGAAGAAACAGCTACAATAAATTCTAATAACAATTTCTCCCAAAATAACTTATTTTTCTCTAACTTGGTAAGCTTCTTTCTACAAAGTAAGGAGAAAATTGTCTTTAAGTAATACATAACTTGCAATAATTTCGAATAGTTAGAAAAGTTTCGAATAAGATCACTAATTTGAAATGAAATTTTTCTAACAAGATAAAATGAAAATATCGGTTTGTTGCAATAGACCAGAAAGCAATTTTCTAGGAAATTATATAGATGTTGTTTAATAAAGATGTGGATTCTGAAGAAATTAAATATTCTGGAAATATACATTAAAATTTAGATAGAAATTAAGTTTTAATACTAGGATGAACATTTGTATCGTATTTGTTTTTTGCCAAAAAGACATTTCTTTTAAATAATTCGCATATCACATTAAAGATTGCAAGGTAAACTTGATTTTATTTTATGAATTAATGAATGAATTTGCAAATTGTTCAGATTTTGAACATTTAGAAAGTTAGATTGAAAATAATATGCTTATTTGGTACTGATATTATACTATGATATGTTTTAAAAGCTATTGTTTATGATATTTTTTATGAAAAATTCAAAATATACATGTGATAAATATATGTATGTAAAAAAATTCTATCGAAAATAGGTTTTAATTTCAGCAAATATAGAGATATTTAAAAAATAAATAAATAAAAATATCTGTATTAAGTTGTTCAATGTGTATAAATTTTGCAAATCTTAAAATTTCAGAACATATGAATTATAAAATTCAGATATATAATGCGGATTAACTTAATCAGTTAATCATGTTTGGAACGGTTATCCACCAAACAACTGAGATGAGCAAAATTTATATTATTATTATATTTATTGTATTATTATATTTATTATATAGCACAATTATATGAACCTATGAATAAAACGTCTGGGGCATGATATAGCAAACCGTATCGAATTGAAGTTCTTGTAAAGTTGATATGCATAATTTTTTAATGACTCGAAATATATGTCCAATGTAATATATTTATTACATAATTTAACTGGTAGCTTTTATTGTTTGTTAGCTATAAAATGCTTAATATGCGACTCACTTTTGAGGTCACTGCATGATTTATCATAGAGAAGACACCTTCATAATAAAGTCTCTAAACATTTTTGAAAAGAGTACCATTAAAAACAAGTCACTTTGAGACTATTTATATTTATACTCTTAAAACGAAATAGTGAATTTGGCTTTTCAAGAAAGAGCTGAAAATTATTGGATCTTTTATGAGATGTTTCTTAAATGTTTTACTCATCTTGATTTAAATTGCGCATTTAAATTACTCATTTTGATTTAAATTGCTTAAAAACAACTCGTTCATTCGAGTTGATTCAATTCGTTATGAGAAGATGACTTTTAAATTGCGAGATGAGTGGATTTCGGCTCAACTTGAGTTATTTTATGGCTGAGATTTTAAGAGAACAGAGTGCGACTCATCAGTTCGTTTAGAATGCGATTTATCAGTTGCATTTTCGTCACGTTCTGATTGTGATATTTGTGATCAGTTGTAACGTTATTATATTTCAACATTGATTGATTGCGTTATTGGAATTACACATAAAAATTATTTTTTGCTTTTCTTGCCAGTACTTAAAATTTTCAAATCTAAGCACTTATGCTAGTCAAGCAACTTATAAATTATTCGAAAACTAATCTAAAATGAATGGCACGCTGTTTAAAACTTTTTCGTTTGCATTTGATTTGTGATTCCTTTGCTTTGAAAATGTAAAATCAATGTTTAACACTTTTTTTTTTATTTTTTTATATATATTTTTAAAATACATTATTTTTATTTTAGGAAACTATTTCAAAAATGAAATTATATCTTAAGGAAAAAAAAGTGCAACCAAAACGAAAAAGTAAAATGCACGATTAGTCTAGTCATAGACCAAAGATAATCTATGTAAAGGAAATTATTAAAAAATATCGAAATGGAAATAGAAATTTATGAGGGGTGATGTCGCTGAGAGAACAATAAGCTGCGATTGTCATAGTTGGCTCTTAAATAGCAAATAATATTTCTTTAATTAAAAAGAATACATTAAGTACGATTTTCACTAATTTAAAAAAAATTAAACAGCACCAAAAAGATACGGAACGAAAATATTAATATCACTTGCTTATTTGTAAAGGTTACGATGGAAACACGTGGTTTAGTTATCTACAAATTCCGACCTTACAGCTTAAAACGAATTATTCCTGTGCTGTAATAATTATCATATTAATTTAAGATTGTCTTAAAACTGTTTAAAAATGAATAACTAACGCAAATGGGCGATTAGTTATTTAGGATTGCTGTTATTTTGACATTACCTTTTAGCTTATATATATTGTATTCATATCTTATTCTGTGTACTTGGGGTTTCAAGGTAACACTTATTCTTATCTTGAAATTAATCTGTGGTATTGTAGTTAGATAGAATTACATGAACAATACATTGAACCAATGAATGACAACCTTTTGCTATTGAAAAACGTATACCTCAGATAAGGCAAATAATGAAACCCAGGCTATAGCTGAGAGGGAAAAATGAGATAGTAGCCTCTTTGGTCAGAGATTTAACCCTTTTTTGGGTAGGAGGGGGGTCTGGCAGCTTGATAGATAAGGGAGAATCAGTTTGGTTGGTGGACACCAATGTGTATGTTTGATGTTCCCTTCGGAGAGATTTGGAGAAAGAGTTTAGACTCTTGGCGTATATAATAAATGTATCGAGAAGATCCAAAGGATCTCCGATAAATCTGCTTCTTGAGAGGGATATAGATATTTTAATAAGTGACCCCAGTTATCAGTAGGTATTTGCAGTATTTAACTAAATGTCGAACCGGACCATCTGTATCCGAGCTCTTCATTGTTAAATATTGTTTTGGTATATGTAAATAATGTATAAATGAATTATTAGTTAATTTTAATTGGATGAATTAGTATTCTTTTATAAAAACTTCTGACGGCATGCTCGATATCACGTAGTTATATCGGTGGTTCCAAAATAGTACATTCTTCAAAGTTTTGTGAACTAAGAAAGTGTAAACTAACATAGATAGTCCAGTAGAATTAATAAGATTTATTTTAGTTTAAATATTTGTATGGTATGTGTAGAAGTGGTAGATTTTGTAGGAAATGAAATGTCATGACTGCAACGTCATCTAGTATTGCATACAAAAACTACTTAAATCACTGACTTATGTCGTTTAAGTAATGAACGAAAATTTAAATGTATTGTTTGAAAAGGGAGGAATATAAATAAAAACATAACCATACATACCGAATAAAATTATATTCATCCTAGTTTATTACACACACTGGAAATAAGGAAAAGTTCACTTCTTCAAAGAGTCACAGAAATTTTCACTGTTTTTTGGGTAAATTTTAGAAAAATACACTTCTTAAAGCGTGGAATTTTGCAATTCCTAGAAAAGAGTGAAATATTTCAATCCATTGTCGAGAGTATGAAACATATCACTCCGTTGTCGAGATTGAAATACTTCACTCCATTGACGAAAGCGAAAACTTGGCATTATACTATTTAAACATTTTCCGTTCGACTTTGAAACAATATAGGGAGTAAAATAACGAAAAGCACAAAAAATATGATGCTTATTAAAATTTAAAAACACCATTTCATAATGCAACCTTGGAAATTCCTCTAATTTGATAAACGCACTTCTTTTCAAAAGTGAATAGTCATTCCTCTGAAAGCGTGATTATTCACTTCTGCTTAGAATGAATATTCATTCCTCAAGAGTGAATATTGTATGCATCTCATTATACCCTTGCTCTTATGCGTTTTCCAATTGTTATATGCCTCTGTATTTTGTCCCTCTATTATATGCCTCAGTATTAAAGGAGATTAAAATTAAAATTAATTAATTAACATAAACTATATTTTCTTCTTTTTATGAGTCATAATACATAAAACAGAAGCGATTTTGAAATAGAAGATAAACATTACTTAAAACCTAACCTGATATCAAATAATAATTTAAAAAAATAATTAAGAAAAAAATAAGATTACGTAAAAAATAAATAAGTGGGCTCAAAATCTACATTTCAACAATATCTAGAAGGACATAAATGTATTACAATGCTCATGTTCTGGCATATATATGATAAGGAAAAAATCATCAGATTTCTTATCTTAACGTCGCCTCATAAAAACAATCTCTACACAGAAGTCGGCAATTCAACACAGTAGCTCATTCTCGGCGTAAGATGTTTTAATATTCCACAGGTGTCCTTTGCATTTATAGACTCAAATACTGTACATAAATCTGAAAGTAAAAATTATCTTCGTCGTTAAGAGACTTTCTTTGGAATTAACAGCCACCGATAATTTCATGTTTGCAGTCATTTATTTCAAGTTTTTGTGCGCTTAGCAACAGCTGTTCTGATAACGTTTATGGCGACGGTGTAGCAACAATTATGCCGTTTGTTTGAAGCCTCGTTTTAATGCATTAGAAAACATTAGAAAACATTGTATGTAATAGGCTGTTGCCAATCACGGTAATGAAATTTTCCTGTTCTGGAAAAAAATTAAGCCATTTACGAGTTATGTTTTACTTAGTAGAAGGGACTCTTTATAACCATGCAACAGGTGGGTACCGTAGCAGACACAGAAGAGCGGAACAATAATATTTTAGTTCTTTTATTTATTTTGGAAATATTTCCTTTTCGCTTGATGTAGTCAGGATAGTTCTAAAAGTATTTATTCCTTTGTAATTGATAGTTAGTTTAGTTTTAAGGATACATAATCAGGGGATGATTCAAGCAAAATTTGGGGCCGATTTTTATTCACAAAATTTTTCATAATAAAATAGGTTCCTTCACAAAAGTCCATTTCATAAAAATATACTCTTCATTCATTATATTTAAATTTTGTTAAATTTTAAAATGAGCGTTTTGTAAAGAAAAAAATTTTACCAAAAAAGAAAAAGTTAAGAAAGAGGACGATAAAGAAGTTATTATTAATTAATGATCGGTTCAAATTTGAGTAACTGAATTTCATATTTCGTTATAAACTGTATTTTTCACAGATTAAAAAAAAAGAAAAAGAAATCATAAAACACAAAATATCTAAGAATCAATTGTTAAAAGTTAATAAACACAACAGTCACATCTATTTTATAGTATCGGATTTTTCGCTATTTTCTGACTTTTTAACTTTGAAATTTACGATTTGCAAAAAGCCCTTACCTGATACTAAAAAAAAGAAGGTCATTTTCGGAACAGAGAGCTACAAAATACATAAGACTCAATCATCAAAAGCCAAGAAAGATGATACAACTCAAATTTTGCAAACTAGTGGAAAAAATTGCAAGCATTGAACTTTTTTCATTGAAAATGTAAATAGATTCAAAATTGGGTTTTTTTTTTTTCCCATGAAGAGGACAAATTATAATACAGTTTAAAAAAAATGATATGGTATAACAGTACATCGTTTTGTGGTACTGAACTACTCCAGTGAATAATAATAAAGACAAGGAAAGAATAAGAGAAAGAATACTGCTGATAAGAGAGATAAGAAATCTCTTCCAGACCGTGAGATTTTCTTTAATAGCACAATAATGAATAAAAAACAATCAAAACTGTTAAACACACTGTATGTAGGTAATTTTGATTTTTCATACAACTGACGGACATTTCAAAATTTATATTATTTGACTTGACATTTATTACAATTTATTACCCTTCGAAAAAAAAGGGAAGAACAGCTTGTCTAATGCTTCAACAAATAGCTCGTAAAGTGCACGAGTTTGGCAAGGTAATGGCACGCGAAAGAATGCTAAATGAGAAAGAAGAGCTTTGAGAGGGAGGTGGAGGAGAAAGACGACGAATGATTTAATATTTCTTTTGACTGGACATTCATATCTTTTTGTTGCTATTTGAATTCGGGCAGATGCACAGGGAATTTCAAGTTTGTGGTTTTCCAAGTCAACAACTGTCAAATAAAAAACTGAAAAGAAACGGTTTGGAAGAATTTAGATTGAGCTTCTGAGAATTCCTCTGCTTCACCTGACCGTAAATATTGTACAGGAACTCTAAATTTTAATATTGCTTTGATTTCATACAGAGTGAGTCTGGTAGTATAGTTTGCATGGATGTTAAAAATAGTGTCCATAAAGATAAACTTGTGAAATATTGCTGTTATTACGTATTTGCATGTTTTTTTACCTTTACAAGAAAAAAGTATTAGATTCAGAAAATTTCACACTTCCTGTTTTTGAGGGATTTACGCATTGGAGTCAGAGATTCCACAAGAAAAACTTTTATAAAATGTCGGTCTCTTAGTCTGTGACTCTGTATGTGATGCAAATTTTGTCGGCGCTAACTCAAGAACCAATGCACGGAATTTAATAATACATATATATATATATATTTAGTTGGTACTTGATACATAAATTATTGCTGATTAGTTTATCGTGTAAATTTCTCAACAGATATTGTTAATACCCTATATTTTTCACGATTTTTGTAATTGCTCTATCTCAAGAAATAATTCACGAATTTTAATCAAATTTCAAATTCAGTTAGACGTAGACACAAGTTGTTGTTAATCGCGCAATAGGTAGAGCTGGTATACTGGATTTTTCACGATTTTTGCATAGCTCTATCTCGAAAACTAATGCATGAAATTTTATTAAACTTCAGATTGAGCTAGATGTTGACATATGTTGTTCCTTATTAGGTTACAGGTTAAATCACCCAACAAGTGTCGCTTCTATGCTGAATTTTTGCAAAATTTTCACGTCATACACCATGAACAATATGCTTGGGATTTCTTATCTTTAGAATCTTTACGATGGGAATATATTGTTATTTATTTTTGGCAATGTGATAGCGAATTTTGAAGTATTAACATCCATGAGATGGAAGAAAGTTTTGGGATTAGCCCATCCGACTAGTTTTTTTATTTAAATAGCTCACTTACACAAAACTTGGAAGTAAAATTTAAATTGTTTGTGCTTTATTAATCATTATATTATATGTTTCATTTACCACATAACTTACATGGAATTGAAAGAAAAGAACAATTCAAACAAATTCCTCTTGCTTATCATTAACTCCGATATCATGGAGCAGTAATAATCATTTGATATTTCATTCTTCTCACAAAATCAATAAATAAAAGCAGCACTTGAGGCATACAAATTTCGCTTTATCCTTTTTTCTTTTCAACAATCACAATATTGCTTTTTCGTGCATAAAATAAAAAGCAAACCCTCCAGTAGTTCCAGCAATAAAAAGAATCAACCAGAGTAATACCGCCAGTAGAAAGCGTCATTACATTTATTGAGCTGTATATTTTAAATTATAAACTATCTCGCGAACAATTCACAATCTCTCACAACTTTTTAAAAATAAATTAAAAGCACTGTAAATTTATGCAAAGTATTTCATATAAATATGTAGTCTTCAGATCACAGAATTTACCTCCCAAATTTTAGATCGAGCGTTGACTCTTACCTGCTTTTTCCAGCGAAAAGCTTACAAAAGGAGCAAATTAACCTATAGAAGTAATTTGTGATTCACATGACTCAGAGCCCTTCTGTTCCGAACCCATAAGTTCCATCTCCCGAATTCCTTTATAATTACCCGTAATATTGGTACTTGACCTTATCTACCCTGGCGTTACTACCCAAGGACACCTTATATGAAATAACATCATAAGACGAACAGCAATATTTTATCTTGATTCAAACATAAGATATACAATATGAACTTTAAAAAGCTCACAACATTACTTAAAAGGCGATTAAAATAATAAAAGAGATGCGGCAATGATGTAAATTAAAGTGACGACGTATGAGAACAAAGTTATGTAGTAAACTAGCAGTCTTCGTCCGTTAAGCTGGTCGGTTTCTCTAAAGGAGTTTTGAATCAAATGAAAAACATTTAGTAAAGATTTAAAGGGAAAAACCTTATATCTAATCAAACATCCATAATTCTTGTCTTATTGAGATAGTATTACATTATCCTGTTCAAAGTCGATGTTGACGACATAAAAGACAAGATATCTCTAAAATGACTGAAGTACCTATGTTTAACTATTTTTTTGTAGGTGTGTAATCTTGAATTTTCCACTTCTACCTAAACCTGCTGCTGAGATAGGGCGAAATATCTGAGAGGCACAGGAGGTGTATATTTTGAAATAATGATCAGAGACCTTTCCAATGATACATCAAATGAGGGGTGTAGGCGAAATTTAGAAAATTGCGCCTCCCCTCCCCCCTCAGAGTTCCAACTATCACGTCTCCCCGGTATAAAACCTTCCCCTCTCTTTGAAAATTTCAAATATTATAACTAATATTTTTTCAGAGGGCCCTGTAAAAAAATTTGATCTCTAATGAGGAAACTCTACAATTTCAAAAAATTTCAAAAACTGCCTCCAAGGGGGGGGAACAAATTGGGGTGCGGGAAAAAGTTCATAATATGAAAGAGCGGTCCGAGGGCTTTCCAATGATATGTCATATGACGGGTCCAAAAAAAGTTTGGAATTTTTTACCCCCACTGAAATCCCTTAGAGGGTGGAAATTATAAAATCAATGAAACGCATCTTTAATTATTTTTAATAGGTTTGTTCTCTCCAGCTTCACGCTTCTACTTAAAACAATTGCTGATATCTGCCAAATGCTCTAAATTGTTCGACCCCTCTTATCCGACTTTAGAAATTACCCTCCCCCTTGAGGGGGGGGGGCAATTTCTAAAATCGCTGAAATATGTGTCTAATTATTTTTTTATTGGATTTAAATTCTCGAATTTCACACTGCTACCTTACATGCTTGCTGAGATACGGGAAGATGTTCCAGAATTTTCGACACCCGCTTGCCCTTTTAAAGGTGGAATTTTCAAAAATCCTATCTTAGTGCACGCTTAAGAAGGAAATTTTCCCCAATTTTGATGTTTTTACGTTTAGTAATTTGGGCTGTGCGTTGATTATCAGTCAGTCAGAACAAACTATTTTATATATGTATAGATAAATGGAACTGCAGTTAAAACATATTTTCTCTACTTAATTTCAATCCAAGGAATTGGTAATTCAACTTTCAACTCTAATAATTATTGGCTCTCTCATTTTGCATATGAAGTGACGTATTTGTATAAATAAACAACAATTATAGTTCTTAAGGGAGACCCGTACGAAAAAACCCAAAATTTTTATTATTGATTTTAAAGTAATGAATTTTGATGTACTATTTAAGAATCTTGTTGTAAGGAATAATTAGCAAAAAAATTCACTTTTTATTAAAAAGTATATTTTTATGGGGATTTTTATTTATTTATTTATTTTATTTTATTTTATTTATTTTTTTTTTTTTTTGAAAAATACACTTTTTAAAATTACTACTCCTCATTCAATTTTCAATATTTTGGTATTACTAAAATTTCTTAAATAGTGTTATAGTATATAGAAAAGAACTAAGAAGAGATATTTTTAATTTTCTATTTTAATCGGCTAAAAAAAAAAAAAAAAAAAATGAAAATACGCATGGTAATTTTTCTTAAATTCGTTATAATTTTCATGTTTACCAATTTATGTAAAATTTTCAGAAATAGTTAAAAAAATATATATCTCCTTACTTTTGTTGCAAATTTTTTTTAAGATTCTATAAACATAAACACTTTGTTTCTAAATCATTTTACCACTGAGCCTTAGTACTTTGAACTTAGGCAAAATAGGAAAAAAGTCATTTTCAAGAAAACACGTTTTAAATGGCCGCTAGTCCTTTAAACTCTATAGTGAGTACAATTTAACAAGCTCATTTTCTACCTGTTCCACGTGTCCCCGAGTTCTAAAATTTTGCATGGATATTCGCAAATATGTATTTTATCGTTTTCTGAGAAAAAAAAAATTTTTGAACTTTTTATGTCTTTTGGCTGAAAATGAGGTACGGGTCTCCCTTAAGGGTTTATTCGAAAATACACTTTTCCACCTTCAACAGCCCGAAATGTTCCGATACAATTTCAGACACATTTTTAAAAGTAGAAACATGACATTTGCTGAGAGGATTTTTGAAGAGACGTATAAGGTGCCGTGTAATGTCTTTTTACGCTCAATTCATTAGAATTTGATTTATAAATGATTATTTTCTCAGCATGATCCTTTTTTCAGTTTCCAGATCTCGCGCTTCAGAAAAATCTGTTCAAAATGCCTTTTTTGATTGCTTTTTTTTTTAATATTTTTTGCATTTATCAAAGAATTGATAATCACTGCACCTTGTGTACTTTCTGAAAAAGACAATATGCCAGTTTGATGCATTTGAGAGCACAAATGAATTTAAAAATAAATCGGAAAATAAGCAGTTTGAATCGAAATACACCCTTAAAGTATTCTCCAATGATGGGCTTGAAAAATGCAGCACGTAAGTACTAAGAATTTGAAATAAAATGTATATTTTTTAGCATGTAACATCGCTCTGATTGTTTTAGTCACCTTTTAAATAAAGCAGTGATTTTTTAAAAGTTTATACAATATAAGTAATTACTATATATGTTATTGGCGATACTAAAAAAAAAATAATACATGCCTTAGGTAAAACAATGTAAAATTTACTGACATATTTTCAGATTCATTTTTAAATAAAAAAAACATGATGCACGCAGACATCATTATTGGATTAATTTTAAACTAAACGGTGGTAACATTTTTATTTAAATAAAAGTCTAAAACTGTCCAAAGTAATAATTTTTAATTTTTGAAAGTGAGATAAATTGGTACCTTTGACGACTTTAATCACTTCTAATTAGTTCATTATTATGATTTTTTTCTCTTTTTTTCTTATATTTTCTTTCGTTATCAAATAGTTTCCAAACATACTCTTCGAAGTTTCAAGCGTCTTGGACGTTTCATTACGAAATTACACTTAATGACTTATAAAATACTTTAAAGTAATGAGAGTTATTTGTTAGGCAATCTGTATATGTCTGTTTTAATTTAAATGGTGGAGAAAGATTAAATTGTTGTTGCTTAGTAACAAAACTGCGAATTTAAGTCATTAAATATTTTCATCGTATCTTTATGCGGCTAAATTCTTTTCAGTTTTTCCATTTTATATTTTTAAGAGTTAATACTCTAAAATTATACAAATTATCAATATCAAATTTTGTACAAATGAAATAAACATATACTTTTCATGACTTGAAACATTTCTTATTAGAGCTACATAAAGAAACGAGTTGCTGGGGGCCATCGTAATACATACCTATCATGGATATGCAGAATATAATATATATAAAAAAAAAACATGTGTAAACTATTTATAAAGTGCATTGCAATTCCAAAACAAAATTTAAACGTATATTTAAATATTTTTAATATACATAGTAATACTCTATTAATGAATTGCTGATGAACCAATTTCGTCAAATTATGCAAAATGCCAAACATCTCAAGTAATACCGAATTGCATAAAAGAAACATCCTTATAACTCCAAAAATAATATTCATATTAACTAATAGTTTACTGAGTTTGATTAAGCGTCTCATTTCCAATTATAATATATCCTTGAATTGAAATTTCAATGAAACACACGGTCATGAAAAATCGAAGAAGCTGGATAACATGATTACACATGTCTCGACAACTAATAATCTGATCGACTTCATTCTTTATGCACAATTTGTGTAATTTTATTGCCTCTTACGTGTTTCCTGAAAATAAAAAGTTTGAAATTTTTTTATGCAAATCATCAAAATGAATTTTTCGAGTGTCCAAAAAAAAAAAATGTTCCGGATAATGGAGGTTACTTATATTAAATAGACTTCGTTCTATTCTTACATAATATGTACATAGAAAATTACAAGTCTCTATCTCAATTTGTTCGGGAGATAGAGCGTTTACAGATACACAGACATAGAGAGAGACAGACAGACACACAGACGGACGGACGGCATTTTTTGAAAATATGTTTTTAAGAATATCCAATATCTGAAACATGTGAATAAGTCAATTATTTTTTCGATTTTCTGAATGATTTCAAGGTTTACCCTATACTACGCATGATGGGTGAGTAAAATGCAGAAGATTTAATGAATTTAAATAGTAGTTTTATAACTAATTCAAGGTAGATATTTTCCTTATTCGCTATTTTAGTTAAAATGGACATTTACGGATTGTCTAACAATTAATTTCTTTTGCGTCAAAGTATTTGATTAGCAATTAAGTGAAATTTCGTAATAAAACTTTCAGGATATTTGTTCATTCAAAGTGTCTGTTTTTTTTTTTTTTTTTTTTTTTTTTTGAACGTGCTTATTTCTCGAAAAAAGACAAACTGAGGAAAATCACTTTTAAGGCTTCACACTAGGCACAGAAAAAGACTCGGATGATAATGTTAAGTCTATGGGGGCATTCTTTTCAAATATTTCGCCCAAATTCACTTTTGGTTTCAGAATTTTTTTTTTTTAATTACTTTAATTTTCGAAACTGGTTTGAACCGGTTCTGAAATTAAAACTATCGTAATATAAAAAATATATAAGCAAAATCGAAAAAGTAAAACCTAGGCCGGTTGTGGATCGTCTTCAGCTATCTTGTGCAAAAAAATCATGTAAAAATATTAAAATTTGAGCAAGATATTTGAAAAGAACGCTCCCATAGACTTTATATTAACATCCGGGTCTTTTTCTGCGCCTAGTGTGGGACCTTAAAAGTGATTTTTCTCAGTTTGTCTTTTTTCGAGGAATAAGCACGTTCAAAGTAATAAACTTTAATGTAAGTTTTTCAATTGATTCAATTTTTTACATTTAATTGTTCCTGATAGTCTATTTGATAAAACCAAGTAACTGATTTACAATAAAGTAAGAAGTTTTTATTATGAATAAAAATGCAAGATAAATTTAGCTTTAACTGTAACTTTACACGCATTTGCACATTTTATTATTTTTTCTTCAAACTAATTAACTTATGATAAATCCAAAATTTAAAATTATTCGGCAAATAGTTACAAATAGTTTAATAAATATCAGCTCAAAATGGTCAAAATTGTATGAGAAGATACATTTTAAAAATTACTTAAATTTTTCAAAAAAATGATAGTAATAATAATAGCTATTATTATTTATTCGTATTTTACCAGAGAAAACGAACAGTTTCTTGATATAATTATTTTCCTTCATTGAGTCTTTTATTATTATGGCAAAAATATACGTTGTAATACTTGAATAAAACAAGTCGGAATTGCTGGTCAAGCGTGGCAAATGAGGTGCGTTCGTACTATAAGAAAGCTTTATAAATATACAGATCTTGGTGTAATAATATATAGTACTTCATAATCCGTGTAGTATCCGAAATCTTTTGTGTGTCCCTGTATACTATCTGCTTTCCATTATACAGGTAGTAAACCTCAATAACGTTTATCAATTTCATAAAAAGTAAAATAGTTTTGCCTTATTAAAATGCGCCCCAAACAATGTTTCCCCCTATTGCATTAGGTAATGGAATAGTTTTGTGCGGCCCTATAAATGAATAAGAAGTATTCGTTGCACCTCATATTGTACAAAATGTATATTTTAGTATACTTCATAGGTACATACAGTGATGGGACACTTGTGCTTTGCAAAAGGAAACTAATCAAAAAAATTTAAAAAAATCATGTACACATTTTTTTGTGGGTGTGTTTCATACTTAAATTTAGTAAAGATTATTACATAACATACATTTTGTCAAAATATTAAAATATTAATTTAATAAAAATACTAGCTGCACCCGTCGAAATTCGACGGAAAAGAATATATATTAGATAAGTATCTTACATTTAAAGCTTATGAATAATAAAAATGAATGACATAAAAGAAAAGTGTACTTAGAAGAAAATATAAATTTTATTCAGTTTTATCTATAATAAATAGAAAATCAGTTTTCATATTGATTCAATGATAGGTTTTTTATTTTCTTTTTGAGTTAAGATTTAATTTTTCTTTTCGAGTTAAAGTATTTCTTTACATACGACATTAGTTGTTGTGTTGCTTTTTGAAACTGTTTGCACTTTCAAATTTTTAAATGAACGTACTCGAGACATCGTAACATATGCCGTGGTTAAATAAATATCAACAGAATCCATTGTTTGCCCTTGTGCTTTATTAGTTGTCATGCAAAACGCAACACGAATAATGAAAACATTCTAAATGAAAAGGGAAGAGTTGTATCTGATGGCATTAAATCCATTCTAGGAATCAAAACTTTTTTTGCAACTCCCTCGCCAGTAGTAACTGCTAGATCCAAAAAATTATCGTACATGTTTCGTACAATTTACCTGGTCCCTTTTAAAAGACTTTCGTGTGGACTTAAATTTCTTAGTAATATTAGAATTGCTTCGATTTTTAATGTCGGAATGTGTGGAGGCAATCCACTTAATTCTAAGCTATTGAAAAATTCCGTCGGAAATTGGAGTTTTTCACTTTCAGTTATTAAATTATTTCTACTCATGTATGTTCTGGATGTGCGAGGTATAAGGTTAATAACTTTATGGTTAATTTCACTGCAATGATCGTTTTTCGGGGCTGGAATTGAAACTTTAGCCAATTTGTTGATACTACCTGAAAATGAAAATCCTTTTCGAAAAATTTGGGATACGATGTCATTTTCTGCTATAATAGACGGTGGTAAACATACTTTATTTGAGTCTCCAGAGAATTCTTCATTCATGCAAGAATTTCTCCATTACCTATTTTAAGCAAAAATTCCGGAAATTCAGATTCTTCTGGTCTTAATCGCATATTTTTTAACAATTTAATTATTTTAAATTATGACCAAAGAGTCGAAAACTTAATGTAGTTTTGAACTATGCTTTGTTTTGTTCTTTGTTTAGTACCAATTTTGTAATTGTGGCGACAGAATCGCTGCATTTTCCCTTAAAATTGAAAAAAAAATGGAAATTAAAATGCGTAACTACGTTAAAAAGTCTGTTAAAAAATCCAGTGAATTTAGGTTATATTTCGTTTAATAATTTGGATAATTGTGTTTTATAATATTTTATTAATATTAGCTTAAAATAATATTGTTTGAGAGTTAGACTGACCAATATAAAATGTATTTTTTACTGTAACTAATTTTCTATATTTATTATAAGTCAATGAAACTGTTCTTTTTTAAATATTTTCTTTCGTAGAATTTCAACGGGTTCCACCTCGTATTTGTAATATCAACAAAACATTTTAATTATTACAGAAACAGAGAGTTACTAAAACTGCATATCCAACCCAATACACATTTACAGCACTTGCAATAAAGTTAATTTATTAGTTTGTAGTCTCCATGAGCTTGTCATAATTAGTTTTATTGCCATGACAACGAAAAGAAAAACGATATCTTTGTTATTAAAAAGAATAAAAATTTTGTGTTTGTTATTGAAATGTAGAAAACGTTTTATTTATTTTTATTTTAAATAATAATTTAATACAACGAAATGATTGCAATTAATTTTTGATATTATGTAAAATAGAAAGATCGTAATACCGGCAATTCACAGGTTTTATTCTTTTTCTTTCTTTTTTCTTTTTTTTTCTAATATGACATCAGTTACATTCTCCTGATTGGTGGAAAGTAATAAAGAAAAATAAATTTCTATTATAGCGAGAAAAGCTTAACCTGCTGCCACTGTTTTGAGGAAATGTCGCGAAAAAGCTTTTAAAATTAAAAATAAAATATAAAAATGGAAATAAATTAAAAATTAGCCATAATGGGCACATCTACACATGAACAGCTTTCATTTAAAAAAATAATTATCAAAATCGGGCCAGTAGAAAACTCAGGGCTGATGACTAAAAAAACAGCCAGGTGTTTTAAATATATAGATAAAGGATTAGAACGGAGCAAAAAATAGCTTACATAAGTGATGGGACACCATTATATATGCAACAAAAATCGTCTGAAATAGGCAATAAAAATATTTTGGGGGGTTTTATTTTTACTTAAAAGCAATTGGCAATAATTTATAAAATCGTCTGCAGTATTTCTCTCCAGTTTGTTTTAGAAATTTTGTGTTTTTTAGCTCTGTGTAGCCATGAATGGTAAACAAAAAGAAACTTCGCCTGAAATTCGGAAATTAGTTATTAATTTGCATATTGAACGTGGAAAATCTATTAGAAAAACTTCTGAAACAGTTAACTTGAGTCGTTCAACAGTTTTCAATATCATTAAACGATATAAAAAGAATCATATGGTTCAGGATAAAAGAAGACCTGGCCGACCATCAAAGCTATCCAATGGAATAAAGCGAATTATCGTTCGAAATATAAAAAAAAAATCCAAGAAATAGTGCTTCAAAAGTTGCTGCTGATTTACAAGCATTATATGGAATAATTGTTAATCCTGAGAGTATTAGAAGGGTAATTCGATCTGCTGGATATCACGGTAGAGTAGTCTGGAAAAAATTCTTCGTAAGTGAAAAGAATAGAAAACTCAGACTAGCTTTCGCAAAGTCCAACATAAATAAGAATTCTGATTACTGGAATAAAGTTATATTTGCTGATGAGAGTAAATTTAATATATTTGGTTCTGACGGTAGAATCTTGGTGTGGAGAAAACCCAGGGAAGAATTTCGCAAACAGAACTTGGTACCAACAGTAAAACATGGTGGAGGAGGAGTTATGGTATGGGGGTGTATGTCGTCCGCTGGAGTTGGTAATCTTGTTTTTATTGACAGTATAATGGATCAGTACAAGTATATTGATATTTTAAAGCAAAATTTGAAATCTTCAGTACGAAAATTGAACCTTCATAACGATTTTAAATTCTACCAGGACAATGACCCCAAGCACACTGCTCTGAACGTTAGACTCTGGCTGCTATATAACTGACCTGAAATAATAAAAACACCACCACAATCTCCAGACTTAAATCCCATAGAGAATATTTGGCAAGAATTGGAATCAAGAATTCGCAAACACCACCATTTCTTCAAAACAACAACTAAAATCGGTGCTTCAAGAAGAATGGGGGTAAAATCACTCCAGAAATCACAAAAAAATTAGTCGAATCCATCCCAAAAAGATTAAATCATGTTTTAAAAGTAAAAGGAAATGTAACAAAATATTAAAACCTTTTAAAAAGTAAAATTTTTGGATAAATATTTGATGGAAAAGTAAGTGTCCCATCACTTATGTGAGTCATTTTTTGCTCCGTTCTGAACAATTGTATTTTTACTAAATTAATATTTTAATATTTTGACAAAATGTATGTTATGTAATAATTGTTACAAACTTTAAATATGAAACACACCCAAAAAAATTTTGCACATGTTTGTTTATTTATTTTATTGCAGTTTCTTTTTATAAAGCACAAGTGTCCCATCACTTTTGTGAGACACTGTATCAATTTCAATATGTTCGAAAGTGTGTACCGTCATTAGAATGCACACGAAATTGTTTTTCCCGTTTGTGTAATGTAATGGATTACTTTTGATTGTCTCAGTAATTAAACTACCCATCCGATTTTTATACCATTTGAAAAGACTCGATAAAACTATGCAATTATTATATATTTTAATTTTCAAACCATTCGGTTGGGTAGTTTTTGCGCTGTTATATGCGAACAGAAAAACGGACGGACGGACTGAACGACGACTATAGATGTTGCGTATTTACACAATTAGGAACGCACCTCAAAAACATTCAAATAGAACCGAGTTCCCTTAAGAGGCTGCTTCATTCAAATGAAAAGACCCGTTCTCTAATGCTAATCCTATGGAAGAAATTTACAAAGATATCTCGGTTGCATTTTAATATTTTTAAATTATATTTTTTGCGTTGGATAGCTGAGATTGATCTGTATGCAGGCCGTTTTTTTACTTTTTTGATTTTGTTTACAGATATTTTTTTTATGAGGACGCTTTCATTTTCGGAACCGGTTTGTAAATCGAAAGCACCCTCGTAAAAAATATCTGCAACCAAGGTTTAAAATGTATAGAACGGTCTGCATTGAGATCAATCGCAGCTATCCAATGAAAAAAAAAACCTTTATAAATATTGAAATGCAAGCGAGATATCTTTATAAATTTCTTCCAAATGATTAGCATTAGAGAACGGGTCTTTTCATTTGACTGAAGTAGCCCCTATAAGAAGTTCCTGCCTTCATGCCATACATTCCATTACACACCTATTAAAAGATAATAACAATAACTGTCATTGGTTACTAACCTCTTAATTTTAAAAACATTCAATATATTTTATAATATCCTATGTAAACATGTAATTACAATATTTCTAATTATATAACGGTATAAAATTATTCAAGATCTCAACTTGTGTAAATATGTACATTATTGAAATTATTCCATCGCCATGAATATTTAAATCATGAAAATCCTCATTGATTTCAAAGATCATGATTTCATCATTTATCTTTTTCTAAACAAAATAAAATATGAAGTATATATCAAAAATATGAAGTATCTCAAATTTAAAAGCATCTTGCATTTTTTATTTATTTTAAAAAAACGTTCAGTATGTTTTACAGCATCCTGTATAAACGTGTGATTACAATATTTCTAATTATATAAATGTGTAAAATTATTCAAGATCTCAACTTATGTAAATATGGACAGTATTGAATTATTCCATCGTCCTCAATATTTAAATCATGAAAATCCTCATATATTTCATAGACCATGATTTCATCATTTAGCTTTTTTAAACACAATGGATCTAAAAATACAAAATGCACTAGACTCCCTCAAATCCGCACAGCTTGGGACCAGAGGTAGTGCGGATTTTAGAATTTTGCGAATTTCTGGTCATTGCTTTGTTTACATTTTTTAAACAGTAATTTGAGTGCAATTATTAGTGCATAAGGAATTATAATGAATGCATACAAAGTAATAAAGTATTAAGATAAGTAATAAGCTAAAATAATAAAAATTTAGATAATCTTTTAAATGATTAAAGTACTAATAACAAAGGTCAAGATAATAATCAATAGTGTATGATTAACTATTCATTATAAATATTAAATGTATTTTTCCAAAATTATTCAACAAAACTTGCCTCATAAAAGTACATTACTAATTCACATCAAAATCATAAAATAAGGATTTTTTTTTCAAGTTTAGTCAGGCTTAATAACCAAAAAATCTTGATTAATGCATAAATATAGTATTTGGTAAGAAGATTGTGATTACCAGTGATATCAGCAATATCTAATTCCCCTCCCCCCCCCCCCCCCCTCCAAAAAAAATTCTTCCTTTATGAAAAAACATGAATAGAGTATTATTAAGAAAATTACAAACAAAAAATATATGGAATTGATATAAAACTAAAAAAATTAAATTTTGTCCCAATATCCGAACTAAAAGTTTCATTGTTTACAACCATAAAATACGAGCGAATTTTAGAGAGTTGTGGATTTTTGGTTTGCGGATTTGAGGGAGTCTACTAAAAACTACTTAAGTACTACTTAAAAACATCTTGCGAATTTGCTTTTAAATCTTTACCTAACTTACAATGAAATATTTGCAGTGGTGCTAACTTATATGGGCAAATGGGGCGCGAGCCCACCCCAATAATTTGATCTTTGATCCCACCCAATTACAATTTGTTTAATACGTAATTTATTTATTTATTTATTTATTTATTTATTTTTTACTTTTTTAATCCCTGTAATGAAATTTGCTTTCATTAATGTTTCCAGAAATAATTTTGAATGGAAAATAGTAAGGAGCATAAATTAGAATCTGTTAGAATTACAGGAGCACTGAAAACCCCTTCAGTGGAAATCAGTTATATTTCTTCTGAAAACAAATTTCTTGCATATTTTGCTGTCTGTTTTGAAGTCTTGAATTGATAATGCATTTAGATGACTTAAATGTATGTTTTTCTTGAAATTTAGTTTTTTGCATTTTTAATAGACTGCAATTTTTATGTTATTTATAATAAATATTAATGTATTTATAAGAAAGAACGTGTAACAGTATAATTTAACAAACTTATTTATAAAATTATAATAATTTAAAAATTTGCCAAGAAAACGTAACTTAATTTTGAATTATCATCTTTAGTCATTTGCTCTCCCACTCCTCTTTTTCCAAACACACATACAAACTAAAAGGAAAAAAAATATTTTGCTTAAAAAAAAACTGAGCCCACCTATCATTTTCGAAAATATTGCGCTACTGAATGTTTGTAAATTAATGAAATCTTTTGTTGAATCAATCATCAATAAAATCAGTGAAATTCACACATTGTAGCTATTTTAATTGATTATAGATTAAATCTATGTTGCCTAGATACAAAACTATTCTACTTCAATGCATCGTTTACAACTCATCTTTTTGTTACTGAATAACGCTTGTATTTTTTTTTTTATATTTTTAACAGAATTTTTCCTTCTTTTCCGAACTAAAAAAGAAAACATTCTTTAATCAAGAAAAATCGATCCAATTATCGAGGGAATATATGTCTTTTCTTGAGACTTAAATTTTAATTTCGAAAGTATTTCCTGGAAAAGGTGTAAAAAAGTGTCATGAATGTGTAATTAACGACTTAAATTTTAATCTTTCTTTCATCTGAAGCCAAATAAGCAAACTGGTTGCCTAAGCAACGTAAACTATCCTGAAGTTAACAATAAAAAAATGGTAAGTTGTTTTCCAAAAATTTTATAAGTGATCTCTTTGCTCTTTTTAAAATAAAGATTTAATTGCTCTTTGATACTTTTCAACTAGTAAAAATAATTTTAAAAAAATACAATAGAAATTATTTCTTCCTTGAAGTATTTAATAATGCGCAATTATTTTTTCAGAACTTATTAAAATTCTATTCATTAAAAAATTAAATATGTAGAATTATGCATTTTTTTCTATGATTTATTTTTATTTAATTTTTCAGAAGTGTGTAATGCATAATTTTTTATGTTTCATTTTTCTTTTATCTATAATAAAATAAATTTTAAGAGTTTGTATTTAATTTACTTATTATTAAAAAATGTCCCAAATAAAAATATTACCATTAGCAAACATTTTTTTCATTACTAGTACATTTTCAAGCCTGTTTAAAAAAGCGTTAAAGAAAAAAATAGCACAAATACAAGAAGAAAATTTTTAATTTAAAATAAAGCACACAAATTTTAAACTCAAAATAAATATGATTTATAGAAAGGAAGTGACATTTTTGTAAAGTTTAATGATCAATTTATAATGAGGCTAATGATCATAAGTTTCATTCATATTTTGAAATGAATAAAGCATATTTTAAATGTTCGGTCTGATAGAGAATGTATGCCTACGCTAAACTTGTTAATGGTTTTATTCCTGGTCAGGCACTTTTTCATTCAGTTGGATAAATTATTGATTTATTTATTAGTTATAATACAGGAAACTCTTTGTAAGGTGGACTCTGTGTAAGACAGAAATCTGTCTAAATCGGAAAGACTTTGAAGTCCCTGTGAATCCATAGACATACATTAAAATTTGTCTATGGCGGAATATTGTCTACTATGTAAATTTGCCTCGGTCCATATCGATTTCGCCTTAGGCAGAGTTTACTGTAATTGCGTTAAAGTAGTGTAATGTAATTATGTATCCAATATTTCTTGATATACGAAAAAAATATTGAATTCCACTGCATGTACAGTGCTATAAAAACAATCTTGATACTTAAGGCGCAATCTCAATGTTCGAAAGTTTCATTTTATTTTTTCCAGTTTTGAATGGAAGAGGTGAGTAAGAGGTTGTATCACGCATTGGCTACGTCTAGTGATGGTCCTTACAGCTTAATATGATACCGAGTTCTCCCTTTATCTATTTGTTTATTTAATGTTCTGGTAGTGGTTTGAAAAGAAGGATTTTTTGCATTATTATTTTCTCTTTTAAAAGAAACTCTTCTGGTGCACATAATTAACATAGAAAGCTTACAATTCTTGAAAAACCTCATATTTTGGCTTTATTAGAACAAAATGTTAATGTAAGTCGAAAAAATATAGATTTATAAGCATCAAGATAAACTATTTGTTTCCTACAAAAGGCAAAATCGATTTACAACATGGCAGGACATCAAAACGGAAAATCGGTACAAAAAGACCGAGACAGACTTTATCCAAGTCTAATTATTTTTAAAACATGACGTACTGTTAATACCAAGAATAACTGCAGAAATAAAAAAGAAACATTTATAATGAATGTATCAGTATGGGCCATTTCTCACAAACTTCACATTTTTCAATAAACGTCAAGTTTTTTTTTTCTTTAATTTTTTTATAGAGGGGGGGAGGGGTCATTGTAATTTATATTGTTGAGTTGACTCGGGTATCAGAGTATATGGCATTATCAACAAGGTTCTTTAGATGAGACAGGTCCGACAAAATTATCCAGGATAGTTCAATTGGCAGACCATTGACAACTTATCACAAAGGTTCCTGGTCCGAATTCTGTTACTGGACAATTTTTCACTCAGCTAAGTTATAACTCACATAATTTATTTTCAAATGTAATTATGTATTCAATATTTCTTAGAGTTTTATTTCCTTCGATATCTTCAGAAGAGCTGATTCAGATAACCAAGCAGCCATCTTTCTCTGGGTGAGAATGGTCCGACAGATTTATCCATAATAGTTCAATTGACAGAACAATGAATGGCAGTTTACGCCAAAGGTTTTTGCTCCGAATCCTGGTTTGTCAACTTTATCATTCAATTTGAAAATTATAACTAGTATCATCTCTTTACTAGTTAGAATGTGTGTGTTAAAATTAGTATACTAAATGTATTTACGTATCCAATGGTTCCTAGAATTATATTAGCTTCGATTTCTTCTATAGAGCTGATTCAGATATCCGAGTCTTCTCTGAGTAGAAAAGATCCTCCACGTTTGTCGTTTACATCGAATGGTCTTGCTTCGAATCCTGGCATGGAAACTTCATCATCCAGTTGGGAAATTATTACTAGCATCATTTCTTTACTAGTTAGAATAAGTCTGTTAAAATTATTATAATATAATTACGTATTCAACCTTTCCTATACTGTAAAAAAAAAAGAAGAAAAAACTGTAAATTTATTAAAAGTTTTCTAGGAAAACTGGTAGTCCTAGAACTTTATGTGTAACAACAATAGCAAAAATTTATGCAACAGATGCATGTTTGCACTGAAAATAGAAAAATCTGTAAAATTACCAAGAATGTTTTTAGGAAACTGAGATGCGTAGAATTTTTTACGTAACTGCAATGCGTGTTACAGATAAAATTTTAGTAAGATAACTGTAATTTTACTAGATTCGTTTGTAAAGTTACAGATTTCTGTAGTTTTACAATTTTATTTTATTATTTTTTTTTAATACAGTAGAGTTTTATTTCCTGCGATATCTTCTGTAGATATGATTCAAATACCAGAGCAGATATCATTCTCTGGGGCAGAAAGGTCCAACAAATTTCTGCACAGTAGCTGAATTGTCAGAGCACAGGCAGTTTACGCCGAATGTTCTTGCTTCGAATCTTGGCTTGGGCACTTTATCATTCAGTTGAAAAGTTCTAACTACTGTTTTTTTTTTTTTTTTTTTTTTTTTTTTTTTACTAGTTAGAAAAAACGTGTTAAAATTAATGAAAAGGAATTACTTATCCAATCTTTCCTAGAGTTTTATTAAATGCGATATCTTCTGTAGAGCTGTTTTAGATATCCGAACTTTCTCTGAGTAGGAAGTATACACCAGATTTGTCCAGAATAGCTCAATTTCCAGAGCATTGGCAGTTTACGAAAAAGGTTCCTTGTTCTAATCCTGTCCTAAACATTTTTTCACTCATTCTTAAAATTATCTTATTAAAGTATCCTTGAGTAAGAATGCAATCTATTTTGATAAACAACACTAATTACTTTCTGAAAAAGTAATTACGACCTTTTAAATGATAAAGTCCATATTAACTTATTTTTAACCGACTTCAAAAATTAGAGGAGGTTATCAATTCGACGCATATGTATTTTTTTTATGTATGTTCACCGATTACTCCGAAACTATGCAGCCGATTAATTTGGTTTTGGTGTTAAATTAAAGAGCTTACTCTCGGATTGGTACCACATCCATTTCATAGAAATTGGTTCAGTAATTTTTTAGTAATTAAGCAAAAACTATTAAAATTAGTGTTTTTCGGTAATTACAACTGTTGAATTAGTTCCTACAATTAAGTGAAGTCAGGATGGCCGAGCGATTTAAAGCGCCTGATTTAAGCTCTGGTTCTCGAAAGTGACAATGAGTTCGAACCCCACTCCTGACATACGTGTGTACAATAATTTTCAGTATTATAATTTTTACATACATATTTTACAAATTAAATACTAATTATGCTATTAAGAATATTTTGTATTTAACTGTTAGCACAGAGTATCAGAAATCTTTTATCAACTCAATAACTTTATCAGTGAAAGAGTGCTAAAATAATTGACTTGCAAAAAGTAACATGACATTGAATAAGTTTCCGAACCTATTCCGTATTATAATTTTTACATATATATTTTACAAATTAAATACTAATTATGCTATTAAGAATATTTTTAACCGACTTCAAGAAGGAGAGGAGGTTATCAATTCATCGCGTATGTATTTTTTTTAATGTATGTTCACCGATTACGCCGAAACTATCCAACTGATTAATTTGGTTTTAGTGTTAAGTTAAAGAACTTACTCTTTAATTGGTACCACTTCCATTTCATAGAAATTGGTTCAGTAATTTTTTAGTAAACGGGCAAAAACTATTAAAATTAGTGATTTTTTGCTAATTAAAGCTGTTGAATGGTTCTCGAAAGAGAACGTGGGTTCGAACCCCACTCTTGACATACATATATACAAAATCCTTTTCCGTATTATTCTTTTTACACATATACTTTACAAATTAAATACTAATTATGCTATTAAGAATATTTTGTTTTTAACCGTTAGCACAGAGTATCAGAGATCTTTTACCAACTCAGTACTTTATCAGTGAAAGTGTGCTAAAATAATAGACTTGCGAAAAGTAATATGGCGTTGTTTACCGTTTAGACTACAGTCAGGATAGCCGAGCGGTCTAAGGCGCCCGATTTAAGCTCTGGATCTCGAAAGGGATCGTGGGTTCGAACCCCATTCCTGACTTACAGTATTTTATCCGTATTATAATTTCTTTAACTGACTTAAAAAAGGAGAGAAGGTTATCATCAATTCGACCGCGTATGTACTTTTTTTTTTATATATGTTCACCGATTACACCGCAACTATCCAACCGATTAAACTAAGTATTACGGTATAAATAGCTAAAAAGTAAGAAATAAAATAAACTTTTTCAAAAAAAAAAAAAATATATATATAACCGACTTTAATCAGCGCTCTAAAAAGAGTTAAATAATTCTTTAAAATACCCTAATGATAAATTGTTATCTAATAATCACACATCAGATATCATGTACCGACAAAAAAAAATGGTTATAAGTTTAATACATAGAACTTAATATCCAGCAAACATGGTTTTTCAACAGAATATTTTTTACAAGAGATTAATTCACATTTTTTGATTTAATTTATGAATATATACATATAAAAAGTAATGAATTATTTTTTGAAGTTGGTGCCAAACTATTATAAGTATAGTAAGAATTGTGGTTATATTATGCCTAATACCATAAATAAAATGGTAAAAATCATAATTGATTGTGATTGTTTGGCACCAACTTCAAAAAGTAATTCATTACTTTTTATATGTATATATTCATAAATTAAATCAAAAATATGTAAATTAATCTCTTGTAAAAATATTCTGTCGAAAAACCATGTTTGCTGGATATTAAGTTCTATGTATTAAACTTATAACCATTTTTTTTTTTTTTTTCGGTACAAGATATCTGATGTGTGATTATTAGATAACAATTCATCATTAGGGTAATTTAAAGAATCATTTAACTCTTTTTAGAGCGTTGATTGAAGTCGGTTATATATATATATATATATATATATATATATACATATTTTTTTTTTTGAAAAAGTTTATTTTATTCAGCAACTAAATGTGATATCTATATACAGATTATAATTAATCTAACAAGCTGAAAGGTATATTTTTACAAAGTAAAAAAGAAGCTGAAAATCATTTCTATTAATGACTAATTTTAATTTATTTAAAAACAGCATGAAGCTTTTAAAAATAATAAAAATAAATTAATATTTAAATAATCACGCAGTAACTATTAGGGAAAAGCAAGATGTCAGAAATTTTCTAACATTTTATTATATTTAAATACGCAAAACCAATTTTAAATATATAAAGATGCATAATAATTAAGCTTTGCTTTGCGATAATACGATCAAGCTTTTTAATAAAAAGAGAAAAAAAAATCTAACTGAATCTAAAAATACTTTCATAATTCTTCTGATGTTGATTCATTACAGAAATTCCTTAATGAGATATTTTAATCATAACCTTAGGGGAGAAAAGATTAAACATGACTAGCAACCAGATATTATTGAAGTTTTTCAATTAAAATTAGTTAGGTACCATTAATATTCCCAAATTGCTTTGTTCCTTCTTATTTTATTTATGTAACCCTTAAAAAATGCTAAATTACTTTCAAACTAAATTTAATTTTTGATAGAAATGCAAATAAATGTAGGGAGCGTGGGAATAGAATCATTTATCGTTTAATTTGAAAGAAATGTCATTTTGAATTTTTTTCCATTAAATTTAAAGCTGAATTTTCATTTATGTTTATAAAAATGTAGATAGTTGTATCATGTTTATGTAAGAATAATTAAATTCTAGATTAGCTTTCGCTGCTATTAATATTAGAATTCGACGGTTAAGAAATAAACTCGTACTCATAATTGATTCTAATATTTTAATGACAAATACGTCAAAGAGAAGTATATAAAATGTTTAAAAAAAAAAAAAGAAAAGAAAAGAAAGAAATTAACATGCAAACACATAAATCATGTTTTAAAGAGGAAAAGGGTATTAATACAGATGTTTTAGTAGTTTAAATTAGAAAGAATACTGATGATTGTGGATAAATGATAAATATTGACGAAGCAAAATTACCATTCGATTCAGACATACCTCATCTAACAAGTGTCTCAACTAACGAAGTTTTGGCTACAAAAGATTTTTCATGCTTTTATTCTATCTCTTTTAACAAATACATAACAAACGGTTTTTTTTTTTTTTTTTTTTTTTTTTTTTTTTGGATGCGCGTAGTACTACAACATAATCACTCTGCGTTTTAATTATGAGAGATCAAGTTTCGGTTCATCACAATTTCAACTAACGAATGATATTCTAAAACGAATTAGCTTTGTCACCCATAATATCACTTATCTTATTCTTCCACCGCAGACTCATGAAAAAAGTATGACTCGTAATGCCACGTCATGATGTCGGCTTGCATGTTTGAATCTTTTTCAAAGTGTTTATAGAGAAAAAACACCGTAAACACTGGCAATAGTTGATAAATAAACTAAAACACTTTGTACACGTGCTAGTTTAGCTGATGACTAACTGTTATTGTTGTAGCTCGAAACGCGTCCTACTTTATTTTTCATTTCTATCTTTTCTAGCCTTGCTTTTTCTTTCGACTCCTATAAATTTGCTGTAAAACAGTAAAAGTAGATTTTCCGTTTTGAGAAATAAATTAAGGAAAAACTTCATTTGAAGAAGTGGTAACTTTCCATTATGAAATTCGTATAACAATTGGCTGGTGCTGCCATCTATCTAACAGTTTAGAAGAGCTGTATTTATTGACCAAGGAAAAAATAACGTCGTCGGTGTGATTCGAATTGATTACCTCTGTCCTCTGGTGTGGAGTCCGTTGCTCTAGCTATCACGCTATGGGGTGTTCGAATACAAATGATTCAATAATCATATAGTGAATTCTACAGTGTGTTTACAGGGTGTTTCAAAAATGACCGGTATATTTCAAAAATCAATAAAAATTAAACGGGCAGTGATAGAAATACACCGTTTGTTTCAATATGCTTGGGACAACAGTAAAATTTTAATCAGACAAACTTTCGAAATTAGTTACAATTTTTAATATCAGATGGCGCTGCAGGCGATTTGAAAGATATAGAAGAAAACGCATTCTGTGCGTTCGCCATTCTGTAAGCCGTCTTTCTGCTGTAAGCGTATGATGCTGTTCACAGATTGCATGATTGCTTGCAAAAATGGTTTATTCCTTAGAGCAAAGGATTTTTGACTTGAAAGACCAGGTGTGCCGCCAAAATCCAGAAACAATTGAACAAATGAAATGAAACAGTACATCTCTTCTACTTGTGAAGCCATCGTGCCTGACACGTTTACAAAAGTTTCTGGTAATTTCATTCAGAAACTACGCCATTTTATTGCTGCGCATGATGGAAATGTGGAAAATATCGTACTTTAGATTTTTGCAGACTGCAGTGCCATCTGTTGTTCAAAATTGTAACTAATTTTGAAAGCTCGTCTGCCTGAAAATTTACTGTTGTCCCAAGAATATTGCAGCAAACGGTGTATTTCTATCGCTGACCGTTTAGTTTTTATTGATTTTTAAAATATACCGGTCATTTTTGAAACACACTGTATATATTTTTAAAGATATTATTAAAGATAGATGTATTTTATAGATGCTGTTATAGTTCTTGCAAGTTTTAATTAATAAAGCTAATTTATTATTATGATTTTCTTACAGTCAATGTACAATTATAACATGGTTTGATTATATAATTTATTGGAGAAATTTTCTTTGCTCAATGAATGATTAGAATATGGTCCAGTTGTATTGTTGCTCTAAAAGTTGTTTGTATCACTACAATTGCAATTCAATAGCACGATACAAATCTTAAAGAGCCAGTAGTCTTTCATTGACTTTTTTATTTCTGTGCAACAACATGTCAGTTTTGTAAACATTAAAAATAAATTTGCTATAGATAACGTCCGTTGTTTCCTTCCATGTTCGTCCGTTTCGTTATTTTCACTAAATAATATGAAAATTAGCCCTTTTGTTGAGAAAAGAGACTTTTTCCGTGAAATCCAGGAACAATATACCTATGAATTTCAGACTTTTTTTTTTAACAAAGTGGCCCGAGCTTTGATGTCACAAAACTTGGTAAAAAGGCTCGAAGGTAACTGAATCGCTCATACGAATTTCATGCCAGCATTACACAGAAACTCTTTTTAAATATTAAATAACGTATGAATTATTCTCTCATTTAATAGATATCATGTTTGCACCAGTTTTCCAATGGTGGAAACTTACATTGTAATTTGCCTCAACATATGAAGAAAAAAAAAAGTTACTTATTAATATTCAAATTAATCAATAAAGATATAAAATTACTCTTTTTTTAAATTTATATCTGAAATTTTAATCATTTTCTTATCAATATAATAATAAAAAAATAGAGATAATAAGAGAAATAATACAGAAAAATCGCAATATTTTTAGCAAAATATTGTTTTCTTTCCATTGAATGAAAAAAAGTGAAATTAATATCTCGAAAATAACTTTATTCCAAGTCATTTCATTTCCTGTTTAAAAAGTCCTTTATTTTATTTTCCTTTTCCTTTTATTTCCATTTCAATTGAAAAACTTAACAACGATTAATTCAAATACAAAAAAATAATATCAAAGTAATTCAAAGGAAAAATAAATGTATGGAACTGCATATTTTAAGCATTGACAGAATGTGAAATTTAGAGAAACTCGTATTAAATTCTTAAAAATGATTTAATATTTGTTAAGCTTAATTTTCTGTATCTTTAGCAGAGCATGATTTTTTATAAGGCACACTAGGTCACACCTAAGGCTTCTAAATATATATGTACACTAAAGGGCTCCGTCCCCCTGCGAGCTACGCCCGCCAATCCCCATTCAGATTTAAAAACATGGTAATTTGTCTTTACTGAAAAAAAAAAAAAAAAAAAAAAAAAAAAAAAAAAAAAAAAAAAAAAAGCTGCCAAATTACGGAAGATTGTCAGGAACAATGATATTTTTTTGCAGTCTGGTCATCTCTCAGTCTTGAATGGACCATTTATCGGTTCCCATTTTTTCATCCTCCGCTGTTGCAACAGCTGACGGATCCTTTGGAAATTGATAGTTAAAATCAGTTACACATTTGAAAATTCGCTTAAAAAGAATGGTTGTGTTTAATCTTTAACCAGGGACACTGACAGATGCTGTCCGAGCTCCCATGTAAAGGTTAAAATATCGCAGCCAAGCAGTATTTTATAACGACTCTATAAGCAATATTTTTCCGTTTGATTCAAAGATAAGAAAAATCCATCTGCTTGGGAATGATATTTAAACAGTGAAACATAGCGTGTATTGAAATTTTACGCTTATATATTATGTTTTGATCGACTTTTATAGATATTGTCAGTAACAGGTTTTAATTATTTTCTTTATTTTAATGCATCATCATGCATATATTTATTTTAATTTAAAAATTTAAATTGTTTATTTTATTTTTTAAACTATTTATGAATTTTTAAGAAGTATCAAATAGTAATTTGTACAGAAATATTCGAAAATATTTGGCGCAGACAACCTGGATTTATGCTGCCTGCAATGCAGGTATATATTCATTTATGATGCACATGTGCCTCACTTGTTTCATGGCATACACTGTAAAAAAAAATTCAAGAGGTTACTAAAAATTTCTTAGTAAATTTGTATTCCACAGAATTTTTTAGTAACCATTACAAACTCTTTTTTTTTTTTTTTTTTTTTTTTTTTTGCAAGTGAAACAAATATTTCTTTTGTAAACTGAACAAAATAATTTTTTGTATAACTAACTTAAAACTTTTTAGTATGAGCCACCAAGCAAATTTTAGTAATAGCTCCAAAATTATTTTTTTTAACCATTACGTGTGCCCGAAGGGCAGGAGCCTCCTTTGAGCTGCATCCAGTGGGTAAAAAGACAGACTTCTGAAACGCAACATTTTCGGCACAGCCGCAATAGATGGCAGCACCAAACATTGCTACCTGCTCTATTTTGACATGTTTCTAAAGGGGAGGGAAAGTTCAGAGATCATTACCCATGGTAACTGTTACGACAGGATTTTCATAATCCCTTTATTTAACAAGTACTTACATTGCATACATTCGGTGCATATTTGGTGGCGGCCAGCATCGAACCCAGGTACTGTCAGCCTGGAGTTCGGTGCTATGACCACTAGGCTATCACGACCACACCAAGTGAGTGTTAGTAATAATTATTAAAAACGTAAAACTATTAACTCTATTCGTTGCTAGCTTTTTTCTAGTAATTCTTACAGATTCCTTGTAACCGAGTAAGATTACAAAATTTTTTTAGTAATTACAAGGATCACTAAAATTTTTTTAGTAGATCGACCCTTTTTTTTTACAGTGTATATTGAAACAAATTTGTTAGCCTTGCTACTTTTACACCATATGATTCCCAATGTGATGTCAAATAAATATTGACCATAAATAAATCGTTTTAAATGCATTGTTTTAATTTATGGTTTAATTATTTTCCTCAAATTTGATTTGCGTGAAATAATTTAATTATTTTTTTTTCCTTCTTCAGATTTACATTAAAATATATAATTCAGTCATATTATTGAAACATTAATTTGTTTTAAATTTTACTAGCATTGCTGCAAATGCTCAAGAGAAAAGAGCAGATGATGTCATTTCTGCATTATTGATGTTGTTTTCTTATTAAAATTTAAAAGAAAATCAAAGGAAGATTTTGATTTTCTTTATAATCTTTTGGGTGATTTTTATTTCATATATTCATTTCTGATATCAGAACAGTTCCAAAAGAAATTTAATAACTTCTAAAATTTCTAAATGCAAAATGTTAAAAAAGCAATGTTATTGAAACGTTAATTTGTTTCAAATTTTAATAACATTTTTCTTAAAGCTAAAGGTATTATTATTATTCGTATTATTAATGTCGTTGCACATTGTGTGTAATTATAGTGTTCATAAATAAAGTTTCCCTTCAAATTTTGCCTGCCTCGCACCGTTTTCGACAAAAAATATGTTTGTGATATAGTAAAAAATACGTTCTGCTTATGGCAATATAGCATCAGATAAAAACAAAATTAATTGTCGGATGCATATAAAAAATGTCTTTGTTTTTATAGATAGTTTTTGAGATAGAAAAACAAATGTTTTCTCAAATTCTATTTCAAAAATCGATCAGCAGTGTTACTGAATATTATGACATGCTTCTATTGTCAATATAAAAATTATAATTTTTAATTTTACAATTTTAAAACCGCGAGCAATGGCGTATGTATGAACACTTTTATTCCATAAACAACCACAAAATTCACTGTATGCAGAGAAATTGCCCTGTAACAATATACAAAATGTATGAAATTCATTAGCGTCGTGCTCGCTAACGCATGTTTAAATACTTCGTGACCGTAGAAAAAAACCAATTCTTAGATGCAACAACCTAAAAAATGCATGATATTCGTTAAAGTAACTATCACTATAAAAAGTACTTAGACGAATCTGGTCATTTGAGTTTTGGCTTAAATTTGTAATGGAATGTCTAAAAACGAAAAATTCATTAAAATCGTAGATTACTATATAACCCCATTATAAATTGTTAATATTGTTTAAAATTAATTTAATAACCTAATTAAATATTTAAAAAATGGATATTTTTCTTTTTTCAACAAATTATTTTTTATAACCTAATTAAACATTCATTGATTGAATTAATCGATTTTATAAATTGAAAAATAACAATTTTCCAATTTTTAAAAACTTTCTGCCGTTTGGATTTGAGCACTTGCCTAGAATTCGAGACAAACCTAGACATACTACAGACCTTTTACCTACTAATTCTACAATAGCTTAAAATTAAATTTTAAACAAGTTGCTTGCTACAGTTCTTTTAGTCCTAACTAATCGCCAAAAGTTAGACAATGGAAATTGAAAACGTAGCTGATATTACATAGGGCTGTTATAACATTGCAGGAGCCTTAATTTTGCGAAAACAGCCGCCTGCTCTCATATAATGGCGAATCAATAATCATACGTAGTCGGTTTGCGAAAAATCCACTAAAAAAATTAATTATGGCTGCATTTTTTGGTATCCGGAAAGGGTTTTGCATTCCATCCGAGATAAAGAACACGTTTTCACTTCTTTCTTTCTACTTTCTTTTCTTTTTTCTTTAATTTTGGATTAAATCTTCAAGATATTTTCCTTCATTTATTCTTATAATCTTCTGCTTTTCAATTACTAAGTGAATGGAAAGTACTGCTTAAAAATATGAATAATCAGATCTAATTTGAAAGAGTTTTTAGGAAATATAAGAGAAATTTATAAGACTACTTCAATTACAAATTACAAACACTTTTATATTTTTAATTTACAACATATATTTTAATCGTATCTTTAATAGCATAATTAACAAAGATAAAAGGAATAATATAACGTTATTCCTAAAAAAAAATTATATTCCTTTTTTAAATGATAAAACTAATACTTTGAAAATAACTTTATTTCAGTTTATTTTGTTTCTGTTTAAAGTCTTTGCTTCTTTTTCATTTTTCATAATTTTCATCGCTGTTTAAAAATACAACGAATATTAATTAAAATTTTTATGGAAATTAAATGCATGAAAGAGAATTTTTTGATGGTTTTAGAAAATAACATATTTACAAAATTTCATCAGCCGTTGCAAGAAATAAAGGACTTTAAAGGGAAGAGTAGGTACTTTTTTTCAGGAGCATTCATAAGTATCGTAGTTTTCGATAAATATACTTAAAAAATTCCCCTTCGACAATCGTTTTTACAATTACACCAGACGAAAATAATAGAAAAAGGGCCATAGCAAAGAGCTATTCGATCCAGTGGCGTAGCTATATTTTGGCCTATCCTATGGCGCCCGGGGCCAGCAAGAAAATTTGTGCCCCCCACCCAATATAGATATATAACAATTTGTCTCAATTTGGCGCCCCTAGGCCTCGGCGCCCGGGGCGGACGCCCCCCTTGCCCCCCCTTAGCTACGTCACTGATTCGATCTCTTATAATAGATTTTATATTATTAAAAAAGCCACTAACCTTTAAACAAAAAAATATTTTGAATAGTTCTTGGCTTCATAGCTTTAATTTTAGGATATTTTTCATAAGAGCTAATTTTATAAAGACAGAAATCCTTTTGTGCTTGAAAATTAAAAAAAAAGGTATTTAAATCTTTGATAAATTAAGACCCTTAAATAACTTTCTTGGTGATTTTATTAAAGCTTATTTTTCATTACGATCATTAAAAGAATTATTAGCAACTATTCTTCAAATTCTTCATCGTGACTGCAATATTTTTTTCGATTCAGAAGAAATATTTTAATCATATCATCAGCAGCTAAAATTAGCAAAGAAAACTTGGATGTCATAATAATTCTCATATAGATTCGTTTTTTTTTTTTAATTAATTGAAATAATTACTTAAAATTAATCTTTTAAAGATTGTTTCGTATAAACTCTGTCATTTTCCGGTTTGGTAATGCATTTTTCAAGTATCTTGCATTAACTGAAATTTAATAAAGGTAAATTAAAAAAAAAGAATAACTCAGTTCCTTTGAAAGTTTGAAATGGAGGAAAATATACAATTAAATTGCCAAAAATATGATATAATAAAAGAAAGAAGATTTCTATTTGCATTTATAAATATCCAAGAGATAGCAATGCTTAATTTATTTTAATCGATATAATTTCCAGCATATATTCGTACGAAAATATTGTAGGATTGGAAGCTCGAAATAGATAAACATATGTCGAATTATGTTGTTAATTGAACACAAACTTCTGAATGTTACAAATAAATTATGATTTGTGGGCTTCACAATAACCATTATAACTATGGCAGTGGCAATTAATATTGTCAGTTCCAGTGTCACGAAACAATCGAGACAGTTGCGTCTACACTGTTTAAAAAATATCTGAAATTCACAGACGTATTTTTCTGAATTTCACAGAAAAAGTCCCTCTTCACAACAAAAGGACATTTCCCGTTAAAAATCGCATTTTTTCATATTATTTCCTAAAAATAACGAAACGGACGGAGTTGAAAGGAAACACGGAGATACTCCGTTATCTATAGCAAACTTATTTCGAATGCGTATAAAACTGACATGTTGCACAGAAATGAAAAGCTCAAAGACAGAATCCTGGCTCTTTTGTGAGATTTGTATCGTGCTGCTAAAGTGTAACTGTACTGATACCAACAACTTTCTGAGCAACAAATTGACCACACAATACTGTAACCATTCATTGAGACAAAAAAAATTCCCTAATAAATTATTTAATCAAGCCATATTGTAATTATTCATTAACTATAAGAAAATCATAATAATACATTAGTCTTATTATTTAAAACTTGCATATTATAACAGCATCGGTAAAATTACAATCTAACTTATAAAAATGTAAACACATTAACGAATTCACTATATGCCTTTATAATCACATTCATTCGAAGATCCTATGTCGTGATAGCCAGAGCAACAGTCTCCCACAAAAAAGGTTATGGGTTCGAATCACCGCGACTGCGTTACTTTTTTCCTCAGTCAGTAAATATAGGAGCTTCTAAACGGTTCGATAGATGGCACCATCAGCCAATTGTTATACCAACTTTATAATGAAATGTCAGCGCTTCTTCACACGAAGTTTTTCATTCTTTTATTTCCCAGAACGGAAAATCTAGTAACGGAACGGAAAAAAACCTGGCAACTTTGCTGCCAGTAGTTTTACCGTGAATTCATGGATTTATTTTTAGCAGTGTAAATAAGGACGTAAAAATACAGCAAGCCCTGCTAAAATGGAACCTGTTTTGTCTCTAACAAAATCCTGTCTTAGGATTTTTATCGTCTGTAATAGGAATACCAATACAATTACTTCTAAAACGGAAGCCTGTTTAAAACAGGATTTCTTTCTTTTCCTTTGCTATTATGCCTTACAATGTTTTGTTATGACAAATAAAGACAGCAAACTTATACAGTAATACCCATGAAAGTAGAATCACTAAGAGCTGAAACAAAGTTTCATTTTAGCAGATATAATTATATTGTATTCTTAGACAGTGAAAGTTTCACTGTTAAAAGAGAATTCCGTTAAAAATAAGCTCTATTTAAACAGGGTGTACTGAACAAAATTCAGTGATATTTGTGGGAAAGGAACTGCTGAGAACCGCAAAAACCCATTTCAGACAGGTTTACGGTAGGTTTGTAAGCTATCCTTTGGTAGGAGTGATAGTAATTTTCTATAACAGATAGGCTCTTTTATTCTCTTTCTTCCCATGTATTACTACTTAAAGATTTACTTGGTGCAGACTAACGATTAAACGGTACTAAATAAATAAATAAATATATAAATAAAATAAAGTGATGAATTATAAAATATTAGGACTTTTGTTATCCCGAGCAGTAGTTACACAGTTTGGTCTTGGAGCACTTGAAAATTGAGACATCCGGCGTAAACCAGGACACCTGACAACGATATTGGATATTTATGCACAAGCTGCATGCTTATATTGGAAATCTTGACCAAACTATGGCTCTTACTAGGGAAAGTCTCTAACTTTCGGATCCGTATTTTATCGAAAGTGATATCGCCGATAATTCTTACTATGGAGATCAAGGAATTAAATACAACTACTCATCCGAATGTAACTGTTGGAGAGCTACAGCCAACATATCACAATATTTCTGACATTTATTGATATTTCCAGGTTGCTAGTTTGCAAGTAAGACAAAATGTGTGGAAGAAAAAAGAGGTGTTGGATAAAAATAATTTGGTGAAAAAAGTAACTTCGTCTGCAATAGTGTATTTCTGAATAGAATTGGCTGAAACAGGAGTGTTTCCGTCGCCAAGTGCGTATAAAAAAGCGGCGTTTCGCAGTTGTCACGGGTGTTTCTAGTTAAGTTACAGCACTACTATTTAACTGATTGGAAGGCAGGCTCAGCTTTTTTAAATTAAATACTGTTGAAAGGCATACCGACCCAGGTTATCGAAGGTGGGCGACGAGCTAGTTCCCGATGTTCTTTAGCATACTATAGTCCAAGTCAGTGCAGTCCAGTAAAGTATATATGTTGGTGAAAATTTGGTCACAATCTTCTGTTTCTTACTGTTTAAAACATGGAAACTTCACCAACTTCACAGTGGCAACAACAGGTTACATAACTGTGCTGTAAGTTGACTTTTCTAACACACATAGTGTCTTTCTTGCTTAGTTAGTGACCTGGAGAAGTCAATAAATGACAGAAATAAATCGGCCTATAACTCTTTACCAAGCGTATTCGGAGAGATAGTTGTGTACATTTCTTTTATCTCCAGGGAAAGAGCTTTCATAAGACATCACTTTCCAAAAATTCTGATCAGGCAGTCAGGGATCTTCCCTAGTTAGAACTTCGCAATACTTATCTAGAGATATCTAATTAGATAATGTAATAAGAATAACCAATTTCGCATTTATTTTAATCAAAATAGTTATCATTATTTTTTAATATTTATTTTCATCTTTTTTATCACGAAATGTCAGTCATAAAATTTTGAAAATATTATTATTTAAAAATAGTTTTAGATGTTTTGAATAAAAAAAAAAGCATTAAATTGGAAATATTGCGTGAAACAAGCCAGCAAATATTATTTTAGTTATAATATCAAGTTCATCAATCACAAGACTTGACAAATTTTTTGCTTGAAACCTCTGAACTATTCAAATTTTAATGTCAGTATTTCACCAATTTCTTATATGTAAACGCACTCTATTATCTCAAATACTAGTTTATATATCTTCATTCAAAATAATTTTAAACCGGACAACACAGCATTGACCTTTACTAGTGCAAATAAATAGCCTATTCACACAGAAAAGACTACATTTTAACTCCCTTTGAAATAGTAAATCTAGGTATGCCACTAATTCAAAGGTATGTTATACATATTGTATGTGTAGGTATAGTATACTTTTCTAGGAATAGGAAAAAAACATACAACGACAACGTTTGCAAACTTTTATTGACGAAACAGCTTTGTAAAATTCATGGACAGACGCTCACTCCATTCTTTAATTTCTTAAAGCCATTTGATGCCAATGAAGAATAGCTGAAAATTTCGGAATTTGGGCGTTATGAGCTATTGGAGAAGTGCTTAAGAATGCTCTAAAAACATCTTTCATGTTCAGCGACATGAAATTTCTGACAACTTTTATACGTAACAATTGGAAGCTTGCAGGCGGCTATGGAAGTAATTTGGAGTCGAAATTTTTTTTATTTTTTGATACTTTGTATTTAGTGTTACAACTGTTTCTGTCACATTAAGACTTTTCTGAGTTTCCATGCTTCGAAATTCTGCTTAAATTGTTAATTTTGGTCTAAAATTCCTTTGTCTTTAGTAGAAAAATAAAAAATGCTTTTCGTTTTCTTATTTACTATATGAGAATTTCTTAATTGCATAAGATTTTTTTCCGTGTACCCATGTATATGATCTGTAGAGTTTGCACATATCACTTATATATAAAAAATAAGTAAGTTTAAAATTCTATACCTAGGTGGAAAATTCTCTTTACCAATCAGAATCTGCCTGATAATTGAAAATTTTCTGGATCTCTGTATATGAATGATAACTACACTCCATAATCAGCTGAAAATATTATTTCAAGGATTTGTGGCGTGTAAAGCCAAAACACTTTATAGAGCAAAAGTACACGCTCTGCCATGATTTAACGAAGAAAGATGAATTCATCACTCTGAGTGGCCCTCTTTACTTTCTCAGGGAGAAAATTTACGCTGCACATACAAATATAGATAACTTAAAAACTCTTACCAGTTTATATCAGCTTGTCAGTCGTCGATGGCAAGGGATGAATGAAAGCCAGCCGTTCTGCAGAATATCCACTAATATTATGTATCCATTTGATTTTGCTTATTTCGTTGAGTATAAAGTTTTCCGACAAGAGGAGATACCTTCGTGCAAACAGATGTCATTTGCGCTGTTGTAGCTTTTCAACCAACCAGTTTTTGTATTCGAAAGCGGAGCATAAGAACTACATCACTGTGTAATTTGCATGTTAAAATTTGCTATTTTCTACTGTGCTTCTTGCTATATCTACTTTTTCTGCTACTGTGTAATTTGCTATTTTCTACTTCAAAAAGTGTTTAAAATGGAATTGTCGAATCAGCTAATCAGAACGATTGTGTACTATAAATTCCATAATAAACTCGAAAACCACAGAAAAATGTGTGAAAGTTTAGGCACCAATACTGTTTCTTATGATAGAGTCAAAGTTTGGTTTCAGAAGTTTAAAGCAGGAAGTTTTGACATTGAAGAGGAACCGTTTTAGCCGCCCTATTGAAGTTGATTGTGAGCAGTTAAAGCAAGTTTTTGATCAAGACAGAAATGACAAAACACGAACTATTGGAGTAAAGCTTAAGGTTTGCCAAAAAACAGTAGTTAATGCTCTGAAACGCATAAATCTAATGTTTAAATTCAACCGTTGAGTGCCCCACGAATTAACTATTGAAGACAAGCGCAAGAGAAAAAAGTGTTGCTTGGCTCTACTTGGAGATCAAAGGAAAGAGAACATTCTGGACAGAATTGTGACCTGTGATGAAAAAAATGAGTGTACTATAATAATAAAAACCGTAAAAGAGGGTAGTTTGTACCTGGGGAATCAGCAGGCTCGGTTACAAGATGTGTCCTTACAAACAAGAAGGTTCTTCTCCGCATCTGGTGGGGTAGTCGCGGAATTCTGTACCAAAAGTACATGAAAGGCAAACAGACTATCAGCAGTGCAATATATAGTAGTATACTAATCAAAGCTCGCTCTGCCATTAGCAAAAAACGAAAAAACGAATTTAGAAGGAAGGTGGTTCTCTTTCTTCAATATAACGCCAGGCCATACGTTGGTACGATGACCAGCAAGACGTTGTACAAGCTGGAGAGAAATTTCATGCAACATCTATCATACATCCTGACATAGCCCCTTCAGATTTCTTTTTCACATCTGAAGCTGCATCGTGATGCCGCAACTTTCACTTCAAATGACGAGGTCATAAATGAGGTCGTCTCTTTCTGGACTCGCGCGCGCTACGGTTTTTCCCGGAAGGGATTGAAGTTGCGAAAACGTTGGAAAACGATTGTAGATTCAAACGGAGATTCTCATTAAATTTGGTGACTTCGAATGTATTTATTATTTTACAATAAAGAATTTTTTGGCGGAATACTTTTTACTTAACGTAATATTTAGTAGAAATCTGGAAGAATTATATATATATTACGCTAATGTGCGTGCACAGAAATCGTGATTATTTGTTAATTGTTTAATAGCAACACTTGAATGAAACACATCTCATTGGTTATTGTGTAAAAGTCCTTTGGCTGGATTTAAGCTGAAGTAAATAGGGTTTATTTACGTTTTGCTCTTTCGCTGCGATTACGGATCTTTAAAGTATCATTATTATAATTATTATTATTATTTTGTTGTTGTTGTTCTTATTCTTTTTATTTTAAAAAAGGAAAAAAAGTCATTAATTTTAAATGTGTTGGTTTAAAATTATTGAGAAGATTATATTTTAAATAAAATTAATGAAATACAAAAAAAATGTCACGGAAACAATGTTTAACGATTTATCACCTGCGCCTGGCTAGCAAGCAAAAAAATATCGAGTCCTTGATTTTTCTATCAGAATCTTCTGATTTGGCATAGAGTTGAGCAAGTAAATTAAATTATGAATAAAAGTAATATGGTACAACACTTAGTACACATTTAAGGGAGACCAAATTGATCCGGCGGCTAGCATGTAAATTATTCCCCACCTTTCTGGAAAGGATTATATTATTAGCTTGCTGTACTTTTGTGTTTAAAAAAAGGAATCCTTTTAGGTTACAATTAAGTACATTAATAAAATTACAAGCAAAGCACTTATAAACTCCATCTAGGTTAAGAAGCTATATCGTAGAAAGGGAAAAAAGAAATAAACGAAAAATTACAGAATAGCTCACAGGAAAACATGTAAATAAAGAAAAGTCTGTTTACGATTAGAAAGAGTCATATGTACAGATAGTTGCAATACTATAGTGAAATAGTTCATCATTAAAGCAATGGAGAAAAGATGCACAGCACTTTATTTTAATTGGATATTGAGGTTATATTTGATTTGAAGAGGTTAGATTACAACAAATATTTCGCAATGTACATCAGTGATCCTTTTTAATTGCTTTATGTTTGACCCATCTAAACATCTTTTAAATGCACGACCAGCGATTTTTTTCCAGTAGACTATAATATAATAGAATATTTTGAGCGACCCTGTAAACAAACTACAAATTTTCAAAAATTTATTTTCAATAATTCACATTCTATAGTCAATCTAAATAATATATAAAAATTAAATAGCGATCCAAGTATGTTTACTAGTATTTGAGCATGTACAGAATGACAAACCAATTTCATAAACACATTTCAACAATGCTGGAATGTGTTAGCAAAAACATTATTAATCTTTAATTTACGGAAAAAACTGAGAAATTTTATATTAGCGAAGCTGATTTATGTCATCTCATTTCCTTTCCTACTTAGCAACATTTTTTTTTTTTTTAATTCCTACACTAATTGCCATCACCAGTTTATTATTCAAAGTTTAAATGAATTTTTCATACAAATTCAAATGTGACTTCCTTTTTTCAAGTTTAACTTTTTTTCAAACAATCAAAACGTTGTTATTTAAATAATTCACATTCTCAGATCTTTAGTAGAAATATTTTATAATTAAATTTAACTTTTTAACACAGATTTATAAATCTTGAAAGAGATTTATTTAATTTAGATTTTTCACTATAATTCAAAGCAAACACTTCTGTGTTATCTTTAATGATAATATACTATTATATATAATTTTATTTATGTCAAAATTTGTAGTAAAATTCTTTTAATAAATTGTCGATTAAAAGATTGTTCATTATTACTGAAACGGTAATAAATCTCAATGGTGAAAAAATAAAATCGTTCTGAAGAAAAACAGTTTTAAAAGCCAAAAGTAAATGAAAAATCAGAAATATCAGTCGCACTTTTTATATTCCGTCAAAAAAATGTTTAAAAAAAAAAAAGAAGAAGAAAAGGTTTCTTAATTCAGTATGGATACTGCTCCCAAAGCTTTTTTTATTCATAGAAAATTCCTGATAAATTTCTTATGGATTTTTTAAGGTAACTTGCAGATAAAATAGTGTGTAGGTTCTTGTTTTTTTAGGTGTGTAGGTAATTATATATAAATACGTAGCACCTATATTTGTCGTCTGATCAGTCCATCTGTCTTCATATAACAGCACAAACACTACCCAAGTGAATGGTTGAAACTGAAAGTCAGGCAAACAGACGGGAGACAAGACAAATTCACATATACTTTTCAACTTTTTTTGGAAAGTCGTAAAAATTATCTACTTACATTGCCACACTAAATGTAAAATAAATGTTATACTTAACAACTTGCATTTATTTTTGAAAGTTTCTATATTTATATTTTTTTTATAACTAAAATAAAATAAATAAGGGGTACACTTTATGCGTGTATTTTTTAATTGTAGGAGAATTTTTTTAAGTTTAGGAAACGAAAGTCTATAAATTAATAAATTAAAATTAAAATGTTAGTTTTAGGGTTCCGTAATTAAAAATTAGAAGCGGAACTACTATAAGATCACTCTTGCGTCCGTCTGTCACAGACATTTTACTCGTAAACTAAAAGAACGCGAAAAGTTAAAATTGAAGGAAGTAATAAAGATTACTAACCCACATATTTACAAGTTGTTAAACATTCAAAAATATATTTAGGGAAAATATAGCAGGGCTAATTAAGTTACTTGAAAAAATCTTTTCTTTGTATATCATGTGGGGGTGTCGTGTGAAAGTTTCCGTAACACTGACCTCAAAAATACATTTCTTTTAATATTAGGCATTGTACTTTCGTCGAAAATGCAGTGCAAAAATACGTTCCCCCTCTATCTATTTCCAAATCTGCTAAAATTAAAATTATAAGAAATATAGGTAGTAGCCCTTTATGTAAACATTACAGGAAAACTATAGCGATTATCTTACGTCCCATAGTTTTTGAGAAAAGAGAAGCCGTGACACACAAATTTTGATTTGCGAGCATTCGGCAAAGAATTTGAGAAGCATTAAAGGTACCTATCGTATTGGAAATATAAAAGCATTATGATAATAATCTTCGAAAAAAATCGTCAGTTATTAATCCAGATATAAACCCTTAAAGACCTGAACGGTTTAGACATACGTAATAATTGGGGCGGCGTATTCTATGAACTATCGGTTTTTAAAGCATAAATAAAAACCTTTTAAGGATTTATTAGTGTAATAAAATGCCGAGCAGCCATATAACAGCAATAACCGTCAAATTGTTAAAAACTAATATATTCAATAAAAATTAATCATAATAAATATTATGGAATTCGCGACTAGTTTGCACTGAGTGAATCTCTCAATACTCCTTCCGTATCTTTAAAAGCTAATTAAAGATCCATCAGAAAAAACCCGGCACGTACCAAGTGGCTTTGCATCTTTGCAACCTCCTTTCGAAGTGCGCGTAACAAATGCCAAATTTAAACTTTGAAGAAGGTTTTTGTTTTAGCTACACTGTAAAAATAAAAGATTATTACTACGTTTAATTTAGATTTATGAAATGCCATATGAAGTTTAAATGTGCGTTACTTTTATTGTCAATACTGAATTAAGTTTAGCATAAACATTTTAGAACAAGATTAAAAAGAGAGTTATACTGGATAGCAATATTTAATACTTTTTAGACTTCATATCCTTTTGAATTTTTGTGATATACGCATTCATACTTTTTTAATATATTCAGCTATACCTATCCCTATGTTCTATAATTTTTTAGAAAGTCTTAAAACTCTTTTAGCAGCAATTTATTTTTAATAATCAGTTAATATTTCATGTAATTAACGCATGGAACCCTCTGTGCGCGAATAGCACTTGACTGTTTTTTTTCCCCTTATTGTCTTCGTTGTTTCAACGTACCACTTATTTGTTACAAGCAAACATAAAAACACTCCAATGACCTATCTTAAACACTTATTAATTTTAAAAAAAGTACGTAGTTTTTAAAATTATAACTCACTGCATAATTTTTGCATTAAATTTATCCCTCTATACAGAATAATATCATATTAATAAAGAAAAAGAAAGAATATTAATCTTTACAATTCAAAAAAAGCTAGACAATTTAATATTAACTGAGACGGATAAAGCCATCTCATTTCCTGTTCTGTTTAACAAAAACTCTTTTAAAATTCCTGCATTAATTTCCATTACCACTTTATTATTCGAAAATTTAATGAATTTTTCATACAAATGCAAATATGAATTCATTTATCCAAGCTTAACTTTTTTTAAAAACTATCAAGAAGTTGTTATTTAAATAATTCTCATTCTTGACTTTTGAGAGAAAAAATTGTAGTTTATCTTTTTTACTGAGAATTCTAAAGTTAGAGAGAGATTTATTTAATTTAGATCATTCACTGTTCATTAAAAGTATATACATTTTTATTATATTAATGACAATATATTAAAACTACTGTATTTTTTGTGCCAGGCTTTGTAATTAAATTAGTTTCTCAAATTTTTGTTTGAATAAAAAGACGGATATAATTTACTGTCGAAACGATAATAAAGCATGTTTCTAAAACAAAAGAAAATGCACTTAAGGATAAATTCTTTTATAATAAGATATCTATTACAATAAAATCTTAAATATTTGTTGCAAAATTTCGAGAAAAAATGAAAATCAGTCATAATATTTGGCATTTTTTTTCATTATTTTAGTGTATTTTCTTTAAAAAAATTTCTTTTTCCATATTTTCATTTAAACTAGCAGCGCGCGTCGAAATTCGACGGAAAAAAATATAAATTAGATGTGATATATATCAGTCTTATATATATGTATGTATATATATATATATATATATATACGACTGATATATATCACATCTAATATATATAAGGCATATATATATATATATATATATATATATATATATATATATATATATATATATATATATATATATATATATATATATATATATATATATATATATATATATCAGTCTTATATATATGTATGTATATATATATATATATATAAGACTAATATATATCACATCTAATATATATGAGACATATATATATATATATACATATATGTCTTATATATATATATATATATATATATATATATATATACATACACAATAAGATACTGAGCGAAATAAACAATTGCCACCTCTTAAAATAACCTCTTCAGCAACAATATAGTAGTTGAAATCTTTTGTGTGTTCCTGTAAATTCTATCTGCTTTCTATTACACAGAAAGTAACCCGTAGCAAACCTCAGCAACGTATATCATTTTCGTAAAATATCAAATAATTTAATATAATTAAAACGACCCCAAATAATGTTTCTTCCTTACACCATCATGTAATGAATGCTTCTTTGTGGCACTGTAAATCAATAATAAACATTTTTTGCACCACAGATTGTTCAGAATTATGTTTTAATATATACTTCATAGATGCATATCAATTTTATTATGTTCGAAAGAATTTAAATTCATTAAAATGCACTTGAAACTATTTTCTCTCATCGCTCATAATGTAACGGAATGCTTTTGACTACCCCTGTAATTAATCTATACTTCCAATTTTCATGAAATGACTCGTCAGAATTAAGCAAAAATTATTTATTTTAAATTTTAATCGATTCGTATGAATAGTCTTTGCTGTGTTATATGTGGACGGACAAACGGACAGTCGGACAGATGCACAGTCGAACAGACAATTGGAAGGACAGACTGACGGGCAAACAGACGGTCGGCAACTGAACAAAGGCAATAGGTGCAACTTATTTACATAATCTCGAACGCACTTAAAAAAGAAACGGTTAATTTTAGGCCAAATGTAAATTCAAGCGCATAATACAAATAAGAACAACAATTAAAACATGTCTTTTTTCATTAAGAAAAAGAAAAAATGAAAAAGGCAGAAAGAAACTATTTTTTTAATTATTATTTCATTCCGTTCGAGTTAAACATTTAATTAATTAGTATTTTGTTTTAAATTAATGTAATGAAAAAATTAATTGTCTGACTTATTTTCAAATATTTTCCTCTTAGCATATTTTATTAGCTCCCGAAGGCTTAAAAAATATTCCTTTCTTTAAACTATTAGAATTAATTATTATTAATCGCACCCTGATTTAACTTTTGAAAATAGCCGTCACTAAATCTCATGTATCCATCCGGATATGCTATGCCACAGTTAACAATGTTCTTACTAGTTTGCAAAATGTAATTACATGCAGTGTTGCTAATGAATCACTTTTCTTTAAAGTGAGTTTTTTCTATTGGACCACTTTTTTAAATGGTAAATTTATCCTTCTTTATGTCTTAATTAATATGTCACTAAATAAGGCGAAATTTGCCATTTCAAAAAGAGGCGCGAATAAAGAATTCTCTATCTTAAAAAAAGTTGGAAATTGCACGTCAAACGTGGCAAATGAGGTGCGTTCGTAGTATAATTATTTTTAAAAATATTCAGATTTTGATGCAATAGTTATTAAACTCTTAAGCAAAATTGCATGAATACAAAAATGATACACTTATGTATTTTTAATTTAGTAATATGAAAATAATAAGACTCCATCTTAAATAGTACGTAATCAATATGGTAAACCTAGAATCATTACCCATTACGGGATATCATTGAATTGATTACGTATGATAGGATTTAGTAGAATGAAGAAACCTTTTGTTATTTTTTTAAAGTTCAGATCTGATTTTCATAAAAGAAATTTGAAATGAATCGACGCAATTCTCCAACAATTTCATGAATGAAATTTCAAACCATCTATTTAGCACATTTGTTCTGTTTTATTCAGACAGACGAACAGACCAGATGATGATTATAAGTGCATCATATTTATATTAATACATTTCCCATAGACCATAATGTATTGAAATATTTTTGAGTGGCTAATTAAATAAACTATAAACATTGTGTACTTTATTTTTAACACATTTCATAGTAAATCTCAATAACATATATCAATTACAGAGCAATAGAATTATGTAATGCAAGCTAGAGTACAGACAGACAAACCAAAATTTTAAACATTTTCACATATGTTGTAAAGTGTTAAAACGCTTAATAGGTTAAAATTTGACTTTCAGAAATTTATACCCAATAGACGGTAGAATGCTTTAAATATTTTGTACAGCCGTGTATTTTGCCTACCATCTTTACAAACGTATAGGCCACTATTTAGCTAAAAATTAAGTAAGACTAAACCACGCTTAAATTTAATAAAACCACACTTTCAAAGATTATATTCCATAGACATCCATGTATCTAATACTTTGCATACTCTGTAAATCACTCTTCTACATTCTATAAACATATCTTTGTTTACTATATTCCATTCAGCGTAAAAATACATAGCTTATTTAAAAACCAGCTTGAAGCTACTTTCGTTAATATTCTGTAACCTGTGCAGTTTCTGTTGGGTTACCCTGTATATGATCTAAAGCATTTAGACACATAACGCAATCTAAAAAAAAAGTGTTAAATTTGAAACTCATATTACAACTAAAAATGCACTTCTAGCAACCATGTCTGATATACAGTATTTCGGTTGCAGTATAGTATCCGAAATCTTCTGCAGTCCCCTGTAAATACTATGCACTTTCTATGATACAGGATGTAACTCATAGTAAGCCTCATAGCAACGTTTATCAATTTTATTACATGTGAAATAATTTAACATGATTAAAATTCGTCGAAAACACCCTAATTTACAGGTTTCACAATATACCATTATGTAACGGAATTCTTTTGTGTGGTCCTTTAAATGAATAATAAACATTTTTTGCACAACATATTGTGTAAGAAAATGTATAATTTAGGACACTTCAACAAATGCATATCATTTTCATTCTGTATGAAAGGCTGTAACACCATTAAAATGCACTTAAAACATTTTTTTCACATTGGCTGAAATGTAACGAAAAACTTTTAAATGTCCCTGTAATTACACTATACATTCAATTTTCATAAAAATTAAAATAACTTAAATAAATTTTGCAGTAATTATATATTTAAAATTTCAAAGCATTTGGTTGGTTAGCTTTTGCGTTGTTATACGCGGACGGACGGACGAACGATTTGAACGACGACTGTAAGTGTTTCGTATTTACATAATTACGAACGCACCTAAAAAGTAGTCCACTGGCAACGCAGATTATATCTGGCGACGGATACGTAGAACATTTATTTCTATGAGATTGTGCATATTTGCATGCAAGTTTGTGTGAAATTTTCTAATTTTGAATGTTCAAACGCTCAAACAGAGTTCATCATTTGTGACGTCACAACTCCAGAAATGAGGTCAAAACAAACCACAAAGTTGACAAAAGACAGAGATGAAATGTTTTATCGTGAAGCTAAAAATTCAACCCTGAAACTGATCTCAACAAATTACTTTTCGGCACAAACACTTGCGGATCGCTTTTAAAACTTCACCCATTTCAATGAATTCAGCCCTTGATTTGCTCTATATCTGATTTCATATTGAAAGCCTTTTTGATGGTATATAGTGCTTCTCTGACACATTCTAAACTCTCTCGGTTTGTTTTGATGCAGTTTCCATGAAAATGCGGGGTTGAGTTGTCTGAGACGTGACACTGATGAGCTCTATTCATAAAAAATCCACTATTTGTTATTCTTTTCCAATAATAATAATAATAATAATAATAATAATAATAATAATAATAATAATAATAATAATAATAATAATAATAATAATAATAATAATAAATAAATAAATAAATTCATGAGATTCGTTTCATATTTACTGGCTAAATCGTACATAAGTAATAGGATTGAATTTTGACCAAAACTTTGGAATATCCAATTCAAAATGTGTAGCATAGAATACAACAACTTTTCATTTCAAAAAGGTTCAAAATTCCAATAAATTCTAAATTGCTGCGAAAAATTAAGATTAACAGTACTCTAAATAGAGAAGCCTGTTATTGCTTTCCTTACACATTCTCTGTTCCCTATTCTATATGCCGGTGAGTCTATTCATGATAAAAGAGCATACTTTAACTCGTATTGTATACCTTGCTCAGGATAGCATCATTCTTCTGCATTCTCCGCTCAACAAGCGCAAAACGTTTTGACACATTTACAAATTCATTTTATAACAGAAAGATATAAAATTGGAATACCTGACTATGGAAGCGATTTCGAATCGAACTTAGTTTTTCATTTTATGATAATTAAATTACCTATCCAGTTCTAAGCTATTTCGATCACGTGATCATCCGTTTTTCTCTTGCTATTCGACCGGTTTTACTACTTTCGTCCGGAAGTATGCTGAAAAACGTCAACTTTGAAGGCTTGTTATAAAAGATCTAATGCGTTTAAAAAAAAAAAAAAAAAAAAAAAGACCAGAAAATTGAGTCAACTAGACAGTTTCTGAATAACAACATCTGCTATTTTCATGCATTTCCGATCAAAAATAAATTAAAACATGTGTCACAAAGTTGCCCTTTTTGATTTAAGAACACCTTTAAGAGCACTGTACAAAATTGTAGCATGGAGCATAACCATCATTTTATAGTCTAGTATCATGCATGTTTTTTTTTTTTTTTTTTGTTGTTGTTGTTGTTTTTTCATGAAAAGGATTTATCATTATACACAGCTTTCTATACATTAATAACAATAAGATTTCGTTTAAATTATTATAATATACAGGTTTATTTTTAAAGAGAGTATGGTTATAGACAATTTTTACTGGAATAATATATGGTATGTGCAGAAGAGGTTTTTGACTATGATATGAAATTAACCTCTAATCAACCATGTATATATACAGCTGTGTATTCGTATTAAACTGTGTTACATGATTATCAAAGAGGCTACATTAACATTTTCATTTAAAAAAAATATTTTTTTTAAATAATAAGCCTTCAAATTTTCTGCTTATATAATTTAAGAGTGTTTTTCTTAGATTATGTCTAAAACGCTCGTATATATATATATATACATATATATATACTTCTTAGCAATGTCTTTTGAGCATTTAAAAATGATTAAGATGAATTTAATTTAGTATTAAGATGAATTCATATATGTAAGAATTCATAATCATAAACATGCATATATATACATATATATATATAATAATAATAATTTTTTCCAAATGCTTAATTCCACTTTTTAAAACTGCGAATATTTTATTGTATGTTGTTTACAATGGTACAACTTTTATTGGAAGTTATAATGATAAAAAAAATCGAAAATTAATACTTGCTGATATAGTTAATATCGCTCGTTTTAAATAAATAATCAAGATGGTTACTTTACAATGGAAAATCTAATCATGTTCATAAAAATCTAAAGAATGTATTTTATAAAATTCTAATTGATCTTTGATATTAAACAAACTACATAAAAATTTCTACTTGAACTTGTCATTATATTCTAACTGCAAGAGTTTTTTTAAACAACACTTATTTTATTCCATTTAAAGAGAAAAATTTGTCAAATTTATGAATAAGTACCAAATAGTCATATTTGCATTCCGCTCTTTATTGTTGTCATTTTTTGACAAGCTATTCATATTCAAATTTATTCTGTGAAAGTACAAGTCATTTTGCATGAATAAAAAATGAAATAAATGAAAAGCATTTGGAAACGAATGTAGTTGTTGAACTCTTTATTTCTAAACATAGATTCGCTTTCTATAGATCTGAAATTTGATATCGGAAACATAGATATAGATGCTTTGTTTTTCAGAATTCATATGATTACAGAATATTATTGTAAACATTTTTTTTTTTTTATTAACTCACAACCAAAGATAAACATAATTAATTCTTTTGTAATTCTTTTAGCTATGTCTAGGAATAACATTTGAATAAAGTATTCTGATTTTCAAATTCACTTAAAAAGAAGGTGGTGGTAAAAAACATTTAGGTGGTGGTAAAAAACATTTAGGTGGTGGTTCTATTTCAGTTTCATTATAATAAAAAAATTTTATGTTTGATTATCTTAGGATTTTTGCCCTTTTTTATGCTAGATAAATCCACTTAAACTTCTTTAAAAATTTGCAGTCATTTTGATTTTTCAAAATGTACATTTGTTTCATTTTGAATTTAGACTGTCCCTGTAAATAAACTAAACATACTTCTAACATCCTTTGAAATAGTGTTCGTGCAAAGGGTAAACGTAAATAATATCCAAAATTTCAGGGCAATCCGGTATATTTACAAGAATTAGAGCGCGGAGAGACGAACAGACAAACGAAGACATAAACACTTTTCAACTTTGTCGGAAAGTATTAAATTTTTTTAACCTCTTCAGTCCCTGAGTACCCAAATGGGTACATCAGTTTTGTCCCATTTTATTAATGATACTCAAAAATAAATGAAATTTCGATATAAGAATAATATGTTTCGAATTCTAAGATTTGATCTAATGAAAATAAAACAAAAATCTCGCTCTGAAGTCAAACAAGAGAAGAAATAATTCAGCAATAATTAAAAATACTGTAATAATCGCCAGTAGCAAAAAAGTTAAAACACATGCTTTGAAAATCAATTAAATCTTTGGAAGAGTTCGGACAGTCGGACAGACGAACAGACAAACCGAAGACATAAACACTTTTCAACTTTTGTCGGAAAGTAGTAAAAATTTTAAAAAAGACATGCGTTGAAAATCAATTAAATCTTTGGAGGAAAAAAAAGAAAGAAAAATAATTGCATTTAAGATGAAATATATGAAAATTGAGTCAGAAAAATTCAGAATAAATTTAAAATAAATTAAATTTGTCACAAATAGGATGATGATATGCACTTTGTAGTTTGAAATTGAGGATTGCGAAGAGCTTTTTCTCTATCCATGCAATTTACTCTACCTCTGAGCTATCCAGGACAAGTTGGCAAGTTTTTCACCAAAATGGAGAAATATGAAAAACTACAGGATGAGAAGCTCAGAGCCGATTCGTCTGAATTTGTGCTTAGATAGAGTAAATGGTAAAAATAGACAACGTCACCTGATTCGGATGTTTGTTGTGATTCTGCTATTGTATATATGTACACAAATATATACATATACTGGTGTGCAAACATTAAGGACGAACCAGCCTAGTCTAAAAACCCAAAAGGGAAACAGAATGGATTGTTTAAATCGTTTTGATCATGCACCCCATATTTTCACATCTGAATCTTCTGGTACAATTTTGGTCATTGTGGGAAATTTCTGCACAACCATTTCGACATTCCATCTCGTCTTTAAATTTTGCCTTAAATATAAGTATAAATTGTGTATATATACATATATCTACTTATAATACCTTTTAAAAACAAAACACATCTAACAAGTACTCGTAACAAAATTTGAGAAAATCTCCATTGTTAATATGGCACATGTTTAATTTGCATAGAATAACTAATATTAAAGGCAAGAAATAATAACAAGAAAGATAAAATCATGCGCCGAGCATAGATTATGAAGCACTTTCCAACACATTCAGAATAATGCTACAAAAGTGCACCGTTTAAAAAATTATAATATTACGTCTCATTTCACCATATGGAAAAATATAACACCTTTCAAAACCGAATTTCAGCTGTTCCCATCTACAATTGGAAAATTATCCAAATGTTTCAGCAGCCCTATATATGATATAAAAATAAAGATTTGTATCTATTAACAATATGAATTAAAAAAATAATTGATTTAAGAGATACATATATTTCAGTTGAAAATTGCCCTTTAGCAGAATGGCATGCGAATACCTTTCTGCAGTCCCGTACATGAGGTATTGAATTTATATAAAAAGAGTAATATGCAAAAAACTAATTAAATTTAAAAACACATACTGAATTTTAAAACGTACTCTCCAACAATTTTTACGAAAAGACAGTACTCTAACCGCTTTCTTTTGTGTGTCCCTGTAAATTTATGTAAAAAAATGCTTTGAATGCTCTGTTTTAAAATGATCGTAGATTAATTCAGTGATTTATATCAGTTTCAATACATTTGAAATAGCGTAATGTAATTAAAATACTCTCCAAACGATTTTTCTCCTTATTGAATAACATTCTTTTGGGTGCCCGTCTAAATTAACCATTAATTATTACATACTTCAAATGCAATAGCAAACTGCTTTAGTGACCCAGGGTTCGCACTGTTCTAAAATTTTCGTACTTTCCTACCACAATTTTTAAACGGTAATATTTATTGTATAATTCTATTGTAGATGTTAAACGGACCTTCCATGAAGATTTTTGATTTAAAATACTGGTAGCAATATGTAAAAATTTTAGGAACGGTGCGAGTCCTGGTGACCCTAAATAAGCTTTATCAATTGCATGAGAATCCGAGTATATTTACGGGAGTTAGAGAGTGGACAGACGGATAGACGGACAGATGGACACACAAACCGAATGGATTAGTACTTTTCAACTTCGTTGGAAAATGCTGAAAACTAACATATAATTCTAACATCAAATAAAATAACGATGCCAGATCCTATAAAAATGGCGTTAACTGAACTTGAAAGTAGATGTAACAAAATATGCATTTTGAATTTCAGAAACGATAGAAAAAATACTGCATAGATACTTGAAACAAAAAATTGTAATACATGTAGTATATGCATATATATAAACACAATAAAATGTGCAAATCAGATATATTGACTACGAATTTCTAAAAGAAACTAATCAAATAGATATTTATGAGCCTAATTGGGCTAAAAATAATAAAACATGAAATTCAAAATGCAATAAAAATAGTATATATTGTTAGAAATGGTTTATTTTAATGCTTGTTAGTCCAATATAAATTTTATTGGCATGTCTTTTCTTTTATTTGCTTATTTGTAAAGTTGTAACTTCGATAAAAATATACCAATTACTATGGAATTTTATTTTATATGCATCTAACTATAACTATTTATACGAAACTCAAATCACAATGGGACAATCGGATTATCAGCTCTTATCAAATATGATAAATGTGAAGAAAAAAGTCATTAGCAGTACTTTGTGTTTATTTTTGAGGTCATCAAATGCAATATTTTTCATATTTAGCAATTTGAAACAAACTTAAAATTATTTAAAGGTACTATAGACTTTTGACGCATCATATAGACAACCTGCCATGTCACATCCAGAAAACTTGACTCTGACATGCTGAGACACCTGACATTTCAAGCTGATGACTTTAAAACAGGAGCAACAAACTTCACGACAAACAAACAAAAAATCCATAAATATTTCTTTTTAAAGAGATGTGAGGATGTTAAATGCGGTACGTTTTTCTGGTACATTTATAAAAAGTTACCCGACATGACTGTAACCAAAAATAAATCTGTGATCTTTAGTGAACATCCGTTTCAAATTCATCCAACCCTGTTGACACCTCTGTCTAACTGACAAGTCGAATTTCGTCTCGGAAAAGTTTGATGTGATGCTGATATCGTGCTTGCATATCAGCATCGTCTTTGTGTGACATCTGAAATCCATCGCAGATTGATTGATGTCAGCTGTGACATCACTCCTCGCCTTTGAAAAACGTTCTTGACTTCCTGAATTTGCGATGGTCGATGAGTTTTGCTTTATTCCTGGACTGATAAATGACAGTCATAGGAATAATAAAGGCTTTTGATGAATAACGAAAATTTTTAAAGGTGTGTGACTACATGCTGCTTTGACTAACCACCTTAATTTTATTCCTCATCCCATACCGAGCTATTCGCTTGCATTTACAGGGTGAATCTTAACTCTGGGTTAAAATTTTAAGGGGTGCTAGTACACATTAAGGCAAACAATATTAAACAGGAAACTATGGGTCCCGAACGTCTTCCAAAGGAGATAGGCGCCATTAAAATTTGGGGTCCAAAATTTCAAATGCTTATAAAAAATGAAAGAAATGGTCGATTAGTTTGCGGTTTCGACAAAAATTATTTCTTATGTCAGTATTTTCTTGGAAATAAATTTTAAGGTTAAAGTTTTAAAAAGACGATAGGGGGCTCATTAGACTTTGGAGTAACGAACAACTATTCTTTGCCATTATTTTTGAACCTCATTAAAGGCTTTCAAAAGCTTAGATTTAAACTTAAATTTTCAACTCAAAATCTGAATCGTTGGGAGTGGATTAGTAGCGCAAACTGAACTGTATTCAGGGTTGCTTCAAATTTTATCTCTGAACACAGTTCAATTTGCGCCACTTAACGATTACCAACGATTCAGATTTTGAGCTCAAAATTTAAGTCTAAGTTTTTGAAAGCATTTAATGAGATAAAAAAAAAAGAATAGTAAAATATAGTTGTTCTTACTCCAAAGTATAAAGCGACAAACTCTATCGGCATTTTTTGAACTTTATCGTTAAAATTTGTTTTCATGAAAAATATGTCATAAAGAATAGTTTTAGCGAAAACCGCAAACGAATAGACCAATTTTTCCGTTTTTTATAATCATTTGAAATTTTTGACCCAAAAATTTAATGGCACCTATCTTCTTTGGAAGACGTTTGGGACCCTTAGTTTCCTATTTAATACTGTTTGTCCTGATATGTACTGTCACACCTAAAAGTTTTGTCCTAGAGTTTAGATTCCTCCTGTATGTGTAATTTTAAATGACAGGATATGTTTACACTGGAAAAAATGAAGTACTCAAATGTGAGTAAATCGATGCACTCATATCTAATTATGTTTGGATAAAAACAGAAAACATTGCTTTCTCAATTTTGAAGCATCACATGTTGTGAAATCCAAACATACGACAATTTTGTACCCTGTAATGGTTTATTTCATTCATGGCGGTATTAAAGATGTTTATTAATATAAATATTAAATTCCGCACAATATTTTAAAGTAATTTAAGAGTGCTTGCTCTTGCGCAAAAAATATTCTATTTCAGTATTTTGTTAATCATTGTACTGTTTTTCTTTGTAAGTAATGAATTAAATGTTTATTGTTAATAATTTTGAGTGGAAAATAAATGCCAATTCATTTTTACATTAATTTGTAAGCTCAAGAGTCAGTTTGTAGCGATTCATATTCGATCACAACCACGGAATCAAAAATGAGCACACATATTTCTCGATTTTGAATACATTTGTATTCGAGGCATTTTGAGTATGTGAAGTACTTTAAACTGAGAACTTTTTACTCAATTCTTTTTTTCAATTTACCCATTCAAGTTCACTTGATCACATTGTCTAGAATTCAGCAGTACTAAGTACCTACATATTTGAAAATTTAACCTAAATAGAAATATACTTTGTATTTCTGAAATCAGGCAATGGAATCAGCGACCAAGAATATAAAAACTTTTTTTTTCATTTAAAATTACATATATACGCTGCGAATAGTACACATTCTAAGCTATAGAATTTTTTTAAAAACTTAAACTTATTTCATGTCGAAAATATAATAAACATAATTTAACAGAAAGATAAAATTTCCAAATCATTATTTTTTTATCTTTAAATTATCAACGCACTTGCATTAGAAGAACCTATTTCACGATTTTTTTTTTTTTTTAATTTAGAAATTCTGAAATCATACCAGAAATTCGGAATAGTGATTTTTGCTTTATTTCATGACAGAATTTGATTACATAAAGTAAACAATTTTCCTATGAAATTTCTGTTGTGTATTCGGAGTTTCTAAATAAAAAAGAAATAGTTGAAATGGACACTTATATGTGTTAATGATGTGAAAAGATAAAAGTGCAAGATCTACTACAAATTTTAAAAAATATTAACAATTTAACAATTAACGAAATTTAATTATAAATTTTTAGGTATATAGAACAATCTTTCACTTTAAATGCTAATAATAACATGTGTAATTCAAGTAATAAATTTAATTTCTGCACTGCAGGCAGCGCAATATTTATTTATCTACAGTGTGACTCTTCAATTTTAATTTAATGCAGTAAAACCAATTGATTTGATGACCTTTTTTAGGTGCGTTTATAATTATGTAAGTACGTAGCACCTACATATTTCATTCGGTCTGTCTGTCTGTCTGTCCGCATATAACAGAGCAAAAACTAACCAACCGAATCGTTTGAAATTTAAAATATATAATTTTTGCATAATTTTGTCGAGTCTTTTTCAATTTTATAAAAATCGTATTTATAGTTTAATTACAGGTACAATCAAAAGTACTGCGTTACATTATGGCTAATTTGAAAAAATAGTTTCAAGTGCACTTTAATGATGTTACACTCTTTCGAACATAATAAAATTGATATGCAACTTTAAAGTATGTACCAAAATATACATTCTGTGCAATCTATGGTGCGAGAAATAATTGTTATTAATTTATAGGGCCACACAACTGTATTCCATTACATAATATATAAAAGGAAACATTGTTTGGAGCGCGTTTTAATTATATTACACTATTTCACATTTTATGAAATTGATATACGTTGCTCAACATGTACAAGTTACTTTTTGCATAATAGATAGCAGATAGTATTTACAGGGACACACAAAAGATTTCAGGTTCTATAATGTAATCCAAAATACTGTATACTATTACACTAAAATCTGAATATATTTTTTAACTTCATTATAGTAAGACCACACCTCATTTCCTACATTTGAATGCAATTTCCGACTTTATTTATTTCTTCCATTTTGTCCCTGGTGCAATTTTTTTTCTATCCTAATTCTAATTATATTAAAAATTTGAAAGTGTTAAAATGTTTGGCTGAGAAGCAGGGTCAAAAAAAAAAAAAAAAAAAAAGAAAAGAAACATTTGCATATAGCATAGAGAGAAACATACACTGTGAAAAAAGTCAGATATTTCTTAATCTACAAAAGTGAACTATAATCAAGAAATAAAATGTGCAACAACCGCTTCCAAGTCACCAAAGATTGCAAAAAGCATTTTTTTTATATTTAGACTTTAGAAACTTCAGAAAAAAAAATTATCTTTGAAATTTAAAGAAGAAAAAAATAAATTTTTATTGGCTGCCCGTCATTTTCGGAAATAATCCCGAGTTTCTCAAATAGGAATGTCATTTTTATGAATGCTGCCAAGTCTCAGGTAACTATTTTGACATTCAAAAAACATATTGAACAGACAAACATACAATATTAACTCCATTAACATTAATATGAAAATTAATATTATTATCTTACAATTGCATGCAAAATTTGAATTATGCAGCACAAAATGTTTAGCTGTGGTATGATAGCTTCAAAAAATCAATTTTCCGTGTACAGAGAACTGATTATTAAAAGCTACTCAGAAACGTTTCAGAAAATGACTGGCAGTTAATAAAAATTTATTTTTGTAAATTGATCTTTAAATATCTAAAATAAATTTTTTTCATAGGTTTCTAAAGATAAAGGAACACTTTTTGGAATCTTGGGTGACTCAGAACAGGTTATTATATATTTGCGTAAGTAATTACTGTAAATTTTCGTTGATTAGAAACACCTCATTTTATACTCTGTAAAAAAAAAAAAAAAAAAAAAAAAAAAAAAAATCAGAAACTTTTTTGAATATATGAGGCCACTAGGGTGCATGTAATTTTCCAAACCGTTTTTAAGTATTTCGGAAACCCTTTCTGCAATATTCAGAAACTTTGTTGACTATTTTAGAAATTTTAAACGAATATAAAAATGCCGAAAATAGTTAACAACGTTTCTGAAAATTGCAAAAAGCGATTTCTGAAATATTCAGAATTTTTTTTTTTTTTTTTTTTTTTTTTTACGCGCACCGTAGCTGCCCCATATATTTAAACGTTTCTGAATTTCTGCAATGTAGACGATGATTCATTTACTTTATTCAAAAATTTAATCATTCAAAATTTCATTATCTTCATAGAGAGTCATCGAACATATTTGCCATAAAATGTAACCTTTTTACGTAATTTCGACGTAAAAAATAACTTTTTTTTTTTTTTTTTTGAAGAATTGGAAAGAAAGTACTTATAACCTCATATTAGAAATTAAATGAAGATGCTTTCGTGCAAAAAGCAACTGAATGTGACGACATTTTATAATAAATGGGACATAGCCAAACTTTTGTTAGTGGAACAAGACCATCAGTATAAATAAATTGAGAAAACGGATGAATATGATGTCATACTAAAAACAAAATTTGAAATACACTTTACCGATACTAATTTTTAAGCATGAATATCAATAGCATACGAAAAAGCATTTTCTGGCAAGTAGGATGCTATGACAGAAAAACAATGGACAAAAATTACGCTGTTAAAAAAAAAAAAAAAAAAAAAAAAAAAAAAAATCGGAGATGGCAATAATGATGCTTTATTGTATTAATAGCTTAAATGGTTAGTATGAAATAGGCTACACTGATTTTACAATATTTATTTTTGCGTTTATAGCGCCGACTGGCAGGAAACAGGGTAATTAAATTTAAATGGATTTCTTATCGTTTCACTTTATGTTAGCTATGCTGCAGTTAAAAGAAGTTGACATAGATTCATTTTTATGTTTTTTAAATAAATCTTCAGAAAAAAAAAACATGATATTGTTTTTAGGTGATAGGGTTAATGCATAGGGTTTTGTGTGCCTCTGGAGGTAAACTGCATAACTAAAACTTTTTTATTTAAAATTAGTCAAAAGAGCTTCATCTTTTGTTTGTTTATATTACCTCATGGCCGAAATAGGATAATTAGAATTAATTTTTTTTTTAAATCTTCTTTAAGAAATATGCCTAAAAGGATTCTACCTCGTCAATTTTATGTTTTGATTTAAAAATCCATTTATTTAAAAATAAATAAATGATACTTTTACTAAATTACTAAAATTTTAATTTTTTTTTAATGTTTTCTCATGTGACAACCATGTTTCAAATAAAATTATGTGGCGAAATTTAAACTCAAACATTGCGTAAATTATCTATTTAAATTCTTGTTTATTTTACCAAATCATCAATAAAGCATATTAGAGTTTAGCCACAAGGCTCAAACCCTGCCCAAAATTATAACTGAATAAAATTATTTTTATCCTGCCCAGATGGTCAGAGTTTTGGCCAGAATATGCCCAATTGGTCGGAATTTCTTTTGCAGATTGTAACGCCTTTTGATGATTAACTTAACTCATTATAAATAAAGGGATATGCCTTCTTTACTATGCTACGATTCAATTTTCTTTAACGCCGATAATAACGCCTACCGAGAAATATGAAAATCAAATTTAAATAAAAGTGCTTTTAATAATGTTTTATTGTACAATGTTAGTACTCAAGTTAAAATGTGTAGTACTTATTTAATACATTATTTTTCTATTTTTGCGTTCGTAGCGCCAGGGATAAATAAAATAGCCAAATTTGAAAACAAAAATTATTTATTGTTTCGCGATCCTACAGTTACATTATAGTTAAAATTTGTTAAATAGATTCAACACAATTTTCTTCTGTGTTTATAACATCTTCTGCTTGAAAATAGGCTAACAATTTATTATTATCATTATTACCATTATAATTGTCATTGTCATTTTTATTTAAATATATTTATATGTACATATAAACCATAAGAGTTAGCTTCTGCGATCGTTAAATTTATGCTTCATAAAAATTTTCCCATGATAGTTTTTTACACTGATAGCACCTCTGCTGAGAAATTGCATACCTAGTTTTTTTTTATTATTATTATTATTATTCTTAGGCCTTTTCCCTTTTAAAGTTGCAAATATCTATAATAAAGATTTTATATTATGTTTATGATGCGTGAATATAAAATGATAAGGTAGATGGAAAATGTCTAAGACAGAATTCCCACGTCACCGGCTATTTGAACACCACTATTATCGTAGAGAAAATCTAATTCTTTTAAATAGGCCAAATATTCCAATTAAATGAAACAATATTTTCTGTTTTAAAATACTGATATTAAAAAACCTGGAGATTTGGCTTTTCTAAAAAAGATTTATTCCGATTTCATTTGTAGTGAAACTAGATTTTAAGGTGTTTTAAGTATGACATTGTTTGAATTTGAATTCTGTTTATTCTGTCAAATTGCTTTAAATTGTTACAGAAAAATAACATTAAATGTTGAACTAACTGAATAAGACATCCTAATATTTGCTCCTTCTCGGGTTTAAACAATGTAGGAAATATCGTGTGATTGAAAAAGTTCGTGCCCTATTTGATTGATGACCGAAACTTCCTATTTAAACTGTACTGATGCTTCTTTTATAACCCTAATATTAACAGACATTTATCTACATGTGTCGTAAATGAACAATGACGTTTAAAAAATGTTTTTCAAATTAACCACGCTTAATATTCAAATTGGAAAATGAAAATTTACATTTTCTTCATGTTATGTAATTAAAAGTAGCACATGCGTAATGTGCAATTAAAAATAGTTGACATAGATTCAATAGACTTTTCTTTTGAGGTGACAGCATCCCCGAGCTGAAATTAAGGAACTTGATTTAAGGAAAGTTCATTTTTATGTTTTTTATATAAGTTTTCAGAATAAGCTTTTGCTGTGATGAAATTTATGTTTTGATAAAAAAAATTTCCACATGATAGGTTTTTTAAACGATAGGGTTAATGTTTAGGATTTTGTGTGCCTCTGGAGGGAAACTGCATAACTAAAACTTTTTTTATGTTTTCTTGTATGGAAACCATACTCTAATTTCAAATTATTTACTAATTTGTAATTGAAACCTCCATACAGATTCATCATTTGTTTGTTTTAATTACCTCTTGGCCGAAATATGATAACTAAAATTTAAAAAAATTTATTTTTAATCTTTTTAAAGAAATCTGAGTAAAAGGATACTACCTCGTCAATTGTATGTTTTAATTTAAAAATAAATAAATGATAGGTTTTGCTGAATTACTAAAATTTTGAATTTTGTAGTTATTTTTACATAGGTTTTTTAAAAAGTGAATGTTAGACTTGCTACACTATATATATATATATATATACAGGGTGAGTCATAAATATCGAAACAATAGGCTATCTCCTTAAATATTGCCCCTAGACCCATATTTTCAATTGCAAAGTTTCATCAAAAAAAGTAAATTTTTTGATAAGATAAGTTGTAACTCCATGGAGGGTCTATTTTAAAAAATACGAAAATTAAATTTTTATACGTTCCCCAGAGGATAAAACTTCCAATTAGAAAAGTTTTCCTTATCCATTCCTGAATTGAACAAAAAAAATTTCATCTTGATATCTTCAAAATTCAGAGAGTTATGACAATTTTAATAAATCGTGAGGTTTCAAAAGATCAGACACAAATTGAAATACGTGTAACTGAAGAAACAATCTTGCTGTAAGTTGTCCAGGAAACTTTTATTTTTTTTATTTAGAGTTCGAATTTGGAATATTTTGTGATGGTTAACCACATAATTTGTAAGCATTATCACATCATAAGCTTTCTTAAAAAAATATTTTTTTTTCAAAAAATTTAGAGTAAATTGTCATAACTCAAAATATTATTTGTCGCGATTAATTTTTTTCGTTTGATTAAATAAAAATGTCTAATTTTCAATTTTGATACAGCATTTTAAGTAATATTTTTAAAAAATAAAACTATTTAAAACAGCAATTTTAAAAAAATGCAATTTTTTGTAAACAAATCATATTTTTAAAAGTAAATTTTCTGAGGTGAAAACTTCTTTCGGCGTGTTGGGCATTTTTTTAGGTGTTAAAAAACTATTGAATTCGTGGGACTATTACCGTAACTGAAGGTCATTTATGTCAGTTTAAAAATGAGAAATACTGAAATAAAAACATCTGATGCAGAAAAGTATATTTAGTTTTAAACAAAGATGGGCTTTTAACTTTTAAATGATTTTTAAAAGTTTCTAGGGGATTAACTCCTTCTTGTATAGTTTCGATTTAAGATTTTGTTTAAGTTTTGTCATTCTTGCCTTCATTAATTACTATTTAAATGCGTCAGTTGATTTAAACCTGATTTTTTTTTATCACGCCGATTTCAATTTTTTTCATTGTTTTATCCCTGTCAACTTCATTTTTTTCTTGTTAAAATTGATATTACACGATGCGTAAAAGGTACCTCTATGTACAGGCCTCCAAACTAATAGACGGTAGGAGCTGGGTTAAAACCCAATCGCGACCTTCGGCCTAACCGTTCGAAGTTTTCCGTGGTTTTCTTCGAACCCTGGATTTCTTTGCGTAAATACGGATTAGGTTCCCTTAAAAGGATCCTCACGGAGGGCACCCTTCCCCTCACGGCCTATATCCCTATTGTAGATAATTGGCCGGCATAAAAAAGGAAAAAAAATTCTCAAGGTGTTAACCGCTGTAAGCGGTCTCAAAGGCCGCTGTTTTTTTCCCTTTTTAGAGTTTAACATACAGTTTACAGTTCAATTACAAATACATTTTATATTTTGTTCAACTTGCGAATCAATTATCTACTTTAAAACAAGAACAGGTGTTTAATGAATCTTTGGCATATTTAATTTAAACTTTTTAAGTTGAAATTATTCAATTAAATTTCTTAAAAGATGTTTGGTCCGAATGCATTAAATCTTGATCAATTAAATATACTTATAACGAAATATTAGTGGGAACTTAGCATAAAAAAATACGAAACAGAAACGTTATACTCTTAGACTTTAACATTCGAATAAATATTTTTGTTTTTTAAATGCCGTTTGGAATAAATAAACTACACGGATGTAGCAATCGAGGACTCTAAGGATACGAAATTCCGTACATTAGTACTTGATATCACTGAAACCGTGTAAATTATACAAAATTCATTATAACAGCGCCACCCGAAAGATGATTGAAACAAAAACGTAAACAAAACCAATTCATGTCAAGAAATAACTGAATCTGACTTTTTATGAAAATTCCTGCATTAGTTCTTAAGGTAGAGCTATTGCAGAAATCGTAACAAATTCAGTGTTTCAGCGCCACACGTGGAGCTATGTACAACAAAATATAAACAACATCAATTCATGTCAAGGACTAACTGAATCTGAAGATTAATGATATTCCTTGCATTAATTCTGGAGATACAGCTATCGCGGAAATCCTGTACAGTAGGGTAGCCTGTTAAGCGATTCACACCAAAAACTAATCAGCACTAATTTATATCAAGGAATAAGTAAATGTAATTTTTTATTAAATTCCGTGGATTAGTTCTTGGGATAGCGCGCTCACAAAATTTATGCCATATACAGAGATACAGGAGCAGTAACTCACAGACAGACATTTTGTAAAAAAATATTTTTCGGTATGTCTGAGCCCTAAAACGTGTGAATCCGTCGAAAACCGGAATTCAAAATTTTCATGTATCCAATACTTTTCTCTTGTAAAGATAGAAAAAAGTAAAAATAGGTTTAAAACTACATAAATTTTGAACCTGAATAGTAAAAACTGGATTTTTGGAAATATTTCTGTGTAATTTATTAAAATATATTTCCATTAACATTAAAATATACATTAACATTATAATATATTCCATATAACTCAGTTAATAGAAGTGTCATTATCGCTATTACTGTTTTTACTAAACTTATTGACTGTGGCAATAAGTTTTAAAGAAACGTTTAATGAGAGTTTAATTAATATCACTTAATTTAATAACACTTTTAATAAGTGTTTAATAAGACGGTCCGGCAATGGGTCGTGCCATTTACGAGCCTGGCGCCAAGCTCGAGTTATTGCAGACATCTAGCATATTTCAAGGAAGTTTAGCCAAAACCTATACGCTTTTATTTTATATCTAAAAGTTAAAGTATTATCTTGGATCGACATTAAATAATGCGTAAATTAATGGTCAATCCCTAAATTGTATTTCAAATGAGCTGATATCGCTGCGCTCAGAGGTATGCTTAAGTGGTGTAAGTCACGAATTTTGGAAAATTTTGGATTTTAATATCTTTCAGGGATTTGCAGATATCAAGATGAAATTTTTTTTGTTCGATTCAGGAATGGATAAGGAAAAAATTTCTAATTGGAAGTTTTATCCTCTGGGGGCCGTATAAAAACTTATTTTTCGTATTTTTTTAAATAGACCCCCCATGGAGTAGCAACTTATCTTATCAAAAAATTTACCTTTTTTGATGAAACTTTGCAATTGGAAGTAAGGGTCTAGGGGCAATATTTAAAGAGATAGCCTATTGTTTCGATATTTATGACTCACCCTGTATATATATATATATATGTGACGATTTAAAAGTTAGGAGCCAGAGACATCAATGCCGGGTTTCCTTTTCACCGCACAGAAGTCATGGCCACCGAGGAAAATAAATAAATAGATGTAGAGGATCCAATAAATTACTCATTGGCTGCTGTAAGTTCATTTATTTAATCCGTACTCATGAGAAAGGGAAAAGCTCCTTTTGCAAACTGTCTTTTACTGAAACATTCCATCATTATTTCAGCGAGCCGTACTCATCGAAGAAAAAACCCAAGAATCCTCCTTCTCAGCTCGAGGCTTCTCCTCTTAAATCTCAAAAGAAAATTCTAGAACATTCTGTAACCTCAAACCATCATTCTTTTATGTAAACAGAATTCTTGTCCAGCTTCGAGATTAAACACTTCATTCAAACGATAGTTTTATTTATAAAAAAATATTATTTAACCAATTTATAATCGACTCAGGATTTCTTAGGCAGACGATTTTTTAGAGATGATTAATTTTAAGAGAAAAAGAAAAGAAATGAATTTATTAATATGCACACTATCAAAGGTTGACGGAGGAAAAATAAATAAATAGATAAAATAAAATAATGATATTTTTTGAAAGGTATGGTTTTGGAATAAATTTAATAAGACTTTCTTAAAAAGGGTTGATAAAAACATAGAAAAATGAATTTTATTTGGAATATTAAGAAATAAAAATTAAATTAAGAATATTTTTAATTTAGAGCCATCTTTTTAAATTTACGCATACTGGAATAATGTTTTTTAAGGCAAATTAAGAATTTATATCGTCTGCATAAAGATTAACAGATTAGATTTAGAAACAAGATTTTAATTTAATAATTTGAAGTAAGTACGGAATATTATTATAAGAAAATTAAGATAGTATAAAGGTTAGTTTTGGCGAAAAAATTTTAAATTTGTAATATTATCCCCCCTCCCCAAAACTTTGCATGAAATTGATAGTTAAATAAAACTACAAGTTCAGAACACAGAAATATAATAATTTAGAAAAGTTAAATTTTGGAATAAAACTGTCAAACTCCGGAAGCCAAGAGCTGGAAGAAAAGAAAATTAACGCAATATAAAATACTAGATGGACCCGTCAAAACTTGACGGCACTACAGAAATAAAAGGTATTTTTCAGCTATCAAAGGATTTTTTAACGACTAATCTTCAGCAAAAATTTCAATAAATAAAAGAAAAACCTGCATTTTATATCCAGGCAAATGACCCGCAATTGGCAGAGTTACATTCAAACATGCTGCTATAGAATTAGAATCTCTCTCATTTGATAATTTTCCATTTACAAATACAACACCAATAAATTGTACATGACATGAATAAATCATAAATTACCATCATTTCTCATTTCATACAAAATATACATACTTCACTTACTTTGCAGCAAAATAAGACTGAATTTATAGTTTGCCATTTAGCAACAACTGTAACAATAATCTTCTCAGTGGTTAATTTGTTTTTACATTACCCACCCCATTCAACAAATAAATATTTGCATTTTCAAATAACTAAATCAAAAATACATGTCGATTTCACATATTAAAAAAATTAATGATATTTATTCTGGCTAGGTGAAACCCGTCAAAACTTGACGGCAACAATATGAAAGAACCAAAGAAAAAAAAGTATTTTGCCGCTATAAAAAATTAATATTTCTTAAAAATTTCAATATGTTTTTCCATTTACCAACGTAACACCAACATGACATGATCCCAGGCGCAGAATCGGTGCAACGCTGCGACACACGTCACAAACTCTTGAAAATGTTTGAAGATTATTTTTCTACTGTTAAAGTTTTTTTTTTAAAAAATGCTAGAAATCATTTACTATGTACAAAAATTTGTCTAGGTACCATAAAAAATGCAAATTTTGGCAAATAATCATAAAAATAGCTATTTTCGTCAAAATACTCCTTCCCCCCCCCCCCAAAAAAAAAAACATCACCCGGAAATTTTTTAAATGGATGTGAAAGAAAAAAACAGCAAATTTTGTCAACAGATTGCAAAAAACAACAAATTTTATGAAAAGATCTCTAAAAAATTTGTCAAAAAAAATGCAAAAAAAAAAAAAAAAAAAAATTGTATCCCAAATAAAACAAATTTCGTGAAAGTATTGCAAAAAAATCAAAATTTTGCCAAAACGTCTAAAAAAATTAGCAATTTTCATGAAAAAATTTCGAAAAATAAAGCCAAATTTGACAAAAAAAATCCCTAAAAAATGGCAAATTTGTAAACATATTCTGAAAAAAAAAAAAATTCAAAATATTGAACGAAAACAAAAAGTTTTGACAAATGATTGTGAGTAAACAACAAATTTCGTCAAAGGATTGAAAAAAAAGCAAATTTCATCAAATAAACACAAAAAAAGTAAATTTCGCAAAAAAACCCAAAAAATTTTGCAAAAAGATCTTCAATAAAACAACAAATTACATCGAAAGAACTCGAGAAAAGCGATAAACTTCTCCGAAACTGTCCGGGTATCATAAAAGACAATTTTATGAAGACAATGAAGATTTTATGAATGACAGTTAAAAAGACAAAAGTATCATTCGTCCAAAGATCTCAAAAGCACATAAATTTTGTCTAGGTAATCGCAAAAAAAGGTAAATTTTGCAAAAAATAGCAAAAAAAAAAAAGAAAAAAAAACAACAACAAATTTTTCAAAAAGATAACAAAAAACGACAATTTCTCAAAAAAAAAAATCATGAAAAAAGGATAAATTCGATAAAACGGCAAATTACATCAAAAGATTGTGAGAAAAAAACAACAAATTTTAAAAAACAACTTTCATTAATTGCAGGGGGAAAAGATGCAACATTTCTTTGTTCATCAGAAAAAAAAAAAAAAAAAATCACAATTTCTCGATCTATCACATGAAAAATAGAAAATTTGTCAATCAGTTGAAGAAAAAATACAAAAATCGACAATTGGTTATGTGGGGTAAAAATTATAAAATTCATTAATGAATCATGGATAAAAAGTCATTTAGTTATGTAAAAAAGCCCACAAAAATCTTGTGATTGATCGAGACATTTCAGAATGTTTTTTCTGGGTAATCTTATGATGGGAATACTGCAGTTCAGTGTACCTATTGAACTGTGTGCTGAGTGACATATGTTTATTCCCTCATTCTATAGGCAATTAAATATATGTATGGAATTTTTTATCGCAACGTAATAAGTATATTTTCAACATAGGATTAGAGTAAATTAGTCTTTTCAACAAATAACCTGGTAAGTGAGAACTAACTTTTTTATTGATAGGCAATGTAACATTGGGTCGATCGAGTTTATTTTGGTTTTGCCCTTGTTTTTGAAGGACATAATTTAACCGTTTTTTCTATTGCATAACACTTCTTATTGTGTAATTTCTTATTGTGATCTTCATTTCTGTCATATGAAAAATTCATTTCTATTTTGCCTATAGCATTTCCATAATGTTAATAAATTTCTGAAAAAAAAAAAAAAAAAAAAAAAAAAAAAAAAAAAAAAACGAAAAAACAACAACAAATTTCCAAAAAAAGGATAAATTCGATAAAACGGCAAATTACATTGAAAGATGGCAAGAAAATACGACAAATTTCACTGAAAATCCCAGAGAAAACAAATATTTCCTGGTATCATAAAAGACATGAATTTCGTCAAAAGATCGTGAAAATACTTTAAATTTGTCTAGGTACTTCAAAAAATGCAAATATTGGTAAACAGATTGTGAGAAAACAACATATTTTGTCAAAAGATGAAAAAAAGGGGCACATTTCATCAAAAGATCTCAAAAAAGGTAAATTTTGCAAAAAAAAAAAAAAGGTGAAAAAAAAAGACAAATTTCTGAAAATAACAAAAAAATGAAAAATTTCACAAAAAAAAGATAATTTCGATAAAACAGCAAATTACATCCAAGGATCGTGAGAAAATAACAAATTTCACCGAAAATCCCTGAGAAAACAAATAATTTTATCCAAGTATAAAAAAAACATGAATTTTGGCAAATAATCACAAAAAATAACAAATTTCGTCAAAATACCCCCCCCCCAAAAAAAAAGAACACCTGGAAATTTTGAAAATAGATGTGAAAAAAAAACAGCAAATTTCGTCAACAGATTGCAAAAAACAACAAATTTCTTCAAAAGATCTCTAAAAAATTTGTCAAAAAACTGCAGAAAAAAAAAATTGTCCAGGTATCTCAAATAAAACAAATTTCGTGAAAATATTGCAAAAAATCAAAATTTTGCCAAAACGTTTAAAAAAATTTCGAAAAAAAAAGCAAATTTTGACAAAAAAAACTCTAAAAAATGGCAAATTAAACATATTGTGAAAAAAAATTTCAGAATATTGTGAGAAAACAACAAATTTTGACAAATGATCACGAGTAAACAGCAAATTTCGTCAAAGGATTGAAAAAAAAGCAAATTTCATCAAATAATCACAAAAAAAGGTAATTTTGCAGAAAAAAACAACAAATTTTGCAAATAGATCTTCAATAAAACGGGAAAATACATCGAAAGATCATGACAAAACGACAATTTCATCGAAAGACTCGAGAAAAACGATAAACTTCTTCGAAACTGTCCAGGTATCATAAAAGACACAAATTTCGTCCAAAGATCTCAAAAGCACAGAAATTTTGTCTAGGTAATCACATAAAAATGTAAATTTCACAAAAAATAGCAAAAAAAGACAAATTTCTCAAAAAGATAACAAAAAACGACATTTTCTCAAAAAAAAAAAAAAAAAAAAAAAAATCACGAAAGAAGGATAAATTCAATAAAACGGCAAATTACATCAAAAGATTGCGAGAAGAAAACAACAAATTTAAAAAAAAAGCTTCCATTAATTGCTTGGAGAAAAGATGCAACATTTCTTTGTTCATCAGAAAAAAAAAAAAAAAAAAAATCACAAAATTTCTCGATCCATCACATGAAAAATAGAAAATTTGTCAATCAATTCGACAGTTGGTCATGTGGGGTAAAAATTATAAAATTCATTAATCAATCATGGAAAAAGTCATTGAGTTATGTAAAAACCCCACAAAAATTATCAATCAGTAGAAGTCCCCACAAAAATCTTGTGATTGATTGAGACATTTCAGAATGTTTTTTGCATGTCCAAATTAAAAAAAAAAAATATGTATATATATATATTGTAGCTGCAGATTTAAAAAAGTAAGTTATTTATAAGGCATCTATTTTGATCTCTTATTATTTTGTTTATTTTTTGCAAGACCTACGTTTATTTAGTTGAGTAATACGAATTTAGAATTTGCAATGTTTTGTCTTTTGTTATTTTTTATCAATTTTCAAAATGATAATGCAACAAATGTAAATGCTAAGGCAAAATAGAAATGAAATTTTCATATGACAGAAATGAAGATCACAATAAGGAATTACTTTAGAAAAAAGAAAAAGATTGAAAACAAAATAAGAAGTGGTTAAATTATCATAATAAAAATAAAATAAAAACGGTTAAATTATGTCCTTCAATAAAAACGGGCCAAATCAAAATAAATAATATTATGAAATATAAAATTAAGCATCGATCGAAAAATACTATCCGAGAAAAGTTTTTGCGAACATCGTAAGGGGGATATTTAACTTCAGTGTACCCATGGCAAAATAGAAATGTATTTTTCATATGACAGAAATGAAGATCACAATAAGAAATTACTTAAAAAAAAAAAAAAAAGATTGAAAACAAAATAAGAAGTGTTATGCAATGGAAGAAACGGCTAAATTATGTCCTTCAATAAAAACGGGCAAAATCAAAATAAATAAACTCGATCGACCCAATGTTACTACATTGCCATTCAAAAAAAAGTTCTCACTTACCAGGTTATATTGTTGAAATCCTATGTTAAAAATATCCTAATTACGTTGCGATAAAAAAATCCATACATATATTTAATTGCACATTTTAAAAGCATAAAATAGAATAGATCCATTGGCTCTGCAACAATAAACAACGAACGCGGGCATATCACGCTAACATTTAGAGACAGTAACTATCTCTTCTCTCATTGGTTCTGTTGTCGGATCTGCGCAAGCAGGAATGCGCAGAGAGCAATAAGATTACGTTTCATTACTGGTTTGGATATATGAAATTCAATCTCGCCGAATATCCTCCATTGTGCATAGAAAACTCGTCATGTGAATGAATCAAATCCGGCCTTTGTTTACATATATCCAGCGCTCGAACGCTCGAACGCCGGAAAAAAATGACTTTATATCTCAGAAGATATTACAATTAGGGAAAAACCGTAAGCAAAAAAAGCGTTTATTTTTGAAAGCTCTTTCTAATGACATAACATTTAGGTTAGTGCAATAAAAAAAAAAACACCAAAATTTCTAAAACATGGCCGTCAGAATTTCTTCTTTAGCGGATGCGTACAACCCCGGAATCGTTCTACATACAGGGACAGACAGAGTCACAACGGCTATTATTATAGAGGAATATTAGCGATTAAAAAAATAGTTAAGAGAAAATTAATCTGAATTAAATTTAGGTAGGAGCATTTCCCTGAAAGAAATACAATAATGTTACAATATCACTTACTATTTGTAAGTGCATAGGAGATAATACATACAATAAAAATAAATAAGTTATAAATATTAATAAGCGAGAAATTTTAAAAATATAATAAAAACAATAAGAAATCTCCTAGTGAATAATAATCCACGGATTACTACTGAAAAGATTACTGAAAGACCGAATGTTAGCAATTCGATTGTGTTTCTCTATTTAAAGCAATTCATGTACACTTCTGGATGCGTCACAACTGTACATAATTTGTGTACACAACTGGATGCGCCAGAAATCGACTACTAGCAATCAGTTATTTTTTTCTTTGTTCTACAAATTATATTTCCGTTTAACATTTTGCATGTTTATTCACATAATCCTCCTTTTAAGTATACAAGAGAATGATAATTAAATCGTTTAATTTAAGGAAATTGAATATATTGCCAAACTGTAAAATGCAATCTTCCACTGTCAAATTTAAAAACAAGAGCTAAACTTAGAGTCCTGAATCAAGTCAAATAACCACACGCGCTTCTTCTTCTTCTTCTTCTTCTTTTTTTTTTTTTTTTTTGTTTTTTTTTTTTTTTTGTTTTTTTTTTGTAAGAAGAGTATAGAACGGATTCGCTCTAATTGTTTCTGGTTTGGGTTTATCCAATTTTTCAAAAGAAAATTTTCTCAAAAACTTTTTTATATATACGTATAAAAAAATACACATGTATTTTTTATATCTATATTTTCAACTTAAAAGATGAATTTCATATTAGAAATAGTAATACGCGCTGTGTTCTCCATTATTGTGATGTAAAAAATTTCAAAAGAAAGTATAATTTTCTTTCCTTTCGAGTCTTGTATTGCTTTGAGTCGGTTTTCTGATCGAGTTTTGATCGGGTTTCAGATAAATTAAAACTTTTTTTTCAGGCTTGTATCGAGTTTTAGGTTTTTCCAAATAGAAATTTCTGTTTTACATAGCAGCCCGTTATTATTCATTCTCAAAGCATTGTTTGAGACGGTCATTAACAGAATCTGCACAGTACAGAAGAAAAAAAAAACTGCTTATAAATTTTACTTTGAATTCGACTAATGACAATATTATATTTAATTGGCAACTTTAAATGACACAGCACTTCAATCATTCAATAAATTAATCAAATTTATTTTTAATAGCAATTTTATATAGACTTTAATTTTTTTTAATAAGCTTTTTATATAGTAATTTCATTTCCTTATCATATTCCTTGTAATAATCACGTCAATTACTAGCTGCATATATCATTATCAAAAAGATATCACTCAATAAATAGCAGTGATAATGTTTCTTTTCAAAAACTTTTAAGAACATATTCAACAAAACAACACATATATAAATTTCAACACCGATCACTTTAATTTATTTCAAATATCCCAATTACATCGCCATAATTCTTTTAAGTATCACCCTAAAGCACTTTCCGGCGAACTTCTTCAATCAAATTTACTCTCATCAAAATTTCAATTTACTTTAATACACATATATTTCTTGATTTGCACACATTTCTAACATTTGCATTTTTTTTCTCCCTGGTATCACCTTTCTCCATACTATTCAAACTGATGATAATGTAACCTTTTCTAAGGGTTTTGAATTTCGCCTCATTAAAATAAAAAATTCTTCATCGTGAAAAGAAATGTGGATCTGTTAATTTTTTCTTCTTATAAAAAATTTCTTAGAGATTGTTATCGAGTTTTTCAATTATGGGATTGGAAGAATTTGTAGTTTAATTGAAGTGTTCATCGCTTAACATGTTTTTTCTTAATTAAATAAATTTTGAAATTTACACATGAAAGGACAAGCGAGAGGCTTCAGAAAATGAAATGAAAAACTTTTAATAAGAAACATTTTTTTTTCATAATAACTGCTACATATTTGTTATAAAAATTATAAAGGATTTCGTAGAAAAAGGAAGTTTTTTTATGCTCTATGATATTTTCTAATTTCAGGTAAAAATAAATTTGTTTCTCTTAAGCTTTTGTTCTGTACGCTAAAAACGACATTTTTAAAACTGAGCAAAACATGGTCAAAATGGCGCCGAATCAAAATTACTTAAGTTTGAAATATGTGTACATTAATTTTTGAAAACATGGACACATTCAAATATGATGGCATGGTGGATATACATGGCACTTTATTCAGGATGTTTCTACATGATTATAACTGATGTTTGAATTTATATAATGTTGATTGTCAAATTCCTCTTGCAAAGTCGTTCTTTTACGAATTTATCCATTCTTTGATTTCGAAAACTAAAGAACTAACTCTGTGCCCATCTGCGATCACATTGCCACAGCCTTTTACTGTTCTTCCGCTAACACGATAAAAATGCAGTTCATCATATTTCATGTTTTACAATATTATCAAAAAGAGCGTTTTGTTCGAAATCATAATAAATGAAATAATATGAATAAATTCAACTAGCCTTATGAAATTTTCTACATTTAAGGGTGTATTCGAAAAAATATATTTTCACTCTCAACAATTCGAAAATTTCTGAGATATTTTCAGACTCATTTTTAAAGGTAAAAATATGAAATTTGCTGAAGTGATTTTTGAAGAGATGTATAAGAGGCCGCTTGACTTCTTTTTTCACTCAATTAATTAGAATTTCATTTTAAACAATTATTTTCTTAGTATGACCATTTTTTTTCATTCCAAGATCTCCCACTTTGGAAAATTCGGTTCAAAACGCAACTTTGACAGCCTTTTTTTAAAATATTTTCAACATTTATCAAAAACATCGACCACCACGGTACATTATGAGATTTGATTCCATTTTATGAAGTTTGATTCCTTTCCATTGAGTTTTGAATTCCATTTGAAAAAAATACCTGAAATTTGAATTGAACCAAATAACAACATGGCAAAAATATTCCAAAGGACCATACCCGGATCCGAAGGAAATAAAAAACTTCCATGAAGATGAACCCAATCCGAACCTAAAAAATTTCTTTGAAAAAATCTCGAAATCTGAACTGAACTAAATCAGAGCCTGACAAAAATATTCCAGAGAAGCATATCCGTATTCCAACAATAGAGAATAATTTCCGTGGATGCGCATCCCAACCTGAACCTAAAAATTCCATTAAAAAACCCGAAATCGGAACCCGACAAAACTATTCCAAAGATCCAAAACCGGGTCCAAGCAAGACAAAATAATTTCCCTGACATGAATTCGACCCGAACCTTAAAAATCAATTTGAAAAAATACCTGAAATCTGAATCCTACGAAAATATTACAAAGAACTATAACCAGATCCGAGTAAGACAATATAATTTCCATGGACATGAACCCAATCCGAACCAAAAAATTTGTTTAAAAAAAATCCCGAAATTTGAACCAAACCTAACCTGACTCTGACAAAAATATTCCAGTGAAGTATGACCTCATTCGAACTAGGTAAAATAATTTCCATGGAAGTACAACCCGTCCCAAACCAAAAAAAAAAAAAAAACGAAATTTGAATTGAACCGAATCTAAACTCAAGAAAAATCTTCCAAACAACCATAACCGGATCCGAAGAAGACAAAATAATTTCCATGGGCCGATTCCAATCCGAACGTAAAATTCGGATGTTCTGCAAAACATAATGCGCCCATTGGCGGTGGAAAGTGAAATTAAGTACTTTGTAGCGCGTGATGGTTAAGATATATTGTTTATAGTTATTGCTAAGTTGGAAATTGGTTGCGGTTATGTAACAGTTAGGTTGCAATTACGTTCCGGTAAGTCTTAGGTTATATTTAATTTCCGGTTAGATTACAGATAGGTCACGGTTAAATTACAGTTCCGTTAAGATTAAGTTGCGGTTAAGTTATGGTTAGATTATGGGTAGGTTATGATAAGGTGACGGCTAGGTTACATTTATGGTATATTTAAGTTACAGTTACGTTACTTTTAAGATACAGCTAGGTTACAGACAAGTTATGAATACTATACAATTAGGTTACGGTTAGGATTCTGTTCATAGAATGAACATTACGCATGTTTGATTAAAAATATAAACTTATTTTTTTTTTAATGGCTCTGAAATTATAATACTATATACTAAACTTTTAGCTAATCATCGAGTAGTGATTTCATTCACGATATAGTCAGATTTAAGAGTGATATAATTAGTTTGAAATTCAAACTATTTCACTTGGGATATCTATGTGAAAAAAAGTATTTAGTTAAGTGACTTAACAGTAATTTTTAAGGATAAATACCAACACGGAATCGTTGGACACAGATTCCTTCCCGCGTTTCCCATTGCAGCCATTTTGTGTATTTTTGCAGCTAAATAATTTTTATCTTTGTTTTTTAACCGATTTTTAACACCGTCAGGGGCCACGTATTTAATATAATGTATTTACACATATTTTAAGTTAAAGATAAAATCATAGAAATTTCAAGTTCGTTTGACATTATTATTACGGACCCGGGCAACGCCGGGCGGGTCAGCTAGTATCAGATATATTTCAACACCAATCATTTATATAAACGTGACTCTCAATTAATATTTGCAATGAGAACATTTCTATTCAAAAGATTTTAGTAATATATTCACCAAAACAAAATATAAATACCAGATATATTTCAACACCAATCATTTTCATAAACGTGTCTCCCAATAAATATTTGCAATGAGAACATTTCTATTCAAAATATTTTAGTAATGTATTCACCAAAACAAAATATAAATACCAGATATATTTCAACCACCAATCATTTTCATAAACGTGTCTCTCAATTAATATTTGCTATAAGAATATTTCCATTCAAAAGATTTTAGTAACATATTCACCAAAACAAAATATAAATACCAGATAAATTTCATCACCAATCATTATCATCAATACAATATGTCCTAATTTCATCACCATAATTGTTTTAATATACAATAAACAATTTTATTGAATAAAATATTTTATTAATAATACAATTTATAGTGTTTAACCCTTAGATTGTATTACTCCCATTGACTATTAGCAGCACTTTCATTTTTCAAAAGCATTTCTTTCAGTCAATGTTTACACTGAGGACATTTCTATTCAAAAAATTGTAGTAAAAAATACATTCAAATAAGACATAAATAACAGATATATTTCAACTCTAATCATTTTAACAAATTTATGTATCCTAACTGCACCACCATAATTCTTTTAAACTTTAATAAGCTACTTTATTCAATATTTTTTTAAATATGTATTTAAATAATTATTTACAATTTTGTATTTAAAGATTTTAGTAACTTATTCACCGAAACAAAATATAAATACCAGATATTTTAAACACTAATCATTTTAATAAATTTAATGTATCCCAATTGATCATCATAATTCTTTTAAACATTAGTAAGCTGTTTCATTAATCTTTTTTAATAATAATGCCATTAATGTTGCTTTAGACTGTAATTACATTACTCACATTGAGAATTATCAGCACCTTATTTTTTCACAAACATATCTTTCAATAAATATTTACAATGGAAAAATTTCTATTCAAAATATTTTATTAATATATTCAGCAAAACAAAACATAAATACCACATATATTTCAGCTCCAATTACTTTAATTCATTCAATATATCTCGAATGCATCACCATAACTCTTTTAACCGTCAACCTAAAGCACTTTAATTTCGACTAAGTTCTTCAATCAAATTTAGTCTCATCAAAATTTCATTTTAACTGAAAAGACTTTTAATTTAGTCTTTGCAGAATTCTAAAAGATGCATTTGCATATTTTTTTTCTTCTTAAGTATCACCTTCCGAGTTACTACTCAATTGAAGATGACATCCCCTCTTCTAAAGGTTTTAAATTTTGTTTCATTAAAATAAAAATTCTTCATTCGTAAAAAGAAATGTGGATCTGTTCATTTTTTCTTCTCCTCTTGTAAATGAAATCTTGGAAATTGTTGTCGCACTTTTCAATTATGAGATTGCAAGAATTTGTAGCTTAATTGAAGTGCTGATTGCTTAACGCATTTTTTTTTTTTTCCAATTAAACAAGCTTTGAAAATCATAGATGGTGCTACTAACAAGAGGTTTGTGATCATGAAATGAAAATTTTTTAACAGAAAGCACTTCTATTTTTAAATATAAAATATGACAGAATATATTTAATTTTCTCCAAACTATTTTTGATTATATTTTTAATTAATGTAATACAAAATAAGCTAGAGTTATATATTTATTATTATAATTTATTTTCGTCAGTCTGTAAATATGTTTGAAGGCTTACACTATGACAAATGACAAATATTTATTAATTTACGAACAATACCATATAATAAAGACGAATATATACTGTAACCTCTTTCAAGCCACCCACGATTCTGAAATGCGTCCTTTATTTTTATAAATCTCAGATCATCTAATCTTATCATGCAGGGATATTTACAACAAGTAATTATGTATAAGTTGTAGTGTTTAAGATATGTCAATTTTGTATTTTACATTTTGATATCATTTCTTTTTGAATGAAATTGAATTTTGAATATTTCTATTAAAAAGATTTTAGTAATAAATTCTTCAAAACAAAATATAAATACCAGATATATTTCAACACAAATCATTTTCATAAACGTGTCTCTCAATTACTATTTGCAATGAGAACATTTCTATTACAAAGGTTTTAGTAATATTTTCTCCAAAACAAAATATAAACACCAGATATATTTCAACACAAATAATTTTCATAAACGTGTATCTCAATAAATATTTGCAATGAAAACATTTCTATTCAAAAGATTTTAGTAATATATTCGCCAAAACAAAATATAAATACCAGATATAATTCAACACCAATAATTATCATAAACGTGTCTCTCAATTAATATTTGCAATGAGAACATTTCTATTCAAAAGATTTTAGTAATATATTCGCCAAAACAAAATATAAATACCAGATATAATTCAACACCAATAATTATCATAAACGTGTCTCTCAATAAATATTTGCAATAAGAACATTTCTACTGAAAAGATTTCAGTAACATATTCACCAAAACAAAATATAAATACGAGATAAATTTCATCACCAATCATTATCATAGATATCCTAATTTCATCACCATAATTCTTTTAATATTCAATAAAAAATTTTATGGAATAAAATATTTCATTAATAACACCTTTTATAGCGTTTAACACTTGGATTGAATTACTTCCATTGACAATTAGCAGCATCTTCATTTTTAAAAAGTATCTGTTTCAAAAAGAACATTTCTATTCAAAAGATTTTAGTAACATATTCATTCAAACAAGCAACAGATATATTTCAACTATAATCATTTTAACAAATTTATGTATCCTAACTGCACCACCGTAATTCTTTTAAACTTTAATAAGCTACTTCATTCAATATTTTTTAAATATGTATTTCAATAAATTATTACAATTTTGTATTTAAAGATTTTAGTAACTTATTCACCGAAACAAAATATAAATACCACATATTTTAAACACTAATAATTTTAATAAATTCAATGTATCCCAATTGATCACCATAATTCTTTTAAACATTAGTAAGCTGTTTCATTAATTTTTTTAATAATAATGCCATTAATGTTGCTTTTAGACTGTAATTACATTACTCACATTGAGAATTATCAGCACCTTGTTTTTTCATAAACATATCCTTCAATAAGTATTTATAATGGAAAAATCTCTATTCAAAAGATTTTATTAACATATTCAGCAAAACAAAACATAAATACCATATACATTTCAGCTCCAATTACTTTAATTCATTCAATATATCTCGAATGCATCACCATAACTCTTTTAACCGTCAACCTAAAGCACTTTAATTTCGACTAAGTTCTTCAATCAAATTTAGTCTCATCAAAATTTCATTTTAGCTGAAAAGACTTTTAATTTAGTCCTCGCACAATTCTAAAAGATGCATTTACATATTTTTTTTCTTTTCAAGTATCACCTTCCGAGTTACTATTCAAATGGAGGTGACATCACCTCTTCTAAAGGTTTTGAATTTTGTTTCATTAAAATAAAAATTCTTCGTTCGTGAAAAGAAACGTAGATCTGTTCACTTTTTTTCCTTCTTGTAAATGAAATCTTAGAAATTGTTGTCGCATTTTTCAACTATGAGATTGCAAGAATTTGTAGCTTAATTGAAGTGTTGGTTGCTTAAAGCATTTTTTTTTCTCAAATTAAACAAGTTTTGAAAATTATAGATGGTGCGACTAACAAGAGGTTTGTGATAAAGAAATAAAAGTTTTTTAACAGAAAACACTTTTATTTTTAAAAAAATATATGTAATTTATTTTCTCCAAACTATTAGTGATATAATTTCTAATTAATGTTATTAGCTACAAAATTAGCTAGAGTTATATATCATATATATTATGAAGCAGAATTTCTGAAACTTCAGTTCGAGTGTTTTCAAAAACTACCCGATGGATTTTTTTGTCAATTGTACCATTCGATAGGAAATATTTTTGCGGAGGTTTGTCATTCAAATATATAGGGATAAGTATGATTTATGGAAATAAGTTTCTAATTTTACTGATATATTCCACGAAAGGGTTGCCAGAAGTTATTTTTTGGCGAAAACTGTCACTACTAAAAAATTTAAAAGGAATATATCTTTTGTCTGTTAGAAATATTACAAACATCTTGCAAATAAAAGCAGAAAATAACTGCTGATGATAATAGTAATAATAAAGAAAAACCGTTTAATGAGGCATAATATTATAAAAAATATATCTTAAAAATGAAAGAAATATTTTTAATGCTTAAAAAATAACTTAACGTGAAAAATTAAAATTGATACTGCATTTGGCTATTTATCCCTTCCGTTAAAATAAAAAAATGAACTTGAAAATTTGATTAAATGAATTTTGAATGATAGTTATTTTTCTTTTTATTATTTTCTTTTTCTCTTTTATCAAATTTCAGTATCATATAATTTAAGTAGAAAAAAGGCAGATCTCTATATGTTTCTTTGCGATTTTTATTTTGCTTTTGTCGCCAAAGAATATGAAGATAAAATGCATGTGCCTGAAAGTCGGATTTTGATAGTCGCCATAATGGTGTTTTTTCAAGTGAAGATAACTTTTGGAGTATATTTTAATATTCAATTGTAAATTACAAGATATGAGTTAATATTTTAAAATTTGGAATCAAATATTTAAATTTTTGCTTTTGTGTGAATTTTTGAAACACATATTGCAAAATAATGTCATACTTTTTCAAAAATTTTTCGCCATAATTTTGAAGAATGCGATCAACGAATATAATGCTTTTTTTTAAGCAAATATTTTTTGTTGTTTATTTAATTTTTCTTGCGCCATTTCGACAATTCCACTCAAAAGAAAAATTACAGTTTTAAAAGATACTAACTTAAGAAGGAAATATATCCAATCAAAGGAAATTTATGCAATTATGTGTTATTATATCGAAAGATTCAACATTTTAAAATAAAAATTCCCTGCTGAAAAAAAAAAACCCTACAAATCTTTTACAATTAGCCTTTTCTTCTTCTATTTTCTTCATATTTTCTCAGTGTTAGCTAATATTTAAAAAGATTTTGGAACTATCTTCGATAATTGAATACAGCCAAATGGCATATTTACTACTTTATAGAAAGTTTTGTCATTACAGATATCATATACGCACAGAGGGAATGGAATTTAAATTGGCATTATTTTGCCTGACATGGTAACCCAAATATTGTTAGTTATTTATTAATACGATGTTTATTTACTTCCATTCTCTTCTTTAAAATTATATAAATTGTTTTGCTCCATACTTATTAATTAACATTTTTATTGTTATTATTTTTTAAATAATAGAAAGTAATTTAAATATATATATGCAACTGGTATTGTAATACGATGTTTCCGCCAAATTAGCGTAAAAAATTATCGCGCCAAATTCGGCGCATACACGACAGCTGTGTTTTTTTTTTTTTTTTGTTTTTTTTTTGTTGTTGTTGTTTGTTTGTTTATGTATTAAGGAGATTTCTAGATCATCAATTCGATTACAGGAAATTAGTCAGATTTTTTAATAAGACATTATTAAATTTATGGTTTTTCATTTTGAAAAAAATGAAAGAAAAAAATACTATTGATGCGACAAGAGAATTAACGACTGTTTAATGTTATTTAAAAAAATATATCAAAATGGCAATTTTTTAATTATATGTTTACATTTTTTTAATTTTTTTTAAAAAAATTTTTGTTTATATTATTGTAAACATTTTTCCATTTTTACATACGCATCAGTTTGGATTTTTTTCTAACGCCATTTTGGTGAACACTGTGTTTTCAAATACCAGTTACATACTATGTTATTTTTAATTGATTTCTATTATGTTAAAAATTAAATAATAATAAATAAATGAAGTTTAATTAATAATTATAGAACAAAACAATTTATATAATTTTAAAAAAGAAAAGAAAAGAAATAGTTTACTGATAAATAAACAACAATAACCGGATTACCATGTGAGGCATCAAATCGCAATTTTGTTACAATCGCGCCAAAGTGGCCCGTACATGACATCTGTATCAAAACATTATTGACAATAGTATTGTTTATATAATATGTTTACATTATATGGTACTGCTTGATTATCCCATCGACCAAAAAACTGTCGCCAAAATATAAGATTAAATGTCAATTATGGATGATCGTAAATGTCACATTCATTTGACATTAAACATGTTGCACGTGTTTGTTACGTCATTAAGCAATTTTTAATTCGTGGTTTTATTTGTATTTCTCTTAATATTTTAGTAATTTATTGATTCTTCGGTATTTAAAATAAAAATTATGTCCATTTGCTTAATTTGGCGAATAGTTTAGCAAAATGTATAATTTGGCGAATTTGATGGACGGAATAATCAAGTAGTACCCATTATTTGTTTACAGTCTAACTGAATATTTAGGTTGATAGAATTGGCGTACTTATCGAGTCTCCGCCAAGGTATATGCCAAGCAGTTGTTAATTCTGTATTTTAGCCTTACTATTATATATTTTTCATCTACAATTATTTTACTATCCCTAAAAAAGCAATATTTACAATATTGCTACAATATTGAAAAATATTTAAAATAACAATGATGTAGAATTAAAAAAAATATTTGTAATTAATTTATCATTCACTTTGGTTTAAAAAAAAAATGTTAAGAAAATAAATATATAATTTAAAATTGGCTAAGAAAAAATATATATACATGAATACCCCACAATAAAAAATTTTGTTTTTTTATGATTACGTAGTAATTTTAATTAACAATAAGCCCTATTAGCTGAACTTTATCAAAAATTAACTATTAGATACCACTTCATTACACCGTCGACGAAAAAACTACACCCAAACTATAAGATTAAATGTCAATAATAGATTATCATAAATTGCACATTCATTTGAGAAAAAATACGAAATATGTAATGATTCATTTGTAACAATATCGTACCAAGCACTACTAATGTTTGACGTCAAAAATCATAATGGGATCGATTACAAGGTAGACATATTTTATTAACTGCAAGCTAAATGTTTATTTTTCTTCGAAATTTCGCCATCAAAATTATTCCGATTTAACGGCTACATGTTTGCAACTAATTTATAAAATGAAGAGGCACTGAAGCTACTGCATTTTTAATTTTATTCAAATAATTCAGCTTAAAACATATTTCATTGTTCTAATAAATATATAAGTTAAACACTCTGCTTTATTTGTAAATAATTCTTTGCATATTTTACTTAATGTACTCTGCGCCAGAAGAGGATGTTTATTAAAAAACGTGAGGTGACATGTAATGAAATTGCATTTAGGCTATTAGAACTTTATATAGTACAAATTCAGAAGCCGGGAATTCTAGAATTATCAGAAGATAAGGTATGATACGAAAGTTGATATAGAGTTTGACAACCAAACACAGTAATCATTGCAATGCTCTCTAATTTAATAGTGTAATGACTAGAGAGCATTTTGATGTCTGTTGTCATAACCTGTTGTCTAATTTTCATACGAAACTTTACTATAAATGATCAAATGAAAGAGATGGTTCTTAATTGCCAAAATTTTGTCCAAGGAATCAAAATAGTACAATATCGCAATCGGGTTGCATTCATTTTCAGCAATGTGGAAGTTCCATGTGATTGTCTGTAATGCTTTAAAATAAAAATTTTAAATCGCCATTTTGTTTAAGTCAAGGTTCGTTTGGGAAAATGGACCAGAGCAGCGGGCATAGCCTGTTAGTTTATTATTATAATTTCTTTTCGTCTGTCTGTAAATATGTTTGAAGGCTTACACTATAACAAATAACAAATGTTTTTTAAATCTACGAACAATTACCATATAATAAAGACGAAAATATACTGTAGCCTCTTCCAAGCTACCCACGATTCTGAAATGCGTCCTTTATTTTTATAAATCTCAGATCATTTAATCTTATCATATAGGGATATAATAGTTATAATAAGTAATTATGAAGGTATTTCAATTTTATATTTTATATTTTGGTATCTTTTCTTTTTGAATAAAATATTCATTATAGATTATTTTCTTATTAATGGTATCATATACATATATATAGATATATGAGGACCCCAGAAGCCAAGGGGTATAAGTGACAAAATTGAAAAATTTGAGTTAAGTGCACAGGGTATCTGGAAATATGCTTTTTTCATTTCAGGTAAAGAAATATAGGTCATTTTCTTATTATTTGGGGAGTTATAGAGATAAACCACTTTTTTCGAAAAACAAACAATATTGATTAATTATACATTTAAAGAAAATTGTACTCTATTTTTTTAACAGTTATTGAAATGTGAGTTCAAAGATTAGAATGCAACAAGCAGATGTTTCCTAGTTCAATTTAGTCAATTGTTATTGATGTTCCAATTTAACATCCATTATCTTTAAACTCAATTTACTCCAAATCGATATTTTGTCACTTGTACCCCTTGGCTTCTGGGGTCGTCATATATATATATATATATATATATATATATATATATATATATATATATATTAAATATAAAGCAGGGGTAGCAAAATGTTTTTAGGCATCTTATATATTTATATATATTATTTATTATTATCATGTTGACGATAATTATTTTTATTTTTCCCTTTACATTTTATCTATAGCTATCCAGTTTGGATGTGCCTTGTTTTTTTATGTTTTTCTTCATTTGGTTTTCGTTTTGTGTGTGTGGTAGTCCAAATTCGTATTGTTTTGCTTTTCCATGGCTAATACGAATATGAAACCACACACTTCATTTGTAGTTCCAAAGTATTTGGGATCTGAAGATTCTGCTTTGGTTCTACATATTCCATTTGTATTAATTTTATTTTTTTATTTTTCCCCTCCATGTCCAATGTGCTATAATTTTTTTAATTCAATGGTCCATATATTGTAATATGATTAATGGTTATATATATATATATATATATATATATATATATGGGTGATTCTCAAAATAGGGGACAATTTATGTCTTTCGGCATACAAAAAAAAATTGAGAGGTTTTCTATCATGTTTTTATATTTAGATATGTTTGTCTTAATATTATTCATTATTTGCACCCAAGAATTACTCACTTTTTAGTTAAAAACACCTTAAAATAACAGAATAAATGTTCAAAATGTCATTAGCATGGATGTCCACAGCAGCTGTGTCTTGTATATACTAGCTTTTTAAAGAGTTAATATCATGTTTATAAAATAAAACAAATGTTATTCTTTCTTTAAATTAACCAAGGAGAGGATTTATCCAATAAATTTCTTTTTAAAAATAAAATTATAGTATATAAAAAAAGAATTAAAGTTTGTCCTCCATATTCTATTTTCAAAACAAGTTCATACTATAACAGCTGGTTAATAATAAAAATTTCATTTTCACATATGACAATAGTTTGAAAATATAAAGTTTCTTCATGGCAACAAGTAGCCATTTTATCCCAGCCTGAAAATAGAAGCATGTATTGTATTTTAAGATTAGAAGTTGAATATTAGGGGCGTACATCAATTGTATGTCATTAGAATGGATAATAATTTTCATGTTTATTTTATAATTAAAATTTTTATTTTACTTATTTGCATAGGACTTTTGTGTTTTAAAAAGCCCCAGAAAGGACTATTGCATTGTGATTATATTATGGCTCATAATCTTATTTAAATTAAAATTTGCCATTACCATGGACAAATATCAGTGTCATTAGCATGGTTTTTCTGTCCATGCTAAAGACTCCTATGTGCATAAATGTAACCATTGCTTATATTGTATCTTTTACAAAGTTTAATTTTACATATAAATTTAGGTATTACATTTATTATCCCTAAAATATGCATTAAATCTGTCAGAAAATCACAAAGAGAGCTTCTTACATTGTTAGTGTCAGAATGTTGCTCATGTAAACAAAGTTTGCTCGTTGGTAATGTTTTTATTCTCCTTATATGTATATATGTAAAAATGGAAACCATTTGCTGAAAAGGAAGGCTAATAAATATAGAAAAAAATATTTAAACAGGAAGAAAATAAAAATTTCTTAATAGTTTTATTCCATGCAATTTGTTTTGTCATTAGCATGGCTCAAAAAATACTAATTATTTTTTTAAAGTTAATTTTTAAATATTTAGCTCTGCTGACTACATGTAAAGTATACCTAATACTATATTAACAACACCTAATTTTTTCAGAAATTTTGCTAACAGTAATTTTTTTAAGATTTCACTTTTGAAATTGTCCCCTATTTTGAGAATCACCCATATATATATATATATTATATATATATATATATGTGTATATATATATATATTTGCATATATATATTTATATACCGGGTGATCCAGAAGTTCCGGGAGTTTTCAAATGTTAATAATTAGCAAACTATAAACAATGGAAGTATGCGGTTTTCACAGAAATGCTTAGAAGCTTATGGGATTTGTTTTTTCGATGAAACAAACATATTATGTTAGTTACATGTTTTGCCAACAGGTGGCGCTAAAATTGATAGTATTATTTTTATGGCATGATAAAGCTCACTAAAAAGAAAGAATTAGTGTCCAAAGGTTATGAATTTTCATTATAACGCCCATAGCTAATAAATACCGCCGTGAGCCGATGCAAAACAGCGTGCACAGCATCTTCAGAGCAGAAAGAAATTTCAGTTCATCGTGATTTTACAATTGTACTGCATTCGCACTCACCATGAGCTGATGATTTCCATTGAGTATTGGCAACGAATTCTACCTCATTTACGATTGCAACTGACATTTGGGTACTTCTGTTTCGATTACGATCTTCCAATGAGCCCTTTTCTCAAACTTTGCTTACCATAGCATTTCAGATTTGTAATCGCCATCAAATTTTTTGCAGTTCTAACTTCACGTATTGTACGATAAGAAAACAACTCGACATGCAAAGAAAGCCTGTCTAAACATAGCAGTTACTCATCAAATTTTGTATCAAATTTTCCTTTAACAACTTAAAGGAAGTGTTTGAATATAAATCACCCTTAAAACAAAATCTCATCAATATCCTAGAAAAGATGCTTAGCAATGCACTCCTGTGTCTATATAACGCATGGTATAGGTACATTCAGTCTTGTACAGCAGCGCCACTTGCTGCTAAAAATTGTAACTATATATTTTTTTAAAAAAATTCATTCTAAACAAAAATCCCACGTGTTTCTGAGCATATATCTAAAAACCGGACCTTTATATTATGCATAGTTTCCTAATTATTAACATTTCAAAACTCCCGAAACTTCTGGATCACCCGGTATATACATATATTTAGTTGCCCATAATTTTCGAAAATGCTTCCGAGTAGCATGAATAATGCAATAATCCCTTTTCTCTACCTTGAAAATCGGTTTTTCGGGTGCAATCGATTCCCAAGTAAGAATAATGTGCTGTAGAACTCAATTTGTACCTTCAATTGCAAGAAAAAAGTTTATAATTACATTAAGTGTAAACGTCCGTCCTAGGACAATGGGTAGGAACTTTTTTTTTTGGTTTTGTTTTATTGAAGTTGGAAATAATAAAAATATTCATGTACTATTATTCTGTAACCGAACTATTACAGAATAATAGTACATAAACAAAATTTTTAATGATATTGTAAACAAAGGATTTGGAAGCTGTGGCTATAAAAATAAAAATGAACGATTGTTGGAGAAAAATATTTTTTGTGTTCATATCCACTGTTAAAAAGCTGAATCAAACTTTCCAGTTATTCCATCCTTTTTACAGGTGACTTTTATTTGACCCTATTATGAAGTGTTTTTATAAATCAAAATAGAGATAAATTGTGGCTATGTAACTCTTTTCTACAAAGGAGACTCAATGATTGTACAGTTTACTGCAGACTTTTAATAGTATGTAAAGTCAATTTTTCAAAAATATTTGTATCATTTTAAGGAACAAACATTAAAAGAAAAATTGAATGATTACGTACTCGTCATTTTGTAATATATATATATATATATATATATATATATATATATATATATATATATATATATATATATATATATATATATATATATATATATATATATATATATGATCTTTAAAAATAATTTTAAAAAATATTTAAAAAAATAATTGTAATAGCTATAATTTAGGGATCAACTTTTTCAATTGAAAGTAAATATGAAATGAAAAAATGAATTGCAGTGGTATGCTGAACTAACTTAGAATAATAATAAGTGATAGATGTTTTAATGTTCTTCTTAATTAATTTTGCACATTAATAAGCATGCGTTTTTGCACCCGTTTAGGTTTTCGTATAATATATACCTAGTCTTGTAAACTTCCGGACTTTATTACATGAAACTGACCTTAAAAGAAGTAGCAGAACATAGAATTATAATCTCGATTTCATAAATTTAGTTGGAGACAGGAAATTACATGTACTATTACTTACAAGTACTCCTGACATGTAAATTACTTTTACGGGTTTTTTTTTTTTTTAACATAACTAGTGTAAACGTCCGTTCGAGGACGGTGTATAGGAATCGTGGTTTTCCCTTGAAATTTTAAATAATATTAAATATATTCATTTTCACAATCGAGCTATTTGGTTTAAAAGTTATAAAAAGTACTAAATAACATAAAGTCAGTTTTCAATCATTTTACATTTGAAAGTACCCCCTCCTTCTTAACAGTGTAAAATTTCAATGGTACTTACGTAATAACTCCACCGCAGCAGAAGTTTGGCTAATGCGCCAATAAAGAACAATCTTGTTCGCACGCGCACAAAATAATAATAATAATAATAATACCATCGGAAAAAAAGTTCTAAAAGATGGAGTCAAAAATCAGCAAACAACAAGGCAATAAGGAATTCACAAGATAGCAGCGTGCACATGCGAACAACAAGATTATTCTTTATTGGCGCATTAGCGAAACTTCTGCTGCGGTGGCTTTAATACTTAAGTACCATTTCAAATTATGCTACGTTAAAATTTATGTTAAAAAAGTTGGGGAGGGGTGACCGGAAAATGCATTAATGATTCATCAAATCATTTTTTTTTTTCAAAGTAATTTAAAATACCAACCTGGAACAAACAAACAAAAGACTACGTTTATTACATTAATATTAAAAAAAAAAATAAAGTACTTTCATATTAGCTCGGCGATGTAATAAATCGCCTAATATACGTCTGATAGACATAATTCATATTGTACTGATTTCACTTAAAATATAAATCTTAAAACCATTTCATTTTAAATGCATATGTATATATATGGATTTTATTTTTAATTAAAAAGAACTGGCGCATCTAGTATTTGTCGAGAGTTAAATAAAAATCATACTCTCGTGACATCACAATTCACTTTTATATTTTAACAGAATAATAAGGCTACCGTAATTTGTGACTCATGCTACAGCCAGTATATAGGGTGTTTCGCTACCAGACCGACAAACTTTGCGAAGTGATAGTAGACATAAAGACAAACATTATTAGATAGGAAACCATGGGGCGCAAACGTCTTCTGTAGGAGCTAGGGGGCATTAAAGTTTAAGGTCCAAAAATTCAAACGCTGATAAAAATTAGAAAGGGTCGATTTGTTTGCGGTTTTCTCTAAAATCATCCTTTATATCACGATTTTTTATTTTCTTAATTTTAAAGGTTAAGTTCGAAAATTGTCGATAGAGGGCGCTTTAGACTTTAGAGTAACGAACAAATACTTTTCGCCGTTCTTTTGTGCATGGGGTTGAAATTATTCTAAAGTTTAGACTTTAACTTAAATTTTAAGCCCAAAATCAGAAACATGGGGATCGGTTAACTAGCGAAAATTTAACTGTGAACCGAAGGAGAGATTTTAAAAGCTCATAAACATTGGACAAACTAATCGATTTTGTTGCGGTTTGCGTGTAGATCATTCCCTTGGTAATTATTTTATTCAAAATGATGTACAGTTTTCATGTTCTCATTTTTTGATAAAGGGCGCTTCCAGTACATGTCCGACATTTCAATGGTATTACTCCTGGGTGTTTTACTACCAGACTACCGTTTTTCCAGGAAATGTTAGAGATGCGAAAGCGACACGGAATCACACAAGAATGTAACGTTGAAAATGTCTTTTTTGCGAGTTATGGTTAAAGGAAGCAGAGGAAAAAACATCAGAAACAATCAGAGAAACAGCAACACGTTAATATGACATAAAACAGTTTATTTAAAGGTTTTACAAGAAAAGATGTTCGAAATTACGACCAGAAAATGTCCGGCAAACTACTTGACAGCGATAGTAGATGGCGCTGCGATTTTCTTGCGGTAGATTGCTCTGAAAGGTAATGCGCGTGAAAGTTTTTCTCTCGTTGCGCAGCTCTGTGTGGTTCCAGCACGATCGGGCTCTTCCACATTTTACCAATGATGTTCACCGATACCTCAACGTAACATATGGACAGGGGTGGATAGGTCGTGGTGTCTCGCTTTATTGGCCTGCCAAATCACCGGACTTATAAGTATGAGCTTCTTCTGCTGGGGTCACAAAAAAGTTGGGTGTATGAGAATCCCGTACCATCAATTAAAGATTTAGCAGCTCGCATTTCTGTAGCTTCCGGAAATCTATCAAAGATTCCAGGAATCTTTCAAAGCGTGAAGAAATGCATGCGATGCCGCTGTCAAGCATGTCGAATTACTTCTGGTCGTAATTTCGAACATCTTTTCTAGTAAAACCTTTAAATAAACTGTTTTATGTCATATTAACGTGTTGCTGTTTCTCTGCTTGTTTCTGTTATTTTTTTCTCTGCTTCCTTTAATCATAACGCGCAAAAAAGACATTTTCTACGTTATATTCCTATGTGATTCCGTGTCGCTTTTGCATCCCTAACATTTCCTGGAAGTGTGTTAATCTGGAAGAAAAACACCCAGGAGTAATACCATTGAAATGTCGGAGATGTGTCGGAAGCGTTCTCTATGAAAAAATGAGGACACCACATCTGTACGTCATTTTGAATAAAATAATTACCAAGGAAATGACCTACACGCAAACCGCAACAAAATCGATTAGTTTGTCCAATGTTTATGAGGATTTAAAATCTCCCCCTCGGTTCACAGTTAAATTTTTGCTCGTTAACTGACCCCATGTTTCCGATTTTGGGCTTAAAATTTAAGTTAAAGTCTAAACTTTAGAATAATTTCAATTCCATGCACAAAAGAACGGCGAAAAGTATTTGTTCGTTACTCTAAAGTCTAAAGCGCCCTCTATCGACAATTTTCGAACTTAACCTTTAAAATTAAGAAAATAAAAAATCGTGATATAAAGGATGATTTTAGAGAAAACCGCAAACAAATCGACCCTTCTTTCTAATTTTTATCAGCGTTTGAATTTTTGGACCTTAAACTTTAATGCCCCCTAGCTCCTACAGAAGACGTTTGCGCCCCATGGTTTCCTATCTAATAATGTTTGTCTTTATGTCTACTATCACTTCGCAAAGTTTGTCGGTCTGGTAGCGAAACACCCTGTATACATCATGACACGTTACCGTTAATTTTTTTTTTTTTTTTTTTTTTTTTTTTTTTTTTTTTTTTTTTTTTTTTTACGCGTGAAGGTTTTGCTTTAATGAAATCTGGTAATTTTTGAAATTCAATATTTGAAAAGCGGCTTAATCATTAGGTTTCAAATTTTCAAAAATACAATTTTTTACCTTTCAAACGCAGTTTGTCTAACAATTTTCTGAGAAATACTTTTTGAATTATTATTTTTTTCAGTAACTTCAAATGTTTCATTTTCCGAGATTAATCTGTGTCTGTGGTAACGATTGGAAAGTTGTTAGAAGCTAATTATCAGCAACATGTAGCTTTTTGTTAATCCCTTAAGGAGGAGCGACCGGTATACGTGACACTTACGGCACTCAGAATCCTGCATTATTCTCACCAGTATTTTCTTATTGCAAAGTTTACCTTATCTAATCGGAACATTTTCGGTATTTAACAATTACAGAAATTTTTCTGGTTTGGCAAACTGGTGGTAAAAGATTAAAAACCAAGCAAAGTGCTCTCATCGCGAAGAGGCTAAAGAGGAGGTAAATTGGTACACACACACATATACGAGGGATTTTGGTAATTGTGAATTTATCAAAATAAAGGAAATTTATTTAAGAATTATGTGAATAAAAATCGTCAACTCAAGAATTTAATGCAATTTCTGAATGAAAAAAAAAATGCTCGTTTTTATAGTAGTGAATAAGTAAATTCTAATTTTGTTTATAAGTGAATTTTGCAATTTTTGTATGTACTGCATCCATAGTTAACAAGAAACAGAATAGCAGAAGCGGGCTTGTCAACTGCACGTTCTTTTTTTTTTTTTTTTTTTGATCAACTTAATTGTCTAAAAATTATTTTAAAATATCGTCCTAAATTAAACAATTAAGAAAAAGTTTTGAAAGAAATTTTCTTTAAAATATTTTATTCTATATTCTGTAGAATATATAGACATTATAGTTCCATAGTAATTAGAAGTTGAATATGCTCAGATATTCATAATTAATTAAAATACTTTGTCATGTAACACCTTGTTATCACCTAATGTAAATCACCTAATTTTATTCAACTATTGTACCACAATTTCTTTTATAAAAATTTTCTTTTAATATTTTAAAGAAAAACTAGTTGGATGTGCCAATCCCAAAACTTTCTTCTATCTCATACATACATTTTAATATTTAAAAAAAAAAATAGTTACTCATTTTAATGCTTTAATAATTTTAATTCAATACCTTACCAACTTTGATTTTCATCTTAAATTTTTGCTTCAATCAATTAATCGGAGTAAAAACGAATTTCCATCTTTGCACGAACCGATGGACAATAGAATGATAAGCAGATTTTTTTTTCTCAAATTCATTGAGAACCTATTTGCCTTACCAAAAAATAATCATATACATAATGTTTACTTCAGTTCTAGAACTAACTTCATACACTTTTATGTGGTGCAATATTGAAAATGGCATAAAATTCGGTATTGCAGCTCCCCCTTCCGGCGGATTTTTTTCAGATTCAGGGTGATCCAACTAGCCATAGCCATACACTTGCACAAAAAATTTCGTTCAATTCGATGCATAACTTCATGTACTTTTGGTCGGTACAATATTGAAAATGGCACAAAAATCGCGATTGCAGCGCCCCCTTCCGACGGATTTTTTTTAATTCGGGGAGGACCAACTAGCCATAGTCATACAGATACAAAAGAAAATTTGGTTCAATTCGATACATAACTTCATATACTTTTATTCGGTACAATATTGAAAATGGCACATAAATCGCGATTATAGCGTCCCCTTCCGGCGGATTTCTTTCAAATTCAAGGAGGACTAACTAGCCATAGTCATACACATACACAAAAAATTTGGTTCAATTCGATGCATAACTTCATATACTTTTGGTCGGTACAATATTGAAAATGGCACATAAATCGCGATTCCAGCGCTCCCTTCCGGCGGATTTTTTTTAAATTCAGGGAGGACCAACTAGATAGTCATACATATACACAAAAAATTTGGTTCATTTTGATGCATAACTTCATATACTTTTGGTCGGTAAAATATTGAAAATGGCACAAAAATCGCGAGTGCAGCGCCCCCTTCCGGCGGATGTTTTTCAAATTCAGGGAGGACCAACTAGCCATAGTCATACACATACACAAAAAATTTGGTTCAATTCGATGCATAACTTCATATACTTTTGGTCGGTACAATATTGAAAATGGCACAAAAATCGCGATTGCAGCGCCCCCTTCCGGCGGAATATTTCAAAACTGAAGGAGGACCTGCTTGCCACAGCCAAAAACATTCACAAAAAATTTGGTTCAATTCTATGCATAACTTTATAGACTTTTTGATGGTAGAATGGCAACATACAGACACACAGACACACAGACACACGGACAGACAGACCGACATTTTGTAAAAACATGTTTTTTGGAATCTCTGACCCCTAAAACGTGTAAATCCGACGAAAACCTGAAGTCGAAAAAAAAATTCGATTACAATGCTTTCTTCTATTGAAGATAGAAGAAAGTAAAAAATGAGGAGGGTGTCTAAAATTGAAATTCTTTCTTTTCAAAAAGAATCTTTCGAAAACTTTGGTGCAAACTTAACATTCTAAAAACATAATTACTTTTCTCTGAAAAGGTTTATCTACAATTTAATATGTAAATGGATTTTCAACAGTTTTCTATTTTCAGTAAATGATAAAATTTCATTATTATCTCCATGTGTATAAAGTTGATGCCTACCAAAATAATAGCGTTTTGAAATAAGAAAAACTAAATAAATTATAATACGAAAGCTCATTTTCGTTCGCTCTCCTAAAAAACAAGAAAAAAGAAAAAAAAAGAGTATTCCATTGTATAGATAACAATCCCATTTGCAAATAAATATGTACCTACCTACACGTTCGATTTTATATTAAAAATTGATAAAACACACGCCTATGCTAAGAAAAACTATCTTCCACACACGAAAAAAACATACGTCATTGTATCTTTTTATTTTATTTTATTTTATTTATATTCTAGAATATCATGCATTTCCGAAAATAAATTTGCATATGAATAGCTTTACGGAAAGTCTCTTGACATTAGCAAGTTAGTTGAAAATGGATAACGTCGCGTTGATAAATTTGTTAAATTTTCGTCTCTCATTTTATTGTAATATTCATTCTTGCTCATAGATGCAAGAAATCGTAAATACAAAATCCATGCATTAAATCGTGAATGTTTGCATGCATTAAATAGTAATTAATTCGATATGAAAATAAAAAACTCTGAATTTTGTGTTATTTTTATATAATTCGACAAAATTTCAATTTAATTAATAAGTAATATACATTTTGTTTTCCTTCATCAATATGAATAGGTATATAATATGGCGGATGCAAGTTTGACAATTTCATAATTTTGCCATTTTAAACTGTTTGATAATTAATGACATAATGGTCAAAAATCGCTAAATTAAATAAAGTTTTGGATAAAACTTCAGTTGAATGTTTCATTTCCATTTCTTGGGCTATTCGACAGAATAAAGATCGTAATTTACGATCATTATAAGTTGAGTTACATACGGTCAAATGTACGACGTGCATTTACGCGTGTATGTTCACCCATTTAATGCTTAATTTTTCTTCAGAAAGATATGAAACTTAAAGGGTCTCTAAATAAAGGAATGCGAAAGACATTTAAGAGAAAAAAAATTGCAAAAATTCCCACCAGAGGGAAATTTCTGATAAAATTTCAACATAAAGGCAATGTGCACAGTGAAAACGCTAAATAAAAAAATTCAGTGAATCAATTGTTAGTCTCATAACTTTTCCACAGGAAATGTCGTACAGTTTTAAAAATGCTTTTCTTGTGAAAATTTCATGAAATTGGCAATTCTGCACCAGAAGTTTTATGGAACTTTCGAACTCTGAAAAACATTAGCAGAGGTCCAACGCCTGCAAATGGAGCAACACCAGCATTCAAGGATAGTATTTCTCGTCGTTCCCGCAACATTTCCAAGAATTCGCTTCACTTCATGGTTGAGCATGCAATTTTGGAATTTTAATTAATGCATGATAATAATGTGCAGCAAAATCATTAGCATTTGTCTTTATAAACTAATCCTATAGTGAATAATCTACCATTTTGTTAAATTATTGAAACAAAATATTCATAATACGTCCTCTGGAACTCATTTTTTATTTTTATTTTATTAGTTTTTCTTTCTGCTAAATATTTTTTGCATCCCTTCATATAGACAAATTTAAAATTTTACATTTTTTTCATGAATAGATTCGATTACCAACTAGACTCTGAACTCTGACTAGGTGGTCTTTAATTATGTACACTTCGTAATGTAATTATATAATCTAAATAATTTTGATATATAAATATATTTTGGAATATTTTTTGTCTTGGTAAAGAAAAAAATGTACGGTCGGCATTCATTGAATGCTCATAAAGCAAGCTATAGGAAAACATTTTGAAAAGAAAATAAGAAAGAAAATTTATGCATCTTGTATAGATAATGAAACTCTGTCCCACGTTGCCATGATATCTTTATGAAACTTCTTTTTTCTCGTAAAGATAAAAAGAATTAGCTAAACAAGCAATTTAAAAAATACATAGCATAACTCTGTTGATACAAACTTTCAGCAATTACCGCCCATAGACTTTAATATGTGCAAATCTGTAAGATGTAAGGTGCAAATCTGTAAGATGCAAATCTGTATATAATATACAAATTTTAAGACATATTAATGTACTAAAGTTTAACGTAGCTTGTTAACGTAATTGGAAACACCTTTTAACAATCACAATGAACTCGTAAATGCGTCATAAGACAAATTATTGGATGATTAGGAGAATTTGGTTTTCCCATCATTTCTTATTTGCAATTATGCTAACTTCACTTAAAGCGTAATGTCATTGTGCCTGCATATAATAAACTATAAATTTGACAATGTTCTTTTACTAAAATCTTAATGCAAAAAATCGAAAATAAATGCTATATAATGAGTCATCCTATCATAATTAACAAAGCCCAAAACATTTGTTTACATTTATGTTTTCTGATACAAAATTTCCCGGTAAAATACGCATTGTTCATTATACAGAGCCCCCATCTTTCCTAAATGCGGCAAAAATCCTAAAAATGGATCAAAGTTTTTCTTTTCTAATTTTTTAATTTAAATAACTTCATGAATGTCAATAACTAAAGTGTCCTTTTTTACTTAAGCATTACTTTACTTTTGCTAACATTCTTTAAGCATTCTCATTTACATGAAGTATAATCTTAAGAATAGGCGAACAGCTTTCAAATTCGAGTTATTAAAAAAAACTACGCATTTTGGTGGAATTTGATGACTTCAGATACTTATATGCGACGAAACAAATGCTGTAAACTCGGAGACAGCTGTAGGAGATTTAAAAAATAAGATTATATAGTATTTTTCATATTTCATATTAAAATTGTGTTTAGCGTGGATAATGTGTATAATTAAGCTGTGTTGACTAAATAAATTATGAAATTCGGCATAATTTTGAAATAATGCTTTTTTTTAACTGGTTATTTAAATACAATGCCAGCAAAAAAATCTTGACACTTAAGCCTCAATCTCAATGTTCGAATGTTTTATTTTATTTTTTCCAGTTTTAAATAGAAGAGGCAGGTGAAAATTTCTATCACGCATAGGTTGCGTGGAACGGTGGTCCTGGCAGATTAACATGATTTAGATTTCCTCTCTTTATTATTATTATTTTTTAAGTTCTGGTAGTGGTTTGAAAATAAAAACTTTTTAAATCCTTTTTTCTACAAAAAGAAATTCTTATGGTGCATATAATGGATGTAATAAGCTTTCAATTATTGAACAATCACGCGCTTTCATTTTATTAAAATAAAATGTTCCAGTATGTCGTAAAGTCTAAGATTTACAAGCATCAAGGCAAATTATCTATGCCCTAAAAAAAGCAAGACCGATTTATCACATGGCAGCTATACCGAAACGAAAACGCGGTTAAAAAAGACTGGAAAAGTCTTTAGTCAGGTGTAATATTGTTTTAAAACGTGAACTACTATTAATATCAACTATTAACAACTGCAGAAATAAAAAGAGAACGTTATTAATGAATACATTAGTAAGGACCATCTGTCACAAACTTCACATTTTTGAACGAGTGTCAACATTCCTGTTAACCCTTTATCTACCGTTGGTACTTATATGTACCATACAAATTACTTATAAAATTCTTATAATACTTCAATTATTTGTGATACTGTTTAGAATGAGTTACAGATACATTACTTTATTTTGTTCGAAAAGCATTATTAGTTACACAAAACAAAAATATTGCTAAAAGGTTGATTTCTTTTGCCTTTGTATTTTTTCAGTTTTCTTGACACTGTGGGAGAAGGTTTGGGATTTTTCAATTCGGAAATATTTCTATATTTATATTGTAGGACCATCATATTTGTGCATTTTATAATTTTACACAATACTAAGAAAACAATTTAAAATAAAAAATTTGAGTGGGTTTATAAATATTGAATAAAATGCCTGTAAATTCAAATTTAATTAATCCTTCAATCCTACTAAAATTCTTCCAAAAATCTATTAAATGATTATGTAAATCTTTTAATGTAGTTTAAACAATTCACATAAAATGCTTTAGAATGTAAAATTTTTATGAAGTCATAATGCGGTAGATAAAGGGTTAAATCCCTTATTAAATTTATATATGATTCAAGTAGTTATATTTCATTATCACTATATTTCCAACAAAATTAACATCTAACTGCTATTAGCGATCTCATTGAACTGTGACTTCTTCATTTTTCTCTGTTTAACTTCCAGTAAATTCCAGTTTAAATATAGTTACTAGTGAAATTTTGTTTCGTTTGGAGTCTTAGTTAGATATTTTTTAGAAGCATTTGAATGGCTAAAATTGCATTAGAATTAAAACTATACAAAAAGTTTGGTTATAAATAGTATTCATAGAGTTAATCTCTCATTATTAGAATTCTCGTTTGGAAAAATATTTTACAAGTTTTATGTATGCTATTTTAAGATATTTGAATAGATGTAATTTAATTAGAAATAATTTTGTACAAAAAGTTTAGTGCAGAAACAGTGTTCTATAAGTTAATCGCACCTTTTATTCTTATTTTGATCAAGCTGTCTCGAGGATGTTTCACAGTTGTTATGTGTTTATTCCTGCACAGCATTAAATGGATAAATGAATATTTTTAGATGAACTTGCATGTACAAATCGCACTGTCACATTTAGGACTTTAGACGTCTTCGGGAATTTTAACTGCCGTAAGTGTGACAAAAATGAGTTAAATGCAACAATAATGTTCAAATTTTAGCAATTACCCCCCCTAAAATTACTAATTCAAAATTTCACCAATTCAAAAATTACCCCCATTGATCTTGCTCTTATATGGGTAATTCCATGTCAAATGAGCAAAAATGTAAAAAAAGCCGTGGATGCATAGAATCCGATTTAAAAAAAATTGAGATACGTGTTCATTTCATATTCAAATGTATGTCTGCACAATATTTTGACGAAAAATAAATTATTTTATCAGTTTTGGACATTTAAAAAACTTGTGATATAGAATGGCTTGCGGATAATCGTCGAAAGTTGCAAGTTTCAAGTTCTATATTTTGAAAACTATTTAACAAAAATGAAGTTTTTTTTATAATATTGAAATCTCTGGATATCAATCTTTATATTTATTGAGTAGTAATAATCTGGTAATACTATAATTAATCATAAATTGGTTGTAAATATTGAAATTTTGTAAATTTTTAAAAATTTTGAAATGTTATAAAAATTAAAGAATTTAAAAAACATCTGTGTAACTGATGCAAGATGTAGTACTATGTATGAAGATCGAACTCTCAAAGTTTCAAAGTTGTTATTTATTTTCTTCATCTTCAAAAAAACTTAGAAACTTTTTAAAAAATGACAAAATGATAATTATTCCTCTTATGTTACCTCAAAAAATAATTAAAGGAAAGCTCCTACATCAACAATTTTACACATACATAAGAATCAATAAGTCCATGACACACTAAAAAAGTTTCAATACTGCCTTTTTAATTTCTAACATAACAAAAATGGATTTAAAAAACTATTATTCGAGGCATTCTAAAGATAATATTTTTTTGAAAACACGCGCTTTTTTGCAAGTTTCTTGTTAAAAAAAGATATATATCTTTTTTTCATCTATGTTTGCTACTTGATATTAAGATTAAAATACAGTTATTTTATCCAGAAAATCGTTTTTCTTCTATACAAATTTAAAATATTCTTGAGGCAAAAATAAACTGAAAGCAAAAATAAAACTCCGTATACTTAAAATATACACTTTTATCTGTAATATCAAAGAGTTTAAAACTTTTGAAAGCTTTTATTCGTCTCCAAAAAAATGATAAAAAGGTTGAATTTTCAATCAGCAGCTTTCACTATTTATTTTTTTTCTCATAAAGGATTGAAAAAGGCAAGAATTAAATTATAGATATATTAAATATATTCAATTAGCTATAATGGCAAAAAAATTTGAATTTGGAAAAAGTGTCCTTCATTTTAAAACATATAATTGAAATATTTTATTTTTTCCACGATTTTTTTATTATTTATTTATTTTTAAAATATGAAATAAAAATACAGTTACTAAATTATGCTAATCTGTTACTTATAGTTCATTCTTAAGTGTAAATAATTTTTATTGTAATATTTCCATTCCTAAGGTTAATAATCAAACTTGAAATTTCAAGCATGTACACAAGACCTCGATTTCGTATCAACTTTAATGTAAAATTTTATACTGAAATAAACTAGTCTGAACTCTACTACTTTGCGTTTCCTCGTAAATGATTGTGGTCTACTTCTATGATGATTTTCAATAAAATCTGTGACATGTCAGCCCCACCTGATTTGCTCATTTGGTGTGGAATGACCCATATGTGTAATATTCCAATTTACACTAGTTTGAGAAGGATGTTGAAAGGTGTGTGGGAGGGGGGGGGGGATTAATTCGTTAGACTTAAAGAACAAGTAGATTCAAAGATAGAAGTAATATAAAAATCTCAGCAATGAACGATAAATCAGAAATAAGTGATGGAAAATTGATTCCATGTAATTTCAAAGATTTTTTAAAACTGAATAAATAGAGAGCATGCTATGAAAATATTCGTTATATGGAGATAGATATTTCAGAATATAGAGACTGTTTTTAATGTAATTATAGTAAAATGGGTCCGTTCCTACTAAAAATTCGTTACATAGAGAAATTCGATGTATGGAGTATCGTTAAAGAGAGACTCGACTGCATTTGCATACTTCAGTACAAACTTCGGATAGTATGATAAAATATAGCCACCCTTGGAAGTCCTTAACTATAGAATTTCAATGTAAAAGACTAATGTATCCATATTTATTTGAACATTCTTTTATAAACTCATTTATATTATATTCTCCCTATACATTAAAGTAAAATTTAGTTTAGCCGAAAAAATTCGTAACATAGTGGAAATACAATTAAAAAAATTCCCGTAGATAAAAATTCAAGATTTAATTAGAAGTCAAGAACATTCAAGATGTAATTAGCTGAAATTCGTCTGAAAAACTCTATTAATGAGCGAAAGAATTTATACTCATTGCATATTATCATCAATTTTAGTAAAAATGAAAACACGTTTCCGGCAACTATCGCTCATAGGCACAGTAATCTATATCGCTTCTTTTGTGACCCTTTAAAAGGACATTAAATGTTTCAAGCCTTACTCTTGTAAAGGAGATATAATCACACTCCTACATCATTTATATCAATTTCATAAATTGAAATTAATATAATTACTGAGGCAGACTTCTTTTTTTTAAGTTCAGTATGTATGTTAATGAACTATAAATATTTGACGAATATCGTCAATAACGTATAAATGTTTGACGAGTTCATTATGCATGTTAATAGACTATAAATGCTGGACGAATATCTATATAAATGAACATTAAGTGTTCATCGATTACCTATGTAAATTAATAATAAATTTCTGTCGATTATATAGGTAAATGAAGAATAAATGCTAAGAACACAATTTTTTGTTCTAACAACTGTCTTTGGGAAAATGTTTTAATCCATAGCAACATAGCACACAATCATATACACAAATTCTTTGAAGGATCCTAAACTAAGGTACCCTGGGGTAATAACGCCAGGCGGGGTAATAACGCCAAGTGCTTATATTTTGCATAATTATGAAATAATCAGGTAAATGACACCCATGTGCTCTGCGCAGAAGGGTTTTGAGTCATATAAATCGCAAAAAACAGCTTCAAGTTAATTTGTTTCATTTTTAGGTCTTATTGTTTTTACAAACAACTAAAATTAACGCTTGATCTAATATTTGCGAGATAAGTTTTGTGATGTGAAGACTATCTTTTTATCCGAAAATACTTTGTTAATTACATAAATTTGTAGTGCATTTCATGGACTTTTAAAATGTTGTTGAAGATTTTCGATATCTTCTCGAGATAATTTGTAATTTAAAATGTACTGCGCAATAACTATACCGGGGTAATAACGCCAATCTTTGACATTAAAACCCCGGTTGATTCCCTACAGTGGCCGAGCTACATCCTAAATACTGATTCAAATAAACACAGTTAAAACTGTGCAATGTTTCTCATATTTCTATTTAAGCGGTCCTTTTTAAGCAAAAAGAAGCTCACGGTCTGATATTCTTTTGCCTCATCCCCCCCTCCCTCACCACACCTTTATTTTTCTTACACTTTCACAAAAAATTAAAAATTTTCAATAGCTTGGAATGCAATTTGTCAATTTCTAAGTTTGTAGAGTTTGTATTTTTAGAATTGGGCTACCGACATGCAATTATCCCATCTTATTTCATAGTTTTGTTTGCATGGCGTTATTACCCATATAGGTGGGTAATAACGCCAAATAGCATTGGTCAAGAAATCACGTCATTACATTTTATGAATACATATCTGTTAAATTATTTTATTTTATATAGATAGTCAATGAGTTGCTGTATCAGATCCTATATTTGTTTGAAAAATACAATCTAAAACTAAGCCGTGAAAATTGGTAGAACCTTAACGTGGCGTTATTACCCCAGGGTACCTTATAAATGTTACACTCTTCATTTTCAACAGGAAATAGGCTACAGTGATCCCTGAATAACATATAATAATATTTGGGTAATACGCGAAAAAGTTAAGCGTTAAAAAACAAACAGCCTACCTTAAAAACAACTGAATCGAAGTCTAAACACTTTTTACTTTTGTAAAATAATAAAAACGGAATAAACTGTGATATAAAAAATACTTTTTGATTATTTTTTAAGGAACAACAAAAACAAAATTTTAATGCATAAAAATAGTGATGTTTTTAATATTGTATTCTATTGCTTCCATAATAACCCTATTAAGAAACAAATATGTGCTCGCATATTCAATTTGAATTTCAAATGGAAGAAACAGGCATCTATACCAACAGCATACACCTTCTTTAACACTGTTTACACTATTTTTTATGTATAATATAATTTTCTCTTATCCAAATATAAATTTGCATGTGAATAGCTTTGCATAATATAAACCTTTTGGTGTTAACAACATAGTTGAAATAGATAGAATTCATGTAAACAACTCTTTAATTTTAAATACCTTTATCAAACTAGCTTTGCATGTTGTCAAAAAAGTGTGTGGCACATTGAGAAAATTTTAATATTGCTTGTAAAGTGATATAAAATGATTAATTTTAAATAAAGGTTGTTTTAAATTTTCATCTTTAGATTTTTTTTATTGTTGCGGAATAACATGCGATTTATTTTTGAGTAATAAGCAACAACCAAAATTGGAATTTATAATAAATCTTTTTTTCTTCTTTATAAAATTTTTACATCAGTTCTCAATTACAATTCACAAATCATTCTTTACCTTGAAAATATAAAACATCATTCAGCAATGTGAGAATATTATTTCGGACATATTTCAGTGTGGTATAAAGAAACTTACTGTAAAATCAATTTTTCCTGGTTAGAAACCTCTGTTTATTCCGCATACGTATCATAATTATTACAAACAGGTAACACATAATATAAAATACGCAAATGTAACATAATACATTGAACAGAAAAAATCCCCAAAACTTAAATCTCGGATTTCTAAACTTGCAATTTACTTATATCGGTAAAATCTTTAGTGGATAGATTTTCAATAGTCTGCCTCCTCTATAACAAAAACACTATGAATTAACCCCATTTATATCACTGATTTCGACAGACAATATTGGTAACGAAGAATGTGACTTGAAATCAAACGTTTAATAAAAATTAAAAAAACATTTTAATATTACGTTATAAAATCAATAATAGTAGACATTTCAAACTTTATAAAAGCTATCACTTTCAAAAATACATCATTTAAAAATATTAAGTCACCTGGATCTCCTATGTCATAGATATACCACATAGTTAGGAGGAATTGCATACGCTTTTAGTGAAGGTAAAATAGGGTTTTTTATTTTGAAAACGTCATTCACCAAAACTTGAAAAGAACTTGAGAAATAAAGATCCGATGAATACCCATAATGTTAAAATATTTTACTATGTTTTTGAGGGACAAAAGAGGAGCAGTTTTTAATTTAAAAAAAGCCGAATTCAATTTTTTTAAAATAGATCAAGTATCATTATTATGAACTTTCTAATTCTGAGTCGAATGAGACTGTAAATAAGTTGATACAATTATTCGTCAAAAGTTGTGCAGTTTTTATAAACACAAATTAGAAAAAACACACATAATATTTTATTATTAAGCACAGTTTTCTCACATTTATATTATTTTCAAAACATATTCTTCAAAAATATTAAATAAAATCAAATTTATTAAATATCTTCAAAAGAGCAGTAATAAGAATCAGAATCAACTGAGATTTCTTCAAGGTTATTATACTTATCAAAATTCATGTATTCATAATTTTATATTCATAAAATCATTTATGACATTGTATTCATAAAATATACAGCAACTTTGTAACGAAAGGTGGAATAGATTTGAATAGGTTTCATTCGATTCATAATTAAAAATACGTGTGGCACTCGGGGACTGCCGCGGTAAATGCATAGCATTTTTTATCAACTTATGCAATTATATTTATTTATTTATTTTTTATTTATGCAGGTTTTTTTTTTTTTTTTTTTTTTTTTTTTTGTCTTTGATATTAATTCAAGTTACACTTTTTGAGCGTGATGACCGATAACAAAACATTTCTTTTCTTTTATTGAATAAATGGGAAGTTAATATCGTTTAAAATATTTTTATTATCTTACAATACATGTAGGTTAATCAGGAATTTTTATCATTGAAATTATACGTTTATGGTAGCTGAAATAAGAAACATAAGTTTGAGACTTGATATTCTCAAACTATCTGAAAAATACCGCGTCAATGTCTGCCGAAGTCTACCGAAGGATACCGTGCCGAAGTCTGCCAAACTGAAGCGACGTTAGCCGGAGTGTTAGGTTTTTTTCTCGTTACGGAACTGCTAGCTTCTTTCGCCGCGCTCAAAGCCCGCGATAAAAGTATGCAATACCTTAATAAATTACCAAACAAAATTTGGCCGCGCTAAGAAAATTAGATCGCGAGTTATAGGCATTTTAAATTTTCCGATCATCACCGTGGGGTCTCCTGTCCCCAAAAATTAACACTGTCTCATAATAAATTACCAAACAAAATTTGGCCGCGCTACAAAAATTAGATCGCGAGTTATAAGGAATTTATTTTTTTTTCGACTCTCACCGTGGGGGATCTCCTGTCACCAAAAATTAACACTGTCTCATAATAAATTACCAAACAAAATTTGGCCGCGCTACGAAAATTGATCGCGAGTTATAAACATTTTAAATTTTTCGACTCTCACCGTGGGGGGTCTCCTGTCACCAAAAATTAACAGTTTCTCATAATAAATTACCAAACAAAATTTGGCCGCGCTACGAAAATTAGATCGCGATTTATAAGCATTTTAACTTTTTCGACTCTCACCGTGGGGGGTCTCCTGTCACCAAAAATTAACACTGTTTCATAATAAATCACCAAACAAAATTTGGCCGCGCTACTAAAATTAGATCGCGAGTTATAAGCATTTTAAATTTTTCGACCCTCAACGTGGGGGGGGGGTCACCTGTCACCAAAAATTAACACCGTCACCGTCTCATAATAAATTACCAAACAAAATTTGGCCGCGCTACAAAAATTAGATCGCGAGTTATGAGCATTTTAAAATTTTTGACCCTCACCGTGGGGGGTCTCCTGTCACCAAAAATTAACACTGTCTCATAATAAATCACCAAACAAAATTTGGCCGCGCTACGAAAATTAGATCGCGAGTTATAAGCATTTTAACATTTCGACCTTCACCGTGGGGGGGGGGGGGCTCTTGTCACCAAAAATTAACACTGTTTCATAATAAATCACCAAACAAAATTCGGCAGCGCTACGAAAATTAGATCGCGAGTTATAAGCATTTTAAAATTTTCGACCCTCAGTGTGGGGCGTCACCTGTCACCAAAATTAACACTGTCTTATAATAAATTACCAAACAAAATTTGGCCGCGCTACGAAAATTAGATCGCGAGTTATAAGCATTTTAAATTTTTCGATCCTCACCATTGGGCGGGTCTCCAATCACCAAAAGCTACATTATCCTACCTTGTTTTTTCTTAAGACGATTCTTTTCTATACACATTCTATCAGGAATTTTTATCATTGAAACTATAGATTTATGGTAACTGAAATAAGAAACATAAGTTTGAGACTTGATATCCTCTAAATATCTGAAAAATACCGCGTCAATATCTGCCGAAGTCTACCGAAGGATACCATGCCGAACTGAAATGCCGTTAGCCGAGTGTTAGGTTTTTTTTCGTTACGGAATTTCTACATTTTTCTCGTTACGGAATATCTACATTCGATCGCCGCGATCAAGGCCCGCGATAAAAGCTATGCAATAGCTTAAAAATACTTAGCAAACAATGCTAAACTTGCCCGATTTTAAAAGTTAAATGTGCTTTCCCTCGAATTGAAATGTCCACTGTTATCCTCTTCCACACCATCCATATAAAAATATGTATATGTTACAGGCCAAACCCGATTTTAGGACAAACTAGATTGGCCTAGGCCAAACCGGTCTATCCTAACGCCCATCGGATAAACTAATTTTTCCTAGACCAAACCGGTCTATCCTAACGCCCATCGGATAAACTAGTTTTTCCTAGGCCAAACCGGTTTATTCTAACGCCCATCGGATAAACTAGTTTTTCCTAAGCCAAACTAGTCCATCCTAAGGCCCACAAGACAAACTAGAATTTCCTAGGCCAAACTAGTTTGGCCTACCTTTTATAGGATAAACTAGTTTAGACTGCTGTTTATTGGTCTGAACTAGTTTATACTAGGCCAATTCAATTTGGCGTGATTTTATTAAATTCAATGACCGCCTCAACGCCAACATTCTTGTTTGTCCTAGGCTGATCTAGTTTATCCTAGGCCAATGTAGTTTTACGTGTTTTTAGCTCACGGACATGAAAGCCAGAGAAATAATTGGCTCACAGGTTCTGTATGCATGTATGTACGTATGTTTTTACGTATGTTCGTAACGCGATAACTCTTGATAAAAATAACATAATTTGACGTGTTTTTATCGCATCAGGCTGGCAAAGCCTGAGAACTAATGTGCCCTTAGTTTCTGTATCTATGTATGTACGTAAGTACGTAACACAATAATTTTTGATAGAAATGCTTGATTTGCATCAAACTTACAATATAGGTTTATTCTTATGAGAAGCTTTTCTGATTAATTTTGGGGGGTCACTGGAGAAGAATAATTGGAGGGGGAACAAGAGGCTGATTCGCCCCCTTCCCTTAATTCAAATAATAGGGTTCCCCTGCATTATTAGCATATTTTATTCAATTTTACATATAGGAACATTCTATTGAGGCACCTCCATGATTAGTTGTGGGCATTCATTATTTAATTATAAAGGGAGGGGGATAGGGGTAACGCCCCTTAATTTATGTTCAGGCAGAATTTACTAATTTGCTTCAAATTTTAGAAATAAATTCATTCTGGTAAAGCGCTTCTCTAATTAGTTTTGGGGGTTGATTGAATAAGAACAACGGGAAGAACGGTGGCATCCCGCCTAATTTTAGCAAATGGGTTTTACATGCAGAATTAACCGATTTGCTGCAAATCTTGGATTTGTTCATTCTGATGAAGCGCTTCACTGATTAATTTTGGTGGTTCTTCGGTTAAATACAAGAGGGAAATTATAATGCAGAATTATCCAATTTGCTTAAAATTTTAAACATGATCAGGCGTTTTTTTAATTAATTTGGTTTTTCTTTCGGTTAATTATAATGGGGTAGTGACGTTTTATCGTCTTCCTTAAACTGGATAAATGGGTTTTTATGCAGTTTTATCCGATTTGCCGTAAATTTTGAATATAGTTTTTTTCTTTATAAGGCGAATCCCTAAATTGTTTTGAGGGTTTAATGATTAAGTATAAAGGGAGGAATGATGGATTACCCCCCTTAAATCAGATGAATGGTTTTTTGAGCAGAATTATATGATTTGCTTCGAATTTTGAATAATTTTTTAATTTTATAAAGTATATCTGTGATTAGTTTTGGGGGTTCAATGGTTAATTGGGGGAAATGGGAAAAAGTAATACACTTAATTTCTTTTTCGAAGGTGTTATTCTTTAAAAAAAATAAGGCTGTAATACACAATTAGTGTAAACAGCCTGTGAATGCAAAGCCATCAGTTTAATTGGGCAATATTCTTTTTAATATTGATCCCGACTACTTCTCCAAAGCTAAGCTGGTGCAAAATGGTTTTGTCATCATCCTTATATAATGTATTTTATTCGAAAGGTTGTAGAATACAGTCAGAGGTTTGCACGGGCCAAAATTTTGAGGCCCTGGCCCCGCCCTTCCCGAAGGAAAGTTATTTTGCCGTGAACCGGTGTAAAAATTAAAAGTTCAGCCCGAGCCCTGCCTGTACAAAAATCTATGAAAAGAAACTCAGTCCGGCTCAATCTGGGCCTACTCAATTTCTGCAAGGATTCCTTTAAAAAATACTGCATACATATTTATTGGATAAATTTACAAATTTTTAAATTACGATGTGTTTGTTCACAGAATGGTAAATATACAATGTATAATTGATTTTTTAGATTCTTAATCTTTCAATATTCAAAAAGGGATTCATGAAATAATTAATGTAGTTTAGAGCAAAAGAGAAAAAGGAGAGTTATAAATATCATAACTATTGTATCTGTTCAGTAAAAAGTACATTTGTGAATATGTTTCTCTGTCATTCCTTAAGGCTTTTCTCAAATCCAAAAGAGCCACATCCTAACACGTTTAAGAACTAATTCACTTTCGCAAATGCATAAGATTAACAGGCATTCTCACTCAGAAAATATGTAATCGAATAGCGCTAATCATTTTTTCTTAAAAGCGATGTACCTTTGAGAAAATGCTATTAAAGCTACGTTTTGAATCGAATTTCCGCTTACGAGTTTACGGAAAAGAAAAACTTGACGCCGTGACAAGAATAGCTTATATGTCGACAGGTAATTAATTTCTCAAAAATGGAAAACGCTGTTCAATTCCAAATTATGTTCAGCTCCGATCTGGCTTGAATATGCAATAATAATAATAATAATAATAATAAAAATAATAATAATAATAATAATAATAATAATAATAATAATAATAAATGCAAGTCTGATCTCAGTTGGCACGAGTCTGCAGAAAAAAACATAAAATAAGCAAATACTATGTCCAGTGCATTATATCTCTACGATGGATATGTTAAATTTTCGTATTGATGTTATAAGCAATAACTCTTTACATACATTTATACTTATTCTTGTGAAAGACATGTTTTTTCCGGTTAATCTCGATTTCGAGCCAGATTAAATTAGCCTAGACCAAACTATTTTATGCTAACGCCAATTAGATAAACCAGTTTTTCCTACGCCAAACTTGTTTATCTAAATGTCCATAGGATAAACTAGTTTTTCCTAGGTAAGATGGTAATCCTTCATTTTCCCTTTCATACTTAACCATTAAACCGTCAAAACTATTCATGCAATCGTCTTATAAGAAAGAACCTATATCCAAAATTTAAAGCAAATTCGTCAATTCTGCGCCAAAAACTATTTATCTAAATTATGTTGTGTTGCCTAGATTGCCCTTTTTTTTAGACTTAAATAATAAACATCCAGAATTAATCACGGATGGGCCTTGTCAGAATGATCATACGTCTAAAATTTTAGAATGAAAATTGCTAATTCTGCATGATGAATCAATTTCTCTAAATTAACGGTGGGGGATTAGCCTCCCGTTCACCCCCCCTTTTATTCTTATCCAATGAATTCCCAGAATTAATCAGAAAAGTACCTTATCAGAATGAACCTACATCCAAAATTTTAAGCAAATCGGATATCTCTATCAAGAGTTATTTTGTTACGTACATATACGTACGCACATGCGTACATACAAGCGTACATGCATATGCATATCCTGTGAGCCAATTATTTCTCTGGCTTTACCGCCCGTGAGCTAAAAACACGTAAAACTACATTGGCCTAGGATAAACTAGTTTAGCCTAGGAAAAACAACAATGTTGACGTTGAGACGGTCATTGAATTCTGTAAAATCACGCCAAATTGAATTGGCTTAGGATAAACTAGATCGGCCTAGGATAAACTTGTTCAGACCAAAAAACAGCAGTCTAAACTAGTTTATCCTATAAGAGTTAGGTCAAATTAGTTTGCCCTAAGAAAATCTAGTTTAGTTTGTCATATGGGCCTTAGGATAGACTAGTTTGGCCTAGGAAAAACTAGTTTATCCGATGGCGTTAGGATAAACCGGTTTGGCCTAGGAAAACTAGTTTATCCGATGGGCGTTAGGATAGACCGGTTTGGCCTAGGCCAATCTAGTTTGGCCGGAAATCGGGTTTGGCCTGTAACATATACATTATACATATATAAACTATTAAATATAAACTATTATATAAAAACGGTAAAACTATTATACTTTTTGGGGTTTCATCGAATATTCATTTCTAATGTCAAAACGAAGATACTCCCAATTTTTTCACCAGTGGTCAACAGATGTTCCTATAAAAACGTGCTTTGCCTGCTCTAAAATACAATTTTGGATTTCGTATTCATAAAATCTGTCGTAATTTTGTAACAACCGTACCGACTTGCGGATGGTGTGATTCGATTCTGAATTTTAAAACATATCATAAATAATATCCCATTTGACATACTTAAACTTTTTTTAATTCCACCCCTATCCCGAGTTAAAAATGCCTCTCCCCCTTTTGCTCCCAATGCATAGTAAAACAACCTTAATTTGGGAGAGATATATTCATTTTAAAATCTTCATTTCTAGTGCCAAAGCAAAGTTCCTCCCGAATTTCGGTGAATGGCTATCAGGCGTCATGTACTGCACAATTTTTGGTCTATTTTACATGTACTATCAGTTTAAGGATTTGAGGGGGGAGGGGGCGATTTCTGCAATGTCATGAATTAAATATCTGAAGAAAAGTACCATTAACAAAATTGCAGCGATATTTAATTATTTTTACATTTTAGAAATTAGAATTGTGGTCAGTATCTATTGAGTAATTAACAAGTTCAAATTGTAAATTGTCAGATTTGTAAACACATTTATTGGGGTGGTCCAAAAAAATGCAAAAATTGCTTTTCAATTCACAATACCGCGAAAAATTTACGAATTCGAGAAACTAAATTTGTGAAAAGAAATAAAATTGATTTATATTTTCTGGTCGCGAATGCGCTGTAACGTTCGCTGAAATGTTTAAAAATTCACATTATTACAAAAAACTTTTAATTAGCCTTTTCATAAATGCAATAGGCTGAAATTCTTATGCATTATAAGAAGAAAATATAATACTGAAATGTTATTTTAATTAATGAGCATCTTTTGGTCACGCATTTGCTGTAAAGGTTGTCAATAATCGCATTTTTACGATAATCCTTCATCTTACTCAGCATGTCAATATTTAAGTGTAATTGCTATTTACAGCTTTAGGGCACATGCGCGACCGAATGATGTTAATGCATATAAAGTTTCAGCATTACATTTTGTTATTACAATACATGAGAATTTCAGCTATTACATTCGTGCAAAGGGTAATTTAAAAAATTTGTAACAAGAATTTTGTAGCAGTGACGAAATCTTCTACTCATAGAAAGAAAAAATCTTCACCGATTTCAAATATAACGGTTACCGTCTGCAATGGCTGAAAAAGAATTTTTTCTCATCGATCTATATTATCCTTTATAAACCACACAGGAGTCCTAGAAGTTATGCTTGCACCATCTTGCTTTAATATACCTAAAATATAAGCAATTTATTAGGTGGTTATAATTTTCGTTACTACTCCAGTCCAAATGTACTCGTTTTAAAAACCAAAACCATCAACATTAAAAAAATATGTAAAGAAAGGTGTTACATTAACCCTGAGATATTTTGATCGCAAATGTGATCATTTTCAAGAGGCATTTTTCAAGATTCCAATTGCATATACAACCCCAACGGATTATAAACAGGCACTTCTAGTAAAAATATCCTCTTGAAAATGATCTCGTTTCTAATCGAAAGATCTCGGGGTTAATATATAACATCTTTATATATGTTTTTAATATCAATGGTTTAGTTTTTTAAAACGAGTTTCTTTCAAAAGAAATAATAAATAAAACTTTAAGCATCTGTTTAGTAAATTGTTAATTATATTAGATTTTCTACGGCTTTCCTTCTCCCCCCCCCCCTTTCCTTTTTTTTTAACACTTTCCAACAAAGTTGAAAAGTGTTTTTGCATTCGGTTTATCTGTCCATCTGACTACTCTTGAACTCCTGTAAATATATTAAAATTTTCATGCAATTGATAAGCCTTACTTAGGATCACTAAGATATGTTTGCTAATCTATTTTAAGAATGTGGGATTCATCGTTCATATACTGAGGCACTCAAGAGAATTTCATTACATTTTGATATACGAGGAGAGAATTTTAAAGAGATTATGCAATTTTAAATGCATTGAAACTAATATAAATCACTGAATTTCATTACAATTACGTTATAATAAAGTATTCATAGCATTTGTCACTCACACGCAAAAGAACACGGACATACAAGAGAAGTCGGTTACAGTACTGTCTTTGCTGAAATGCGTTTTAAAATTCGATTGCACTTTTAAGATTGACTAATTTTTTGCATGTTATATGTTGAATATAAATTCTATAGCTCATATACAGGCCTGCAGAAAAGTATTCACATACCTTTCTTCTTATTAACGAAAATTACTGAAGGAGAATTTTCAACTGCGGGACATGTATTTCTTAAGCGAATTAAATTTCGGTATGCATGTAATTAATAGATACAAATTTATGTGTCATATTCAGGGCTGCACAAAAAATTTGGATAATTTTCCGATTGGAGATGTGAACAGTTGAAACTGGGTTTTCAAATGAGTTATGCGTTTCTATATGGTAGAAATGGGCATAATATGTTAATTTTTTTAAAGATGCAAATTTGTTGCATTATTCTAAATGTATTGAAATGTGTTTCGTAACTGTGCTTGGTGCATGATTTTTTCTTTTTTCTTTATTTCAGTGTATTTGTTTTAAAAAATTACGAATACTAACTACTTTTCAAAAGTAGCCACTACTTTCAGATTTTGTTCATGGATTCAATCTATACAAGAAATTGCAGACGCGGATTGAATAATAGAGTGATCCTTCGTTATGTGGCCTTTGTCTTCTTACACTCAAATATAAACAAAAATTGGAAAGACAACGAATAATAAAATGTTTTTTATTCTCTAAAAATTTAGTTTAATCCCAATTTAATCGTTATATATCTACCAGATCAATTCAATATTAATGTTCTCTTTCATTATTCAAATAATAATAAATATGCAAATAAAACAATTCTAAAGAAAAAAAATGCGACTTCAAAACACGAAGATCTAGGAATGGGTATATATAGAGAATAATGATGGCAGTAAGGAAATATATATATATATATATATATATATATATATATTTTGATTTTGCACTTTTATTTACCCCCAAGTGTCTGTGGAAACATCCGTAATGTCATATGGTCCCTTGCTAAATTCTGCAACTGAATTGCTGACATTCACACGCTTCAAAAAAGAAGGTAGTTAGAATTACGTAAAGAAAATTACTTTTTTTTCTCTCCATTAGTAGCGACACTGTTTGCCACAAACCAGTATAGACAGGGAGGCGACAGCACAGACAATCATCCCATCGAGTTCACGTATGAAAATCTAGAATTAGTTAAATTTCGGTTTGAGTATTAAAATGCAATCCGTCACCAAGTCATATCTTGGTGGAAAATACCTAAAAACGCAATTTTAACGGTTGACTCGTAAGGTTTACTATTGTGTTTTCCACCACCGAAAAGTATGAAAACATGGAGGATTGGGAGCAAGAAAACATAATAGTAAACCTATATATAAACCATTAAAATCGAGTTTTTAGGAGTTTTTTTTTTTTTTTACCAAGATTTGACTTGGCAGACCGATTGCTTTTAATATGAAAATCGAGATTTAGGTAATCCTAGATTTTCAACCGTGAACTTGATGAGATGATTATCTGTGCTGTCGTCTCACGATCTATTTAAGATCGTTTTTTGTATCGTTCTATTCGCTACACTCTTCAAAATGCTGCACTGCAAACTAATTGGAGACTACTGTAGTTTCGCTACTTGAAGCATACTATCTCTGACTACCTGTTGTGCCTAGCTCATACGACTCACATGTACTTACGTATCATATCATACTTACATACATAACTTTCAATACCTACAATGGAAAAAAACCGCTTTTTTAACAGATTAAATTAAAGGTGTCTAGTGAGGAATTTACCATAATTATAACCCCTAAGATAGAGATTGCTACATTTTTACATAACCAGGTGTTTTTGTCATATACACCATGATTTATACGCTGATTGAAAGCAATTTACAGATATCTCGCTTAATTATAAGATTTGATAATTTTCATAAAAAAAGAATTATAATGTTTCTATAAAAAAAAAAAAAAAATATTTAAGAATAATGAGTCCCTTTAATCAACAACGAATGAATGAATTCCGCTTTTGTAAAAGTTGATATTTCCATTATAATGAAAAGATTATAATGAATTAAAGTTAAGAAAGGAAGAAAAAAATACGAATTATGGAAATTTCAAGTAAATAACACATTAACTCTTCTCTTAAAAGAAAAAAAGACAAGAAAGAAAGAATAAAAGTACAAAGTAAAGATAGGAAAAAAGCGATGAATTAGATAAATTTCAAATAAATAAAGCATTAACTCTTCCATTCCTTAAAAAACATAAAAAAGAATAATTATTCAAAAATAACATTCTAACGCTTTACCCCCTTGTACTCAACGCTTCATCAAATTATCGATTCTGGGAATCTACTCCTTATTTTTTTATATCTGATTTTTCTGAAAATGCCATTCATGTCGATACAAAGAAATAAAGAATTCAGAATTCGGAATTCATTTTGAAATATTGTTAATCTTTCTTTTCATTTTATTCCGGTAATACCTTCTTCACCTGTCCCAGAATAAATTTCCATACGAATGCGAAAGAAAGTCGGAAGCAAAAGAAAAGCAAATGTGTGACTTTATTCCCTTTTCTTTTTGTGATAAATTTGATATTTTTCTTTATCTCACTGTGAATAAGGCATCTATAAAATAAAATGAAAACAAGAATGAAAAACCATGCGCACAGCATAGATTACGAAACATTTTTCAAAACACTCGAAATTCCATAAAAATTTACTAAGGGGGAAAGCTTATGTCTATATGAAGAATTTGGGAAACGCATATGGCATTTGAAAGAAAAAATTCTGCTATTACCGTGAATGGGCGTTAAAGTATACGGTTTTTTTGTACAGACCTGTGTATTATCTACAATTATGTATGATTACTATACATAGTATGGTAAATTCAGTTAAATGCGTACAGTTGAAAATTTCTTCTTAACAGTTTCCTCCAATAAACAGAAGTTATTGAGAACATGTGTGCGACGCTGTATATGATCTATAGAATTTATTTGCATTAAGTAATCCTTAAAGAATAGTTAAATTTCAAATCGCATACCATAACAGAAAACGCATTTCCAGGAATTATCACTCGTGGGCTTGCTATGAAAAGACCCTTTCGCTAATGCTAAACCTGTAGAATTTTTTTAAGATACTTCGGTAGCATTTCAATAATTTTAAATGATTTTTTTTGCATTGGATAATTGGGATCGATCAGTACAAAGATTTATTTTTTCGATTTCGAAAGATTTTTTTTTCGCTTTTGTTTACGGGGTTTTTTAAGTAATGACAATTTCATTTTCGAAACCGGTTTCGAAAGTGAAAAAATTTCATAAAAAATTCTGCAGTGAAAATCGAAAAAAAAGCCTTTGTACAGATCTATCTCAGCGATCCAATGCAAAAAAAAAAAAATCATTTAAAAATACTGAAATGCGACCGATATACCTTTATAAATTTCTTCCATAAAATTAGCATTGACGAACGGATCTTTTCGTTTACCGAAGTATGATCTCAATTTGTTCAATATTACTTATTTTCTTTTGTTGGTTAATTCGGCCAATAGGTGAATAGCCTCCAGTGAATGAAGAATTAATAAAAAAAATAATTGGATAAGTTCTGAAAACGTTCCGATTAGGTGTGATTACACCTTTTCTTAATTATATTCAATAGGGAGCTATTGCATTTCTGTCTAGTTATTATTGAAGTAGCATTATTTTACTTTGAGAAGATGTTGTATCTTTCATGTCCGAGGAACACTTTTTTTCCTATTCTGAAATAATAAAGTAAGTGCTATGTCATCTCATTAGTTTTAAAAAAAAAAAAAAAACATTATTTTTATTTGCATTATGCACTATATGGACAATGAAGACTGGCCACTTACAATTTTTGACGTTTTGTTATATATTTATGAAAATACAGGATATATTATCCTGAAACAGAATAATACAGGTCATACATTTCACCGAAGATTTTTTTCCCCATTTTTTTCCACCATTAAACCAATCGAAAAAGAATGAATATCCTTTGAATAACCCTGTCAAAATAGCAAAAGCGTACAAACTGGAGTTTATGATTAAGTGGCCATTTGCAATAAACTGTGCTCATTTTTATGCGGATAGCTGGTATATAATTTGTTTTATAAAAAAACATATTTCAGTCCCATTAACAGTCCCATATTTCGCCACGTTTTTACTTTCTCCTATCTTTAAGAGAACTTGATTCGTGAAAATTTTCGAATTCCAGTTTTTGATGGGTTGGCAAGTTTTTTGGACATAAGATGTTTCTGCAAACGTTATTCATGTCAATACAACGAAATAAAGAGTTTAGTATTCGGAATTCATTTCTAAATTAGTTGTTATTTTCCCTTTTTTTTTATTTGTACGATATTAATCTATTCATCTGCCACAAAAGAAATTTTAATATAAATAGATTAAATATAAGAGTTCAAAAATTTAACAGTTTGATAAAAACTTTAATACATTTTTATCTTTAACTGAAATAAGATGCTTCATTAAAACTAAATTGCGTATTTTCGCAAAGTACGATATCTTTTATTTTAACTGAAATAAGATAACTTTTCAGAAACGTTTTTAGTAAGCGAGTATGTTTAGCGAGATATTCGGATAATACATTTTGCAGAGTAAACTCAATGTTTAAGATTATTTATAATTTAATTTATAAATTTTTGACATATCCCAGAAAATTACATTTTTTTTTCAAACGAATAAAACGCTTTATTAATAATATGGGTCACTGGATCTTTTATAATCAATGGGGTCTAATTGTCAATGGGTTTAACTGTAGTCATGGGAAAAAAAGTAAACATCTCTTATTAATTTCTCAAAAATTATCGTAGAAGAGAGTTACTGATACCGAATGATTGGAAATAAAGTCTACTTTGAAATGAACATATAAAAATATAAAATTATATCAAACATATAAAACATATAAAATTCACTTAGGGGACAATCTACATAAAAACGATTTCTAACTCTCTTTTGTGTGTCAATAGCAATAAACAATTTTAACGCGATATTTCAAATCTTAGATTCAAACTATGCAAAGACACGAAATTGCAAGTCATTAGAATGATAAGTTTTTGAATTACAAACATTCACAATTTACTGCTTCTAATATCAAATTACATTTTCATATTTTTATTAATATTTCCTGAAATTACACATCTAAGTTTTAATTATTTATGTAGCAATAATACTGAAATACCCAAACATAAATACATTGAATCTGCAATTTTTATGAATTAAATGAATAATGAAAATGAATGAATTAAATGAATTATGAAATTAATATCCGAAAAAATTGTGAATTGCAACCTACAATTTTTTCGATAGATTTAGATTAATTTAGTCCTTATTTATGGAAATACAAAATTTAATTTTTTTTCTTCCAATTCGTGTTCAAATTATGCTTTAAAAAAGGTACAATGGTGGTTTGGAGCAGTCTACGATAAAAGTGGCGAGATATTTTGAAACTTCTTATGTTATCTTGTAACTAGCAATCTTCAATAACTGCTTAAGTGGCGCCTATGATGCCTTCATCAAGAAGGGGGCTCTCTCAGTCAACAATCGAGTACCGAACTTCAATTTGGATAGAGCCCCTCAAATAGGCTCGTTTTAAAATAATTGATTTGGCGGAAATTTATCGCACGAATTGCATGAAAAAAAAATTTTGGGGCTAATTGAAGATTTTAAAGTTCATTTATGCTGTGAGAATTGGGTACTGCTATTGAAAAAAAAAAAAAAAAGTTAAAGCTTGTTTCAATATGTAGATGGATTCTAAGCAAATTTTATATACGCATTTTAAAAGTAGTCTTTATTTCTAATCTTTGGGTATCAGTAACTTTCTTCTACAATATTTTTTTGCAGAATTTGTAGGGGTGCTTGCTTTTTCTTTCCATTACTGTACATGAAAAGTTTGCATCAAATAATTTTAATGCAAAACATAATGTATTTATTTAAAAAAATTAACCCTGACTGTTCGGCAAACAAGCGGTAGGCGGAGGTATGATTTCAAAGTTAAATATTAATTTCTCCGACAAAAACTAAAATTAGAGATAAATCCAATTTACCAATTTTATCTGGTCACTTCTGATGAGATTTATTATTTCATTTTTCCGAAGAGCTGGTTTTATCAGAATCATGTTATGACGGTTTTCGATAAAATATTTTCCCATGTTCAACAACTTGAAATTTTCTGACACACTTTCAGATTTTTTTAAAGGTAAAAACATAAAGCTTGTTGAAGTGATTTTTAAAAAAATATGTATGCGACCAGTGTTTTTTTTTTTTTTTTTTTTTTTTTTTTTTTTTTTTTTTTTTTTTTCAGAACTTGATTTACAAACAATTATTATCTCAGTACGACCCTTTTAATCATTTCAAGCCCTATCACTTCGGGAATTATGGTTGACCACCAGCATTTTTTTTAAATATAGTTTGATTTTATTAAAAAATCGGTCAATACGGCACATTATATAGTTTAAGAAACTAAGAGAATCTGCCAATTGGATGCAAAATCGAGATCAAAAATAATTGCTGAAATAATTCTGAAAGTAATCAGTTTTTAATTAAATGTACCCTTAATACGATAATTTTTTCTTCAATTTTTATTTTTTTTTTTAATTTGTTTTTGTTGTAAGAATTGGTCCTATCAAAAATTTGTGAACGTAAAAGTTGAAAATAATAATAAGGAAATGCATAATGAATTAAAGCGGATTGTATATTAGGGCGGAGCGTAAAAAACTTCTTTTCGAAATTTTTTTCTCCCTAGCGCGGAAAAGTTGTCTAGTGGTATCAGTAATATACTCACAAAATTTTAAAACAATCAATAAATATCTTCCGGTTCCACTTTTGGGTCGAAATATGAAATTTTATCCAAAAATGTTGTAATTTTTCACATTTCAGTAATATTTTAAATTTTCAATTTTTTCTTCGCCCTAGTGCGGAAAAACTGAAAGAGTACATAAGGAACACAAGTCCAAAATATTAGAGTAATTAAAAAATATCTTCTGGTTCCACTTTGGGTTCTAAATATGGGAAATTTGTAGAAAATTATACAAATTTCGACATTTTAGTCATTTTTTTTATATTTCAATTTTCTATTCCCGCTGGCATGGAAATGTTCGAAGAATATGCAGGAAACATAAGTAAAAACTTTAGAATAATAAATAAATATCTTCCGTCTTTCTTTTCGGGGTCTAAAAATGTCAAAATAGCCAAAAAGTATGTAACTTTTCACATTTCAGAAGGTTTTTTTTTCTTATCAATTTTCTTTTCTCGCTGCGCAGAAAATTCGAAAAATCATAAGTGTAAAAAATTTAAATAATTAATAAGTGTTTTCTGATTTGACTTTTATTACTTAAACAGGCAAATTCATGGCATTAATGTACTCAAAAAGCATAGAACAATCGAATTAAAAGCGATCTGAAGGAAATTTCTCTAATAAGTTCAGCTTTCTGTTCGTTTACTGTAGTATTACTGTTGGTTTAAATGCTCTGCTCGTGATAGGTTCGTAATGAGGATATTCATTTTTAGCTTCTATATTTTATTGAAATATAATACATCTGAAAGTGTTTACAAAATTTTAATTTTTAATATTGTGTTGAACTAATAGTGTGCATGGAAAATATTACACAGAAATATCACAATTAAGGCACAGTATACACGGGATTTGTCTCATCCTATTTTTGGGATCTTACTGAATTAAGAATTGGCGTTCTACCAACTTATGAACATAAAATGTACTTTCTTAGTTGGTGAGAATTAAGTCGAAATATAATTAAAAATTGAAGCCACCTTTGGGGTGATAGCGGATTATGGGCTGAAATGGTTGAAGCAATTTAGCAAGCTCCTCAGTTTTAACGATTTCTAGGCCAAGAATAGTCCAAATGATTGGTTCATATAATGATAAATACAAGAGTATAAAGAAGTTTGACGTTAAAGAATAGACGAAGTCAAAATTGAAAATTTTCTTATTGGAAGGGAAAAATAAACGTCTGTTTGAAAATTTTTCTTACAAGATTACATCTCTAGAACGATGTAAATGACCACGTGATATAAAAATTCTAGAACTGGAAGACAGTCTCTTAAGGATCAAAGAACTTCAAGGAAATTGTCGATAGACTCAATTGATACATTCGGAAACACGGTCCACAACACAGAAACTTAGTAAATGAATGAGCAGGCTCGAAAAAGAATAAGAAAGTTTCAGAAAATGGTATAAAAGGAAAAAAAACAATCACTACTGCTTCATCGAAGACTTAGAGTTATTTAAATCGTTTAGTCTAGTTGATGAACAACTGTGTCATGATCTTAGTGATAAACCTTTAGTGTCATTGGATTTGAACATAAATACTATAAGTATATCAAATACAACCCGTCGTCCTGCCCTAGCCAGAACTTCAGACACAAGAGGAGTGTCTGACCGAGTTGCAATATCAGTAACAGGCGCATTTCTTGAAGACTTGCGAGTTGTGACACGTGACGACATGTTTAATGTTATAGACAGGCATAACACAGCCAGAGAAATAAATAAATATCGCATGAAATGCCAAGTCCAAGATTAAAGTTTTATATCCACCAATACTTTGAAAAGATTGTATTTTGACCGTCAAAAAGATCAGATTCAGGAGACCGTCAATTCAGAGGAATATTGAGGCAACGCTCCATCAACAAAGAGTGCATGAAGAATACTGGACACTTATAGAAGAACCTGGCTGCAATTATATAGGGCAAGTGTCACCAATAATCTCTTCTGCTATGTTTCTCATATGATTTTCCATACTTTCCGCTTCAGCAAGAAGAGAAAATTGATAAGAAAAAAAAAAATCTCTGAAATGTGAAAAATTACATACTTTTTGGCTATTTTGACATTTTTAGAGCCCTAAAAGGAAGACGGAAGATATTTATTTATTATTTTAAAGTTTTTTACTTATGTTTCTCACATATTCTTCTAAGATTTCCATGCCAGCGGAAATAGAAAATCGAAAAAATAAATATATGACTAAAATGTGAAAATTTGTATAATTTTCGAAAACTTCCACATATTTAGAACCCAAAGTGGAACCAGAAGATATTTTTTAATTGCTCTAATATTTTGAACTTGTGTTCCTTATGTATTCTTTCAATTTTTTCACACTAGGGCGAAGAAAAAATTGAAAATTCAAAATATTACTGAAATGTGAAAAATTACAACATTTTTGGCTAAAATTGCATATTTCGACCTAAAGGTGGAACCGGAAGATATTTATTGGTTGTTTTAAAATTTTGTGAGTATATTACTGATACCTCTAGACAACTTTTCCGTGCTAGGGAAAAAAGAATTTCGAAAAAAGTTTTTTACGCTCCGCCCTATTGTATATCTTATGAATTGACGAAGTTATTAATTTTTTTCTTTCTCAGCCCCTCCCCTTTTGTTAATTTTTATTTTTTTATTTTATTTTTATATTTTAAACGATAAGAGTAGCCCTATTAAAAACCTGTCAATACAAAGGATTTATAATAAATTTTATTAAATTTTATATCTTGAGAATTGATGAAGTTATGATTTTTCTTTCTCCTTAAAACATTATTTTTCCCGCTTGAACCCATTTGAAATTTGATCAAAAATCTGTGATAGATTCATTTAGGGCCCTTTTCTTAGAGATAATAATAAGCGTGAAGTGATTTGACATGCATCCTAATTAAGAAATTTTTGAGCTTTTTTTTTTTTTTTTTTTTTTTTTTTTTCATTTTTACAATTTCCACTCCTTTGGCCCGATTTTGTCTATTTACTGTTTTTATCCTCGGCGAGATATTAGCCATCTGAATGTTTCTGGTGAGTATGAAGACGGTCCGTGCATAATTGTGACTCTTATTGTGCGGACAAAATTGAGTACAAACATATATAAGATATCCTGTGATAATAACTCCAAAGAAGGAGATAACACCAAGTGCTAATTTTACGCTTAGTTATGAAGGAATCCGGGAGATGATACAGGGGTTGGACAAAAATATGGAAACACCTTTTGAAATGCATGTTTGAAAAGAAAGATTGATTATAATGAACTATGTTGATTTCACTGGAGTTTTCGCCTACTGACGTCACCTATACAACTTCGTAAAATCGCTGCACCGTTCAGTCGTTGTTGGAGCACTGTTATGTGAGATTATCATTGCATTATGTCAGAGTTAAAAGACTTCGAACGTGGACAAATTGTTGGCGCGCGTATGGTGGGTGCTTCCGTAAGCAAGGTAGCCGAGGTTTTTAGTGCTTCAAGAGGTACTGTGTCGAAGATTTATTCCGCATATTTGAAATGCGGAAAAAACATCATCCGCTAAATCACAGCGCGAACGAAAGTGTGTGCTGAGATCGTGACAGACGATCATTAAGAAGGATTATCGCGAAAAATAAGCAGACCACAGCTGCAAAAGTTACTGCTGAAATGAATGTCGTGTTACCAAATCCTGTGAGTGCCAAAACAATTAGAAGGGAGCTTCATAAATAGGGAATTGCTGGCCGTGTTGCAATTGAAAAGCCATCCACCAGTACTGCTAATGCCTGTAACAGGAAAAAGTTGTGTTTAAGTCATACAGCCTGGACTATAGAGCAGTGGAAGAGCGTAATATGATCTGATGAGTCTTCTTTCACATTGTTGCCCACTTCTGACCGAGTTTACGTCTAGAGAACGCCATCTCAAGCCTATAATACAGACTGATTGTTGCCAAGAGTGAAACATGGCGGGGGTTCGGTGATGGTTTGGGCAGCCATATCGTGGTTCTCTTTTGGCTCCATGATAACTCTGTAAAGGCGCATTACTGCTCAGACTTACGTGAACATTTTGGCCGATCAAGTCCATCCAATGGTACAAGCTTTGTTCCCCAATGATGATGGTATCTTCCAAGACGACAACGTCCCCGTTCACACAGCTCACATTGTCCAGGACTGGTTTTCTGAGCACGAGGATGGATTTTCGCATCTCCCCAGGCCACCAAAGTCATCAGACTTGAATATTGTTGAACCTTTGTGGTCTACGATGGAGCGGAAAGTGCATTCTCGCTATCCACCGCCAACATCGTTATCTGAACTTGCCACCGTTTTGCAGGAATAATAGTACAATATTCCCTTGGCAAACATACAGAAACTGTATTTATCCATTCCGAGAAGACTGCAAGCTGTTTTGAATAACAACGAGTACCGTACACAATACTAGGCAAGGAAACGTGTTTTTTTTAAGGTGTTTCCATATTTTTGTCGAACCCCTGTACTTCAGGCTCTGCGCAGAAAGGCTCTGATATCATCTGGATTAAAACAGTGACTAAAAGTTAATTTGTACTATTTGTAGCCCTTATCGCCAAAGAAGTATGTAACAGTCAACCCCCGATCTAAAATTTGCAAGAAAAATTCTTTGATCAGAAGATTATATATTTAACAGGATATATAATAACTATATAGTCTTTACATCAAAGGAAATATTTTGTCTTTTACATAACTTTGTAGTGTATTTCATGCATTTTCTAAATGTTGTCGAAAATTCTGGATGTATGCCAGAGGTAGCTTGTATTTTAAAATGTATTGCGCAATAAGTATATCGAGGTAATAATACCATCCACTAACGTTGTTACCCCAATTGATTCTTTATAGCGACGGAACTACATTCGACAATCCTACATTACTTACAAAAATGAATATAAGGATTTCTATTGTTGAGCAAAGTAAAATTTTCATTTGAAAATAACCTTCTCCAACATTAGCCCCGCTTTGGAAATTCTTAATGTTTCCATTTGTAAATAAAATTATTGTAAAAATCAGACCAAAAAAATGGAATTTTTTAGAATATTATAAATTATAGAATATATAGAAATTTATAGAAAAGAATATTTTAATATTGAAAAATAGACGATGCATTGAGGCTGTTTTGAAATCCAAAGGAGAAACTTTTGACATATGTTTTAATTCATTTTAAATCGGAAACGCATGAAACTGGAAATTGTTGTTATTCAGAAATATGTGATCAAAAGACTTTTCCAGTTTTTTGCAAGCGTAATCAATATTTCAAAAAATACTATCAAAATATGACTTAGAAGCGAATTTCTGGACGAAAATAGAAAAAAAACAATTCTATGTAGAAGGGAGATAATCGTCATGTCACGTGATCAAAACATCTTATAACTCGATACATAATTTATTTATCAAAAAATGGAAAACTCATTTCGAATCCAAATAACTTTCATAATCTGGATAACTATTTTACGCCTATTAAAAATGAGCCAATCAATACAGTCATAAATTTTCACACTTATTGTATAGAGAATTTGAGAACAGTCTTAACCTTTTTTTTTTCTTTTGTTAACACGTTTGTTGCCGCTTACGTGAAGATGTGATGATAATTAATACCGCACTGTAGAAGTGGGTTTTTCCCAGAAGCCGATTTACTTTTTATAACAAAGAATCAGTGAAAGAATTTCCCGCGCCAGCGCGTGACTGGCTATAGGACATTGACCCACATCACGCGCTGGCACGTGAGTGGCCCCTTAACGTTGGAACCATATCACTCGTTGGCACGTGATCGGCAGCGAATGTGTTAAAGAATTAAATATTAAATTTATCTACTCCCAACCTGCATCCAACTTTTCACATCTTTTTATAGAATCTCAGCCTGCGTTTGGAATAACAAATCTTTCTGCTATGTTACTCATGTCAATACAAAGAAATAAAGAGTTCGGAATTTGAAATTCATTTTAAAATATTGTTTCTCTCTCTTTTCTGTTTGTTCACTTTATATTTTCTCCACCTGTCGTAGAATAAATTTCCATATGAATAGTTTATGAAAGAAACTCCCTATCAAATGTGATATAAAAGCAAATATGTGACTTCGTACTTTTTGTCGATTTTTTTAAAATCTCTATAACTGACACAAGATTATCTTTCAGCAAACCAATTAAGTTATATAGATAGTATTGTCAGGTTCTGAATACTCTCTGTTGAAATAACACTATTGATGAACAGATACTACTGAGAATTACAGTTATATATTATCTTTTTACTTAAATATTATATTCATGTCACCTTCTGTATAACTTGGCGTTTTCAGGTAACATTTCTTCTTATCTGGAAATTAATCCGAACTATTGTTGTGTCACCTTCTGTATAACTTGGCGTTTTTAGGTAACATTTCTTCTTATCTGGAAATTAAACCGAACTATTGTTAGTTAGATAGAACAGTATGGAAAAAATGTGTGATATCAATAGATTGAAGTTCTTCTTGCCATTCAAAAATCATACCTGAGAAAAGACAGACATAAGAACCCCATCGGCTACCTAGCGGGATAATCAACGTCACGGAGAAGTGACAGTTTGGGGAGATTTGGGATAGAGCCTCTTCAGTCAGACAGGTATCGCTGTTTTTTTATGTGTGTGTTTCTGTGATGGATACCTGGGATGGAAATCAGTCTGGTTTAGACCTCAGTGTGAGAAGGTTGCTTTTCCTGAGTAGATTTTTTGGACTGAGAATGTATAAAGTGGTATCTCTTGGAGGATAGAGCTGGCGCACAGTGTAAGATTTTGCGAATCTAGCGGGTCAAAATTCAATTTATGAAAATTATAGTATTCTGATTGACAGTGTTGTTGTAAATTTAAGCAGCTAACACTTTACCTTTTTGTCCTTCAATGTGTTAGGCTTTATTTGAATAGTTTAAAAGTTAAATTACCGCAAATCGATTTTTCGGGCTAGATTTGCAAAATCGCACACTGTTCGGCGTAACGAAGTGATGTCCGATAAATCTATTTTAACAAACGGAGTGTGAGAGGGATTTAAATATTTCAATAAGTACCTAGTACGCAAAACATATTTATTATATTTAACTTAATGACGGACCGGATCATCAATATATCCGAGTTTTGAATTGTAAAAATAGTTTCGTTATAAATAAATAATGTGTTAATAAATTTTTAGTTAATTTTAATTGGATGAGATAGTATTCTTTTGGATAAAAAGTTTCCGATACCACTTAATTATATCGGTGGTGGCAACATACTAAATTAAAGGAACTTTCTTCAAAGTTGTGTGGCCTAAGAAAGGAAAAGTGTGACATGTATATTTATATTTTTGACTTATTAAAGATGCTTATTATGATAAAGAAATATTTATTAATGCAAACATTAATAAATATTTTTTAAACACACTTTTCCGTCGTAAGAAAGCTTTATTGTTTTTATTTTAAAACAATAACATATCAATAATAATACAAAATGTTTAAAATATTCCATTCCAGAAATTTTATATTCATCTATTTTTATCAATCTGATATATATTATCCCATTTCCGAAATTTTAACCTGCTAAGTTTTGATATATTGATAAAAATATATTTATTTTTTAAATTCACAAAAGGAATATCCAGGTTTTCTTAGCCATAATAAAAAATCGGATAATATTTTTCAATTTTCCATAAACGCGAAGAATAATCCAGAAAATGATCTGTAAGCGGTCATTTTTATTCGACGTACAAAAGGCTATCATGTGGAAGATCATCATCGTCGATTAAACTTTGATAACTCTAGTTGTGATAGACTTTGATAATTCTAGTTGAAGGACTTTTGCACAAAAAAAAAAAAAAGTTTTTTTATACAAACAGTAATCAAAAAATTGTTTCAGCAATCCCTGGATATACAGGATTTTCAAAATGATTTTTCAGAATTATGCTAGTAATAAATAAATAATTTACATAACAAATAAGGATACATTGAGTATTTACAACGCATCCATTACCATGCTAATGTCAAGGAATTTCGAGCCGATATGAAATATAAACAGTTAAGTATTTTTTACATACCTTTATTTTGAATGAGATGTATTAGCTTACTCTAAAAGTTACATTTCTTTTTGTGTTTATTCATGACAGAGCACGGTTAGATGTTTTGGCAAAAACGTCATAAATACACGTTTTCTTAAATGTACATATTTTCTTACACGTTTCACCTTACTAATAAAGTCTACAAATTTCATGCACTTCAAAGTAACAAGTAAAATCTGTATGGAGATCAAGTGGTAACTGTGATCGAAGATCGAAAAAAGGCTTTCGTTAAATATTATTTAAAAAACATTTTATCCTTTAATTAATAAATAATTGTTTTATAATTATTAAATCGTTTGGCAGACACAAGCACTATAAATTTTAATTTTAAAACTATTAAAAAAACTTCTTAAAAGGAAGAAGAAAAAAAGTTTCTTAAAAAAAAAAAAATAATAATAATAATAATAACAATATTCAAGTGAAAATTCCAAATTTATTTTTAAGTGTCAAAATTTTAAAAGTGTAGCAGCTTTTTTAATAAAATTTAAAATTTCTAAGGAAAAAAACGTTTGATTAACGTTAAATGTTAACGTTTATTAAGAAAACGTTAAATTTATGACTCTAAACTTTATTAAGAATTTAGTGGATGTTCAAATAAAATCTAAAATTTTTAATTTTCTCAAAACAAAAAAAAATGTTTAAATAAAATTTAAAATTCCAAAATCCAGTGTAAACAAAATTTAAAATTTTGCAATAAAATTAATTTTTTAATTGAAAAAATAATAATTGTTGAAATAGTTTTTAACAATTTTTGGCATTACAATGACAAAGAAAAAAAAAATCAGAGTAATTTTCTAAAATTAAATCTGTTTCATGACAAAATCTATTATGGGGAAATTATTTAGAACTAGTGCTTCCAACTAAAAACCTTTTGAGTAGCAGGATAATGCTTTATTACGGAGCCATTTAAACCCACATAAAAAAGACTTAGATTAAGGTTCTATTTTAAAATATGAATAGCAAAATTTATCGGATGTCATTAAATTAATTCATTAAACTAAAGTAATATAAAAAAAATTTCAAAATTTTATTTTGGGTCGTGTAGTCCTGGGATTAAGGCACAAGTATCCAAAAATCCAAGTCTCTGACTTAACAGTTTTCGAGAACTAACTTTGTACAGACAGACATGTGAAACAAATACGTTTTTATCAGATGAATGAAATCCTAAAAATGACTTTTTGAATGTCAGAAACTCCCGTGTTTTTGAGCGGAGAAAATTCTTATTTGAAAATAACTTTAAAAATTTTGCGTTCAACCAAAAATATTTTTTGAAATTCTTTTGAGAGGAAAACCTGAGAAACTGAACTTTTATACAGATGTATCCCATTTTAAGTTAAACATTTTCTGGCTTCCTTCGAATACGATACAATCTTACTTATGAAAACGAAATTTTTATTGGTGATTTTCAATTCCATTCTAGCTCATTTTACTGCATTTTCATTTGTTATCCAAACTATTTGGAAAGTGGGGCAAATGTAACAAAGACTAATTGATAAATTTGAACAAATAATATATTAGTCTCTCCTTTTATATTAAAGAATTGTTGTTATTTCTTTTTTATCTCTTTTCACATCGCATCCCTTTCATGAAAAATTTGCACCTATATTTTTTGTGTCAGATTTTACTTCCGCTGTTATTCATGTCAATGCAAGGAAATAAAGAATTCAGAATCCATATTGAAATATGGTTACTATTTCTTTTCATTTTTGTTTCGATGATGTCTTCTTCACCTGTCCCAGCATAAATTTGCACATGAATAGCTTATGAGGAGGGAAAAAATGTCAAGTTAATGAAAAATAAAATATAATATTGACCTCGCGATTTTTTGCCGATTAATTCGATAATTTTTTTTTTTCTGACTGAAATAAGTTACCTTTTAAAAATAAAATTAAGATATTCACACCAAGAAAATGCTTTTAGATACTCGATCGATATGCAGTAAAATCTTTGAATAGTGGATTGGATACCTCTGCGCAGGGACTTCTGTCCGCTCTTTCGAAGCGTCCAGCATTCAAAGGTTAAAAACTACATACACACACACACACGCATATATATATACATATAAAACGATTACAAAAAGCTACTATGAAACGTTTTTGAAAAATATGGGCATAATAATGTTTATTTGAGAAATGACAGAATCCGTAAAATTTATTACCCAGTACATAGAACTGTTTAATAGAGTATAAAAGCTACTATGAAACGTTTACAAAATTATGGGCATAGTAATGTTTACTTGAGAAAGGACAGAATCCGTAAAATTTATTACTCGATACATAGAACCGATTAATAGATTATAAAAGCTACTATGAGACGTTTACAAAATTATGGGCATAATAATGTTTATTTGAGAAATGACAGATTCCGTAAAATTTATTACCCGGTACATAGAACCGATTAATAGATTATAAAAGCTATTATGAAACGTTTACAAAATTATGGGCATAATAATGTTTATTTGAGAAATGACAGAATCCGTAAAATTTATTACTCAGTACATAGAACCAGTTAATGGATTATATAAGCTACTATGAAACGTTTCCGAAAATTATGGGCATAATAATATTTATTTAAAAAAAGGCAGAATCCGTAATATTTATTACCCGGTAGATAGAACCGATTAACGGATTATAAAAGCTACAATGAAACGTTTCCGAAATTATGGGAAGCTAATAAATACTTATTTTTGTAATTTCTTCTTTTAATTTCGAAAATAAACACTTTTCTGGTGTTTCGAAAGATAAAGATATGCTCTTCGGAATCTTGTGTGATTCGGAACAGGGTATTATATATTTGCGATCGTGATCAATGCACATTTTCGTACATTAAAAAAAAAATCTTTTTTTTTTATTTATTTATTTATTTATTTATTTTTTTTTTTTTTTTTTTTTTTTTTTTTTTTTTTTTTTTTTTTTTCAGAGTCGGTCGTAGCATCATTAAATTCATCTTTAAAATTATTACAATTGGAAGATAGTTGTTAATCAAAATAAAAATACTCAAGAGCTGCTTTTCAAACAATTGTAACGATGTATGTTTTTATATTTGAAAATCATATTAAACCTTCACTGCACGATTTTTTCTATTTTTATAAAAAAAAAAAAAATACTTGAAATTTATAAATTCATCTAATAATGGAAGAAATAGTAAAAAAAGAAAAAAATACTTGAAATTTATAAATTCATCTAATAATGGAAAAAATCGTAAAAAAAAAAAAAAAAAAAAAAAAAAAAAAAAATTACTTGAAATTTATAAATTGATCTAACAATGAAAAAAATTGTAAAAAAAAAAAAAAATTACTTGAAATTTATAAATTGATCTAATAATGGAAAAAATTGTAAAAAAAAAAAAAAAAAAAAAAAAAAAAAAAAAAAAAAATCAAATTTTTAGGTAAAATTTGATATTTTATGGCGTGTACCCTACATGCACAATTGGGATTTTTAATAATTGTATTACTATATTTTGAAGTTAAATGGGCTTAAACTAATTAATTTTATCTGCTTAACACTCTGCAACTTTCTTTATATTAATATTTTTAAGTATTCAGTAAAAACAGTAAAAATAAATTTTGCCTTAATAGCTTGTTCGAAAAATTTTTTGTTACCGAAGAACAAATACTGATTTTTTGTCAAATGCAGCCATCTGACGTGGACAAAACAAGCGTTATTCCATTTTTTGGATTGTTCTTGATCAGTTGCAGTGATCCTATTGGTGAATTCATGGCACATAATATGAATTATAATCTTTTTAGGTATGTGCCAGTTGTAACACACGGTGCATTTAAGGTTTAAATTACAGTATTTAATGTCAGCTAAAAAACAAAAAGAATGAAACCTTTAAAATAGCAAAGGAAAAAAAAAAATCCGAAAGTTATTTTAGTTCAATCCATCGTACAATCAAGTGTAATCAATTTAAAATTTCGTAATACCTCAAAAAGAAATTTCTGAATTAAAGAAAAAGTATTTATAAAATATTTTACAACTTTTGCCAATTAAATTCAAAATATTTATGAAAATTCTATAAAATTAAATTCGATGAAATCTATTCCGGGGGGGGGGATTAAACTCCAACGCCCCACTTTAAACCGGGAGCTAATTGATTAGCAGGCTTTTACTACGGATCCATCTATAGGGTGCGCGAAAAAGACTGAAATTATGATCCTGTTTTAAAATGTGAATTGATAAAATTAACATATGTCAATAACTTGATTAATTTAGTTGAAATAATATAAAAAAATTTCAAAATTTTATGATCTATCATGTGATTGAAAGTATTCATCGTATGCAAAATTTCAAATATTTAACTTACACATTTTCTGGAAACAAACTCTGAAACATTTAGACAGAGGAATGAGGCAAACAAAATACCATCAGGTAACAAAACCGCATAAATTGATTATCATTTCTGAATTATCCATACAGTCAACGAATCTTTTAGAAAGTATGTCAAAATTAGGATTTTGAACCGATTTTCAGGATAAGAGATATTGAAAAATGTCACTATTGTGTTCAGGAAAAACTACAAAACACTGTAAGACTACACAACACTTCATTAGCAAAGTCTGCTAATTTCATGAACATACGCACATTCAACTCTTCATCGCTATCCGTTCAAATACACAGCAAAAGAAAACAATGGTGGTTAAAGCAACAGCAAAAAATCATGAAACAGATACACGTTTGTAATAAAAATGAAAAAATATGTAAGATTAATAAAAATTTTTTAGAAAACTGAAATGCCTAGAGTTTTTTTTTTCAACCCGGCTTACAAATAAAATTTTAACAAGATTTCTATAACTATAGTGAATTCTTTTATATAGCTACAGATTTCTGTAGCTTTACGAAAACTAATTTTGTAAATTTACATCTTTTTCCGAACAGTGCACAAATAATATTTTAGTTGGCATATAGATTTCTGTAAATTTACATCTCTAAAATTGGAGTTTTCTTTTTTTAGTCTGTGTAGTTTGATTTACGTTTCTTACATGAGATTCTTACATTTTTCTTAAATGTTATTCAAGTCAATACAAGAAAATAAAAGTTTAGAATGTGAAATTAATTTTGAAATATTTGTACCGTATATCTCTTCTTTTTATTCCTGTAATACCTTCTTAAATTGTCCCACGATAAATTTCTATATGAATAGCTTATGAAAAGATGCTCCTTAGCAAAGCAGAAGGAAAAGCAAATACATCCTTGTTACTTTGTGCTTTTTTGAGAAAATTTTGATAAAATTGTATCTCTAACTTAAATAAGAAGACACCTTTTTATATTATGTATTCACGAAGATAGTATCCTTAGATAATTGGATGTTAGATTAAAATTTAATATTTACATTATTTACATAGGGAACATAAAGTCAAAGATTAACTGAAATTAAGTTTACACACTCTTTCCATTTTTTAAAAAAGCACCTCTCTATTCAAATATAATGAAAGTTCGAGCATTATAGAACAATACTTACATTTTGATATGTAAATCAACATAAAAAAAAATAATTCAGGTATTTTAAAAGTTAGTAAAGGGCTAATTTTGACTATTTCTTAACACATCTTTAATGTTTTAATGTGGAAGAAAGAAAATACAAATCAATATTTAGTTTTAAAAAAAGAGTTATACTTTTCGGATAATGGGAAAGAGTCTGCCCTCATAGCATGCATGGTCACAATGACGTCACTGTGAGTCACTTTGGTCACATCACATCTGTGACCAAAATGCCACCACTCTGTGACGTCACATTGAGACTGAGATGTGATTTTTTTTTTAAATCCTTAGAAAATTACAAAAATTCTACAAAACATGTTATTTACTTTTAAAAACATGTTTCTGGCAATTTAAATAACGTAGCTTTTTTCACAGTTCCGTCACAATGTTAATGTCAAAGTAGTCACAAAGGACACATTTTTCACAAATTTGTCACATGGTGACTACTTTGTGAAGCGGTCACAAAAGAGCTCTAAAACAGCCATAACGACTTCATATTTCAGTCACTGTGACTTCACATCGACATCACGTGACGTCACATCGACGATCGATGGTCACAAAGTCAGACTTCACAACGACGTCGCAGTGACGTCACCATGCCTTACGGGTGGTAATGTATAATAGTGTTATGAAGAATGCTATAATTGCAAGAAAATCCCGATTTAAATGAATAACTAAAATTATTGAATGATTGAACCTTAGTACATCTATAAGTTAAATGTACTAAGGTATTTATAGACGATTTTTATTGTTTTGAACTCGAATTATTAGAAAGAACTTCTTTATTTGCTTGTCTAACTCGGCGAAGTGAATTGATCCAGTCGAGAATCATAAAGTTCTGTAACATAAATCGCTATCTTTTTTAACAAAGACTTCCGACCACACCATGCACACTGTATGACACGGCCTTTCTAATACGATATTCTGCAAAACATTGCGTTTTATCAGTATGCGTTTTCGATTATGTTATTTTCGAAAGTGGAATATTTTCACCTGAGAAGTAATGCAAAGCAGCTGGGATCAAACATAATTTTTTTGTAGTTTTTAATACCGAAGCATTTCATTTTTATTAAAATTGTGTTAAAAAGGAGGTAACTATGTTTTCGATGCCAAGAACTAAAATACACACTTTTTTTTAGTAAAATGATGTCATTTGTACCCACTGAAGCATTTCTGTTTTACGATCTAGTCTTAAACAGCATTTAGAAAAGTATACATATGACATCACTGTTGCTGAATAATTCACAAACCCAGCAAAAAGAAAAAGTCGTCATTGAAGAAGCAAATTGGGTATCTAATGATGCATATGCCGTCAGTTGTTTGTGTTTACTTGCCCCACGTTTTATAGGAAATCATTCATTGATATTTCTTGAAATTTCGGAAAAAGAATTTCGTATCAATAAGTTTGCATTTCACTCTTTGATAGGAATTAAGCAAAAGTGGAGAAAATAACTCGCACAAATATTGTTTGAAACACATTTTTGTAGAAGGAAAATGCTGTATCGAATGTAAAGTAAGTTTGTAATAAACTAAAATCCCCCCCCCCATTTAATTGATAAATAAAAACAAAATAAAACCAGTAGTCACCGGGTTTTATAAACAGACGAAATTTTCGAGAAAGAAGGCATTCTAATTTCAGTTTTTTTCACCTTTTTAAAAGAAAATGACATCGAAAACATAGTTATCTGATTTTTAACACAATTTTAATAAAAATGAAGTGCTTCGGTTTAAAAAACTATAAACAAATTATTGTCTCAAAAATTATTTAAAATACAATTTTCAAACAAATTGCATTTAAAAACAGATTTTTTCCCCCTATATGATGGTCTAAAAATTGAAAATGTAGGATTTTTTGAAGTTTGAAAATTTGCAGTAGCAAAGACTGCAAAGCTGAAATTTCACTCAAAGTGTTTCCATTCGCAAAATGAGGTATGCGTTACGCACAGATACGTTTAGCTTTTATGATTTAGATAGATAGATAAGGAAGAATGTAAAAAAAATAATCGTCAGTAATTTTGCAATTTTTATAAAACGGGCAGTTTTGACAACTGAAAAAAAAGTAATATATTTAAATTCTGTATTTAAGTTTTTAAATTTTTTATTGCAGAAAAAGTTAGCTATATATTTTTATAACAGAATTTCTAACTTCTAATTATTTTGTAATCATGACAAAGTGTTTTTCTCACTATGTATCAAGTAGAAAGCTTCGAATTTTTTAGCAAGTTGGCTTATTGCAACAATTTACTTTAGAGTATGGAGTTAATCAAAATGTCCTCTGAAATAAATTGTTTATTATTCAGTGGTGAAAAAAAAAATTGTCATTTAATGTTATTAATCTTTATTATTTACGAAAGTTATTACAACTATAGGAGTAAATCAAGTATTTGACACTTAAAATTTAACATTTTTCAAAAAATGAAATTAATCGATTTGTGCACAGAACAGATCGTATGTATAGGGAAAATCAGAGCTATTAGATTCCAAAGCAAATCAATAACAAAGTCTGAAAGTTTCATACACTTACGTATAAAATGATTTTACAAATATATCAGAAAGATTTGTAAATTTGAGCGAATGAAAATCCTTATCGCATCACTTCTTTAAAAAATAGCATTCAGCCAACGACGAAATCAGTTTTTGAAAATATTGAGAGTAAAACTTTGATAACAGAGCCTGTCAAAAGAATCTTCCAGTAAGAGGAATTTCTCTTATGATTCCTTCTAGTGGAATATCAGGCAATCATATCAACAAAAACTAAGAACGTGTCTAAAATAAAAAGCCTTTCGGACCCTTGCATTTCAACCTTAGAAAATTTTACAATATTTTCATTTGTAATTGAAAGGATATGCAAAATCTTGAAAATGAAATAAAAACTGATTCCTTATTTACAATATTGATTTATTTTTTAAATAAAAACTGATTCATTATAAATGTTTTAAAAGACATTTTAAAAACGTTAGACAAAACGTTAGACATATTCTAAAAACATTGAACATCAGACACTATTTTAAAAGCATGAAAAATTTCAACTTTCAGTTTTTGATGATTTGCACGTTTTAGAAGTTCCTGAACACGATTTTATATTTTTCAGAAAAGGTCTGTCTGCGAGTCTGTATGTAACAAAAATTTTGTGGACGCTCTATTTCAAGAACTAGTGCACGGAACTTTGCAAAACTCTAGATCCAGTTACACTCTAAAACTAGGAGGAGTAAAAAGCTCACTCTTTGTAAGAGTGACAGGTAATTTTACTCATTTTGGAGTGAACTTTATAAACATACACTCAATAAAGAGTGGAATTTCCCAGTCTCTAGAAAGGTCAAATATGTCACTCCGTTGTTGAGAGTGAAATATCTCCATCCATGATCGAGAGTGAAAAATCTCACTCCGTTAACGAGAGTAAAAGCCCGGCATTATACATTTGAAAAAATATCCGTGAAACTTTGAACCAGTATATGGAGTAAAACAATAAACAAAAGCAAAAAATGTCAATTCTTAGTTTTCAAAAAATGCATTTAATAATATAACCTATAAAGTTACGCTTTCTTGGTATTAAAACGCGCTCTTTTTCAAGAGTGAGTTCTCACTACTTCGAAAGAGTCAACGGTCACTCCGCCGAAAGATTTTTAGATATGTATTATGCATCAGCCAATCAGAAGCGTCTTGTCGCTTCTTTTTGTGATAAGAGAAATGTGCCTGCCATTTTAGAATTAACCTTTCGTTTCCTCGGTCCACATATGTGGACCTCCATTCTATTCATTTTAATTAATAATATTGAAACGTAATTTAAATTTCGATCTTAAAATGATATGCTCCAATATCTATGTTTGAAAATAATTCAAATAGATTAAATCTCTTGTTCTGGAGTCATAATGGAGAAAAAATAACTCAGTAAAAAGCAATAATACTTCATTAATACTCAGTAACGAAGATGTGAGACTGCACAGATATTATTTATCAAACAAGGGGTTATTATTCATCAAACAAGGGGTTATTATTCATCAAACAAGGGATAATATTTATTTAAAAAAAAGGGGTAAGTCATTTTTAATTTTATTCTTTTATTCCGAAAGTTCTTGAATGTTGAATTAAATAGTTTTACATTATACAGAAAGCCATCTGCTATCTATGTGATCGGAGAAAAAAAAGAAAAGAAAAAGAAAAATCGATGCAAATATTGGTACATTTCACTTTATTCATAACAGAAGATAAACATCAATTTATACATACTTAATATTACTGTTTTCTGATTCTCTCTTAAGCATTTTTTTTTTCAAAATTTGATACATATTGCAATTATTATGCCATTACGAAATGGTTTCAGATTGAATATTAGTGATATTTTAAGAAAATATCTTCTTACACAATACCGTTGTAAAACTTTTGAAAGATTTTTTTTAAAATTACTAATAATATTTTAAATTATTTAAAATCCTAAATCTTCATACTAATGTTTTCAGAAGGAATTTCTTATAAAATACGACAAGATTTTTGTGGAATTTTTGAATTTATTAATGCATTTTATTCCGCTATTGTAGTTTGTTGCTGGTAATAGCACAATTATAAAACAGTAGTTGTTATTTTTAATCCTTTTCAAATTTGTATATTTATATTTTTAAATTGTATGTAAGCATTTTATTCTGTTTATGATTTTAATCAAACATTTAATTATAGATTTTCTGAAATAACTTATAAAATTTCCTTCTGTTGTAAACTTTTTTTTTCATTTACGACACATGTGTTTATTAACACTAAAAAATAAAATATGACATTTAAGAATTGAAATAAATTGTTTTTTATGCCTGATTTTTATAGATAAAACTGCTTTAGTAATTTTAAAAGTTTGTAGTATGACTTATATTAAATAAAATTTATTTTAAAGAGATAAATAATTTATTAAAAATGTTTTTCCAACAGTAAGAACAGTACATATGCAGTCATTTTTTCTTCTTTTATATTTCATTTCTTCATTTTTCTATTTTCTGCATGACTATTTCCTATAAAACTTACAAAATCTATTTAACTCATGTTTTTAGAATACAATAGGGTAGATGTACCACTAATGTATACCCCTGAATAATTTTGGTTTGTAAAAAAAAATAACCAATTAAAATTTAGCTTTTTTATATGTGTATACATATTCCGTAACGCCCCCTTGCATATTTTATAATTTTGCACTATTGTTGACACTCTTAATTAAACTAATCAGGAAGCGGAAAGTAATGTTTCTAAGTTCCACTGTTTTTCATTGAAAATCTTGATAAACATATTAACAGATGGCTTCATTTAATAAATTTATACATTCCTTATTTTCCTGCAAAATCTGCATTTTTTTTTTTTTTTTTTTTTTTTTTTTTTTTTTTCAGTTGAAGAAAATTTTGAATTTTATATATTTAATGCCATTTATAAAACTTTAAGGTTTTGAGTGGTGTGTCCATTACTGGAATACTTAAGTAGTCATTTTCAGTAATATACACCTCATATAGCCATTGCTAAAAATGTGAATTTCAGTAATGTTTATAGCGCATAAAATATTTTGACTTAATTAAAAACTTAAATAATCAACTTTAATTTTTAAGTTGCACTTACCAAAATATAATGACACCAAAACAGTTATAAATAGTTGCTTTAAGTTATATTAATGCGATTACTAAAATTTCAATATTTTATTTATTTTTTAATATTATTTTTTAAAAATGAATCTAACTTTATTTTGCTTATTTTATAATCGGACAATCAAACCACTCATAGTCGAAAATACTGTTTAAGGCCACAGTGAAGGAGAGGCTAATAGGGTTTAATCGTTCACCATTTAAATAAAAACACTTAAGTTACAGAAGTCGTTAAAAACATATTTTATCTTTAAAATTTGTTTATTTTTACTTTTTCAACTTTGGGTGCAGATATATATTTTTTAAATAACAGTTTCTTTTTTGGTAATGGTTTTGAAAGTGAAAATAACTTTATAAAAAATATCTGCGACCAAAATCAAAAAAGTAAAAGAAGATGCGATATAGAAATGAACTTCAACTATCCAATGCAAAAAAGAAAAAAGAAAAAGAAAAAAAGAAAACAATTGTCAAAATGAAAAAGAGATTTTAGAAAAATCCTTCCCCATAGGATTAGCATTAGCTCGTGAGTGTCTGGCCGGTAGGGACAGAAACCTTAAAGGTATCCATTATTGTCACTTCTACCCTATGTACGGAAATAAAATAATTGAAATTAAATATGACTTACCATGTCGTTTTATAAATAGGGGTTATATTAATATCTGTTTTTCAGCAATAGGATTTTAATTACACATAAAACAAACAAAAAAAAAAGCGATAACGTGCATGACGGAATTATTAAAATAATATGTAAAACGTAATGGGTATCTAAAGAAAATATGATTTTAAAACTGTTTAATAACTTCTTCTTATGGGTATTTTAAAACTATCATATATTTATGGGGCTACCAATGAAAGCAAGCACAAAGGGAAAAATTGGAATAAAATACTTTGTTTCTTTCAATAATCTAATTTAATTCATATGTAACTTTAATTAAGTTTTTCCTTAAAAAGTTCAATTAATGTTAAATAATAATTATATAAATATTGTCAATAAAGTATTTTATTTCAATCTTTACAACGCTTGTATTTATTTTCAATGTATACTCTGATACGATTCTTTTAAAATGCCCATAATAGCAATAAAAAAAATAAAAAATCACTGAATAAAAAATGAACATTCACTCCTATGAAAAAGTGACTATTTACTCTTACCAGAAGTGAAAAAACGGGCTCTTTTAGCAAGAGTGAATAGTCACTCCTCCGTAAGAGTGACTACTCACTCCTACCAGGAGTGAAAAAACGCACTCATTTAGCAAAAAAGGATAGTCACACCTCAGAAAGAGTTATTATTAACCCCTGTTTAGAGTGAATATTCACTTCCCTGGAGTGAGTATTCACTGCTTTAGATGTCAACGATTCTACTTTTGCTCAGAGTGAATAGTCAATCCTTTTTATTGAGTGAGTAGAGACAGAGAGTCAATGATTCCATTTTTGCTCAGAGTGAATAGTCAATCCTTTTTATTTTAAGAGACCTTCATATAAACTGAAATTGATTAGTTTTTGGTGTATATCGCTCAACAGATGGCGCTGCTATACTTTATTATTCACAATCTCCACAATAGTTGTATCTCAAGAACAAATGCACGGAGTTTCATTAAATTTTAAATTCAGTTTATCCTTGACCTAATTTGGTACTGATTACTTTTTGGTGTAAGTCGCTGAATAGGTGGTGCTGGTGTACTGCATTTATGCAACAATATCGCAGTAGCTCTATCGCAAAAACTACTGCGTGTATTTTCATCAAACTTCAGATTCAGTTAGCTCTTAATATAGAATAATATTGTTTAGTTTTTGGTGTAAATCGCCCTTCGAGTGGCGCAGCTGTGCTGTATATTTCACGTTTTCCATATAGCTGTATATCAAGAACTAATCCATGGATTTTCAGCAAACTTCGGATTCAATTTGTACCTGATAAAAACTGATCCTGATTAATTTATTTTATTTTATTTTATTTTATTTTATTTTTATTTTTTATACATCTCCCAACAGGTTGCACTGTTATGCAGACTTTTTTAAGATTACGGCATTAGCTCTATCTCAGAAACTAATACACGGATTTCCATTGAGCTTCAGATTCTGTTGGAAGTTGACATAAAATTTTGCTGACTAGTAAACCACTTAACTGGTGGAGCTACTATGATGTATTTTCCTGGAAGTATTAACATGTATGGGGTAGAAGATAGTTTTGAGTTTGCCACATCTGACTAATTATTTTTCCTATCAATAATTTTATTATTATCAGCCTTTTTATTATTTTTATTATAAATTTTCTTTTCGAGACATAATCTACCAATTTTTCTTCTTTTATTAAATAATCAAATAAAAATTATTATTCATTTGCATTTAACTGTTCACATCGTCATAATTGAGAAAAATTTACGTCTACGTTTTTAATATGAAATTTTTCTGTAAATGTCGATGCAAAGATTCATGTCGATACAAAGAAATAAAGAGTTACTGAGAATTTGGTAATCATTTTGATACACTGTTACAAGTATTTCTTTTCATTTTAATCCAGAAATAAACCTTCTTCACCTGTCCAAAAATAAATTTCTAGATAAACAACTTACAAACGATAACGAAAGAAAAAGAAAATGAAATATGTGACTTCGTGCTTTTTGTTGATGAATTTGATATATATATATATATATATATATATATTTACTGAAATAAAATATCTTTTTAAAAGTAACCTATAATAATAAAGAGAGAAGTTTGTGGGTGTGTTAGCGCTGTTCTGAAGAGACCGCTGCACGTAGAGTTACAAAATTTGGGGGGTGGGGGGAGAATAAGGTACCTCTATACATGACGTTTTGCACTTCGAAGTCCGATTTTTGAGTTTTTCATTAGATTTTTTTTAATTTAATTTTTTAGTCGATTTTAACATTCTTTTTATATTTCGAGGCGATTTTTCCACATTAGTGTTAGGAATACCTTTTCATTACTTTAATCCAACATGGCTATTTAGTTCTCTTTTCAATAAAGCTGATTCGGAATTCGTGCTGCGATTTTTGAATTTTATCGAATTTTTTAATGCAATTTTTAGTATTTTTTCGCATTTTGTTGCTATTTTTTGTAATTAATCAAAATGAGATTCTTTCAAACTTTAGACCTTTTTTACTATATTTTGTCTGCTAGGATTTTTGAATTTCATCGATTTTTAATGCGATTTTCAATGCGATTTTCGAAGTAATTTCTAAATATTTTTCATGTTTTTGTGCTTTTAGAATCGATTTTTTCATTTTTCTCAATATTTTAGGGTTTTTTATGCATTATGGTTATCACGAACCCGGGCAACGCCGGCGGGTCAGCTAGTTTCAAATATTCACAGAGAAAATGTGTTAGATATATAGTGGAAAATTATATATTATACAATGCATTTAATATTAAATTTTTAAAAATATGTCTTATAAACCCTTTTACATTTTTTTAAGAAAGACATATTTTTATGATTAAAAAAACAAGACAGTATATAGTTAAGAACTAGTTAAATTATTGTCTTCATGAATTTTATTAAAAACTGAATATACAAATTGAAAAAACTACTTTCTGATACTTTCTCATGCCTTTTTATTGTTCACTGACCGAAATTTGCATACACTTTAACTCAGATATTAAACAATTTTATAACAACTTACTATTTTCTATAAACGCAAAGGTAACCTGTGAAAACATTGTCACTTTAAAACAGTTTATTTTAAGTCCGGGTGCCGGTGACATCAAAAGTTCCTCTCATCGCAGAATTGAAAGTTTTTATGTAACTCGACAGTGAAAACGCATTACGAACAAAATGCGTTTGCTTGTGACTAGGTTTAAAAAGCTCAAAATAAGTTTGGTTAAATTAATTATTATTAAAAGTCTATAAAGTTTTACCGTTAAAGCAGATATTAAACCATTCTTAGTGTATTTTACAGAAAATTTTGCGCTCTTAGAAAAAAAAAAAAAAAAAAAAAAAAAAAAAAAAAAAAAATTGATGTGACAAATTTTATTTATCCGGGAAAAAAACTATCTCATTGTTTTAAAACGTCTGAGGGTGAAAAAATTACGCATTTATTTTACTTTAAATTTTGACCAATGGTTTCTTAATTTTGCATTTAGACGCTGGGTCAGTACCAATTTCCTGCGAAAACAGTAATTCATTACAGCTTTCTGTTAATAACGAATTTAATTAAACTTATTTTCAGCATGTGAAACAGTCATACACAATTTATTTTAGTCGTATGCCGATTTATATAAAATTTCTCCAATTATCCCGTAAGACATGGTGACGTCACAGTGACATTGTTGTGAAGTCACATTGTGACTTTGTGACCGTCGATGTGACGTCACGTGACGTCGATGTGAAGTCACAGTGACTAAAATGTGAAGTCGTTATGGCCGTTTTAGAGCTCGTTTGTGACGTCACATTGTGACCACTTTGTGAAGTCACGGTGTGACCAAAATGTGAAAAATGTGTCATTTGTGACAAAATTATCTAAAACTAAGCCGTGAAAATTGGTAGAACCTTAACGTGGCGTTATTACCCCAGGGTACCTTATGTTTTTTCTTCATAGGATAGCTGAGGACGATCTACAACCGGCCTAGTTTTTACTTTTTCGATTTTGCTTATATATTTTTTATATTATGATGGTTTAAATTTCAGAACCGGTTTAAACCTGTTTTGAAATTTAAAGTTTTTTTTTTTTAAATCCGAAACCAAAATTAAAAAAGTAAAAACTAGACTGGCTGTGGATCGTCCTCAGCTATCCTATAAAAAAATTCATGTAAAAGTATTAAAATTTGAGCGAGATATTTTAAAAGAGTGCTCCCATAGACTTTACATTATCATCCGGGTCTTTTTCTGTGGCTAGTGTTGCGCCTTAAATTCTATAATTATGTGACTGAAAAACACGGTCAGGGCACTTAAAGGGTGTAGAAACATATATGATAAATGTGTTGACACAGTTTTTAAATCAAACAACTATTTTAAAGGCAATTTAATTTTGAAACTGCAAATGCTCGAATGTTGTTTTAGATACGTAAAAAATAAATTCAAACATAAAAATAATAAATTAGGGATATTTGTTATACTTTTGATAAGCAGAAAATGACACACTTCTCATCAATATTGTCAATATACAAAAAAAATATACATAAAATATACAAACTTACTTTTGCAACTATCTATTCCTAGCTATCTCTAGCTTTTTAATTTTACAAAATTTACAAAGCTTAAATTTACATTTTACTAACAACGATCTGAAACTTGTCCATTGATAAACGTAACTTTAATATGAAAAGAAATATAACTCGTACCAATAATACAAGTATGTTGAGAATTCTAAAAATTATATTTTCGAAACAATTGCTATTTTGGAAGATAGTAACAATAAATAAAATCTTATTTTTCAGCTCACTATAAAAGTAATTGATTTTTGGGCATGTTGCAGATATTTAGAAGGGGTAATTTTACATCAAAGTTTGCCTGCAGTAAAAAACATATTTAAAAAAAGCTTATTGATTAAAATAACTTTAATAACTGATTGCCAAAATTACATCTTTTTATGAAAATATACACATTAAATAATAACATAATTAAATAATAATTTTGTTTTTGTGTCCATTTCGGCATGTAAAATTTAAATACAAAATTTGATTATTTAGGTTTTCAGTTATGTAAAAATACTTCATGCACTATAAACATTACTGAAACTGTCTGCATTGGGTGTTCATTATTGGAAAATGACTAATTAACTATCCCAATAATGAACACTCCTCTTAAAACCTTAAAAATAAAGGACATTTTTTAAATGGTCATTAGTATATAAAATTCAAAATTTGCTATTACTATTCAAACGAAAACATTCAAATTTTGTAAGAAAATAAAGAATACCAAAATTTATTAAATAAAGGCAGCTCCTAGCACATTCATTAAGATTTTCGCTGAAAAACAGTGGAACTTTGAAACATTATTTTCTGTTTCCTGATTGCTTTAAATAAAAGTTGTCAAAAATAGCCCAGACTGTAATATATGCTAATGGAAATTATGAAAAAATTATTAAAGCAAAATATTTATTAGTTATTGTTTTATGAACCAAAAAACATGAAAGGGGGTCCATTTCTGGAAGGTTGTCTATTGCTAGCATACCTAGTACCTACCCTATGAAACTTCCAACCATAAACTTAAAATAAAACCACATACATGTTAAATAAAATTATTAATAATTTATTTACAAGATTAGACGGTAATTATAAATTAGAAAGTCATTTTAATCATGATGTATATTAATAGTGCATATAATTCATATTTTAAAATTTAGTGTTATTTCTAAAGCACAATCATATTTTAACTCTTATTGATTGATTAACTTCTAAATTTTTATTCAGGCTTATAGTTGTTATACTTTGAAAATATTCCAATAAGAATGTTTATCAATTGAGACTTTTCACCCACTATGATTACTTCTTTTATAAATTTTATAACATTTGTTAGGTTGAAAAATACATTAAACAATTATTATTATTATTATCGCATATTCAGGATCTTTTTTAATAGTTCTTTTTGTTACCCTATTTCTTATAAATTTCTCTTCAGAGCAGATGCAATTTAAAAAAAATAAAACTATGCCATGTTTCATAACATTCCTTGATACAAAAATTTTAAAAGTATGTTTACAAATAATTTTATTAAAAAAAAAGATTTCTATATTAAATATTTTAATTAGCATAAAATGTTTAGTAATTGTATAAACGAATGATTATAATACTCTTCCATATGCTGCTATATTTATGTAAACATTTTGCTTTAAGCAGATATTCTAAATAAAGAAACGAATTAGATTAAAATGCAATTAAAATCCCTAATTTTAATAACCTGATCCAAATTATTGATGGTGAAGTTTTCTATATAAACAAAATAAATAACGTTTTTGAAAAGTTAACTAAAATCGTTCTAACAATAACAATAATGATAAAGCAAACAGCAAAAAGAAAAAAAAACATGCCTATGTTTTGTTGACATTCTTCTATCCAAATTGCTTTTTGCGGATCATGTTAAGTTCAATATTAATTATTGTAACACAGACTGGAATCATTTTCACCAAGCCAGCGCCACAATAATTCTCTTGAACTCATTTTTTGCTTGATATATCAGCTAAAAATTGCTCTTGAGGATTTTCTTGCTTAAATTTTTAAATCCATTTCAATACGCGTACATAACTGCCATATGCTCTCCAGCAAACTTATTTCTGGCACCTTAGAACTTTATTTTATTCTCCGGTAAAAAGTCGTCTGCGGACGATCATGAATTTTGTAATGCGCATGACCGTTTATTTCATTTTGTAAACAACAGATTTGGAAGTTAAATACACAATAATTTAATAAGAATGTCTCTAGCTAAACGTTTTCATTTATTATTTAATTAATGAATTTGGTAATTTAATTTATCTTTTACTTTTGTCGGTTTCAAAACAATTAAAGTTAAAGATTATTCATAAACCTTTTTTTTTTTTTTTTTTTTTTTTTTTTTTTTTTTTTGTAAATAATATTAACAATTAGAGTTTATTAGATAAAACATTGTTTAAATTTTTAAAATGTATAAAGGTAGATTTATTGGTGATAATATATTTTTAAAGTAAAGTTATCAAACGTAGTAAATACACTTCTTAAAAAATAAAAAAAGTGTTATAGAGAATGAAAAGTTTTTCTTTGTCAATCTGTAATTTTTTTCATATTAATTTTCTGTAGGAAAAAAAATCTTCTAAAATAACTTTTTTAAAAACATACTTAACAACATAATTAAACAAAAATTGCAAGAAGATTTTTGCCGTACAAGTTAAGTTCAATATTAATTATTGTGATACAGACTGGAATCATTTTCACCAAGTCAGCGCCACAACAATTCTTTTGAACTCAATTTTTATTTCATATATCAGCTAAAAATTGCTTCAAGAATTGATTCAAAAGTTTTTTAAGTTCATGTTTTTGTCACATTGCGATTTTAAAATGTGGTGGTATTATGTCACATATTTGTGACGAACGTTACATGAAGTGACATCACAGTGACGTATTTTTTTATATTGCCAAAACAAAAACATAATTTTATATTAAATGTCATGTTTTAGAGACTTTTTGTAATTATTTTAAGTTTTCTAAGATGTTCACATCTAAGTCACAATGCGACGTCACAGAGTGGTGGCATTTCGGTCACAGATGTGATGTGACCACAGTGACTTGCAGTGACGTCACAGTGACGTCACTGTGACCATCCATGCTATGTGGGATATGATACACTGAAAAAAAAAAATCTGTAAATCTACAGATTTAAAGTTGCCGAAATCTGTATAATTACTAACACTTTATCTGTACACTGAATACAAAAAGTAAATCTACAAAACTAATTTTTGTAAAGTTACAAAAATCTGTAACTTTACAAACGGGTCTATTAAAATTACAGTTATCTTACTAATATTTTATCTGTAACCTGGGTTGCACTTGCATAAAAAATACTTGAAATCCCAGTTTCCTAAAAACATTCTCAGTAACCTTACAGATTTTTTTTATTTTCAGTGCAAATCTGTACCCACACATGAATTTTTGCTGTTACCGTTACATAAAAAGTTCTAGGAATCCCAGTTTCCTAGAAAACTTTTAGTAAATTTACAGATTTTTTTTTTTTTTTTTTTTTTTTTTTTTTTTTTTTTTTTTTTTACAGTGTAACAGGGAATTTTGATGTCACCGGCTCACTGACTATTTGACACATTTTTTTAAAGTTTATTATTGTGATTCATTTTTATAAAATAGGCTATTTTATAAAAAAATAATAATAAAAGAATAATAAAATAAAAAATACGGTACTTACTTCAATAATAAGGGCTACATATTTTTCTCAACACTTTTTTCAATCAATTTTCCATGTTTTTGATATGCATAAAAGATTAGATGTTGCGATAATAAAATTTTAAGTTAATTGGCCCACCAGTGGGGAAGGGGGAGAGGAGGATGTTGCCATAGCGTCATCGGACACTTCTCTACTGTATGTTAAGTAAATAGTGCCTTAATTGTTCACGATACTCTAGACCAGAAATAATATCAGTAACTGCTTTGCCATTCATTTAACACTATAGCAGGCTGAGGTCTGTTGCAACTTCAACATCAGCTGACAGACAATTTCGCATTGAACACAATCTAATCAACCTTAAATATTAAATTTCTCGAAGCTAAAGTTGGTTTAAAAATGTGACGCTACCCAAAAATATGTGACTATTTACTCATATATTAATTATTTAAATAAAGCATCGTGAATGTGTCAGAAATATGCGTGTTTCTGTGTCTTTGATTATTACAAAATACTTATTTTGTAATAGTCAAAGTTGTAAATTCCTTCAACAAACAATGAATTCAACTTTTAAATTATTTTTCATATTTGTTGTCAAACGGATTGACAAAGCAAACAAATAAAAATGAGAACCAATTCGTTGAATAATGTATGTAATTTTGGGAATTTTCCATAGAAAAAATAGCACGAAACTTTTTACCTGATTTTTATATGTTTCACATGAAATTTTTACTTGAATTTAGTTATTTTCAAACTTCAATTGCTTAAAAAGAGGAGAGCCAACAGCATGATAAAGAGCCCAAGCTTAAAGTCAACCCAAGGTGATTGACTATTTGGCTCTATGCCTTTTAAGCAATTAAAATTTGAAAATTACTAGTTCATTGGTTCCAGCAAGTAACATATCAACTATTCAATTTTTATTTAAAAATAAAATAATAATTGCCTAATTTATTCCTCCACTCTCATCATCCGTTTCAAAAATCTACGTGATAGGAATTTAAGGAATTTCTGGAAATGTTTTTCAGGTCGATTCAAAGAGATAAAGAATTCAGAATTTGGAATTCATTTTAAAATGTTGCTACTCTTTTTTTTTTTTTTCCATTTAAGAAATTTCTGGAAATGTTTTTCGCGTCTATTCAAAGAAGTAAAAAATTCAGAATTCGGAATTCATAGTAAAATGTTACTATTCTTTTTCTTTTTCATTTAAGAAATTTCTGGAAATGTTTTTCACGTCGATTCAAATTTCAAATTCGAATAAATTTCCAAATGAATAGCTTAAGAAAGAAACTGCCTAGCACAGTAAAAAAAAAAAAAAAAAAAGAAAGAAAGAAAGAAAAAAGAAAAAGAATGTGACTTTGCTATTTTTACTGATAAATGCAACAATTTCTCATCTCTGATTGAAATAAAATAACTTTAAAAAAATAAACTGGGCGTTCACTCACATAGTATATTTAAATATTCGAAAGAGTAAACTTAATAACACCATTATTGACTGAAATATTGTGGTATTAAAATTTATTGACGCCCCCTAAAATTTACAAACCATTCACAGAAAAAAAAATACCATTTTATATTTTAAAAGAATAACACACCATTACATTGATGAGAAATAATCAATATATAATCTACAAAAAGCTTTGACAAATTCCCATATATATTTAATCAGGATGTTGGAAGCTTTTTAAAATATTCATTATAACAATTTGATTTACGAGATCTTTAGTACTTACAAAGTATCAACATCTTCAAAAGGGATTTTTTTCACTTTATATCAATTTTATATGATAAAATTTAAGTTAGAACATTGAAAAATATATGATGTTGTAATTTAAGCATAAAAGATCAAATGGCCAAATACAGTATTTATCTAAAACCCCCGATTACACAGCAATATAACACAGCACATCATTATTACAATGTTGTAATAATATTCCCTTTTGAATTTATTAATCTCCTCTAAATATAGCACATTGAAATAATTCGTTAAATCCATCAATTCATGACGTTTTGCCTTAATTGTAGTGGAGACAAGTAAAATTACAGAATTATCCAATGCGAATTCTAGTTAAATAGAAATCCAAAATTCAAAATTATTATAAATATGTATAGAAAGATGTTACTAAATATAATTGTAAAAGACTGCATTCGCTTGATTTTAGAGAACGTGTCAATTATATTTAAAACATATTTATTTTATTTAGTATTGTTTTTAAAAATATATATATATATATATATATATTGTAAATATATGTAATTTTGCCATATTTATTACCGTATATTTATTATAATTTTATGTACCATATTTGTTACCATAAATTTATTATAATTTTATGTACCTTATTATATAATTTTTTGTACATAAAATTTGATGATACATGAAGATTCAATAAATACATTTTTTGAGGCCCCAATTTTTTGCATTGCAACAATACAAAAGTACAAAATAATCATATATTTAATAATTTTTTAATGCTAATGGATTCTACAAGTGCTATCTTACAGCAAAGTAAAATTATTTACGTTTTCGTTTGTGTACATTTTGTTCATTTCTGCTGCCAGAAATTTTGATATAAAACTTTTTTGAGACACAGCTCTCTAAAAAAGCGCTATAAAAACAAAATGCTGTTCTGGTTAGTTCTGCTATCTGTTAATCTTCATTCACATTAATTTCCTTTTTTAAAAATTATTTATAAACTTCAATAAAAAATTTAAATATGTGTATCCTATTGGATATATCGATTCTGAAGAGTTTAATACCTTATTTGGATGAAAAACGTCAATGGCTGTTCTCAAATCGAAACGGTCAACTTTATGACATACGTTTTAATTCTTTTTTTTTTTTCGGAAAAATATGTATCCATAAAACCATTGATTAGTATCAATATAGTATACACAATATGGAACGTACTATTATGTTGGATACAGTCCCTAATCTTTTTGCTTCCTTTTGGGAACAACGGATTTTGAGCTTATTCTATCGCTTTCGACGATGATACTGTTTCTACTGTACTTTTTCAAGTTTTCGAAATGTGTTGTTGAACTTCATTAATATTTCTAATTGCTTTTACACTAATGTACAATCCGTTAAACAAGGCCCATTTACTCATTTGCGACTGTGATAGACCATTTTGAGCATTTTCTATTACATGGGGGATCGTTATCATTACTCTATTATTATATTTATTCGTGTCCCCTTAATTGTCCCCTCGACTATACCTTCACTGAAAAATATGAAGTCAAATATGTTTTTTACAACATCGAAATTCAACAACAATTCACCAACATTTTTGGTTTGTATTCGACAAATTCTCTCCAATCGAAGGCATCCGGTGTTTTTTCTTTAGAGTATACTTTACGCGAAAGAAAGCCAGTATACTAAGCGTTGAATTCAGGGAATAGCCCGGAGAAGACATCCCCCCCCCGGAAAATTTGAGATTTTGTGTTTTCAATGATCAAAAAGTGCAATACCCCCCCCCCCCCCCGGTAACACTGTAATGTCCCCCCGAAGCCACAGTAATCCCTCCCAGAGAAAAGTGCCTGAGTTCAATGCTAGCTATACTTTATGTGAATTTGAATTGCGTTAAAATATAAATATTCTATTCCATTATAAATTACGAAAGTTATTTGTAAAATGCGAGTGTATTAATACTAATTTACATTATTGATCTATAATTTTTAAATACTTATTTAAATTTGTAATATGTATAATTAATTATATTTTAATCCTCACAGGCTTATTTTACGTATCTCATTATTAATTGAAATTACCTGGTTTATAATTTTTAAGATGTGCAGTAATTAATCGCATCATAAATTATAGCAATTAAAAGACATTAAAATATGTTGCAATTGAATTAAGAGCGAAACTGAATTTCATAATTGCATTCATTTTTTTCTTTTAGACTCAACTTTTTAAAATTGCATAATTATGTAAAATTGAAGGAATTTAATCTACTATGAAACCTATTCTCATAAATTTAATGATACTTAAAAAATGTGTGTGTGGCACTCGGGGACTGACGCGGTAAAGCTATTGCATAGCATTTTTTATCAACTTTTGCAAAAATGCCACATCAATGTCTGCCAATGTCTATCGATGAATACCGTGCCGAAGTCTGCCGAACTGAAACGTCGTTAGCCGGAGTGTTAGGATTTTTTCTCGTTACGGAATACCTAGATTCGGACACCGCGCTCAAAGCCCCCGACAAAAGCTATGCAATAGCTTAATAAATTACCAAACAAAATTTGGTCGCGCTACGAAAATTAGATCTCGAGTTATGGGCATTTAAAATTTTTCGATCCTCACAGTGTGGGGTCTCCTGTCACCAAAAATTAACACTGCCTCATAATAAATTACCAATAAAATTTGGCCGCGCTACAAAAATTAGATCGCGAGTTATAAGCATTTGAAATTTTTCGACCCTCACGGTGGGGGGGGGGGGGACTCCTGTCACCAAAAATTAACGCTGTCTCATAATAAATTACCAAACAATATTTGGCCGCGCTACGAAAAGTAGATCGCAAGTTAAAAGCATTTTAAATTTTTCGACCCTCAGCGTGGGGTCTCCTGTCACCAAAAATTAACACTGTCACATAATAAATTACCAAACAAAATTTGGCCACGCTACGAAAATTAGATCGCGAGTTATAAGCATTTTAAACTTCTCGACCCTCACCGTGGAGGTCTCCTGTCACTAAAAAGTAACAATGCCTCATAATAAATTAACAAACAAAATTTGGCCGCGCTACGAAAATTAGATCGCGAGTTATAAACATTTTAAATTTTTCGACCCTCACCGTGGGAAATCTCCTGGCACCAAAAATTAACAGTCTCATAATAAATTACCAAACAAAATTTGGCCGCGCTACGAAAATTAGATCGAGAGTTATAAGCATTTTAAATTTTTCGACCCTCACCATGGGGGGGCGGGGTCTCCTGTCGCCAAAAATGAATACTCTCTCATAATAAATTACCAAACAAAATTTGGCCGCGCTACGAAAATTAGATCGCGAGTTATAACCATTTTAAATTTTTCGACCCTCACCGTGGGGGGTCTCCTGTCACCAAAAGTAACACTGTCTTATAATGAATTACCAAACAAAATTTGGCCGCACTACGAAAATTAGATCGTGAGTTATAAGCATTTTAAATTTTTCGACCCTTACCACGGGGGGGGGGGGGTCTCCTGTCACCAAAAATTAACACTGTCTCATAATAAATTACCAAACAAAAATTGGTCGCGCTACGAAAATTAGATCACGAGTTATAAGCATTTTAATTTTTTTGACCTTCACCTCGGTGGGGAGGGGTCTTCTGTCACCAAAAATTAACGCTGTCTCATAATAAATTACCAAACAAAATTTGGCCGCGCTACAAAAATTAGATCACGAGTTATAAGCATTTTAAATTTTTCGACCCTCCCGGTGGGGGTTCTCCTGTCACCAAAAATTAACACTGTCTCATAATAAATTACCAAACAAAATTTGGCCGCGCTACGATAAGTAGATTGCGAGTTAAAAGCAATTTTAAATTTTTCGACCCTCACCGTGGGGGGTCTCCTGTCCCATAAAATTAACACTGTCTCATAATAAATTACCAAACAGTATTTTGCCAAGCTACCAAAATTAGATCGCGAGTTATAAGCATTTTAAATTTTTCGACCCTCACCGTGGGGGGGTCTCCTGTCACCAAAAATTAACAATGTCTCATAATAAATCACCAAACAATATTTTGCCAATCTACCAAAATTAGATCGCGAGTTATAAGTATTTTTAATTTTTCGACCCTCACCGTGGGGTGTCTCCTGTCACCAAAAATTAACACTGCCTCATAATAAATTACCAAACAAAATTTGGCCGCGCTACAAAAATTAGATCGCGAGTTATAAGCATTTTAAATTTTTCGACCCTCACGGTGGAGGGGGGTCTCCTGTCACCAAAAATTAATACTGTCTCATAATTAATTACCAAACAAAATTTGGCCGCGCTACGAAAACTAGATCGCGAGTTATAATCATTTTTAATTTTTCGACCCTCACCGTGGGGTGTCTCCTGTCACTAAAAATTAACAATGTCTCATAATAAATTACCAAACAAAATTTGGCCGCGCTATGAAAATTAGATCATAAGAAACATAAGTTCGAGACTTGATATCCTAATATCTGAAAAATACCTTGTCAATGTCTGCCGAAGTCTACCGAAGGATACCGTTCCGAAGCTTGCCGAACTGAAACGGTGTTAGCCGAAGTGTTAGGTTTTTTTGTTACAGAAGTGTTAGGTTTTCTCGTTACGGAATTTCTAGATTCGGTCGCTTCGCTCAAAGCCCGCGATAAAAAATCTTTCAAAAATCTATTTAAGTTTTATCTACAAGAGTAAACAATTTCTTAGACTGCTAAAATATAGCATTTCTTTGTATTGTAAGACTTTTAGAACATATATCGAGAAGCATGCTAAAGTTGAACTTTTTTTAGGGGATTAAAATAATGAAAGGAATGCTCCTGTATTGAACAGAATTCTAATTCAAGAGAAAATAGCTGCAGAACAATTACAGGGACATTACTGATGAGCTCTTCTTGTTAGTCACAGGAAAATGTCCATTGTCCACTTTTATCTCTTTCTCCAACCTATACCCATATGTGATTACTTAAAAGACTTTCCTAATCGACCATTATCTACGGTTTTTTTTTTACTAACTTGTGTATAAGTCGACATCCCATTTTAAACTCAGAAATTTTGTCTAAAGTTCTTCGAGTTATACATGAGTATGTACCGTAATTTTTCATTAATATTTTTAATCAATCAGGTGCTTGACATTCAAAAAATTCCTTAACATAAACTGTGTGACATATATGAAACATTTCACAAATAAAGTGGAATTCAAGTAATCATGATTATGTAGTTGTAATTGAGTCACAATAATATTGTGATATAATAATTCTGTTAAACTTAATAATTTCTGTATAAATATTGCACATTGAAATAAACAGTCAAATTCATCAATTGCATATATTTTTATTTAACTGGATTCCAGACGGGAGAAATGAGATAATTATGCACTTTGATTGAATTTCCATTGCATTAGAAATATAAATATGCAAATCTATTATAAATCAATAATGTTTTCGCCAAACATCATAGACGATTGCTTTATTTTATACACTTGATCAATTATATTTATAAACCTTGTTTAACTTAGTATTATGCTTTAATTCATTATTTCCTAAAATACATATTTTATACATATTTTATACACCCCATTTTAAATTGAAATTAATTGCATTTAAAATTATAGATGCGCAGTAATTAATGCATCATAACTTTTAAGCTATATGATAATTTCATCTCATAATAAGTTATATCAAATTTCATCTTCTAATTGCATTCCTTACAGATAAGTAAATATTTATTTATATACTTTTGGAAATTGTTTAATTGATATTGAAGCATTCTTTAACATAAAATTTCTGATGTTGAGCCTTAAACATAAAAAAATAATGACGAGACATAATATTTCACAAATAATTGTCACCCCAATAATTTCTGAACAACCAGAGCTATAGTCACAAAAGTAGAGTCTAGGTACAGTAAAGTAGCCATGCACTGCTGAATGAAACCACCTACTGCACCACCTGAAGGAAAACTGCGTAGTTAGTTAGCTTTCCCATCTCGAAAGCGTAAAAGAGATAAGGGAAAAAGTGATTTACAAAGTTGTAGAGCATCATTGATTTAATACGAAAAGACATCTAGTGGACATTAAAGTGATGAATAGAACGGTTAAATCACGTATTTGTTTTTGATTTTCTACACTATGACGGCATGAAACTCGAACGAAAGGAGAAATGATTATCTTTCGGACAAATGTGCACAAAAAATTTGGACTGTAGCAGACGATGAGAAGTGTAGACATCTCAAATAAAGTTATTTTGTTATAAATAGTTGTTTTTTCTTTCTAAGATTTTTTGTCACTTCACAGTGTGGGAAATCACAAACTAATACGTTTTTAACCATTATATTCTTCGCATTAAGGAGGCACAATCCCGAGACATTGGTCATAATATCGATCTTTTTCTTTTTTTTATACAATATTAATTGAAAGCTTCTTTAATTGTGAATATTTTGACACCTCATTTTTACCTATACGACAATTATATCGCGAGATATTGTAAATTTTGTTTGTAGATCCAATGCAATTACTTATACAAATGAATACTTTAAACTGATTTTTTTCCCTGTTTATATTTTTATAACTTGCTTGTTCGACAAAAATCAAGGCTTTATTTCTAATTTAGATAGAGGCTTCATTTTTTTTTACTTGTTCTTCATGGTGTATTTAATATTTTTGTATATGAATTTAACATTCAAGTTTATAGTTACTTTTTAACAAATATTTAAATTGAGAGTTTGTACAATTTCCTTCATTTTTTGATATGCACGCGTGAAAAAAATTCATATTAAATGTAAAATCCCAATACATCTAAAAATCCATGCACAGTTTTATGTTGTATATTTTAATGAATGTGGGAAAAAAATCAAAGCCAAAATATTCATATTAATAAAAGTAGTGGGGATTTTTAAAAAGGTATTTTTTTTAATTTAAATTTTAGTAAGTAGGCTGTTTTAGAAAAAAAAAATATTTAATTCGTAATATTAAGTACTGTGCCACCACATATATTACAATATTATTCAAAATTGAAAAGATGTTTCAAAGATGCTGTGTCCCCTTAATGTCCATAGGGTGTCTTTTCGTACTAAATCGACGGTGTTTGCTCTACAACGTTGTAAATAACATTTTTCTTGTTCGATTCAATAACCTTTGCTTAAATAGGACAAGGCGAGGTAAATTGTCAAAAGCTTCAGTTCCAGATTTTCGGTATTATATTAATTTACAGTCGAGACGAAATAATTGGATTAACCGTTTACATGCCAAACTAATATCGCAATGTAATAATAATTTTGTTTTTCCTATATTACAGCTTCAAATGTTTTAATTTATGCATACAAATTTAGAAAGTAACAATATATATATATATATATTTCTGCAGTTTTTTTGGCTGTTTTCATTTCAGTTTACGCATTTTGGAACATGATTATTGATTTACAACCTATGCAAATATAACAAATTATCTTCCGCTAAATGCTATTGTATATTATTCGTAAGTATTTTCTCGCATTCCAAACACATTTAGATTCCTAGCAGTAAAATACAAGTAATATAGAAAAAATGATAAAAACAAATAATATATTTTTATGCAAATTAATGAATTTGCATATTCCTTATATTTGTTATAAGTGCTCAAACACAATTTTTTTTTTCAAAAGTTGAAATCAACCTTATATTTTATAGGAAAAATAAGGACATCGTTATTATGTTGAAAAATATATGTTTTTTATTACAAATAATGCAATGTTCCCATTTGAGAGTATTGGCGTTTAAACGGTTGAGCACGCTGAAACTCAAAATATCCATACTAATGGGTAAAGGACGTATAATCCGGCATGGATAATACGGAATATCATGGTGAAAAAAACCCTACCTTATAGAATAATCCTTTTCTTACATTTGTTATAAATATACGAAAAAAGTAGACTCTAGTGGGTTGGAAATTAAAATACTATTATTGTTATAAATATTTCCTTATTTAAAAAAAATGCTCCATAAAATATATTTGCGTAAATTTACAGGTTTTAGTTGAATGATTAGCAGATTTGCTTATTTGTGTTTTGTCAAGTCCAAGTGACATAAGTTCTAGAAACATTTTGTGGAATATGAGATAGAAGAATATAATGTCTCTTAAATTGGTGAAATATCTATTAGAATTGTTCAAATGCAAATTTCAAAAAAATTAAATAAATATGAATTTGAGCACTGGTTTTAATAATAATAAGGAAGGAACAAGTATTTTTGCAAGCAAAAAAATACAGTTTGCATTTTTAAAGGACTTTTTTTTTCCTTTTTCCTTTTTCCCCTTTTCTTTATTCTTCCTATTTTTCTTTTATTATTTTAATTTTTTTTTCAAGGTGTGTGTAATTTTTAGGCGTATTCGCAATTATACAAATATGTATCGTCTATAGTCATCGTCCGGTCTTTTCACACATAACAGAGGAAAAACTGCACAATTAAAACGCTTGAAATTTAAAATATATAATTGTTGCATAATTTTCTGGAGTCATTTCACATTTCATGAAATCGGCTGTAGAGTTTAATTACAGAGACAAACAAAAGTATTTCGTTATATTACGGCTAATAGGACAAATGATGTTAAACTCTTTCGAACGTAATAAAATTTATATGCATCTATAAAGTATACTAAAATGTACATTCTGTACAATATGCTATGCAAATAATAATTGTTATTAATTTACAGAGTCACGCAAAAGTATTCCATTACGTAATGCTATAGGGGAAAACATTATTTGGGGCGTATTTTAATTGCGTTAAACTATTCCACAATTTATGAAATCAATATACGTTGCTGAGGTTTGCTACAAATTATTTCCGGTATAATAGAAAGGAAATAGTATTTACAGGGACACGCAAAAGATTTCACATACTTTACTCTATCCGAAATCCTGCATACTCTTGTACCAAGATCTGGATATTTTTAAAACTTTGTTATAGTACCAAAGCACTTCATTTGCTACGTTTGACGTGCAATTTCCGATACGTTATTTCCTGGTATCAATTTGAATGACTGAAGTTTGAATATTCAAACGTTTACTGTATATCAAAAGGGAAAGTTTATTTGAACTAGAAGTCCAATTACTCAAATCCATTATAAATTCAGTAAAATTCTTTACCACATATTATTAAAATATATAGCATCTACATAGTTTTACATAGTTGATGAGTATTATTTGTAAACTATTTATTTAAATTAGTATTATAATTTAATTGGTCCACACTATAATCCGAAATAAATATAATATCTCATTATGCTTTAGAAATCTCGTTTAATTTAAATTTTCATCTATAACGTTATAATTAATAAGGATTTCATTTAATGAAGAGCATTAAGAATTCTATTGGCCTATTTATGTGGTCTATACACATAATTAGAAATTCGCCCTTTTCTTTGCAAGTGTACATGCAAATTATGGGAAAACTAAAGGTGGATAATTTATTTCAGAGCGTCAGATCTCAACTATATTATCTATATATTTGATGGAACGCTAAGTACGAAAATTATATTGTGATTGCGATTTAAAGTAAACACATTCATTAAATGGAATATTCGTAACTGTAAGCAGTAATTTTGATATGTACAAGTACATGCCATAAAATATTTATGTTTTCACAATTTTATTATCTCAAGATATAATAATAAATTAAAATTTAAGGCTGTTTTAAAATTCAAATTTGGTTTTATTATTTTTTTCTTCTTCAAACATTCAAAAAACAATTATCTTTACTAAATATACATAACATATGCCAATATTTATTTTAGGTTAAAGGGAATTTCAACAGGAAAAAGCGTTTTTTAGCTTTCAACATATTTGTAAAAGTGTTTATGAATTCAATGTGTCTCTCCGTGTGTCTGTTTCTTTGTCCCTGCTCCAATTCACTTAAACCTTTCGGGACCAAGTTTTTTTCAATTTTAAGAAAAAAATTACTTTTACGTTAATAACATTAACACTAACTATCCAAATACATTGGTTACTGGTTAACAAATATTTCATTGTCTGAAACATAACAAATGTTGTTGTTTTGCGCACTATTTAATTAATATTCGTATGACAATTGGCTAAGGAAGAATTTTTGAAAATGTTTAGAAAATATTGTATTACAATAAGATTTAACTTATATTACAACATTCTAGAACTTTTTGCGCTTTATTATACGTAATGTTTTTGGGAAAATAACTTTTATTTTAAATTTAAAGCGTGAAATATATGTTTAAATTGAATGAATTACGAAACATGCAATGAGAATTAAGCAAATAATAATAATTTTTATTATTACTAAATGCCTTAACATATTTGAAGTCATATAGTAAACGCATAGACATATACTAATATTACTACATAAAAAAAGCAGTGAAAGTATTTCTTAAAAAAATTAAATTAAAAAGCATGTAAGGTACCCTGGGGTAATAACGCCAAGCGGGGTAATAACGCCAAGTGCTTATATTTTACATAATTATGAAATAATCAGGTAAATGACACCCATGTGCTCTGCGCAGAAGGGTTTTGAGTCATATAAATCGCAAAAAACAGCTTCAAGTTAATTTGTTTCATTTTTAGGTCTTATTGTTTTTACAAGCAACTAAAATTAACGCTTGATCTAAAATTTGCGAGATACGTTTTGTGATGTGAAGACTATTTTTTTTATCCGGAAATACTTTGTTAATTATATAAATTTGTAGTGCATTTCATGTACTTTTAAAATGTTGTTGAAGATTTTGGATATCTTCTCGAGATAATTTGTAATTTAAAATGTACTGCGCAATAACTATACCGGGGTAATAACGCCAATCCTTGACTTTAGTACCCCGGTTGATTCCCTACAGTGGCCGAGTTACATCCTAAATACTGATTCAAATAAACACAGTTAAAACTGTCCAATGTTTCTCATATTTCTATTTAAGTGGTTGTTTTTAAGCAAAAAGAAGCTCACGGTCTGATATTCTTTTGCCTCATCCCCCCCTCCCACACCACACCTTTATTTTTCTTACACTTTCACAAAAAATTGAACATTTTCAATAGATTAGAATGTAATTTGTCAATTTCTAAGTTTGTAGAGTTTGTATTTTTAGAATTGGGCTATCTACATGCAATTATTCCATCTTATTTCATAGTTTTGTTTGCATGGCGTTATTACCCATATAGGTGGGTAATAACGCCAAATAGCATTGGTCAAGAAAAAACGCCATTACATTTTATGAATACATATCTGTTAAATTATTTTATTTTATATAGATAGTCAATGAGTTGCTGTATCAGATCCTATATTTGTTTGAAAAATACAATCTAAAACTAAGCCGTGAAAATTGGTAGAACCTTAACGTGGCGTTATTACCCCAGGGTACCTTACTATTAATAGTACACCAGACCCGAAGGGGTTGAATATACTCGAATTACCAACAACGGTGCAACTTCGATTATCCTAGCCCAATGGGACTGCTCTCGGATATTGGAATTTCGGTTAATAGAAATTGTGTATGAAAACTCGCCGTGCTTGCGAATCTAATATCTCTTAGAATAAAAAAATAGAACGTTTTTAAAATGATAAATATAATGATATATAAAGCTATTTCACAGCTCAACAAATAAAAGTCTTTTCCAAAGATAACCTTAAGAGAAATTTATTACGCTATTAATTTTTGCAAAACATACTGCCTGCTCCAAATCCTAAAAACAATTAAGTTCAGTTCCAGTTCGGCTCGACGTTGTAGAAAAAAAGGCAAGGCTGATCTCCGTCCGGCACAAGTCTGCTGAAAATTCTAAGCATGAGGCTCAAACATCATGTAACTGTCCAGTAACAAACTCTGCGCTGGATATGTTGCATTTCTGTACCGATGTTGTCAAATTAGCATCGGCTCATGGTGCACATTTATACTTATCCACACAAAAATGATATTCATTTTAAACGGCTCTTATTTTATCGCCTTCGTTGAAAATTTTATACCATATCAGTAGGCCCGCTTAATTTTTTATTGATTCGGCCAGGCAGTGTTAATTTTTTTTCCTCCGGCCGGTCCGTTGAAAAATTGTCCTAATTCTGCAGGGCCGAGCCCGTGTAAATCTCTAAAAGAACCTTTAGCATGGACAGTGAGAAACAAAAGTATGGTCTTTCTCAAATTCATTCACAAAAGAAAAAAAACAGACTTTGTTATTGGCTCGGTTAACAGAAAATTCAATTAAACGATGTTTAGTCAATTGAGGTCTTACTGTAGCTAATATGTGTTATTTAAGTTTATTATGGCTTGGTTGATATTGAAAATGAAGTGTATACCATTTATGGTTACCTTACAAAAACTCACAAAAGTACTCCCTTACATAACTGTCAATGGAGAAAAATCTTTTTTCAATTCATTTTATTGATATTACATTATTTCAAACATGATGAATATGATGTGCACCATTGGGCTGGACGATAAAATGTTCTGAATACGGTCTATAATAAGTAGTGGTTATAGTTTGTTTCCAATGACACTAAAAAGTGTTCTGTTGCATTATGTTGAATCGGGTAAAATCGTTCTCAAAGAATTTTGGTAAGATTACACTGCCTTAAACTTAATAAAATTCATATGTAGCATAGATTAACTGGCAACACGGTCTCTATAGATTATAGAGTTGTAGCCATTGTACAGACAGGCGCAAAAAAAGTTTCCAATTACATTATGATCTATAGGGAATAATCGTTTGCACTGTATTTTAATAATGCAACACTATTTGAATGAAACTTTTATGAATTACTGAGGTGCAATACAGAATGTTTTCTATAGCTTATTGATTGCGTAAAATTTGTCGTTTATTAACAGAAACATTCAAAATAATACCAACAGTACTGACAGGGATCAATGACTGCGAGATGTGTTTTATAAACCGTGGAATGGACTTTAAAACATCGCTAAATTTTAGAGTGTTATGAGGTATGTATATCATACATGGCTGCACGAAAACATTACCATACATTATCAGCAATGGGCAGGACTGAAAACAAATTTCGACTATTTTTCTTTTAAATTTTTGTTTAGATGCCTCATTTCATTCCATGTCCTTTCTCAACTGACTAAAAATACAACTACTCCTTTTAAAGTTTTTAAAGTAACAATTAGCGATAATTTAAATCTCTTGTCGTACAGATACAGGTTCAATATATAAAACAGGTACACCAATTATTTTTTTAACAAATGAAATTAACACCAGGGCTATTACATGCGACTATTATTTTTATTTCTAACTAGCACCACTTTTTCAAAAGAGAAATCCTTAACTCATACTTTCACATAATTTCCCAGAAAAGTTTTCTTCAAAATGTGTATTAGAAAAATGCTGGTGCGAACAGAATACAAAAATAGTTCCTTGTGACAACCCTGTAAATAGATTATTGAAGAAACTTCCTAATCATAATATTACAGGGTGTTTAAAAAATAACGATCCATTTCTGTGAAAACAATAATTTAATGATGTCTTTCACAGGTGTTTCAAGAAATACTCTCCTTAGAAGAATAAATATCCATAGATTCCGTTAAAGTTGGTAATGAAACACATGAAGAAATGCGTCAATTGGACCATCGAAAGTATGAAAAACCGCCACCAACAAGGGACAATATCTGGCTACTTGTAAATAAATTCAGGTGAACCGATTGTTTCTATAAATATCGTCTCCATTCATTTATGTGGAAAAAGCATCACGAAGATATTGTAGCCTTCGTTTCCATGGTAATTTATTTTTCTTATTTTATGTTTTTGGCAGCATTTTCTGTGATCTTAAGTTTGTCTTTTTATTCGAATGTGAAAAGATGATGGAATTGAGCCGTCTGTGGCTCTTTCGTTTTTTGATGTGAAATAAAAACGCAATTGCAATCCATATTTGTTGCGTTAAATTGAAAGAATTGGCGTGTGTTATGTTTCTTATTAGTTTAAAAACACTACGAACACCGATATAGCCAAGTGTTGATAACAACCCAGGACGTTTTTTCATCTGCCACGCTACCAGTTCGTCTGAATTTGTTCACAAGTAGCCTTATATAGCCCTTGTTGGTGGCTGTTATCCGTATTTTTGATGGTACAGCTGAAGCACCTCTTCATATGTTTTATCACCCAGTTTCCAAGAAACGATGGCTATTCTTTTTCCCTAGAAGAACATTTCTTCAAACGCCTGTGAAAAAAAATCAACAAATTAATGTTTTCATAGAAATGAATCGTTATTTTTTGGAACAACCTGTATATCAATGGCATGGCAATCCGAGTATAATTACTTGAGTTAGAGCCTGAAGAGATAGATGGCAAACATACAAGCAATAATACAAACATACAACCAAGAAGATTTAGACAATGTGAATTCATAAACACTTTTCAAATAATGCTGCAAAGAGTAAAAAATAATTTTTTGCCGTTATGTAATTATTTTTTCCTCGGCTGAAAAATAAAATGGTTTATTTATTTTCTGAAGAAGTTTGCATATTTTTCTGAAAAATATTACTATATGCTTTGCAATTTATCATAGTAAATATTTCGAGTATTAAACTCATACTCTATGATGTTGTCTCCAAATTTTATTTTATTTATTTATATTTTTTAATGTGAAACGAAAACCTTTAAACAAAAATATAAATTTGATTTTCAAAAACCAATATTGCTGCTCTAAGATGCATTTTATGTCCCACGAGATATACTTTTTTTTATCCTTCAACTCTGCAATAACGATTTTAAAAATCTCCATTCAATGTACTTTTTCCTCCATTTATTTGTAAATTGACCTCAGCAATTCTATTTCTTTCCCTCATAAGAATCTTCAAAAGAGATTCTCCTAAATATGGCATTATCCAAAGAAACTTTCCAAAATAATGGCGAATTTGAAATCTAATTTGGCCATTAGATTTCAAAATACAGAATTTCGTTGAAGATATATCATTACAACTTCAAGATGAGGAGCATTTTATTTAATAATAAAATTGAAATGCAGAAATATTGGTTAAAAGTTTTTTTTTAATGGTTTTATTTCCTAGGCAGTGTTTTTTCAAAATTTTTATATTTCTGCTTGCTTGAATCAATGCTTAAAAGTTCGGGGCACATTTAAATCATGATGATGAACATTATTATTTAATTTACTTTTTATTACAAAAGGTATTCATAAAAGAAACCTTTATCGATATATGAGCCCCTAGGGATTGCACCGTTCGAAGAAATGGGATAAAATCTCAGATGCAGGTATTTTGAAGTGTTCCTCAAAAAAAAAATCGCTAAAATACACGAGTTTTTCTAAATTATTTTTTAAGCATGATATTTTATAGAAGACGCTTTAGCACCAACGTCTAAAAAAAAGTAAACAAGACAAAAGCTAAGAATAGAAACAATTTATTAAAATTTCATGGTCAAAGACTTACTAAGGAACTGCAAGAAGTGTAAGTCACCGATTTTGACGAAAGTGGTATCGTTGGAAAGATCCCATTAAGAGGAGTAAAAAACTCAATCGTACTACCCGTTGGAATTTAAACGTTTTCAAGATATCCGACAATTTTTATCACGTATCTAATGCACACTTACTAGGAAACTGCATTAAATTACATAAATTGTCGGGTATCTCGAAAACGACTCATTTCCGATGGGTAGTTCTATTGAGTTTTTTACTTCTCAAAATGATATCTTTCCAACGACATCATTTTTGTCAAAATTGAGACAACAATGTTTTGCGGTCCTCTGTTAAATGTGCACTAGCCCAGAATGCACTAACTACGTGACTTAAATTATCGAATATCTCGAAAATGGCTCATTTCCGATGGATAGTTCTTTTGAATTTTTTACTCCTCACGATGAGATCTTTCCAACAATGCCACTTTCGTCTAAATCTAAACTATTTTTTTTTTCGATTTCCCAGTAAGTATGCACTAGCTACGTGTCATAAATTACCTAATATCTCGAAAACGACTCATTTCCGACGGGTAGTTCTACTGAGTTTTTTAATTCTCACAATTAGATGTTTCCAACGGTACCACTTTCATTAAAATCGGTGACTTACACTTCTTGCAGTTCCCTAGTTACAGCATTAGAGTAGAGCTATTAACTTAACAAGGATAAAATTATAAGCTTAATCACTAAAATCGTGCGCCGGAGAATGCTACCTCCATAAAAATCTCTAAATTCTGACACTTATGTAAGAAAAAAAATGGTTACGTGATTTGTATGAAACCTTTCTAAAGCAATGTTATGTTTATGAAACCACTTAATTTATTTCTCAAATCCCATAATGGCACCAGAATTTTGGTATAATGTTTGTTCGTTAATTGTATATTTAAAAAATAGCTTTTTTTAATTTCCAAAAAATTTTTACATAAATTCCAGCGTCATTCATTTATTTTAATACTTTAGAATTGGAAGAGTTTTTTTTCTAAAGGGGCGGAACCCAATATAAGTTCACCGCATCATGTTAAGAAATTGGGACCAGATTGCATATAACTCAAATATTCCACTATCTTCGTTTCTTTTGCATGGCGCAATTAGAAAAAATATAATAATATTAATCCGAAAATAAAACATATGAATTTAATTTATTAAACTATATAGTCTATATAAAAATACAGAAAACATTCTGAATCAATTGTTAAAGATATAATATAGTACGTTCCATTTTTCTTTGATATCCACTGCGAGCAAAACTATAAGAACGGAATTGTTTCATGACTTATAATAAGCCTACAAAATTAGTTATAGAAAAAAATGCTTTTTATATTGGTACTTCTAGCTTTTAAACAAACGATATTTATTGTCAAATTAACAAAATACTACTTCTATAAAACGCAGTTGTGAAAACTGTTAAAATTAAACTTTAATCGTATATGTAAGCAGTAAAAAATAATAAAGATATGTTATTATGATAAAGTTATCAATCAAAGTTCTTGTGCTAATATTCCAAAATGAATAAAGAGTTATAACATAAGAGTTATATATAAAAGAGTATATATAAAGAGTATAAAGAGTTATATATAAAAAAGAGTATAAAGAGTTATATATAAAAAAATTTATTCAACTTTGACTCAATCATAGAATTTTTTTCCCGCGAAATCTAAACCCGGCATCATTTTCACCATATCAAAATTTACAAATGCTTCGCATCTGTATTCATCTTTTCAAAAAAATTGGCATTTTAATTTCATCATTTTGATTCAAAACTTGAAGTTTTAATACTATTAGCTGAAACAGATATTAAACTGTTGATATTCTTTTATGTGTAAATCAAATTTTGTAAATTAAATCAAAATTCACCGGGTTTTATAACAGAAGAGATTTAAATTTCAATTTTTTCCCTTTTGATGAGAAAAGTGGCAACATAAAGATACAGCAATGAATTTTTTCCCCTTTTTTCCCTTTGCTTTTAATAGAAATGGAGTACTCCTGTTGCCACAATTAGAAAAGCAGTATTAAAAGCTAAAAAAAAATAATATTTCAAAAACAAATTAAGGTACAGCTTTCAAACAAATTTCATTTAAAAGTACATTTCTTTCCCTACACGATGGTGTAAAAATAGAAAATGTGCGGCATTTAGAAGTTTAAAATTTTTTAGTAGCAAAAATTGCCATACCGAAAATTCATTTAAAATTTGAAAGTGTTGCCATGCACAAAATGACGTATGCGTTACGCAGAGATACGTTTGGCCTTTATAATATAGATACTACATGTCGATTGGACTTATTTTGTGTTTAATAATTTCAATGCAACATTGTAGCGTAGAGTTTAGGGGGAACTGGGGCACATTGATACAGCTTTTTTCTAAGAATTTTTTTGGTGTCCAGAAAGCAAAAATTTGAAATTATTTTTCAATGTGGTGCCAGCGAAACTTGTGTAGTGTGTTATAAAAATGTACAATCGTTGTTTTACATATTATTTTTGCATGTAATTTTAAAAAAATAAAAAAAAGTCATTTGTATCAATGTGCCCCACCCCCGGGTCAGATTGATACACCTCATGCGGCACTTTGATACTTCTGAGAAAAATGGAGACAAAATAACACCAATGCATATTTTTCATAGAAAAATAGTTAGCAAACCATTTTATATTTATTTATAGAAATTCAAATCATCCACAATTTATTTGTAAGTAATATTAAAGCAATAAAAATTAAATGAATAATGACTTGATGTTCTGGCTGTTCCTTGTCTGATTGTTGGCTGTGGTAACATTGCCATATCTGTCACTTCAACCCCAGCATTATCTTCTTTCTTAAGAAAAATGAAAAAAATACCAGGTTTTTTGTTTATAAATCGGTTTATAAACAAAAAAGAAGGATAATTTTATAAAAAAAATCTGTTTATAATGTAATTATCCTTTGCTGTTCTGCAGCTTATTTCTTTATTTAACATTTCTCATCTCGAAAATACTTTTTTCTCTGGAAAATCGATATAAATTCGAGATTTGCCAGGTCGCCGTCCTTTTCTTTTGTTAGTTCTACTAGCACTAGATGTTGGGTAAATTCGTAGGCATTCTGTTTGCAAAAATACTATAAAATGTTCTAATATATATATATACATATATATATATATATATACATATATATATATATATATATATATGTATATATATATATATATATAGCTATTTTACTTCAATAAAAACTAACATTAAAAATTTTTGGCGAAAAATAGTTGGATTACGAAGTGTATGGTAAAAAAAAAATAAAAGATAGTGAAAAAATGAACTAGAAAAGGATTTAGGTTGTATCAATGTTTCCCGACATAGACTGTTACAAGGTACCCCATACAGCCGTTTTGAATAAAATGAGTCTCAAATCCAGCACTTCATAATTTATCTAACAATAAAGAATGAGGAACTGATAAAGAGTGGTTTTACTTGTCAGGGAGAGTATTATTTTCGGTTGAAAATACTGGAGTAGTTGTATAATACCATTTCAATTGTGCAATTCAAATTTACATTTGACCTACTACAACAATAAATTACCTGCCCCATTTCATCAAACTACTGAATCATCCCAAGACTTTCTGTATGTAGTTTAGTGCACTAGCATTACCTTTTGGGGCTGTTGTGAAACTTCATGTAATGACCCTGTGAGCAGTAGAGAGGATGTATCAATGTGCCCCAGTTCCCCCTATATTGTTTCGAATTTGTTGAGGTGACAAAACTCGTCATCTCTATAAAATTACAGATATTAATACTGCTTTTGATTTATATTTCGCGATTTGACCAATTTTTTTAATATATTGCGCATTAAAATATCCCAAACGTTCTTCGTGGTATTTAGGTTTGGTCCACTGACTGGCCAGTCACGTTTCTACAAACCACTTCTTTGTGTCTTTTTCAGTGAGAATTTAATCATTATCTTGTTAAAAATTTTGTTAAAGCCGTTAATTTTCCCCCTAAGTTTTGGCATTCTGGCATGTTGATAATAAATATTTCTATTTTGTTTATTCCCCTGTGAAAGCAATTATAAATTTACCTTACGAGAAAAAATCCGCCAAAAGTTTTAGGAACCCTCCATCTAATTAACGTGTGGAAAAGATGGGCTTTTAAATTTTAAAGACCACGCCGATATAAATTAATATCATCCGGAATGTCGAATTTCAACTTCTTTTGAGTAATGAAGCTAATTTTAGATCAAGTGGTTTGTTGCTTCTGGTGTTTCCCTTCAAACGGAATGCATACTTTATTATTCCTGATGTTAAACACGAAAACCGGCCTGGTTTTACATCTTTAAGAGCTCCCGATGTTTTTATATCTTCTAACAGTCGATACTGATGCTAGCGTCTTTATGTCGTTTCCATTTTCCTTTGCTGCCCTCTTTTACTTGGAACTGTGCGAACAATCAAACTTTTGGATCGTTTTGAAAGATTTTCGGGCTACCCTGTAGATTCTGCAGTAACATAAATAGTTGGATTCTGTAAGAAATTAAAAATGGCAGTCTTTGAATGTTTAATTTTATCAGCAATTTTTGAAACCGTGTTCCTATATTGTTATAAGGTAGAATTTGACAGCTTTTGGAGAAAAAAAAATATTTTGCTTCATCCTGTGTTCCACATGTTTTACAAATTAAACGAATCTGCTTATAATCTCTTTTAAATGGGGTTTTAAATGATATGCCAAAAACGTACGCCAATCGGGTTCAGCGTTTTCGAAATATTTACTGCGTTCTTATCATTTTTTTGCTCCTGAAGAAATTTAGCAAAATACATATTTTTAAATATATTAATATATATATATATATTACAAATTTTAATTTTTTTTTCGACAAAACTAACCTTTATACTATCTTAATTTTCTTATAATAATATTCCGTACTTACTTCAACTTATTAAATTAAAATCTTGTTTTTAGATCTAATCTGTTAATCTTTATGGAAACGATATAAATTCTTAATTCGCCTTAAAAAACATTATTTCCAGCATGCGTAAATTTAAAAAGATGGCTCTAAATTAAAAATATTCTTAATTAAACTTCATTTCTTAATATTCTAAATAAAACTTATTTTTTCTATGTTTTTATCAACCCTTTTTAAGAAAGTCTTATTAAATTTATTCCAAACCATACCTTTCAAAAAATATCATTATTTTATTTTATTTATTTATTTATTTTCTCTCAATCAACATTTGATATTGTGCATATCAATAAATTCATTTCTTTTCTTTTTCTCCTAAAATTAATCATCTATAAAAATCGTCTGCCTAAGATATTTAAAATTCTGAGTCGATTATAAATTGGTTAAATAATATTTTTTTTAAATAAAATTGTTGTCTGTCAAATAGTAATCTCGACTCTGGGTATGAGTTATGTTTACATAAAACAATGATAGTTTGAGACTAAAGAATGTTTTAGAATTTTCTTTTTAGATTTAAAAGGAGGAAGCCTCGAGAGGCGGTAAGAAGAAGGATTTCTTGAGTTCTCTCTTCCATGAGTACGGCTGGATGTAGTAAATGATGGAATATTTTTTTGGATGTTTCGGTAAAAGATCGTCTCCAAAAGGAGCTTTTCTCTCTATTATAGCTACATTTTAATAAAATGAACTTGCAGCCGCCAAGAAGTGATTATTTGGATCTTCTACATTTATTTACTTTGTTTTTTCTCGCTGGCCATGACTTCTGTGCGGAGAAAGGGAAACCTGGCAATGATGTTTCTGCACCCCTAACTTTAAAATGTCACATATATATAATCAATTTTTATATACGATTAATTTAATATTAATTGAAATATTATATATTAAGTTTTAACGCAAAAATATCTGCATTTGCAGAGTAAACGTGAACTGATTTCTTGGTTTTTATATCGTTCCTATTATTTTGCACTTCACTATAGATATTATCATCGATGCCGTGATTTAACATCATGTTAGGCTTAGCAATATATATATATATATATATATATATATATATATATATATATATATATATATATGTATATAATACAGTTATAAGTTGTATATAAGTTGTATATAGTTGTATATAGTACAGTTACTGAATATTTGAAAAAAAATAAATATAAAATATAATTTTTTTTTTTTTTTTTTTTTTTTTTTTTTTTACAACATAATTTGAAAGCACAAAAATAAAACTGTAATAAGTAGTAGATTCAAAAGGTAAAATTATGCTAAGTACTATAACTGTTCCGATCGCAACAAGTATAATTAACATGAAAAAACATAACATAAGCATATCGGAAAAATGCTTAGATACCTTCTAAAAATACCTTTTTGGAATTTTAAACCAAAATAAACGCTTTTTATCTTTTAAAAACACTTTTTTTTTTACTTTGCTTTTAAAAGATGTTTCATATTAATACAAATTACAAACCCTTTTATTAATCTTTTAAAAACACATTTTTACGTTAAAAAATAACAGAAAACACATTATATATTCTCAAAGCATTATAAACTCTTTTTTCATCTTTTAAAATAAAACCAAAAGAATAACTGCTCTGGTGACAAGCAAAATATAATTATATCATAAAAATTTGAAAAATATATTTTTTATCATCTTAAAACAACAAATTCTTTTACATCTTACAAAAACGCTTTTTTAACTTATTTTTTACAATACTTAGTTCTATTACAATATAAACAATAAATTCTTTTTATAATTCAAACACTTTTTTTAAACAGATTTATTACTTTTAAAAACATGTTTTAAAAACTTTTTAATTAGTGAAGCGAAGACTCATACACAGCACAATATTACTTTTTGGTCATATATAACTAGGGTGCCATTTCTTTAAAAAATAAATCCTTTTTATAATTCAAACACTTTTTTTGCAAATTTATTACTTTTCAAAACATCTTTTAAAAACTTTTTAATTAGTAAAGCGAAGACTCATATACAGCACAATATTACTTTTTGGACATATATAGTAGGGTGCATATTAAAATCTTTTGTCGAACATAACTCAAAATATATTTGATGTATTCTATTCAAATTTTGACAGCAAGTACCTATGAGAGTATGAGGCTGATAACAAGTTTGTCCTATTAAAAAAGTCCTTCCGGCTGTATCGGGAGGAAGAGGTAACTTTCTTATTCTTTACTTTTCTTTAAAAAAATTAAGTTACATTATTCAACAATACAAAGCTCAACTTGGTGGAACACGGTGATGGAAGATTCAACAATTGTTTTTGTCAATACTGAATATGAATGTGAATTTCAAGAATTTAATGGATTTTATACAAGCTGGTTTTATTTAAAGCGATTTATATTCGGTATAATGAAGCGCCATTTTAAAACAACATGATGGGTGAAATTAACCAATGATGTTGATCGAGACATTAGTCAGTCTTGTGCACATGCTCACTCACATCGAAATCGGTTGATATATGGGAGTGTTGTTGCAGGCAAATAGATTTCTCAAAATGTCACCAGACTTTAAAAAGTTCAAACTTTTAGACATAAGCCATATTTTAAGATAAAGACAAAACAATAAATGCTTCCTAATCCTTGTATTAAGACCAAACATTTCAGGAAATCCTTTTTCCTATTTCTATTCTTATAATTATTTTTACATTATTATACATTTAAAAGTCAATTTTAAATGGCTGCGATTTTGAGACAAGATTGCTGCAACTCAGTCATTGTTTAACCCCTTGAAGGGCACCGGTATATGTTATATACCACTTAATTTTAATTCTCAAATGCCGCATTGACACCAAAATTTAAGAATCAACTTTTGTTTCATATGATATACTCGAAGAAAAGCTTTTACTTTGTTTCGTATAAAATTGTTTGTAAATACCGGTGTCAATCAATCATTTTAACAATTTAGTAGCAGAAGTGCTTTGCCCCTCAAGGGGTTAAGATATAGAGAAAACAAAAATACTCCGAATTCATTGCATCAAGGTCAAACACATAAAAAAGTATTTTTCAATTTCTATTTTTTTTTTTACTTCATTTTAAATTTTAAATTTAAAAAGAAATTCAAATAACCTTCTATTTTGAAACAAGGTGGCGAATGAAGTTGGTCAACGAACTTGATCGAGACAGCTGTATGTACTATGAACACACCAAGTCCCATCCAGATTGGTTCAATAATACACGTTATCACAGGACAAAAATCAGATTGTTACAAAATGTCAGTCACACTAGAAATTTAAAGTGCTATAACTCAGCCATTTTTTTAGATACAGTCGAAACAAAAATCCCCTGGAGCCTTTGTATCAAGATAAAATACATAGAAGAAAAATCTTTTTTAACTTCTAATTTTTGTGTACTTAATTTTAAATTTTAAATTAAAAAATGGCCGCCATTTTTAAACAAGATAGCAGATTACACTGGCCAACAAACTCGGTTCAAACATCGGTGTATACTATGTACACACCAATACTATGTACACATACGCCTGTTATTATGTGACAAAAATCAGACCATTTCAAAATGTCAGCCATACTAGAAATTCAAAGTGCTATAACTCAGCAATTTGTTAAGATATAGAAAAGCAAAAAATGCTCTAAAATTTTTGTATTACGGTCAAACACAAACAAAAAAAATATTTTTCCATTTCTAATTTTTTGTACTTAAATTTAAATTTTTGAATTAAAAAAAAATCAAATGGCAGCCATTTTGAAATAAGATCGCGGGTGAAACTGACCAACAAACTCGGTTCAGAAATTGGTATATTCTATGTACACATCAAGTTACATCGAAATCGGTTCATAAATATATATCTTATTATATGACAAAAATCAGACCATTTCAAAATGTCACACTAGAAATTCAAAATGCTATAACTCAGCCATTTTTTAAGACAAAGACAAAACAAAAAAGGCTCTGGAATTTTTGTATCAAGGTCAAACGAACAGAAAAAATAATTTCAATTTCTAAATTTTTTGTATTTAATTTTACATTTTAAACTTTCTGAAAAATTCAAGTGGTTACCATTTTGACACAAGATGCGGATGATGCTGGCCAACGAACTCGGTCGAGACTTTAGTATGTACTATGCACACACCAAGTTTCATTAAATCGGTTCATAAATACGATAGTTGCAGCATGATAAAGGTCAGATATATATACACATATATATATCAACATTTGAACGAAGGTTGATTTTAGAGTCTGAGGGTCATGATCGGTGAAAATATACCAAAATTTTCAGGAAGTGCTTTTCTACGGATGGCTGCAATAGGTAGCTATTTATTTTTTATAATGAAAGCTACCTAAAATAAATAAATTTCAAATTTCTTTAAAATTATATTAAAATAGTCGGATTTGGCAATCCCAAAACTTTCTTCTATCTACATGTTAATACTTCAAATTTCGCTATCACAGTACCAAAATTAAGTAACAATCTATGCTCATCTGTATCATGAAAATTCTAAAAATATTCAAATTTAAAAAATAATAATTATAAGTTCATTGAATTATATGAACAGTAAAATGAAATATAAACATCGCATCTTACAAACAAATGATTGAAATTATGCATCCACCATCTTACTAGGGAAGATCCGCAACTGCTAGTTCGGTATTTTGTCTAGAGTGGTGTCAGTGTAAAGCTCTTACATTGGAGATCAAGGAAATATGTAGAACTACCGTATGAAAACATATGGTGATGAGTTATAGGTCAATGTATTTTTGTCATTTATTGATTTCTCCAAGTTGCTAATTATAAGGAAATGGACTAACTATATGAAAAGACACGCTGTATAGTAGAAAAGATAATTTGATGGATTACAGAGAAGACCGTTTATGCTTTGTGGAAAAAGAAACGTCATAAATGTTAATGTATTTTTGAACAGAAATATCTAAAGCCAGTGCATAATTCAGGGGGTGGCCAGGAGGGGGATATTCTCAACGGAAAGATTTAAGATTTTGTATTTTAAGTGGTCAAAAACTGCAATTGCTTTCTGGAACTCTATAACTTCTCTCCCCGAGGTCACAGAGTCCCTCCCAGAAAAAAGTGTCTGAATTCACCTGTAACCGAAGCACGAGTTTTTCCAACACCAGGTACACACAATGAAAGAAAGTGTTTCGCAGTTATCACAGGTGTTATTATTTAAGTTAAAACCTGCATGTGTAATTAATAGAAAAACGGGATCGTTTCTCAAATTAAAGTCTTTCAAAGGCATACCGTCGCATGTCATCGAAGATGAGCGACGAGGATTGGTTACAGGCCAACTAATGCAATTTTATTATGCTTTCTCTGGTGGTCATATCAGCATCTCCTCAAACAATCTGATGAGATATTCCACTATTCTCTTTATTAAGTACTTGTATTGTTGAAAGAAATAAACATCTAACGGCTGAAGAAATCTTGTTTTGCTCGGCGGGATAAAAAAAAAAAATAATCTCCACATTGAATCCAAATGTCTTGATGCATATACATAGTCCAACTATGAAGCCAACACCATGATTGTTTCCTGTTCACTAATGTTATTTCTCGCTCGAAACGCGTCCTGTGTGTTTTTACACTTTTATGGTGATTTATACAGTTTTATTCTTTAATTACAAAACAAGTTTTACTGAAATCGATTGAACAGAATCTTTAAAAATACAAATTTTTCGTGATACGGGTTCTTTAAATATATAACTTTCCCCTATTATTCCCCAAATAAGTAGCGTAGGCCAATATGTGATATAATAAAACCTTCCTTGGAAAATTTTCAAATTAATATTCCGTCAAAATCCACTCAGTAAAATTCAAATTATAAGAAGACTCAACTAAATTCTCATTTGCATATTATGTATATATTAGGTATATTTTAATTTTTTAGCTGCATACATTTTAAATAATACAATTTAACACAATAACACAATTTATTATGCAATTTATTATTTAGTACATATATATTAAATAACACAAAAAAATATATATACAAAGACTGTTTTAATGACTTCCATAAGTTAATATCTAACAAAAATCTTGTTTCCCCTTACATTAAAAAAATATTCCAAATGAATTATTTTATTGATTACTAACAAAAAGGACTATTTTATTGAATACTAATGAAACTGAAAAATTGCAGTATTTGGTAAAATTTCTCGATTAACGTTATGTATTGATTCGTGAAACTTCAAAGCTAGGCCATATTTTTAGACGTTGTCGATTAATTATTGGATATGAAACCCAACTCATCAGCATTCAGCTATTAAAATAAAGTTACATGTCCCGTAAAGACATCATTAATGAACAGATGAAAGAAGTAAAGGGTAGGATTTTTTTTATATCACGTTATATCCTAAAATAGAACACTTATGGTTTCTAAAATTAAACATCGTATTGTAAGGATTGAACATTTTAGTAGAATGCTCTGGTATTCGAAAATTGAAGAATGACTAATGTAGTGTTAATTTTACTAGATTACGTATGAAATGTACAACAACAAAATCTCCTTTTAGCGTTAAATACTTAACCACAAATTTTCTATTTAGGATGATGCATCGATTAGTTCAGATTTAATTTTTTAACTCTTTTTTCTTTTTAATTTCTTCCTTTTATTCATAGTATGCATTTTCCTTCATTCTTGTCCATTTTCTTTTTTCTTTTAATTCTTTTTTCTTACTACTTGAGCAACTTTCGATTACACTGCACTAGTTACACTGTTAAAAATCTTGCAGCATTTTGTACAGTCATTTCACCGTTTTCTGAAAAACCAGTAACATAACCGTAATTTAACTCGATTCTAACCATAAAATTGGTAATAATAAGTTCAGAATAACGTAAAAAGACGGTTGTTTTACTTTTTTTGTAGAAAACGGTCAAATGCCTAGATAAAATGCTGCAGATTTTTAACAGTGTAGGAAACTTAATACACTGAAAACTACTCGGATGTAACAATCCCAAAACTTTCTTCTGTCTCATACACGCTAACACTTCCAGAAAAAATTAAACAGAGGATCGTCACCGAATAGGTAATTTACACCGAAATTTAATCTGCAACAATTTATTTCAAGTTTTAACTGATCTGAAATTTGATGAAAATTGGTACACTGTAAAAAAATAAAAAATAAAAAATGAGATAAAAATAGAAATAAATAAATAAAAATCGTTAAATTTAAAGCAAAAACTGCTTACAGCAATGTTGCCAGCATATTGAAGTAAAATTAGATGTAAATTTTTTTATTGCATCTTATTTTACTGCAAGTTTTACAGCAAAAACTACTGGCAACATTCCGTAAATTCAATGGATTTTTTTATGTGTGTGTATCAGTATTTGATATAGAATCATTGCAAAAATCGTAAAAAAAAAATTATGGAAACGCCACCTGTTGAACAATTTACTCTTAAAGCTAAAGAATACTAATTTATATCAAGAACTGATTGAACTTGAAGTTTGATGAAAAATCGTGCATTAGTTCCTGGGATAAAGCTATTGCGATATTATTGAATAATGCCACATAGCAGGGCCACCTGTTGAGCGATTTACTCCAAAAACTAAAGAATAGTCATTTATATCAGGGATAAACTGAATCCGAAGTTTGGTGAAAAATCGTGCATTAGATCCTGAGATAGAGCTATAGCGATAATAATGAATAACGCCACATAGCAGCGTGATTTACACCAAAACATAATCAGAACCATATTATATCAAGGACAAATGAAATCTAAAGTTTTGTGAAATTCCGTCCGTTAGTTATTGTGATATAGCTATTGTAGAAATCGTGAAAAAGGCAGCATAGCAGCGCCGCTTGTTAGGCGAGATACACAAAAAACTAATCAGTTCCAATATATATCAAGGTCTGACTGAATCTGAAGTTTTGTGACATTCCGTGCATTAGTTCTTAAGATAGAGCTTCCACAATATTCATACCACATATAGACATTTTGTAAAAAAAAAGGGGGGTGGAATTTTTGACCCACAAGACGTGTAAATTCGTCGAAGACCGGAATTCAAAAGTTTTCACGAATCCAATACTTTCTTTAGAAAAAAAAAAAAAAAAAAAAAAAAAAAAAAAAAAAAAAAAACTGTAATTTTACAGAAGTTGCAAATATCTGTATGCTTACTGAAATTTTATCCGTTCACGGTACAAAAAAAAAAAAAAAAAAGATGTAGATCTATAAAATTTGTTTTTGAAGAGTTTCAGAAATTGTAGCTTTACAAACGAATCTATAAAATTTACAATAATCTTAATAAAATTGTATCTGTAACCCGGGCTGCAGTTACAATAAAATTCAAAGTATCCCCATTTCCCCCCAAAAATTCTTAGTAACATTACACATCTGTTCAATTACTGTGCAAACGTGTATCTGTTATATGGAATTTTGCATTTGCCGTTAGATAAAATGTTCTAGGATTCCCAGTTTCCTAAGACATTTTTAGTAATTTTACACATTTTTTTTCCTTCTGTATATATAAGGAACTTACTACTTAAGCAACTATTACTTTCTAGCGACTTCGAATAATTTATGATAAAGATAGAAGTATTCCGATAATGCAATAGAACCATAGCTGCTAACTTTTCTTTTTTATACTAGAAAAATTTAACTGAAAAATTTTCTTTATTCAAATGACGGATTGCGATGATTTGCTGCGATAAAATTTACCATACAGTTTTTGTGGTAAAAAAAAAAAAAAAAAAAAAAAAAAAAAAAAAAAAAGTTGGAAATTGCACGTAAAGCGTAGCAAATGAGGTGCGTTAGTTGATAACGAAGTTTTGAAATATTCCGATCTTGCTGATATAGTAGAACGTACTTTGGATACAGTATAGTGGTCGAAATCTTTGTGTTCCTTTAAATACGCAGGAAGTAATTTTTATTATACTTCATTAACGTATATCTTATTCATAAAATGTGAAGTAGTTTAATATAATTAAAACACCCCCCAAACAATGTTTCCCCGTATAACATTATTTAGTGGAATACATTTGTGTAGCCCTGTAATTTAATAATAAATATTCTTTGCATCACAGATTGAACAAAATGTATTTTTTAGTACATATTTCATAAATTCATGTCAATTCTGTTATACTCAAATGAGTGTAACACCATTAAAATGCATTTGAAAAAAATTTCCCCCATTGACCGTAATGTAACGCAATACTTTTGATTATCCCTGTAATTGATCAATGCATCCGATTTTCATAACATTTGAAATGACTCGACAAAATTATGCAATAAATATACGTTTTAAATTTCAAACGATTAAAATGCATTTGAAACTTTTTCCCCATTGACCGTAATGTAACGGAATCCTTTTGATTGTCCCTGTAATTGATCTATCCATACGATTTTCATAAAATTTGAAATGACTCGACAAAATTATGTAATAATTATGTATTTTAAATTTCAAACGATTCGATTGGGTAGTTTTTTCGTTGTTATATGCGGACGGACAGACAGCTAGACGGACAGACAGACGGACTGAGCGACAACAATAGGTGCTACGTATTTACATGATTACGAACGCACCTAAAAAAGGAAGATGTTGGCAGCTATTCCATTATACCATTTCAGTATTGTATTTATAGCGGAGAAACTAATTACATTTCCGTTTATGCATGCTATTCATAGCCAAAGAATACGTAAGCGTAAAGATCAATGTTCTGTATAAATTCACTCCAGCCGGGCCGATCTTTTAACTTTTTTCCGGCCCGGGCTCCGGCCGAAATTTTAACTTTCGGGCCGGGCTCGGGCCTGGAAATTTCATCCCGTGCAGACCTCTAAGTCCCATAATAATGTTAAGTTTATAAGGGCGTTTTTTTTTTTTTGTTTTGTTTTTTTTTTTTTAAATATGTGCTCAAATTTTAATATTTTTACATTATTTTTTGCATAGGATAGCTGAGGATGATCTACAATCAGGCAAGTTTTTACTTTTTCAATTTTCGTTTTAGATTTTTTTTTTAATTACTTACTCTCAAAACCTAGTAGAACCGGTTCTGAAATTGAAACTATCATAATATAAACAAAATGTAACCAAGATCGAAAAAGAAAAAACTAACCCAGTTTTAGATCGTACACTGTAAAAAAAAAAATCTGTAAAGGTATTAAACATTTTCTAGGAAACTGGGATTCCAAGAACTTTTCATGTAACGATAACAGGAAAAATCCATGTAACCGATTCTAAAACTTGAGTTTTTGTTGTTACCGTTAGAGGAAAAGTTCTTGGAATCCTAGTTTCCTAGATAAAGTGTAGTACCTTTACAGATGTTTTTTTACAGTGTACTTAACTATCCAATGAAAAAAAAAAATTATGTAAAAATATTAAAATTTAAGTTATATATTTGAAAATAACGCCCCCATAGACTTAACATTATCATCCGGATCTTTTTGAGAGACTCGAGTGGCTTCTAAACCCCTTGGGGACGGGACACTTTAACGAAATTTTTAATGTTTTGTCACCGTTTTTTAAAAACAGAAACTTGTTGCTTTTTAAATCGAGAAAATGCCCCGATTAAATACGGCAAATTTTTGAGTAATATTTTACTAGTGGGGATAAACAAGGGTTCTTAAGCCTTTTTGTGGCACATATACGTGTCGTTCATCCTCAAGGGGTTAACACGTTGAGTGCCACGTCAATCACCGGGGACTGACAGTACTGGGATTGCGTAATGGGAATCATAATCCGCGGCCCAAACGGAAAGACAAAAAAAAAAAAAAAAAAAAAAAAAAAAAAAAAAAAAAAAACTTAGCGCTATTTTGTATTTAGCATTCTTAATTTCCGGAAAATTCATTTCCCTAAATTAAGGGAGGTATTAACTCCTCCATTTCTTCCTTTATACTTAATCAGGGAGTCTCCTTATCAGAATGAACCTAGAAACAAAATTCAAGCAATGTGGATAATTCTGCATGAAAAACACATTGAAATCAGTTAGGGGGGGGAGGTAGCCCCGATTTCTGCCCTTTATACTTAAACAATGAAAATCCAAATCTAATCAAGGAAGCACAAAATCCAAATAAACTTCTCTATTAAATTTGATGCATATCGAATACTTCTGCTTGAAAAATTCAATCATCAAGAGTGAGAGACTATCCCCTGTTAACCACTTTATACTTATATAACTAATGAACCCCGAAACCTAATCAGGGTAACATTTTATCAGAATCAAACTCGAAAAAAAAAAGTAATTCGAACATTTTTATCAATAGTTAGGGCATTTCGTACATACAGAACCTGCGTGCACAAAAAATTGATGTAAAAGTTAAATTTAATGGCTTGGTATTGCCAGCATAAAAATGACGTCAACACTACGCACGGACAAGTTTGTCTTTCATAGTATAGATACATTGCAAACGATTGTTATATATAAAATCATAATGAAGAGTAATTCATTTCAATGCATCTGTAAACGAACTGTAAATGCAACACACTATATTTTCAATACCGAACAATACTTAGTAATACTCATTAACATATATCAGTTACATGACATACCAAAGTCCGGGCATATTTACGCGAGTTAGAGCATCGACAGGCAAACCAAATTTATAAGTATTTTTTAATTAGGTTGGACAGTATTTTAAAAAGACCACATTTTGTTTATTTTATTTAAAATATCTAATAAAAACTTCTAAACCTTACTTTTTTTCCGATGCTATTATTTGGTTTCTTCTAACACTATATTTGTTTTGGAATTTGATGGACGTTACTTCTGGTGATTATGAAAAAGAAAGATTTGTAAAAGTTGTATTTCTCCCGGCGACATCGAACAACCTCAAATTTAAGAGTATATATAAAAAAAAATCTCAGTGAATCCCCAAGAGAAATTTTTGTTCAGCGCTGCCCAAAATAACATTTACGATAGTGAACAGACTGGATGACAAGGACGATAAAATTTCTTTGACAGCTGAAAATAGGAATTTCAAGTTTTCTGTTGGATAAATAAAATGCTCTGAAAACTTGGAAATAAATGTTTTTCATAGATACTATAGGAATACATTGCTCTTTTAAAGCTACCTTTAAATACAAACCTGCCATTTTCTGTTGCAATACATGAAATAAGTTTCATTCGTAAATATTCTAAACTTGTAGATATTTTTTATTCGTGTTACATAGAATCAAACTCTTTTTTTATTATTTTAAGCGAAAAAGTTGCTTGCGGCATTCAGTAAAATGTCGAATCACATATGAATAAAGTATCAAGATCATTCACAGAAAATCGTCATTGTAGCAATATTCTTGTTCCTGGATTACACTGCAATATACATATATGTATGATATATATGTATGTGTGTGTGTGTATATGTGTTACGATCAATTTGATTAGTTGGTTATTATTAATAGTAATCGATTATTATTAATAATAACCAAATGATATCCAAATAAAATGATTAATATGATAAATTTATGAGAATTTATCAAATGATCCATTTATTATCAATAATTGCCTATCAATGTTGGTAAATATAATAAATTTCAATTCGTTTAGCTTGAGATTTTTATTTCGTATACTTTTCTTTCTATATATTCATTGCTAAAAGTATGCTATCCAAAGCAGTACAATTTATTCTTTGAATATTTCAGTGCTTAATTTCTTTTTTCTAATTCATTCAGTAATTATAAAAATAATTATTTTAAACTCTTTAGTCTTTTGCTTCTTATTAATAGAACACATCTTTTCATTTGAGTATTATTGTCTCTTATCAATTATTTTTGTTATTAGATTCAAACAATTATGAAGTACATATTTTTGTAAAGTATCTTCGTTACTAAGCTTAATTAATCATATTGGCCTCACTTCATCGGCCATTATTTATAATAACCGGTAAATTGGACTAATATGCAACATTTATCAAATTTACCGAAAGACGTGGTTCTTAATAATAACCAGTTATTATAAAAGATTACCGAATCCGTCCAATTAACCGTAACATATATATATATACCTGGAGAGTTTGCAGAAAACAAACTGTCAGAAATGACCCCAGTAACAAAAAATTGTTTATTTTACGGACATAATCTGTACTTTTTACATATGGCAAAAATCTATTAAAATAACAGAAATTTTTTAATAATCCATATTATTTTTGTAACTATAAACAGTTGTTTATCGGTGGCCTAGCTGACATTTTTTTCTGTAAATTTATTTAATTATTTAGTTATTTTATAGCGTGAATTTATCAAAAATTCCTCTTTAGTTACTATTACTTTCATTAGTTAAAAAAAATGTCTTTTATACATACGGTATGTATTGAAAACTTTTCTATATTAGTATGCATGTTTATTATAATGTAGCTCTAAATATGTTGACTATATACATTGGTGTGCAAAATTTAAGGACGAGTCCCAAAATGTCAATTTTTGAAGGGATTTTCAAGCGTTAATTTTCACGCGAATATTCAAAAGGAAGTAATATAATTGGAATAATTACTATCCCTGCATAACAACTAGTCCATATAACATCTCATTCAGGTCACACATGGTCACAAGAATCACAGTTACTCCAGCGAAACAAAAAATAGGAAATTCCATATGTCTCTTTTATGAGTCTAAAATGACTGCTGTTTGTGACTCCACTGACAAGCATTTTGACTGCTGCTTTGTGGCGAATCACTAGGTGACTTTACAATGCCGTCTCATTGACGCTCTAATGTGACCTCTCATCTGGAGGCTCAATTTCAAAGTCATTGTAAACGTTGCATTATGATAAATTACCAAATAATGTTTCAGTAAAGTCACATGGTGACTTTTCCCCATTTTTCACAGTCGTTTCTTTACAACAGGGTCTCTGTCACCATTTGACAAAGTCTTGTGACAGAAAGTGACCATGTGACTTTAATGTGACATTATTTGTGATTTATCATAATGCAACATTCACAATGACTATGAAATTGAGTCTCCGAATGACAATCACATAAGAGTCTCAATAAAATCACATTTTAAAGTCACCTGGTGACTCGACACAAAGCAGCAGTCGCAGTGACCTGTCAGTGGAGTCACATATAGCAGTCATTTGAGACTCACAAAAGAGACGTATAGAATTACCTATTTTTTGTTTCGCAGTAGTGACTGTGACTCTTGTGACCATGTGTGACCTGAATGAGATGTTATATGGACTAGCTATTATGCAGACAGAATAATTATTTGAATTAAATTACTTCTTTTTGAATATTCGTGTGAAAATTATCGTTTGAAAATCCCTTGAAAATTGGCACTTTGAAAATCGTCCTTAAATTTTGCACACCAGTGTAAGTACAATTAATAAGGTTCTCAAAAAAATATTTTATCAGCTCAACGACGCGAAATTCTCTGACATATTTTCTATCATTTTTAAAAGGAAAGGGATGAAACGTGCAGGCATGATTGTTGTAGTGCTTTGTCATCGAACAGTTTTTTGGTTAATTTTTCGATACACAAATTACTTTTTATATTATAAGAAATCGTAGTTTTGTAACATCGGTTTCTTTTCTTTTTGATGCTTTCGTGTTCAGATATATGTTTCAAAACGCTAATTTTGACAAAATTTTCTAAAAAAAAATTCTATTTTAAAAAAAATAAAAAAATAAAAAACAATCTGTATAGTGTCAGTGGTAAACGTTGGAAATAGAAACGGTTCACATCCAAATGACACTGAAATTTAATTTCGGAATGTAAATGTAGTGTCACTAATAAACGTCGAAAATAGAAAACATTCACATCGAAATACCTGTGAACTATAGGTTTTGCAACTAATAGTTTCCGAAAATTTCGGTTAATTCTTTAAATCTGATCTGGCTAGCCTAATGGTGTTTTAATCTCGATAGAAGTGGCTGCAAGTAGCTTACGTTAGACTGTTTCAGATATCAGTGATTAATACGTACTGCTCCGAATGTGAGACTGTGAGACATTTGTTTGGCACAGGAACTATAAAAGCAGGACTTCCAGAAAGCCATGTTTTTACAAATTCATCAAACTTCTTACTGCTTATCTCATTCAATTTTGATCGACAGTTTGGCTTTAAATGTAAATGTTCAGCTATGGCTTGAGACACTTTGAAGCCTTGGTAGAGGAATATTATTTTGTTTATTGCATCAAATTTTCGATTATTTAGTCATATTTTATCGAAATTATTTTGTGTGACAGTTTATTTATATAGGTGCGTGCTTTAGCGGCGTTTCAAATCTTTGGGTCGGAATATTTATTATAGTAAATTTATCAAACGATACAACGCCTGTTTACACAGAAGTGTTTTCTGCTTCTGAGATTATAATTCAGAAACAGTGCAGGTATAGCTGCATTTTCTGAAATATTCTGAAAATAAATATTGCGATGTCCTAAAAGATTTTTATTATCGGCGATCGGGAAACTATTACGAAACCCTAACAATGTACTTAAGTAACTCTCGAATACTTAAACTCATACATATGTTTACATTCACAACAATCACGTTCTTGCGCAGAGTAAAAAATAGCTAAAAAAGGGATGATAAAATGCGCTTGCAATATGGTTGCTAGCATTTTCTGCTTTAAGACTATTTGCTTTTTCATAATAATTAATCCTCTAAAAGTATGAAAAGAAAATAGTTCCAAATACATTGTTCCTAAATTTGATAACATTTAATAAATATAAAATTCTAGAGCAAAATTTTCAAGCCAAATTTTCTATAAGTTTTCCTTTTTTTTTTTCTTACAATACAGGTATTTTTACATGTAAAAGAAAAAGTATGAAATTACAAAGTCTTGAGTCAGACGGTTGTATGGCTAGCAAACTCCTTTGATTTTACAAGGAACTTTGTATCACTGTTAATAGTAAGTAAATTTCCATTTAATTTTTAAAATATATATTTTGCAATTGCCTTGTTTATTCACAGAATATCCTATATTTTCTGCAATTAGAAAAAAAAAAAAAGAAAGAAAGAAAAAATAATATTAATAATAATAATAATGTTGTGGATAAAAATTTGTGGATGAACAGCTCTAACCCTGATATCTAAAAATGTAATGAATAAAATCCATCAGGCATGAATTCATGAAATATTTTAAAATTATCTTTAAAATATTCGTGTTTTATTATTTTATAACAAAGGCATTCATACATAGTTTATTGTTGATAAATCCATTAAAGTTATTATCTAATAAGATTATACTATAAAAAATAGTTCAATCGTTAAAATCGAACCATGAAAAATTTAATCAAATACGTTACTTAGGAATAAATAAAATCATAAAACGAAATGGAATGTTTCACGTTTATTTAAACACAAACTTACATAATATGAACTTTAAAAAGTTCCCCGTTTACTTAAAAGGTAACAAATAATAATAATACAGATGTTACAAGTTTAGCAATGTGCATTTTACTTAGATTTTTGAGTACTTTTGGTCTACAATACCACAGACATCGTCAGGGAATATTTGCCTTATTTCATTAGTTTTTATTAGTTTCATTACCTCAATTGTTTTCATAAATTAATCAAAATTAATGAAAATGTTTCCTGAATATGAGTACAGTATTTCAGTACTGTAAAACTCGGAAATCTAAATAATATGTATATTTTCAAACTTGTAACATTTGTATCATTATTATTTGCCACATTTTAAGTTAACGGTGAATTTTTTAAAGTTCATATTAGATAGTTTTTTCTCTACGTATTTCGCAAAATACCATTTAAGGGTCAACTGCTCCGCTCCATCCAACAAGCGCAAAACGTTTTGACACATTTACAAATTCATTTTTTAACAGAAATGTATAAAATTGAAATGCCTGACTATTGAAGCTATTTAGAACCAAACTCAGTTTTCTATTTTATGATAATAAAATTACCTATCCAGTTCTAAGCTATTCCGATCACGTGATTACACTTCTTTTCCTGCTTTTCGACCGGTTTTTCCTCTTTCAACGGGAAATGTGATCAAAAATGTCAATTTTGAAGGCTTGTTGTGAAAGATTTATTGTGTTTTTAAAAAAAAAAGAAAAAGAAAACAGAAAATTGAGTGCAATTAGACAGTTTCTGAATTATAACGCCTGCTATTTTCATGCATTTTCGAACAAAAATAAATAAAGCATATGTCACAAAGTTGCCCTTTTTGATTTAAGAACATTCTTAAACTATCAAATATCATTGGATAAATTAAAATAATATTTTAACTTCCCTTTTTCTAATTTTCACATAAGTAAACTTCTTATAGTAACCGCTTCAGTGATTTAGGACAAAAACCGTTTGTGAATTATGTTCAACCTGCATGAAAATATCGCCCGTTATTTTCGTAGCATAATGCCATCATCATCTTGAAAAACAACTATACATTTTAACCCCAGATCCTCAAACAGCTATAAATAATAATGCTGCGAATATAATATCAATTGCCTCCTATAAATCATTGCAATGTGTCGTTAGGAATCTCAGAGAAGAACATAATACTTCTTTGAGGATTTGATAGAGTGCAAAAAATAGATGGACTCGTGAAGAAACAGCGAAAGAAGCAGCTATGGCATATTAGTTTATTTTGAGAGAATTTATAGTGTAGTTTAAAGGACATTGATGATATAAAAATACAGCGAATGAAAGAAAAAGTGGAGCTTTAAAAATAAAACGAATACTATAGAATAAAAAAGTGTCCCTATTTTCTTCCTCGTGTTTTTAAGAGAAAATGGATTTTTTAAGAACAGAGATGTTTATTGTTTTCGTTAATTTACGCTATCTCTACATTTAAATATATCTAACAGATTTATTTAGTTGAATGGGTATTATGCATATTAAAGGGTGTTAAGTTTTTAATTAGATACACTTTTTAAAATAAATCTGTGAATTCAAGGTGAAATTACTGACATCAAAGTAGCCGAACTTTTACCGTTCCGTTAGTAGATTTTCCGTTTTGGGAAATAAAAGAAAGTAAAATTCCGTTTGCAGGAGAAGTAACTTTCTGATACAAGGTTTGATTTTTAATGATAATAATTTAATATAACTTTTATAATTAATGACTCGGTTAATCGTCAAAGCATTCGAAATTTCCGAGTGATTTTAAGCTGCTATGTTATCTTACTTAATTTATTATATTTATTTTGTGTAATTTACCTCAAGCCGTCCTGAGGATCGAACTCGAAACCTAGCAACAAATCCTTACTGACTGAGCCAAAGCTGGTGATACCGGTATGTACAAAGTATGTCTTTTATGAGTTAGTGGGAAAATCTGTTGTGCTTTTTAAAGATTTTATTTCAAATATATTCGTCAGTATACTTGTAAACGATTTATTTTTAATTTATTTTAGACTGATGCGTAATATCATTTTGATATACTGATGCAAATTTATTATTTTTTAAAATCAATTTTAATTTTTTAACTAGTTTAAATAATAAAAAAAAAATCACTGTTTAAAATCACTGTTTTTTTTTTTTTTTCCTTTTCCTTTTTTTGTTTCTTTTTCTTTTTTTTTGTGAATGAATGAATGAATGAATGAAATTTTTTTTGTTATTATTTATTTATAAAAATGATGTTATAGACAATTTTTGAAATTATCGTACACTATTTATTTATTTATTTATTTATTTATTTATTTAGTGGCTAATTAATTAAAAGATTAAAAAATAAGAGAAAAATAAACCGAAAAAATGTAATTTAAAAGGTATTTTTTATGTTTTCATTATTTCATGGCGCCAGTGGGATTCGAAGACACAATCGGCGTTTGCGGGCGATAAACGGTGTGATGCCTTGACCACTCGGCTACAGAACCCCCCACATAGCGGTGTGTTTACGTCTTTTGTTTCTATATCCATCCGTTCCGTTATTTTCAGGAAATAAGGTGGAGTTTTCTGATCTTTATCGGAAAATGCCCTTTTCTTGTGAAAAGGGACGTTTTCTGTGAAATTCAGAATAAAAATATTCGTGAATTTCAGAATTTTTTTAACAGTGCACTATTAACAAAATGTTGCAAAAAGTTACTGTATTTCATGTATTGTATGCATTGAAATTGTTATATAGAAATAGGTGTCGGGTTCTGATAGCACCTCTGCTAAGGAATGGAATTTCCGCTGTTTCTCTATTTCAATAGTTCGTATTATATGGCTGTGTACAAGAATTTCCAAGGTGACATTCCTTCTTTGTGGAAAGGGGAACTGACAGATAATCCTATGCAGGTGGTGAATAAAAGAAAGAGAGGATTGCTGAGAGGCATGTCCATCTGTCAGTGAGGTATGCGAATGGTCAGTGGATAAGCAACATGTCACTAGGCAAGAAAGGAGTGGGGGAATGTGCCCAATGAGGGAGCTCCAAAGGGGGTTGACATTCGTGTGACCCAGTGAGTTGAGAAGAGCAAGACTTGGCTCAGTTAGGTCAGTCTGTTCCTGGGTTTCGTACGTAGCGGGTGTGTAGGACTGAGGTCCTGATAGTGTGCTCTGTGTTGTAGAGCGTAAGGAGTGCGTTTCTGGAGAGTAAAGGACATAGACGTCCTGGTGTTTAGTGCTCTGGGCTAAGAAGTGCAGGCCGAGTATACTTGTGGTGGGAGACTCAAGGTTGAGCTCCTATAAAGTGAATTTAACGTGCATTGAGTGTGAGGTGGAACGTGTAATTGGAATAGTACACAGCCAACTTTTACTGTATATAATTTAATGTTGAACCGGATCACCTATATCCGAGTTGTAATTGTATATATTTGTAAATAGCGTATTTAGTGTGTACATATATTCTTAATAAACTGATAATTCAGTTACTTGACAGCGTAAGTCTTCATTTACTCAATCCTCACAGTGGGTGACCGATATCACCTAGTAATATCGGTGGTGGCTGCTATATCTACCACGGACTTTCTTCAAAGTTGTGTGGACTGAGAGGAACGTCCGACAATAGGTATATATGGAATGTGGAAATTGGCCAAAAAATCGCTTTCGGACAAAATCTTAGTTTCGCCCAAAAAACTAATTTTTGGCGAAAATACTGCTGAAAATTCGTCTGGCCCAAAACTTGGCCAGAATTATTTGCATTCCAAAAATCTCGTTTTTTTTTTCCCCATTTGGAAATTTTCAACATTCTTATCGATTTGAGTGGTATCGGCTCAGATGAGCCTATTTATTGCTATAAACTTCATTGTTCATAATTTATCAGTCATAACTGACTCAAGATTTGAGTGCGAATTATGAAGCAAGCAATGCATACATAATTAAAATTTTTCACATATTCATTAAAAGGTGCCGGCTTAACAGTAATAGAAAATTTTTACTTCAAAACCACAGAAGGGTTTTGGAATATTCTTTAAGAAATTTCTACCATAACAGAATCATTTACAAAAATCGTTATAAAAGATAAATCGAGGTCTGTATATTTAAAACTCATTGAATGAATAAAATTTTTTCATTAAATGAAACTTGTATGATTAGACAATCTGTCCGTGTCGTGAATAAATTAATTAATATGAAAATAAACAATTTTTGGAATAATGAGTCAACTTGGCCGACATACATAATTAATTATGCACATTTAATAAATATGTATAATTAATTAATAATTATGCTTATCGAGTAAGTACATCGCCCAATCCACGAAAAAGTGGACATGAGGATAAAAATTTAAATTTCTTTAAATATGATTGACATTTTGCATATTAACTGTTAAGAGTGTATTATTTCATATTTTATCAAAAAAGAATTAAATTTTTGTCATTAACATACTTATTTTAATTAATAAAGTGACACTATGACTTTGTAAAATAGACTGCGCAAAAATCTTTACATTTCATGGTCTCGTACAGCTGAACAAACATTCTGAAAAATCTCCAAACTTGGATATATATGATCTGACAGCTATTATTGAGAGTTTTTGTCTGCAGAGAAGTGTTCACTAATCCTCATTACAAAAGGAAAGCATATTTAATTACTCTTAATTATTGTGTCACACCCGCAACAAAAAGTTACATTTATATCTCTGCAGAAAAATATTTTTAATTTAAAGTTATGAAACTGTATATTCAAAAATAGTTTATTAAGATACTTTGAATTACAGACACAAAATAAATTAATTAATATTTTAATTATAATTATTGAGCGTTGCGGGCGTGACATGTCCCTGTTGCGGGTGTGACATTTAATTAAAGTCACACCCGCAACGTCTTTTAAAATTGATTACAAATGCATATTTGAACAAATTATATGTAAATTTATAAAAGAATAATATGCTGGAAAACATGTACTTGGCAGCTTTAGCTATACCGTTTGATTTAATAGAGGGAATTCTAGTTAATAAATAAAAATTTGCATCATCTGAGCATGTGACACTGTGTGCAGTTGATTTATTCAGTTTGGATTGATAAAATTGTTGCTTTACAGCAAGAAAATAATTTTATTAGTGATATATGATTAAGAAATTAATTTAAAAGGTAAGATTTTTATAGAAATTAAAAAAAGAAAATTACGAAACAATATTTTAGCAATTTTCTTTAAATTTGTTAATTTTGTTTTGTTTTTTATATATTTTTTTAAATTTTGTTATTTGATAGTATTTATCTAATATATATATATTTAGTTTTTAAAATAAGTAAATCAATATTAGGGGAAGATTTTTTTTCTCTTTTAATTCAAATTAAATAAAAAGTAGAAGTAAGAATAATAGAAACTGTTAAAATGTTTATTAAGTTAGCATAAAATGTATGTAGTCAGTTTGAAATTAACCAAAATTTAACATAATTAACTTTATGTAAGATTAGAAATTTCAAGGGATAACTATTAAAAATTTGTTAAGCTTATATTTTTGGACTGGAAGTGCTATATTTATTCAGTTTACACATTACTTTCTTCTCTTTTGCAGAGAATGAAGAGTACAGAAAGATCACGCTATCATTGAAAAAAGATTAAGGAAAACCCTTTTAAATAGCATATCTACAACAAGAGAAGGAAAGAGACTATTTTAAAAAATCATGGTAAAGGATGGCAATCCTTTTGCATTTCATCTCATGGTAAAGGAGTTGTCGATGGGGTTGGTGCAGTTGCCAAGAAAATGGTAACACTAGCAACGCTCTGCAACTATAAATTCAGCTTCAGATTTTGCCATATGTGTAGAAAAAATTTTAAGAAATATAAAAGAACTTTGCTGAATGTTAAATTTCAGAAGATATTGTGAAAATGCTTCATGAATGCTAGCACCAAGCACAATCGGAGCTCAAAATTCAATCGATACATAATGTTGTTTTTATTGACATAGGAACAATTAATGTAGCAATAACTTCAGAAAGTGATCACAAGAGAATTTGTTTGTTACCATATTTTGTCAAAAATACAATATCCAGTGATAAGAGTGCAGTTGGAGATTTTGTAGAAGTTGTTTTAATCTCCACATTAAAAAAAAAAAAGTGAAAAAATTGATGGACAAATAAGACAAATGAATGGGGATATTATAGAATAAGAGTATCGGAATAAAAATCAAGAAAATGTGTATATTTGGCTCAGTCAGTTAGATGTATCCATACTTTGACAAGGATACAATATCCAACGATGAATGTGCAGTTGGAGATTTTATAGAAGTTGTTTTATTCTCGACATTAAAAAAGTGAAAACTTTGATGGACAAATAAGACAAATGGATGGTGACGATATAGAATTAGAACGTTTGAAAAAAATTTAAGAAAACGTGCATATTTGGCCCAGTCAGTCAGATGCATCCTAGGAAAAAAAAACAGCATTTTTGTAAAAAAAAAAAAAAAAAAAGCTACCACCATCAGAAATTATAAATTCAAGATTGGAAATGAATTTTTTTTTTTTTCCTCCCTATATATTATAATTGTAATATTGATTAATTCTTTAATTAAAAAAATCTGCCTTGAAAATATTTGTGTATGTCATTATTTTATTGGCTATGCAAGTCACACCCGCAACAGGACGTCACACCCGCAACGAAAATTTTGAATATTTTCCACAAAAGCAAAAATTGAGTAAGTAATTTAATTTTTTCATAGAATAATTATTTAAGTATTACTGTCTAATATATAAAAATATCAATTCACTCAGTTGTCATAATGCACAGAGTTTTGCATTTTTGCACTGAAAGATGAAAATGCATGTCTTATTTATGTCACACCCGCAACAGGCGGAAATTATTATTTTTTAATAAATAAATGATACATCGGACAATTATCAGATTTGAATAAATATATGTGTAAGTGGTCTACATTGAAATTCATACAAATTGAAACCAATGCTCAAAATTTTTTTGCTGGTGACTAAATTAAGTTGTGTAAATGTCACACCCGCAACTTTGGATTGGGCGACATATAATTAATTAACAATTATATATATTTATGCATGTATTAATTACTTTAAACATTTTTTGGAAATTTTTGTTTTCGGACGAAAATAGGAAAATCACCAAATTTCAGTTTCAGTTTCCTTCTTAAAAACTCGTTTTTGTCGAACATTAGTTAAAAGTTTATGTCAGTATATAGAAAAGTGTAATACTGTGAGATGGGTGTAAATATATAAGATGCGCATATTAGAGAGGGAAAAAAATGTGCGCAAGTATAAAGATAACATGTTATAAAGAGTATTTTACTTGAAGATAATTTAAAACAAAATTAATACTGTGTTACGATAAATGAATTTATAACGACTAAAAAAAATCTATCAACCTAACAAATCTAATCAAACCTAAAAAATATTTGATTTAAAGTGCACAATTAAATAGCAAAAATTAAAAATATTTTTTTTTTTTCGCAGTCGTATTTTTTAAAATATATATATTCTTTCTGAGAAAAAAATATTCTTCAGCTCAAAAAATCCTTCCGTTCTACATTGAGAGGAAGGGTAGCTTCCATATTTCTTAGCTTAAGATTTTAGCAAATTTTACTGGAAAACACGAAACCGAAAATGTGAATATTCCGATTATGGAAGATTCATTTTCAATTTCCATCAATAATAAATATGAATGAGAATCTCATCTATCGTAAAGTAGGCTTCATTTATGTTTATTTTCTCTCGCCAAATTTGACAAGTGTCACATAACTTCACGAGAATTTTATGCAACCGAGCATGAATATATATTTTTAAGGGTATGAAAACTAGAACAATGGTTACTGTAAATGTGCCTTTAAAGTGAAGCTTCCAAAAAATTTTCTGTTTCAGCAAGCTTGAATGTGTACAGCGCGCAATATTAAAATCAGAATGATACTGGAAACAGTCTAATTAAAATGTACGATATTTTCGTAGATGAATTTATTTTTCCAATGAAAATTAAACAATCGTAATGTTTTTTCTATGAATAAAATGAAAATTTTGGGCCAACACTTCGCAATTTTATGCTCAAAATCGTCCATTTTTTTCTTTTTTAATGATATTGCCATGCAAAACTTATAAGTGTGCCATATTTTAAGTTAATAGTTTAGTCGAAATGGGGAGAAATTACCGATGCAAGATCTGAACTATCGATACACAGTCACATAAATAATTATATGCATATATATACATGTATATATTTTTTATTTAAATAGTTCAGAATAAAATTCATTCTTGGATTAAATTCGCTTCCGTATATATCGCCCACTATTTTCATGGCACAGTGACACAATCTTAAAAAACAACTATTTGTTTTAACCGTAAATCTCAAGAATAGCAATAGATAATAATGTTGGGGATATAATATCCAATAGCCCTTATTAATTATAATGCTGGGAATCATTAGAAGTTTCTATGACGAACGTAATATTTCCGCAAACATTTTATAGAGTAAAAAAATAGCTGGATTTGCAAAGAAATAGCTAAACTAGCAAGCTATGGCATGTTTGCTAACGTTGCAAGAATTAATGGTGCAGTTTAAGGAGTTTGATTGTATAAAGACAAAGTAAAAGAAAAATAAATTGGAGCTTTAAAATTCGAGTTACTTCCTAAAAATATAGTTTTTAACCATCGATTTGAACGGAAATAAACAATCAAGTGCAAGTATTGCTGGCGCTCCATAGGCTCCATTACAATGAATACATGAGTTATTAAACTAATTATAATGAACTATTATTATAATGAATTGTACTATTGGAAAAAAAAATGCTGCTAAAAGAGTAATAAGATTTTGTAAAAATAACTCTACTACATATACACTCTAAAAAATAAAAGTGTAAATTAGACAAATTTACATATATATGTGTGTAAATTCCTAAAATTACACACCTGACATGAAAATTACCCACTTTTTGCAAAGTTTTTACCTGTTTTTATGTGCATTTTAGCTTAACAAACTAAGTGTGTATTTTGTTATTACTTGAAAAACATAAATAAATGTGTAAATGCTGAAAAATGTCTGAATTTACACAAATTGATACGTTATTCTAATTTACACACAATGATATACACATAGGTAAGAGTGTAAATTTCTAAAGTCACCCACTTGTCATAAAAAATACCTATTTTAATGTGTGTTTAGCTTATGGCATTAAGTTTGTAAGTTTGTTATCAGTGCATAAACTCATAAAAATGTGTAAATGTAGATTACTCCTGAAATTACACTAATTATTGTGTTGAAAAAATTATAAATGTGTGAATTTTAAAGTAGACGTTACGAAAGGGATAGGAGGCTTACATATTATTCAGAGCTACACTTTTTTATTTTAGTAAACCCATTCCATTAATAACATGGTGTCATTGCATTGCTGTAACAGTATTTTTAAGTAATAAATTAATATATTTATTTATTTTTATAAGATACTCTGACCACCTTTTTCACTCTCCCCGTTTCAGCAGCAGGTGAACATTTAAAAGAAGTTTAAAAAATTTAATCTCGACACATGTAACAAATGTAACAAATATTTTGTTACATGTAACGTAAAATTTTATTCATTTAATTAGTAAATTTTAATTTCGTTTTCCGAATTCCCTTTTAAAATTTGTACATCAAATATAAGAATGCTTCATTGTATAATTCTAGGTTTAGATTAAATCGTAATTTCTTTCAGCCATCGCACAGACTGCTCCTTTTCACAATTTTACTTGTAATTATCAGTAATAGTGCTAGATTTCATTCTTAAAACAACATTAGGAGGACTTCATAACGAGGCATTATAATAGAGATATAATCCCACTTTATGCTTATTCATAAAATTAAATTATATTTTTTGTACTGTTGGTATTCTTTTTTGCTGCCCCCCCCCCCTTAATTAAAAGGATAGTAGTTTAATCTTCACTAAAATCTAAAAACTATTTCGAATTCATTTAATATGTAATATAAAATATAATTCATGTAATTAAGATAATTCTAAATTCGTATCCTGAGTTATTTATACATTTTGCACATCAAATATAAGTATGCTTGATTTTACCCTAAATTATTTGAGCCGTCTGGTAGCTTGCAAACTTTTATCCATTTCAAAGTTTAACTTGTAATTTTAGTTTAACTTCAGTTCGCAGTGCAATTGATGGTTGTATTCAGGAACTACTTCAACCCCGAGTTAAACGCGAATCTAGCATAAGAATGTACTAGCATAAGAACTAAAATCGTAATCTTCTTTGACTTGGCTTCATCATGTTTAAGTTGAAAATTAATGGTGGGTCCAGCTGATTGCAAGCGCTCTCGTTCAGAAAAATATAGTATATAATAAGTTATTCTCTTATAAAATATAATGTATGTAATGTCATACGTCTGTATTACCTCCAATTCTTTTTATCTGATTTGTTTATATTTATGTATAAATGTATATGATACAGGTTGGATTGTTTTTTATGTATAAGAATTTTTTACACATATAATTTACTTGCCTTAAAAAATGTCAACATTACATAACTCCTGATAAATGACTATTAAAATAACAACTGTTGTACCTAAAGTCATTTATTTCTTGAAAAATTTTCATCTTAAAAAGAATTTATGAAGATATGTTAACAGTAGCAAAATAAACATTAACATCCTTTTTTTTCAGGGGGTGAGTGGTGTTAAATTTTGGTTCGGTTGTGTAGAAGATATTACAGTTTATTACCATATCTATAAATTATATATTCTGATTTATAAGTTAAACAATTCATCTGAGTTTTATTTATTTATTGAATTTTTTTTAATTATGAAACTTATAATGTTAACTAAGTTTATCATCGATTAAAACTATAGCGTTGCTTTTGAGTTTCCACGTTACATTTCCTAATTTTGAGAAATTAATTTTTTTAATTTTTTATCTTAATTACATTAAATTTTCAGCTGTGTTTTAATTTGAAAATATTACATCGGAAGAACTATGTTCCACTAAAATAGTCATAGTAAAGAACACATAATTTTTTTTGTTAATTATAGATTTAATAAAAATACACAGAAGTAAATTGCAAAAGGGCGCAAATACGTTGATTTAAAATAACTCCAGATCAAAAATTCTGAAGAAAATTTAGATTAAAGTAATGGCTTTTTCTTCAAATATGCATTTTTCCATTCCAATTTTGCCTATTATTACAGAACTTATATGGCATAAAACATATGATTGTATGTATATAAAATAAATACGTGTGGCACTCGGGGACTGCCGCGGTAAAGCTATTGCATAGCATTTTTTATCAACTTATGAAATTATAATTATTTATTTATTTTTTATTTATGCAGATTTTTTTTTTTTTTTTTTTTTTTTTTTTTTTTTTTTTTTTTTTTGTCTTTGATATTAATTTAAGTTAAACATTTTGAGCGTGATGACCGATAACAATTGTTTTTTCTTGTATTGAACAAATGAGAAGTTAATATCGTTTAAAATATTTTTATTATCTTACAATACGGTTAATCAGGAATTTTTATCATTGAAACTATACGTTTATCGTAGCTGAAATAAAAAACATAAATTTAAGACTTGAAATTCTCAAATTATCTGAAAAATACCGCGTCAATGTCTGCCGAAGTCTACCGACGGATACCGTGGCGAAGTCTGCCAAATTGAAGCGACGCTAGCCGGAGTGTTAGTTTTTTTTTCCTCGTTACGAAATTTCTAGATTCTTTCGCCGCGCTCAAAGCCCGCGATAAAAGCAATGCAATACCTTAATAAATTACAAACAAAATTTGGCAGCGCTACGAAAATTAGATCGCGAGTTATAAGCATTTTAAATTTTCCGAACCTCACCGTGGGGGTCTCCTGTCACCAAAAATTAACACTGTCTCATAATAAATTACCAAACAAAATTTAGCCGCACTACGAAAATTAGATCGCGAGTTATAGGCATTTTAAATTTTTCGGCCCTCACCATGGGGGATCTCCTAACAAAAATTACCACTCGCTCATAATAAATTACCAAACAAAATTTGGCCGCGCTACGAAAATTAGATCGCGAGTTATAAGCATTTTAAATTTTTCGACCCTCACCGTGGGGGGGTCTCCTGTCACCAAAAGTAACACTGTCTCATGATAAATTACCAAACAAAATTTGGCCGCACTACGAAAATTAGATCACGAGTTATAAGCATTTTAAATTTTTGACCCTCACCGTGGGGCGTCTCCTGTCACCAAAAGTAACACTGTCTCATAGTAAATTACCAAACAAAATTTGGCCGCACTACGAAAATTAGATCGCGAGTTATAAGCATTTTAAAATTTTCGACCCTCCCCATGGGGGATCTCCTGTCACTAAAAATTAACACTCTCTCATAATAAATTACCAAACAAATTTTGGCGCGCTACGAAAATTAGATCGCGAGTTATAAGCATTTTAACTTTTTCGACCCTCAACGTGGGGGTCACCTGTCATCAAAAGTAACACTGTCTCATAATAAATTACCAAACAAAATTTGGCCGGGTTACGAAAATTAGATCGCGAGTTATAAGCACTTTAAATTTTTCGACCCTCACCATGGGGGATCTCCTGTCACCAAAAATTAACACTGTCTCATAATAAATTACCAAACAAAATTTGGCCACGCTACGAAAATTAGATCGCGAGTTATAAGCATTTTAAAATTTTCGACCCTCACCATGGGAGAGGGTCTCCTTTCACCAAAAATTAACACTGTCTCATAATAAATTACCAAACAAAATTTGGCCGCGATACGAAAATTAGATCGCGAGTTATAAGCATTTTAAATTTTTCGACCCGCACCGTGGGGGGTCTCCGTTCACCAAAAATTAACACTCTCTCATAATAAATTACCAAACAAAATTTAGCCGCGCTACGAAAATTAGATCGCGAGTTATAAGCATTTTAAATTTTCCGATCCTCACCATTGGGCGGGTCTCCACTCACCAAAAGCTACATTATCCTACCTTGTTTTATCTTAAGACGATTCTTTTCTGCACACATTCTATCAGGAATTTTTATTATTGAAACTATAGATTTATAGTAACTGAAATAAGATATATAAGTTTGAGACTTGATATCCTCTAAATATGCGAAAAATACCGCGTCAATGTCTGCCGAAGTCTACCGAATTATACCATGCCGAGGTCTGCCGAAGTGAATCGACATTAGCCGAGTGTTAGGTTTTTTCGTTACGGATGTGTTAGGATTTTCTCGTTACGGAATTTTTGGATTCGGTCGCCGCGCTCAAAGCCCGCGATAAAAGCTATGCAATAGCTTAAAAATATAAGAGTTGTGTCATAATGAATATTCAAAATCGAACTTATCATTCTCTCCCTCCCCCTCTACATAAATATCCCCCGCCGGGTGAGTTTTATACACTTAAGACACAAATGTAATTATCAAATAAATTCTACGAGCTTTAATTTCGAAAATTTATAAGAGTCAATAGATATTTGGATATAGACACAGTATTTCTCGTTTTATTTTTTACTATAGCTGATAAATAAAAATACACATTAGTTTGATATCTAAAATTTTAATTAGAATATCTGAAAATTTCATTTATGAAGATAGGATTAATTTCATTAATGTTAAAATATATTTGTATTTTTTTTTCTTTTTTTAAGACACAAATTTCTAAATATAAATGTAATGCAAAAGATGTTACTTTAATATTTCAACAGCTTTTTTGATAGTCCTGATAATATTTTATATGGCAAATTCCTTGTAATGATGAATATTTATGAAAAGAAAACAATTAAACATGTAATATAGGTGATTTATGTACATATAAACAAATCAGCTAAAATATTTGCAGGTAATATGTGTGTGTGTATGTGAGATGAAGTTTACATACCTTTTTTCTATTTTTTATAGTATTTTAAATTTTACTTTTATAACTGTATGTAACACAGTACCTTCAATATAATTGACTTTGTATCTTGAGTCTGAAAAATAAAAAATGAAAAATTGAGTCTGAACTCTGAAAATAAAAAGTGTGGAGATTGCAAGTTTACCAACTATGATTATTCCATCTGATTAGTCTAAAATCTATCATTAATTAATTATTTATTTTTCTTTTTCTTAATTTTTAATTGCATGTTCTGAATAATATATAAATGAGGGGAAAATATAAAATTAAAAAGCAAGGAAGAATATAGAAAATAAAATACTAGTTTTTATGTGTACATCTAGAGGAGAGTGGGGAGGATTGGGACACTTTTTACAAAAATAATAAAATTAACTTTACTTGACACAAATACAAAATTTTGATTTATAGAATACAAAATGAAACACTTTCTAATGTCCTTGAGCAATATAGAAACATAATTTGAAGAATCAATTTTATAATTAAAAAAATTGAAAATTTTACAATGTGTCCCATACTTTCCCACTAACAGAGAAGTAATATTTGTACTATGATGGTGATGAGGAATATCAAAAACTAATGTCTTAAATGGCTATATGCTGAATTTTAGATCCGTAGCTACTATAGTAGCATAGTTTTAAAGGGAGGGGTAAAGTTCTAAAAACCTATTTATAGGGAGTTTTTTAGAGGAGGGGAGTGAGTGTGACAGGCTGATTTGGAGCTTATGATGCTACACTTGTGATAGTGGATGAGAAGTGTGTACATCACTATGATCCCGAGTCCAAAAAACAGTACTTTTATCGAATCCACTGTCACAAATCTAGCCCCATAAGCTAAAAATCAAATTTTCAACTACAACTCCCCCCCCCCCCCCATTTTACTCCTCCTTACAAAACTGTATGAATATTGCAGCTACGGTTCTAAAACTAAGCATAAATATATCGATATTCTACATCAACCCATTGCAGTACAGATATTTCATATGCACTAGACACAATAGTTATTGAACCTCCATCGAATATGCGTATTTTGGATATTACGCGAAGAACTGTGTAAATTACAATAACACAATAATGTGTGTTCTTTGCGCAATACACATTTAACAGTGTAATCACAGAAGATTACACAGATAAATGAGTGGGAATATTACACAGATATATGTGTATTCTTGCGCAATTTACACGTTAATGTGGGTATTTCATGAGTGATTATTATAACTTTTACGCACTTAGTGTTATCATCAAATTACACACTGAAATGTGTATTTTGAAATTTACACATTAGGTGTGTATTTTGGCAATTTACACACAAATTTACACATATAAACAAATCGTTTTTGTATCATCGATTTACACATTTTTGTGTGCAAATTTACACTTTTATTTTTTAGAGTGTACCATACAAGTCCAAAGAGAAACGAAGAAAAAAATAATATCAAATGTTGATTTTCTGAATAACACATTTTTTAATCTTTATCCTAATCTTTTTTTTTTTTTTTTTTTTTTTTTTTTTTTTAATGAATTTCGGTACTTACAACAAAAGTAGTGCATATTTAAACTTTGCTTGGCATTTCATAAAAATAAATCCAGCGTAATAATATTTTTTTTAGTTTTTACAGCGTGGCTAAAACAAAATTCTTGTTAAAAGTTAAACTTGGCATTGTACTAAGCACGTTTTGAACGGAGGCCGCATAGTTCCAACGCCAACTTGGTCCGTGCCGCATTTCTTCAGAAAGGTTTTTAATTAACTGCGTAAAGACACATGAGGAATATTGACAGATCCACTCAATGCGAACTAGTCGCGAATCACAAACTTTTTTTGTGATTAATTCTAATGTAATTCGTCTGTTTTTAACAATTTGACGTTTATTGTTTTTATACTGATACCCGGCATTGCATTGTACAAAGATACCATTCAAAATTGTTATCTAGCTTTAAAAACGGATTTACATATAGTACGCCACCCCTATCGTTATGTGTGTTTAAATCGTCCGTATCTTTAAACGCTAATATTTCGGCTAATTACCAACGATTTTTTACGAAAATCCTTATCAACAATGTTTGCATATTTCTGCTACGATATTTATCACTAGCATTCTTCAAAACCTTTGCAGAATGCCCGCAAATTGAAATTCGTGTGTAACGGGAAAATGGGCTTTTCTCAAAAACTATGTGATTCAGGGTAATCGCTATAGTTTTCCTGCAAGGTATAAATTACTATCTAGTCCCTCTAATTTTTTCAAAATTTTGGTTTCAATAGATTTAATATAGATCGGGGGTGGGGACATATTTTTGCACACCATTTTTGACGATATCTCTGAAAATTTAATATCTGAATTTAAAAGAAATGTCTTTTTAAATTCAACGTTACGAGAGCTTTCAAACAATACTTGACACAATAAACAAAGAATTTATTTTTTTTTTCAGTTAACTTAATTAGCTTCTATACATTTTCTCTAAATATATTTGTGAATGTTTTAAAATCTATAAATATGTATATTATTATTTCTCCCCCTCCATTTTGAACTTTTCACATTCTATAATTTATGTGTAAAAAGGCTGTGACAGATATACACAGGAGTGAACTTATAATGGATGCGTTTTCACTTTTTAAGCGTGATGCCCTACAACTACTTTTTTAATGACAAAGCTTCCTTTTTAGCACTTTCCAACAAAGTTGAAAAGTGCTTATGCATTCGGTTTGTCTGGCCGTCTGTCCGTCTGTCCGTCTGTCCGTCTGTCCGTCTGGCCGTCTGTCCGGATGGCCGTCTGTCCGCGCTCTAACTCCCGTAAATATACTCGGATTGCTATGAAATTTTTATACGTTATTGAGGTTTACCCTAGCACGAACCCTATTGAAAATAAAGTATCTACCATGATTGGTTTATCTACAGAGAGAATCAAAAGTTTCCCATTACATTACGGCCTATGGGGAAAAATCGTTGATATACTCGGATTGCCATGAAATTTTGGGACGTTATTGACGTTTACCCTAGCATGAACCCTATTGAAAATGAAGTTTCTATTATGATTAGTTTATCTACAGGGCGAATCAAAAGTTTCCCATTATATTACGGCCTATGGGGAAAAATCGTTAATATACTCGGATTGTCATGAAATTTTAGGACGTTATTGAGGTTTACCCTAGCACGAACCCTACTGAAAATGAAGTATCTACCATGATTAGTTTATCTACAGAGAGAATCAAAAGTTTCCCATTACATTACGGCCTATGGGGAAAAATCGTTAATATACTCGGATTGCTATGAAATTTTAGGACGTTATTGACGTTTACCCTAGCATGAACCCTATTGAAAATGAAGTTTCTATTATGATTAGTTTATCTACAGGGCGAATCAAAAGTTTCCTATTACATTACGGCCTATGGGGAAAAATTGTTTCAAAGGAATTTTAAAGATGTTATACCCTGTCAAACATATTAAAATATGCATTCTATAAAATATAAGGTGAAAATGTAGCTATTATTCATTTACAGGGCCACACAAAAGAATTCCATTAGATAATAGTAAAAGGGAGAATTGTGTGTGACATATTTTAAATGTATTAAGCTTTTTCATGTATAATAAAATTGATATATGTCACTGAAGCTTAATATAAATTATACGCTACTGTCTTGCATAATATGAAGTGCATAGCATTTACAGGGCCATACAAAAGATTTCAAATAGTATATTCTTTCCGAAGTACCGTATATATGTCCGATGATGACTGATGAAGGTATGAAATGCATTTTAATTATGACATTCGCGTTTATATTTCGCTAAATATATGCACTTTATATGATGTGTATAAATGTTATAGTTGATATACAGGGCTACCCAAAAGAGCTCACCAACGTTACTGAATATGAGCGTAAATTATTTAAACGTGGTTCTTAAATAAGCTATGCATTTTTACGCTCAGCTGCATTCAATTTACTGAGAAATGTTTGCAGAATATAGATAAAAGGATATACAGGGCCACGCAAAGAATTCGGTACATGGACGCCTATGAATGATGATTTATGAGAATGTGATTTCAGTTGTTTTAAAAGTGTTAGTTTACAATAAATTTTAGCCTAATGCTGACGTATAATAAAGGTACAATGTAAACTATAGGGCTGAACAAAAGTATTCAAGTATGTTTCTATCTAATAGTATGAATTGCTGAAAAAGAAATTTCAAGCTACTGGGTATTTTCTTGCTAAGCTAAATTTTCCCATTATATGAACTGACATATGAAATACAGGGCTGTTCTAATGTACTGGAATACATATTTGGGTATATTTGGCTATACGCTATTATTTCCCTAAATAACAAAGTTTTGTTAAAGATTTCATTAAGTGTTGGAAAGTGCTTCATAATCTATGCTTAACGCATGATTTTTCTTACTTGTTTTTACTATAAAAAAACTCTCATAATGCTTATGTGCATTCCTATCCAAATTGCTTATTTTCTGATTAATTTTTAAATTCTTTTTTGCTATTAAACACATCAAAGTGGCAATTTTCTTAATTTAAAAACTAAATAATATGCCGTACTTGTCGGTTATGTGAAAATTGCAGAAAATATTGCAAAAAAATACTGTCAAAGTGGATGTCTTGAACCAAATTTTCGAATCTGGGAACGAAAAAATTTGTCATACTGAGAAAATAATTGTTTATTAATCAAATTCTAATTAATTGAACAAAACATGAAATCACACGACCTCTTATACGTCTCTTGAAAAATAACTTTAGCTAGTTTCGCGTTTTTACTTTTTAAAGTGAGTCAGAAAATTTCGAGCTGTTGAGGGTGCAAAAATATTTTTTCGAATATACTCTTAATACTACCTAATCGTAGTTCATAGATACAAAAATCAATGTTGATTTGTGTATAAGAAAATATTTCTAATTCATTTTTCTGTACTATTAATCACAATTAATAATTAATTGCTGTTAACGTTTGCTTATATTTGAATAGTACAAAGTCAAAAGTGTTATATATTTCTCTTTTAAAAGTTATCGAGTTTTCATATCGCTGTATTCGTCTTCTTAAAACTAATCAAATTCCAATAATGATTTTACCATGGTGAACATATTTTGGCTAAAAAATAAATAAATAAATGCTGAAAATATCGGATGTACCAAAAGTGCAGCAAAAATTTAAATAAATTGAGTTAATGTTTAAAGAAGTAAGAAATAGTATAGAAATTTTTTTCGCTTTTAATGACAGTTAAGAAGTTGATCCATGTACAATAGTAAAACTTCTGCACAAATTATTTTTAATAAAGATTTTTTTTGTGTTTTTATTTTTGTTGTTTATTATCCTTTAAAATTACATAATGAAAACTAATGTTGAGAATTTTTTCAATCATAACTATTTAGGTTTAGGACTAACATTACTCATAAAATATTACTAAAAAATTCACATTTTCCGTACGTTAAATTTAAATTCTAGCTTTACCAAAATTATTACAGGTTTAGGACTATGTACAAGTAGTTGTTATGGCAACAGATATATCGCAAAAATTGTGTTTATTAATAATAATCAATTTTTTGCATTTTTCTCAAAACTAGATTAAGTTTAAAATATGAATTTTGCATCTATACTCTTCATTTAACACATTTACTACTTATAATTGTATCGGGATAATAGAAAATAATCAATAACCTTAATTACTTTCATTTGTTGAAAAAATTAGTTCTACGTATTCTATGTTTTAAAAGTAGCTTTATGTGATTATCCATGCGTCTAGAAAAATTGAGCAAATGTGTATGATAATGTAACAATGTAAGATGAATGCTAAATATGAAAAATGTGTGTATTTAAGCGTAACATACAAATAGACATGGAATATAAGCGTGGTTTATAAATTAGTATGCGTTTTAATCACAATATAATTTGTTTTAACTCCTTCTGGGGCAAAGCAGTTTTGTTGCTAAAATGTCTAAAAGATTGGTTAACACCGGGATTCATGAACAGATTTATATGAAAATTAGTAAAAGCTTTTCTTCGTTTACATCATACAAAGCAAAATATAATCCTTTAATCATCTTTATGGCATTTAGCAATTAAAATTAATTGATATATCTTACATACCAGTGTCCTTCGATGGGTTTAATGACAGTTTCATTTTCGCTCTAAACAGGAAAATAAATGATATTTAGTTTCGGTCCAGTTTCGGTCTTAAAAACTTGTTCCGGAAGAATATTACTTTAATAGCATAATAGCACCATAAGGAAAAACAACTATATACAACTTAACCTCAGACACTCGAATAGCAATAACTCATAATCTGGGGAATATAATATCTAATGGTTCCTATAAATCATTACACTGTTTAAGGAATCTCTGCGAAGAATGCAATATTTCTTCGAAGGTTTGATAGAGGGCAAAAAATAGCTGGTCACGTGAAGAAATAGCTACAGAAGTAGTTACGGCATATTAGCTTATTTTATAAGAATTTATACTGTAGTTCTAGGGCTTAAAAATACAGCGATGGAAAGGGAAACTGAAGCTTTAAATCAAGAAGGAATATTTCATAGCGATACAGTTCTTTGTTAACATCGATTTTAGAGGACAATATATTTTTTTAACAATGCAGTTCAGTTGCTTATTGCCGTTATTTAATAGAAAATCATCCCGTTTTTCATGACAAAAACTATTTTATCATGAAAGTAGCTATGTAATAGAAGCTGTTGTTTAATCTTTTTGCATGCTATTTATTTACTATCCATCTACTATACGAAAAGCTCAGATGATAAAGGTGGTAAGTGATAGAGTCATTCTTTCGAGAAAATGATCTGTATAGTTCCAATATACCTATTTGCCTTTATTGTGGAATGCCTCCTTTATCAAGTGAAACGCCTGTGAATATTAGATTTTTTGAAATAGTAATTTAATAGATGCTAGTTGATTGTTGGTTATTTTCAATCATAAAATTTTCAATCATCATTTTTTCTTTTTTGTCACATACAACCTTTATTAGCTGAGCTCTTCATATATGTAGATTGCAAATGGGAATTTTGTTCCAGCCTTATGTAACTTAAGTTCTGGTAAATGAATATTGATGTGTCTATTACTGTTATTTAGATAATATTTCAAGAAAGGTTTTAGTATGCAATATATAGCTATACGTTACTTAGTTATAAAGCTATGAAAGAAAGTTCGATAAACAGATGAGCCCGATTACGAAAGTCTAACACTTTGGAAAAGATTCTGATAAACGAGTTTCAATGGAATTTGTCTTTTTAATTTTTCAAGGAAAGTTTTAGCATATAATTTATGGCTCAAAATTGCTAAATTATAGAGCTAGGGGAGAAAATTCTGTTGTCAGATTAATTATGAAAATTAACTTTTTTGAAATCTTTTAAAAAAGGGATTTTGGTGCGAATTGCATTATTAGTTAGACACATTATGCAAAAGAAAAAAAAGTGCAAATTCTGTAAAATTAACAGGCTGAATAGCAATTTTACGAAGCGAGTCTCCACTAAAAAAGTAAGCGCTATGTATACATCTACCTAAGATATTAATTAAGTTTTAATCGGGATTACTGATGATTCCTCATAGCCTCTATTAGTTTCAGTGTTGGGCATGTTCACAAAATAAACGAACTAACTCAAACTCACGTTCAATTTCTGAAAAGTGATTTAAGTTCACGTTCAAAATCAAAAATTTTCAAACGAACTCGTTCTAATTAAACTCATTTGTAAAAGTGAACGAAGTTCACTAAAAAGTTCACTTTTTTTTAAATGTTTGGATATTATTGTCCAAATTTACAAAATTTTGTGAACTAATCATTTGATTATTCGATATGTAAGATATAGGTATGCACGGACGGAAATTTACAGGCCCGATCCATAGAAAAAAAAATGTCCGGCCCGATATTAAAATAAAAATCGGGCCCGACCCGGCCCGATATAATAGCTAAAATCAAGGCTCGACCCGGCCCGATATAATAGCTAAAAACAAGGCCCGAGCTTGGGCCGGCCCGGAAAAAGAAGTTGAAATTTCGCACCGAACCCGGCCCGACCCCGAGTACATTTCTACAGGACATTGATATTTACCCTTACGGAAGCGTTCTGGCCAAAAAAACTTACCTTAGTCTGTTTATAATCTGCATTTATGCAGAAGTGCCGTAGGCTGAGATGTTTATGCTTTCTTTTAAAATCTTTTGGATTTAGACATATTTCCGCCTTACACAGTCCACCTTGTACAGAGAGTTTAATGTATATATCTATTTTCGGCGAAATTGTATACAGCCCAGGTCCGGTTCGGCGCGACCCGAGTCTGCAGAAGAAGTAAGACTAGGATACTACCCAGAGAAGTGATATCCAGACTTAACCCGTCCTGAGGCTCGTGTAGGCCTCTAAATGGCATTTGAAAGAGGGGAAAAATGTACTAAGGTCTGGAAAAATTTTAAATAAATTATGAAAAAATTGAACGTAAATTTGAACGTAAATTTCGTTCAAACTCGTCTATTTTTTGATTTTCCGTTCAGTTCAAACTCGTTTATAAAATAGTGAGCGAAGTTCAGTTCAAAGTTCACAAATAGTGAGCGAAACTCGTGAGTTTTCGCTCAGTGAGCGCGTTCATACCCAACACTGATTAGTTTCATTTGTTGAACAAAAAAGAATGTTGCAATATGTAGTGTTATACATTAAAACTTGTTGCATATAGTAAGATAACTGTGTCGTAAAGTTATTCAAGCACATAACATGAACTAACAATATAATACGGATGTAAGTACATAATATTTGCATATATGACAAAAGAAAAAATTTACGGAAATATGGAGATAGCGTTTTAAGTACAGAATATTTGGCATGAAAGTGAACTAAAAATTATTTAATTCTTGACCACTGTGAAGCCGAAATAAAATATGCGTTTTTTTTTCTCTGTCTTTCATTTTATTATTTTTAGTAAAAGCTATAACTTGTGAAAAAGTATTATAACCTCAAATGAAAAATAAATAACTTCAGTTCTTCAGAGTTACTTGGGATTCCAAGAAAAGTTCTCTATTTGAAGAAAACACAGAAATCAATGCACTTTAGATATTTAACGATGAATTTACGAAAGAAAAGTTTCTTGTGCTAACACTGATTTTTGTAAACGTTTCAGAGAAACATTATAGCGTATTAATGAGTTTCTTTTAGCTGGAATTCGGTTTTTAGAATGCTATTAAACATTTTCGAGACAGAATTGAATTCATACATGCAAGAATAACCAAATAATAATAATTTTAATATTAATGTTAACGCCATTAATTAACCATATTATCATTTTCTAGAACATGTTTATCCATCATGAAAATAATTTCTTGAAAATGGATAACACCCGAAAAATCTTAATTTCCAACCGATAAAACAGATTAATACACTATGAAAACGTTTCTGAAAATTGGTTTTGACAAAAGTAACTTTATTTTTACAAATCCTTCTTTAAATCTCGAAAGCACATTATTTTCTGAAATTTTAAGAGATTAAAAAAACTTTTCGGAATCGTGGTTAATTCAAATAAATTTATATTTATTCGAATGTTACATTTAACTAGATTAAAGTTATTGGTTATTGGTTAACTATTGGTTGTGTTACATTTAACTAGATTAAGAAACGTTTGGTCTTTTTTTTTTTCTTTTTTAGAACGTACTGAATTCTTTATGACTCAAAACGTTATTTGAAAAATATTGACTCAGATGTTAGAATATATCATTTTAAGCATGTAGAAAATAATTAAAAAATTTAGAACGTAAAATTAAGCTAATTATTGACTAAAATGTTCACAACTACAATAAACAGAAATTGACATATTTTTCATAAATATTGCCCATTTTCTAGTATGAAATTTTGAAGTACGCAAAAATACATTCAAAAAAACTAATTTTGGACTTCTCCAGCTTTTTCAATTTGACAAAATATGCGAAGTTATTTCTTTTGCAATATCGACCTGAAGCTTCTCACATGATAAACAAAACTTAAGTACGAAAAATTCACTCAATATCATCGCCTGTCGCAAATTCTAATGATCAATTTGTATTATCTGGTGTATTGGGAAATAGAAACAACAAATAAAATCTTGTTTTGAATCTTAATCTGTAAGTACTATTGACTCTTGTCTATGCTACAGATCTGCAACACGGTCATACAAAGAGATAATATTGTTTATGAAATGGTTAATGAAAAATATTTTCCACGAATAGCACTACTTTAGCATTATATATTCACAAAGCATTTGCTTATATACATATATATGTATATACCGGGTGAACCAAAAGTCAGAACGAGCTTTAAAGATGAATAATTCGAAAACGAATCAAGCTACAAAGATAAGGTTTGCACCAAACGGATGCAAAAGAAACCGGGTTTTGTGTGGCAACGAAAAAAATAGTTCTGTTGGAATTTGTTGCCCTTGTAACAGCCAAAAGTGACAGTCTGGAGTGGCTTCACTGCTGATTTCAAAATTGATCCTTTTTCCCGAGGAAATCACCCAAAGTGGTTTCACACTCTGTGACTTTTGGCTGTGGAGATTCTTGAAGTAAAAATGCACCGCAACCAACCGGCATCACCAGCAGTACTGAAAAATGTCATCCGACAAAATGTGTCTACCATAAAGCAAGAAATGCTACTAAATGCTGTGAACAGTGTAGTGCCGCGTCTCACAGCTGTACTTCTGATTGATGGACATCACATTGAACATTTATTGCAGTACTGATTAGCTGTAACTAAGCCAACTTGTAAGTTGTCAACATTTTTTAATTAGTAAATCACATTCTGGTGCAATAAAACACTATAGCGCTCTCTGTCGGTGGCCAACAGAACTATTGTTTTTCATTGCCACACAAAACCCGGTTTCTTTGTATCCGTTTGGTGCAAACCGTATTTTAGTATCTTGATTCGTTTTCGAATTATTCATTTTTAAAGTTCTTCCTAACTTTTAGATCACCCGGTGTATATATATATATATATATAAAAGATGTAACATTATCTTTGATCATTTTAATATAAATCCATTTCCGAAAGTTTAAGAAAGTAACTGCTTCAGCAGTTCAGAATAAAAGCCATTTGTGAACAATATTCATCCTCACACAAATACTACTCTCTATTTTCATAGTATAATGGCATCATCTTGAAAAACAACTATACCTCTTAATCCCCTTTTCTGCAGTAGCAATAAATAATAATGTTGGGGATATAATATCAAGTGTTTCCTATAAATCATTACACCGTGTCGATGGGTTCTCTGCGAAAAACGTAATGCACTTCCACAAAGATTTGATAAAGCGTGGAAAAAATATTTTTACTTGCAAGGAAACAGCTAATGACGCAGCAACGGTATACTAGTTTGAGAGAATTTAGTGTAAAGTCTTTGATGATTAAAAACACTGAGAAGGAAAAGAAATCGAAACTTTAAAACTAAGTTGAATACTTTAGAGATATACGATTTTATTTATTTATTTATTTATTTATTTATTCTTTTTTTTTTTTTTTTTTTTTTTTTTCAAGATACTTATTGATTTTACTCAATAGAAAGTCTTTGCCTTATTTATTTTTTAAAACTTGTTTGATGATTAAAAAATACTGTGATGAAGAAGAATTTGGAACTTTAAAACTGAATTAAACTGAATATTTTTCAGAAATATAGTTCTTTTTTTTTTTTTTTTTTTCTTTTCGAGATATTTAATGATTTCACTCAATGGAAAGTCATTACGTTATTTATGATTTGAAACCACTTTGATAATTTAAAATCACCGTGATGGAAAAGAAAATGGAACGTAAAAGCTAAGCTGAATATTTTGTGGAAATATAGTTCCTTTTTTCCAAGATGCTTAATGATTTTTCTCAATGGAAAGTCATTGCGTTATTTGGAATTTAATACCACTTTAATGACTTAAAAACGCTGTGATGGAAATCAAAATGGAACTTTATAAAACCTAAACATTTCACAGGAATCTACTTCCTTAAAAAATTGTGAAAGAAAATAAATTGGAATTTTAAAACTAACCTGAGCGTTTCATAAAAATATTTATTTATTTATTTACTTATTTTTGAAAATTTTACTTTTTTTTTTAAAGACTAAGTTGTTTATTGTTTTTAATCGAAAGAAAATTGTAGCGATAATTATGGTAAAAACAAACCAATCATTGAAAAAAACTGCTGAATTGCGATTTTATTATTCATTTCCACTGTCATCCTATTATTTTCAAATAAAAGTTAAAAGCTATCAATTTTTACATCTGCCTAATAATAATTTTTTAAATTATATTTCAATTGCTATTACTGAATCTACTACTCGCTGTCCTTTCTTATTTCATTTATTGAAATAAATTATTTTCATTTATTGAAATTTCAATATATATTAGATACTTTTAAAGTTGTATGATGTTTCTATTTTATAAGATGTATCCAAATATGTAAAATGGATGTAAGTATACATAAGATGAACGAATTTTAACACGATTCTTCATGAACTTCTGTAATTTTCATTTTTTTCGAAAGACGAATATTACAAATACTATTGTAAACTTTCAAATTGTTCCATGCAAGCACGTATAGATGTGGATCAAATTAAAATGCAGCATATCTTATAATTTGGTTTATTTTGTATGATAATAGTAACACTTTGTCTAGAGGTAGTGCTAGAAGTAAGTCATGTTACCCCTGCCGCGGCAATGGATTTGCCGCCAAAAGCACGTAATATGCAATTACGCAGAAAATCGTAATATGCACTAATAGTAAACAAACAATATCGTCTGGCTGGTAATTTGTTGGTATTGTTATACATCTGCGTTTTCGCAATTTTTGAAATTAAAATGAACAAGGTAGTGTTATTTTTTATTTAGTGGCAGGTGGCGTTTCAGAGGATTGTGTTGAAATACCCATTGTACAGTCCGGATTTTTCGCTATATGAATATCATTTCTGTTCCTCAGAAAAAAGCAATGTCGCCGCTTTTACTGTGAGAGTGAAGTCACAGATAATGTTCAAAATTGGTTTACGATTTCAGTGAAAGGGCTGCTATATGCAAGATATCCACCACTTGGAGAAATAGTGGGACAAATGCTCGTCAAGCTTTAGGAATTATGTTTAAAAAAACTATACCATTTCATTCTGTGGCTGCTGTTTCGTTTTTATTTAATCAATCTAAGTATGTTATAAGATGTGTAAGCACTTAATGGTGTATTCGAAAAAACGCTTTTCCATCTTCAACAGCTCGAAATTTTCCGATACAATTTCAGACACATTTTTAAACGTAGAAACATGAAATTTGCTGAGAGGATTCTTAAAGGGACGTATGAGGTGCCGAGTAATGTTTTTTTACAATCAATTCATTAGAAGTTGAGTTATAAATAATTATCTTCTCAGTATGACCCCTTTTTTCGTTCTCAAATCTCGCACTTGGGAAAAATCGGTTCGAAATGCCGTTTTTGATTGTTTTTTTTGCAATGTTTTGTGCACTTATCAAAGAATTGACCTTTACGGCACCTTGTGCACTTTCCATATAAGAGATTTTGAAAGTTTGGTGTATTTGAGAGCAATAATGAGTTCAAAAATAAATCGGAAAATAGGCAGTTTGAATCGAAATACACCCTTAAGGTCGATGAAGTAATTAAGGAAACGGTGTACGTCATTTTTTTTCTAATTTTCAATATAGGGATATTAAATTTTGTACAAATGTACATTTTACCATAAGAATATAGAACATCTTAAAAGAAAATTCCAATTTTGTTGCAGTTTTAAGATATTTTTTTAATTTTTTAATTTTAAAACGAAATTTTAAATTGCTCCATGCATCTTAATTTTTGATATACTTCCTTGATTTTACATTTTAATAACTTAAAATTCTATTAGAAGCAAACTAATTTTACATTTCAATCACTTAAAATTCTATTAGAAGCAGCGTGTTGATATTTTTAATCCCTTAAATAGTTACTTTTTTGAGATTTTTTTTTTATATAAATTTCATGTTGATTTAATCAAACTTTTAACTTTTAAGGAATTGAATTATCTTATTTTAGTTATTTTTTTAAATGCAAACACAGTTTCTTTGTACGCAATATCAGGATTCTTCCTTATCAAATTCATGAATTCTGATCATAAATTAAGAGGCATGAATCATTTCAAATATGTCAAATTGATGAAAAAACAGTTTTGATAAAAACAGATTTAAATTTACTAAAGAGTCAAAAACTTGTTTGTGTGCAAAATTAAAACAATTGCAGTGTTGCGAAACATCATTGCGTCAAATTATTCAATCAAATTGGTTCAAATGAAGGTCCACAATTACTTTAAGACGTGTGTAAGTAAGAACATAAAAATAATATATGTACGCAAATGTGTATTTAAATATGCATATAGTTAATTAAGCATGAGGTAACATTGTAGCTGTGAATAAACAAGTTGGTAAATGTACGTCAAACATAGCAAATGAATTGCGTTCGTACCATAACGAGGTTTTTAAAATATTCAGATCTTTCTGTTGTAGTAGACAGTACTTCTGATGCAATATAGTGGTCTAAATCGTGTTTTGTGTTCCTGTAAATATACTGGAAGTAACTTTTATTACACTTCAGCAACATATATCATATTCATATAATGTGAAATAATTTTATATTTAAAACACGCCCCAAACAATATTTCCCCGTTTAGCAATATGTAGTGGAATACTTTTGTGTGGCCCTGTAATTTAATAATAAATATTCTTTGCATCACAGATTGTACAGAATGTACAGGGTGTCCAGCAAATAACACCCTGATTTCAAAATTAAATTTCTCAAACACAAAGATCAATAGAATTATGCAGTAAACGGTTTGTTTATCAGGTAAGCTGTAAAAATCTTATACAAAAGTTTCGTACGGTAAATATTTTGAAAAGATTATGTTCTGATTGAAAAGAATTCTTCGATCTGACATTTTTCTTGCTTTAGATTGCTGCCAGAGAATGTTTTTTCGGCTTAAAGTGCCATATTTCATAGTTTTTTTTAATTAAATTTTTGAAATTTCGAAATTCTAAAAATTTACTTCGAAAAATCTTTAAAATATTGCACTGTAAGCTGAAAAATTATTTCTCTGCAGGCAATCTAAAACAAGAAAAATGTCAAATCAAAGCATTCTGTGCAATCAGAACGCAATTTTTTCAAAATATTCACGGTTTGAAATTTCTGTATAAGATTTTTACAGCTTACCTAATGAAAAAACCGTTTACCGCATATTATTATCGATCTTTGTTTTTGAGAAATGTGATTTTGAAATTAGGGTGTTATTTGCTGGACACCCTGTATATTTTAGTATATATATACTTCATAGGTATTTGCTGCCAGCAGTTCTTGAGTAAATTTAACGGATTTTTTTTACAGTGTATAAGTAATATTAGTGAAATATAAAAGAATATTTTATCCTATTAAATATTGATATGAATTGTTTAATCGAAATATTTTTTCGAATTATGAATGTAGCACCACTTGATCCCAAATCATTCGTTTATTAAGAGAAAAGATATTACAACGTCAAATTTGGGGTGGAGGGTTAATAAAAACGTCTACGAAAACTTAAATAAATAACCGACACAATAGTTTAGTATTAAAACCAGTTATGATATGAGCCATCCATATATATAATATTGATCCATTATCTATTTTCATAGCATAATGACAGCATCTTAAAAAATAACTATGCGTCTTAACCTCATATCCTCATACAGCAGTAAATAATAATGCTGCAGATAAAATATCAATTGTCCCTGATAAATAATTACACTAAGTCGTTAGGAATTTCTGTGAATAACGTAGTACTTCCACTCCCCCAAACATTTGATAGAGTGGTGAAAAAGATAGAATCGTGAAAAAACAGCTAAAGAAAAAAAATGAAGGTATATTAGAATATTTTGTGAAAGTTTATAATGTAATTTACATAGTTTGATAAAGAAAGGAGAAATTGGAAGTTTAAAACTTGAATTAATACCAAAAATAGCTTATTTTTTCTTTTTTTTTTATAAGAAAATGGATTCTTAGAGTTTCGTATTTAAAAAGTAAAAATGGTACCAATATAAGATTACTCATGTTGTGAGGGAGTGACCTTTGTCATAAAGGTACTTTAGTATTTCTGAGATCGTGACGTCAATAATTTAACATGTGTAAGCGTAAAAGCGACATCTATCCTCTGTTTTACTTTAACTTTCTAGAGTGTGTGTGTCTCTTTCGGATTCTACAGTTAGGGCTTGCGGTTAGTAGTAATATGTAAATGTGAAGTATCTCAGTTTGCAGCATATAAAAGATTGGAATTTGAGTGTGTGGTGGGTGTCTCTGGCATTAGCCAGCCAAGACGGAGTGTGACTAGCGATATTAGATAGCGAGAGTGGTGTCTCTGGCGATAGCCAGCAGAGCATTAGCCAGCTAGCAGTGGCGTCTCGAGAGATGTTAGTCAGCGAAATGTGTTTCCCGCTGGTATCTAGCAGATTGAAAGTAGCATCGAGCCTCCAGTGAGTTGTGAAGGGGTTTTTGGTATTCGAATAGAGAAGTTGGCCGGTGATAAGCAATTTAATAATAATTGCATTTGATTATCTCAAAGTGAATAAAAGATATCTACAGCCACGGGCTGTCTAATTAGGTTTTATTTAGCAGTTTAGCTAAAAGATAGTGAGAAGTAATCAGAGTTGCCCCGATTGAGCTAGTTTCCGGAGCTGTGAGTATACGTTTAGTCTTTTCATAGTTTTCTCAGTTGTAAAAAATTAAGACTTGCTCCACTTCCCTTGAGCCCTTATCATTTTAATAAACTGTGTCTTTTATCTTAATTTCTGAGTATGTCTGCATTTAACTCCCAGCACGAACACCCAACCGTTACAAATGGCGCCCAACGAAATGTCGGACATTGTGAGATTGTGCCACGTGTTTATTTTACCGGTGAAGGTGATATTAATGAATTTTTAGTCAGACTAGATGATTATATTCTGTTTAATAATATACCTGAGAAAAATAGATACGTAGTGCTTAAGTGCTCATTGAAGGGCGAAGCACTTTTGTGGTTAGAGAATATAGGAAAATTGCTGATTAATGATGAAGGTAAAAGATTTGAACAGACTGTGATTGAGTTAAAGAAGGCATTTCCTCCCGTTAAAGATAAAAGTATTTTAAGAAAAGAATTCTATTGCAATAAGCAGAATATTTATGAATCAGCATCAAAGTTTTATCTACGTAAGCTTGAACTAAAAAATAAATTGGATTTACATATCACATTTGAGGAATTGTTGGACATTGTTTTTCTTCTTTTTAATCCGAATATACAGGACTATATTGAAGTTAGAGCACCGAAGAATTTTTCAGAAATGCACCAGATTTTATCGAAGTATGAGACTCGGCATAGCTCGGATCAACGGGATTCGCTTAGCCGTCGTCAGAGACCTGTCACGTATAGTAATTTGAGAAATGAGGGGGTTATGAATTCGAGAGGGGGACAGCGATTTCCGAATAATAATTTGCGTAATAGAAATGATGGATTTCGTCGTAATATGTCGAATACTAGTAATGGTAATAGGAATTGTGATGGTGGTAATAATTTTAGAAATGGGAATAGATATATGTATCGAAATAGACAAAATAGTGGTTATGATCGGAGAGGGGGAGTACGGGACAGAAATGTTTCTTCGCAAGTATGGAGATTAACTTCGGATGAGAATTTTGGGGGTAGATTAATGCAAAAGAGATGTGTTCAGAGGTTGGAAAAGTCTTCTGTGAGTTTAAATAAAGTTACTATTAATCCGATTGAGTTGCCTGAAGTATTAATTGTGTTAGATGGTATTGTCGCTAAGAGTGTCGTCGATACAGGGACAGATAAGTCGTTCATTTCTTTTGATTGTTATCGGAAATATTTTTTCGTATAAAAAGTTGAAAAGGTCAAGTCTGGTAGTTCAGTCGGCACAGGGAGTAGCTTGTGATAATAAAGGTTCAGTAGAGTTGGAAGTTGAAATTCGTTCGGTTAAGACGTGTTGGGAGATTTGTGTGTTAGATGGATTAACAGTGCATTGTATAGTTGGTGTGGATTATATGAAGGATAGAGGAATTAGTCTGGATTTCTTTAAAAAGTCGTTGATCGTGAATAATGATGAGAATGTGAGTAAGAAAGAGCCTGTTTTAGTGTCAGTTGATTTGGAGGAATCGGGGTTAAGTGAAATCGAGAAGGTAGAATTTAATAAGTTTTTGAATGAGTTTGGAGAGGTTTTTTCAGATAAACCGAGTTTAACGAATGAAATTCATATTGGTTTTGACGCACTCGTTGCTAGTAAATCATTTCGTTATGATTTTATATCTAAAATTTTTAAGTTTTTGTGTGAAAACATGGAGATCGATCATTCTTTTACTGTTCCGTATCGTCCTCAGTCTAATATGGCTGAACGTGTAAATCGTACATTAATTCAAATGATTTCTTCTTATGTTGGCTCTCATCATGCAAATTGGGACCAGTTTCTTCAGCATTTTGCGTACGCACTTCGTACAGCAGTTTACGAGTCAACGGGGAAAACGCCGGCTGAATTGTTTTTGGGTAGAAAGTTCATTACTCCATTTAAAAGGCTAGTTATGGCGTCGGATGCGGAAAGTCAGTTTATGTGCCAGGATATTGAGAGGTTGGTTAAGGAGGCTCAAGTTCAGATGGGAAAAGCGCAAGAAAAGCAGGCTCAGTATTATAATATGCGTAGAAGGGAGTTAGAGGTGAAAGTTGGAAATTTTGTGTTAGTAGAAAAGCATTGGTTAAGTTCAAGTCGTCAGAAGAGAGTAGCTAAGTTTGGTCCGAAGTTTGTAGGTCCGTTTGAGGTTTTGGAAGTTCGGAATAATAATTTGATTGTAAATGTCAATGGTGAAAGAATGACTGTTAATCTGGATCAGGTTAGAGTTTATAAGTTTAGAGAAAATGGTAGTGAAGGTTCTCATGTGTCGAGTGGTGTTTCGCAAAATATCCGATCCAATGAGTGTCCCGAGTCCAGCACTTCTTCATCTAATTCTTTTCATCAATATTCAAATAGAAAATCTGGTCAAACAGCTCCAAAAACTGTTATTGAAAGTAGAAAGTCTATCAATCCGAGAGCAAAGTATGAGAATAAAAATAAAAGAGCAGTGTCAAATACATCAGACTCAGTGTACCATAAAAGACAAAAGATTGTAAACTGTCCCGTTCCTCCACTTATTAGACAGCAACCTCACAAAGACAAGTTATCTAATAGTTCAACATCTTCAGTAATTAATCCTCGGAAAAAATTTCACATGGACACTCGTCAAACTGTTAAAAGTACTTTAAATTCTGAATTTTTGCCCAATAAGAGACAGCATAGATCCGGAAAGAAACGTGGCCTAGGATCTTCAGTAACTTCGGGTGCGTCGAGAAAGAGGAGACAACATGCAGATTACCGGCATCAGCAGAGTGAATCTCGCCATGGAGTGACCCCAGCGAACCGATCAGAGCGGAGTCGTAGAGTGGAAACTACAAGTATCCCACGGCATCCATTCAGAACCAGGCTGCAGGCACGACAGTCAACTGTGGCGTCACCGTACAGTTCTGATGACGAAAGATCCTTCGTGCAAGGTTTTTGGGAAAAGAGGAGAAAGCCATCCTGTAGTATGAAGCCGGCTAGCAGCGAATCATCTCTATGATTGGGTGATCATGTTCCTTATGAAATTTCTATTAGAGTGCATATATGTGGTAGCAATGTGAAGGAATAAAAAGCAGAGACTGTTTTGTATTTTTGGTCATTTTTGGAATTTTTTGACGGACTCACGATTAGTGCTTAATTGAACGGATGTTAAATTGTTAATTGTTAAATTATTATGTTAATTGTTAAAATGTTATTATATTGTTATACTGTTCATGTGTTATAAAATGTATGTTAATGTATGTTTAATTTTCAGAAAGTATAGATAGTAATTTGGGTTATTTTGTACACGCGCCGCGAGTCAGGCGTGCACGTGTTTTGCGGTCAAGAAGTCCTTGACACGCGTTTCCATCTCTTATACTAACATTTAATGAATTAACTTTCTCCTTATCGTTCGTGGTTTATGTGTTACGTTTGTACTTTAGTTGGGAATGGTTTCCGCAAGTTGCGAAGTTTTAAGTTGCATTTGAATATGAAATTGTATTGTATTAAAATTGAATGTTAATGTGATTTTCTTGCAGGGAAGTATACCTGTGTTTTGTATTGATTCTGCTATTTTTCTTTTAGTTTATACAGATGAAGAGTATGAGGACGTCATTTTGTGAATTTTTGATATTTTAGATTATTGCATAAGCACAGCTATGTGACGCTGTACGTATGTGCCCCAAATATCGTGAAAGTGGAGCTAGTTCTGAAGAAGTTTTGGGAGTTAGTTCATTGGCTAATGGGTATGTAGGTATTACGTAGTAGCAGAGTTATGGTAGTATGAAGTAAATTTAATTTTAGATGAGTTCGGAATTTTGTTGAGGAAAATTTTTGCGCATTGGGTTTTTTGGACTTGGTGCAAATTCTAGTGTTAGGAAAGTTTTTTGGAGAAATTTTTGGAAAAGATACAATTGTATTTCAGTATTGAGGTAAATTTCGAAAGCTTAATGTTTTGATGAATTTTAGCACTCCCAGTGGAGTGGGTTGTTTTGAAAGAGGAAATAATTAGTTTTGAAAGTTTTATGAGTTTTGAATTTTTTACGGAGGCTATTTTTTAAGATAGAAGGATGATTGAATTGAATATGTGAATTTTTGTTGCAAACTGATGGTTTTGTTGTGATGGGTTAAAGTGTAATATTTTAAAAGTTATGTTTCGGTGCAAAATTTCACCCATCACTTTGTTTTTTTTTACGGTTTGAAATTTATAACAAGAAAAAGTCCTGGGCATGCATTTAGCCCACTCCTTTTTCTCTGTGGAATCCGAGGGGGGGTTGTGAGGGAGTGACCTTTGTCATAAAGGCACTTTAGTATTTCTGAGATCGTGACGTCAATAATTTAACATGTGTAAGCGTAAAAGCGACATCTATCCTCTCTTTTACTTTAACTTTCTAGAGTGTGTGTGTCTCTTTCGGATTCTACAGTTAGGGCTCGCGATTAGTAGTAATATGTAAATGTGAAGTACCTCAGTTTGCAGCATATAAAAGCTTGGAATTTGAGTGTGTGGTGGGTGTCTCTGGCATTAGCCAGCCAAGACGGAGTGTGACTAGCGACATTAGATAGCGAGAGTGGTGTCTCTGGCGATAGCCAGCAGAGCATTAGCCAGCTACTGCTTAGCCAGAGAATAAAGACCTGTCACATGAGTTAAAGGTCCGAGTAAGACGAGTCTATTCTTGATAATAGGATGAAGGCAGAGAAAAGGGGTTTCCCCTAACAGTACAGCCCATAGTACAGCCAAAACAGGAATGACTTGCGGTCAGGTCAGACGGATTGGGTGAAACCTGAATTTCGTCCCTTCCTAATGCTTCCCTACCTTCGGAACATTCCATTATTTTGCCAGTATGCCAATCCAGTTCTTTAAACGCTGGTTCAGCAGTAGCAGTGGCGTCTCGAGCGATATTAGTCAGCGAAGTGTGTTTCCCGCTGGTATCTAGCAGATTGAAAGTAGCATCGAGCCTCCAGTGAGTTGTGAAGGGGTTTTTGGTATTCGAATAGAGAAGTTGGCCGGTGATAAGCAATTTAATAATAATTGCATTTGATTATCTCAAAGTGAATAAAAGATATCTACAGCCACGGGCTGTCTAATTAGATTTTATTTAGCAGTTTAGCTGAAAGATAGTGAGAAGTAATCAGAGTTGCCCCGATTGAGCTAGTTTCCGGAGCTGTGAGTATACGTTTAGTCTTTTCATAGTATTCTCAGTTGTAAAAAATTAAGACTTGCTCCACTTCCCTTGAGCCCTTATCATTTTAATAAACTGTGTTTTTTATCTTAATTTCTGATTATGTCTGCATTTAACTCCCAGCACGAACACCCAACCGTTACAATGTGTCTGTCTGTCTTTACAGTGTAATCTATAGAACATTAAAAACTTATAAATTTGGGCAGAAGTAAAACAGGTTGTTGACATACTTATTTATAAATTATTAAACATTCACAATTATATTTCGGAAAATATATATAGACAGGGTGTTCCAAAAATAACGATCCATTTCTAGGGAAACACTAAATTATTTGGATTTATTTTTTGTTTTGGATACATTGTGAAATAAAAAAATATCACTGCTACACTTGAATTCGGGTTTATGAAATACCAATGGAGATTTAACACGAGAACTACCGTGATCAGTCATTTTGACGGCTACCATAAGAACATTTCTCAGTTCAAACCAGAAATTTGATTATGAAATAAGTTTAAAAGATATCAAGAAGAAAACCGTTAAGTAATAAAGTTAAAGTCATCATAAACAGATTTGGATAATATTTTTTAAAGTTACGCAGAATAACAATGTTTCATACTATTTAAGCTTGTTACAACACTGAACTTTTATGGTATGGCCATCTATACTTTTCTGATATTCATAGCTATACCCAAACTCCGTTGTAGCAGATTTTTTTTTTTCAAAGTCTTATTATTCTTTTAGCAATGATTTTCTGTAATATTAGAGTTACTATAATTAATATATTTATTGTATCGAATATGACAGATTTTCTCACTATCTGCAGTCAATGGAAAAGCTTTTTTTGTTTTACGATATAGCATATAGTAAGATGACATATACTTTGTTCTGAAATAGAATTTTTTACTGATTGTTTTGTAGTTACTATCAATCGCAAGTACTAATCACACGCTATTAATTTCTAAATCTATCTAACATATTATAGAATTGTATTTGATTCGAAAATATACAAGCTAACCAATTTAAAAAAGTGCCAGTTATTTTTTCTTATTACCCTTAAATCTGACGGATGTGGAAACTATTCTAGCACAGAAGTACAATTCTTTGAACCTTGTTTAAGTATCGGACTAACCCTTTTGAACTCTGTTGAACTGTTGCAAGTTTATTTGTGATGTAAAACAGAAATGGAGACGAACAATGTTAATTAACCCTGTGATATTTTAATTTTTGAAAAACATAATTTAATTCGGTTATTTTACATTATCATACCTTACAGCAAATGTTGAAAATGTTCTCCCCCTATTTGAATGCAAACATAAACTCGTTGAACCAAGTTTTTTCACACACTTCGCAACTGTTGGTGTTATTGAAAAGATTTTTTCTGTTATGATTTATTTTAATTCGTTGATTTTTGCAAGACTTATCTGGAAATCCCTATCTTCCGGGTAACCCCACATTAAAAAAAAAACCATGGTGACCAAAGGCCAATTGAAATTAAATGGTCATCAAACAATTCCAAGAAGTCACACTTCTATTGTTAGATTTAACGAGCGTGAAGGGGCTCCGTCCTGCTGGAACCATCAGTAACGGTCTTATTCATGTTCTTCCACAATAACAAACCATTTTCACTGAAGTCAAAGAACAAAACTGCATACATATCAAATATACAAAGATAATGCTGGAATCTGGCCTAAATTGACACATGGGCGCCAATTGGTAGCCGGTGATCATGCGAATACGCGGGGGTTTAGTATGACGTCATATATGCACAGATATCTATTAACTGCTTATCTCCTGCGCATACTTTCTGAATTTTAACTCAACACGGTAGATGAATTTTGTCTATCAGATTTATTTCAAAATATTTTTGTTAGTTTCTTTTGATAAAAATATGTACATAAAAAAAATAGTCACGATGTCTTTTTAATTTCGGGGGGGGGGGGAGCCCTAATGCTACGAAAACACTTTATTTTACCCTGAAATTAAAATGACAATGCGACTTTCTGTAAACACACATATTTTATCAAAAAATCTGTAATAAAAATATTTTGTTACAATAAATATGGTAAGCAAGATTCATCTTTCCTGAAAGAATAACTTGAAATTCATGATTGAATTTTTAATAGGAATTCTCTAAATCGCTTTGTCTGTTTAAGGGGTCTCAGGAGTCTTACATTTACCTTGTAGTGCAACTTAGCAACATGTCACATTTGATTTTTTTTCTCGGTTCCTATAAAACATAAATGCATAAAATTTTTAATATAGACAACTGAATATCTCTTCTATTAAAAATAATTTTTTAAATATTCTACATTGAAATTCTATTTTATTTTTTTAATGTTTAATTTTGATTAAAAAAAATTAGACTTGTATCCATTGCGCGCAGGATTCTAGCAAAACTATTAGTTCAAGAACCGCTAAAAAAGTTCATAATGGTGTAAAATTAATGTATCTTGAACTTATACCTCATTTTAAAGCAATTTATGCATTTATTTATTTAAAATTGAAATTGAAATTGAAAAAATTGAAAAAAAAATCATTTTTTATTTAAAAAATTGCCAATTATCAATAATTAATGTAATTAAAATTCTAAATTTGAGGTATAAGTTGTTCTTAAACTTAAAATGAAGATATTTACCAAGTTTCATACAAATTGCTTTATTATTTTTTGAGAAATGTTGCGCGCAGTCAAAGAACAATCTAAATTTTAAATCAAAATTAAACATAAAAAATATATAATAAAAATTCAATATAGAATGTTAAAAAAATTAATTTAAATAGAAGAGATATTAAGTTGTCTATGTTAAAAATTTTATGCATTTAAGTTTAATAGGGACTGAGAAAAAAAATCAAATGTATATGTTGCTAAATCGCACTACCAGGTAAAAAGTAAGACTCCTGAGACCCCTTAAGAAAAAAAATTAATTTGCGATTTTACGAAAATTATCAACTAGAATTGAAAAGTATTTAAACAAATAAATGAACAGGACCTGCTTGTTTAATAATGAAAAATTTAATGCATTCATTTAGAATTAAAATTATTCGGAATATATTATGAAATGAATTTTAAATTAAAAGAATGAAATGTTTGTAAATTAAATAACATAAGTGTAGCACGACCAAGAAAATACTGGGTCCTTATCGTCTGCGCTCGATAGACAAAAAAAGGATTTAAAATTGAATATTGTATTTATTATTAAATCCTATACATATTCTAAACATTGATAAAAGTTGTATTCTCATCAAGAATGCAGCCGTGCATATCATTTTGTATAATTTAGCTCATCAAGAATTTAGTAAAAAAATGAGACTAATACAAAATTCTGTCTTTAATATTAACTATTTACTAATTTTTATGCGTCATCTTTCATTTCATTGAAAAACATAATTAAAATAGAACATATTTAAATCAGCGACATTTGTATTACAAATTAAATAATATTTTATCTTAGTATATTTATGTGAATATTTAATCGTACTTCACTTATTTAGTCTGTACTTATTTACAATAATATTTCAAACTTAAACTTTATTCCACGCAACTTTTTAAAGTAATATTTTACGGCAACAAAGCAATTACGTTGCCATTCACACAAAAGAAATTACAATCTACTTGATAATTCCCTTATAGTTCACCCCTTCCGCTAGGTGGCGTATGACTTTGATTCATCTGATCCCGCCTTATGTCTTGTGGACACTTCTCCCATTTATCTTAAGACGCTTACTTATACAGCTTTGTCAGAGAATTAGTTCTTGCAGACGATTTTTATTGTGGCCATTCATAATTTTACGAAATGAGTTTTCAAAAATATGCAAAGCAGTAAAAACATTGAGAGAAACAGATTTACTCAAATGATTTGAGCATAATTGGATTAAAAGTTATTAGTGATGTTCAAACGAATTTTTGTTCAAAAAACGAATTTTAGCACTTAAAAAGTGAGAAGAAGATATCCGCACATTAAAAATAGACATATTAAATAGCCAATAATATTGCAAGTCTTGATACAATTATTATAGATGTGGATAATACAAAAAACAAACGGGTACTCTTTTAAATTGTTAATCCCAGAAGATGTTTCCTTAATTAAACACCTTCTCTTTCTTTTGCTGAAAAATACTGTTGTAATAGATAAAGTGCATGTTTGTAAACAAACTGGCTTTTTTCGAGACAGCTCCTCCCCAACTTGTGGTTGGCAAAAATTCAAATTAAACTGCATTAGAAAATTCTAAACTAAATGTAATTTCCACGTCGATCTAATAAATTTCATTTTATTGTATTATACGCAGGAAGTAATACTTATAAATTACTAACTCTCCAAGAATTATTATTTTTGCCAACCACAAGTTGAAAAGTACATCCTTTTTCGGGTGTGTGACGTCACATGCACATTATCTATATGCATTGCATGCTTCGAATTTTTTTATATTTAAGTATATATTTATGTTTTATGTATATAAGATGATATAATAATGTAAGATGGAGTGATGTAATGGTGGAATTTAAGAACATTGGGGATAGAAAATCACAGTCAAAGGAAAAGAAAGTAGAGCTTATTTAAGTCAAGAAAAAATAATTCATAAGACAATTAATTTTTTTACAATAAATTTTCAAAGAAAATGTGTTTTCTTTAGCAGAAGATTTTCCTTTTGCTTTCAATAAACGGAAAACGTCGAATTAAGTACGTATTAACATAATTAGTCAAATTATATAAAATAGTTTTTGCGTTTTTTAGAAGAATTTATTAGTGATTATTTCTATATGGCATCCACCAGAAAGATAAATTAAATGCTATAGACATTTTCATATTCAGAATAAATTATTTTACCTTCAGGTGATTCGGTAATGTGAAATTTTTTGATTAGTCACTGTTACATTCATTTGTGGAAAAAGAAAAAAAATTCCATTTTATGTTCTATATTTTCAAAGTTGTTGCATGTAAAAAGAGTATTTAAGATGATATATTAAATTGATAATATAATATGATTGTAAATATGTAACAGTTGTATATATAAACTTAAAAAACCTTTTCCCCTTGAATTTTTCGTGGAAGACAATTTTGATTTTGTTCTTTTTTTATGTTTATATATTTTCTAATTTATCTTAAATGGAAAAAGAAGAATCCAAGCAAAAATAATAATAATAATAATAATAATAATAACAATTTTTTTATGTCATTAGAAAATTAGTTTAGAATATTTAATATTTTTTAATTGTTAATTTTCTAATTATCTTGTTTTCTTTTTAAAAAATGTCTTACACGAACCGTTTTAACAAAAGATTCTTAATTTAGCCTATTTCATATTTATATTTTGCATTTTGAAAAATCGGACTAAACAGTGGACCTCATTTATATCTTTTCCAAATTCTTACCTTCCCTACATTTCTGTCTTTCAAAACACATATCTCTTAGTATTTAGAAGAGAAGTCATTCCTTTGACGTCCTTGTGTATGCTCATGATATCAAATACTTTTTTGAAAAACTTTATATTTTGTGAAAAGCAATTATTTGATTATTTATTGCGCCAAAAATAACTTTGTAATACACTATATTGCCAAAGGTGACCTGCCACTTCTGATTTTGGACGTTTTGTTAAATATCAAGGAAAATACATTAGAAGTTATCCTGAAACTCCAGATGTGTAAACAAAATGGTACAAGTCATATATATCTGCGAAAATATTTCCCCCAAAATCCATAGAGGAACATGAACAAATTGAAAAAGAATAAAGATATTTTGGATAACCCTGTCAAAACTAATGTAACAAAAGCGTTCAAACTACAAATTATGATTAAGTGCCTTATTGTAATAAACTGTGTTCATTTTTAAGAGGATAGCATGTATATTGTATACTCCTAAAAAAATCAAAGGTTTTTTTTTAATTATTATTATTATTATTATTTTTAACAGTCCCTATAATTTATAAAATTCTTAAAATGAATGTTTTTTTTGTTTTTTTTTTTCGTTTTAGAAAATATATTATAAACAACATTGTACAAAATACTCCGTAATAAAAATTATATGAAAAATGGGCAGGTTTACTAAATCATGTTTCGTGCACAATTTGCATAATGTGTTAGCTAAATTTATCGCTCAACTTTTGTGAGAGTCTCAAGAACATAGCTTAAAAATTCTAAAAATTATTGACGATAGAATAAGCTCAAAATCCGTTATTCCCAAAAAGAAGCAAAAAGATAAAAGAATGCATCCATATCCATTCATTATTGTCAATATAACATACACAAAATTGCACGTACTATAATGGATTTTGAGCTTATTCCATCGATGATAATTTTCAGAATTTTCCAGCTATGTTTTTGCTTCTTTTACAAAAAATTGCTCTACACATTTAGCTAACACATTATGCAAATTATATTTTTATTGCGTTTACGCATGCGCAGGGAAACATATATATTAGTAAACCTGCTTATTTTTCATACAATTTTGATTATTTTTTAATTCTGATTACAGAGTATATTATGTATAATGTTTGTCATATTTTTTAAAAGAACATTTTTTTTTTTATATTAAGAATGCTGCAAATTATAAGCAAAAAAAAAAACTTGGCAAAATTTGGGATTGTATTTATAAAAATCTTAATTTCTCTAAGAGTATGCACGCTATACTCATAAAAATTAACCAGTTTATTACAGTAAACTTTGCGAAAATATATGACCTGTATTACTCTGTTTATACACCTGGAGTTTCAGAATAATTCTTCATCTATTTTTCATGATGTTCAACAAAATTTCTAAAATCACAAGTGGCCGGTCACCTTTGGCCATATAGTGTATTATAAATGTAATATTGTGCTAACATATTGATGCACTAATATACGTATAATATTATATATATATTTAAAAATGTTTGTAATATTGATTTGAAATTAGTAAATTATTTATCAGTAATATACTAATTTTAAAATTAGTAAGTGAACTTCTACAATTTTCTCAGATTTCCCATTGTCTAATCAAATTACTTCTTTTATAAAGTAATACCAAATTTAGTAGGTTTAAAAATTTCTTTTAAACATCTATTATGGTCTATTTATCCATTAACACTCTTTCATTCATTCAAAAACCTTTTCTGATTGTGCTGGCACACATATTACAATTTAATTAAGCAACATTCATCACACATATGATGCAATTGTATTGCATTAAGACACTTAAGTGTGTGAATTATTTTTTAAGTCATGCAGGCGTCTGAATTTGCGTCTTTAAATGTCTGAATTTCAGACATATCACTATTATTCAGACATTTCATTCAATTCATTTATACATGGTCATAGTAAGAGACTTGTGTGTCTTAAATTTAGCTATCTATAATTTCTGAAAGTCTATATTTAAACACTTAAATATGTGAATTACTTTTTCAGTCACACATATATACCTGAATTTAAGACGTCTCTCTTTGCAGAGATATAGTTGTATCTATGATAAGAAATGTAGCATGAAAATAATTAAATAAAAAAGCATTTAATCATCAAAACTCTGTCAAGTAAAATCTTTCTGTAATGCATTTTATTTATTTATTTGTTTTTTAATTATTAGTTTAAATAAAATCTAAAGAGTACATATCCTAAGAGAAGGATATATTTAAATTTTAATTTATTGTTTTTAATATATATATATATATATATATATATATACAGGGTGATTCCGAATTTTTTTTACAATAAAAGAGGGGTGATAGTGCACATCAAGACAAACAATATTAAATAGGAGACCAAGGGTCCAAAACGTTTTCCTAAGGAAATAGCCGCCATTAAAGTTTAGGGACTAAAATTTCAAATAAACATAAAAAACGGAAAAATCGGTCGATTGATTTGCGGTTTTCACTAAAATTATTCTTTATGTCGGCATTTTCTTGAAATTAAATTATAAAGATAAATTTCAAAAAATGCCGATAGAGGGCGCTTTAGACTTTGGAGTAATGAACAACTATTTTTTGCCGGTATTTTTTGCATCTCATTAAATGTTTTCGTAAGCTTAGACTCAAACTTAAATTTTGAGCTCAAAATCTGTAGTTGGGAGTGGTTAAGTAACACAAACTGAGCTGTGTTCAGAGGGTTCAAATTTCAAATGATTATAAAAAACGGAAAAATTAGTCGATTGATTTGCGGTTTTCACTAAAACTATTCTTTATTTAAGTATTTTCGTGAAAAAAATTATAAAGATAAATTTCAAAAAATGCCGATAGAGGGCGCTTTAGACTTTGGAGTAACGAAACACTCTTTTTGGCGTTATTTTTTGCATCTTATTAAATGCTTTCGTAAGCTTAGACTTGAACTTAAATTTTGAGCTCAAAATCTGTATAGCCTGGAGTGGTTAAGTAGACAAACTTAGCTGTGTTCAGAGGGTTCAAATTTTAAATAATTGTAAAAAACGGAAAAATTGGTCGATTCGTTTGCGGTTTTTGCTAAAACTAATTTTTAAATCAGCAGTTATCTTGATCAATCAGTGTTTTCTTGGAAATAATTTTTAAAGATAAATTTCACAAAATGCCGATAGAGGGCGCCTTAGACTTTGGAGTAGCATACAACTATTTTTAACTGTTATTTTTTAATCTCATTAAATGCTTTCAAAGGCATAGACTTAAATTTTGGGCTAAAATTCTGAATCTTTGGGAGTGTTTAAGTAGCGAAAAATTGAATTGTTCTCGAGGAGGAAAGAGGGTTAAATTTTAACTCCTGAACACACTTCAGTTTGCGCTTCTTAACTCCTCATAACGATTCAGGATTTGAGCTCAAAATTTAAGTTTAATTCTAAGCTTCCGAGAACATTTAAAATGATTTTGCAAGCATTTAATTAGAACCAAAAAATAATGGTTAAAATGAATTGTTGGTTACTCTGAAGTTTAAGGCTCCCTCTGACGGAATTTTTTGAGATTTACCTTTACAAATTATTTTCAAGAAGATACTGACTTAAAGAATAGTTTTATTTTAAACCGCAAACGAATCGACTAATTTTTCCATTTTCTATAATTACTTTAAATTTGAACCTCCTCCTTCCCCTTGAACACAGTTCAGTTTGTGCTACTTAACCACTCCCTACTATTCAGATTTTCAGCTCAAAGTTTAAGTTTAAGTCTAACCTTCCTAAATCATTTAAAGAGATGCAAAAAATAGTTGCTCGTTACTCCAAAGTCTAAAGCGCCCTCTATCGGCATTTTTTGAAATTTATCTTTATAATTTATTTTCATGAAAATACCTAAATAAAGAATAGTTTTAGTGAAAACTGCAAATTAATCGACCAATTTTTTCGTTTTTTTTAATCATTTGAAATTTGAACCCTCTGAACACAGCTCAGTTTATGTTACTTAACCACTCCCAACTACAGATTTTGAGCTCGAAATTTAAGTTTGAGTGTAAACTTACGAAAACATTTAATGAGATGCAAAAAATACCGGCAAAAAATAGTTGTTCGTTACTCCAAAGTCTAAAGCGCCCTCTATCGGCATTTTTTGAAATTTATCTTTATAATTTAATTTCAAGAAAATGCCGACATAAAGAATAATTTTAGTGAAAACCGCAAATCAATCGTCCGATTTTTCCGTTTTTTATGTTTATTTGAAATTTTGGTCCCTAAACTTTAATGGCGGCTATCTCCTTAGGAAAACGTTTTGGACCCTTGGTCTCCTATTTAATATTGTTTGTCTTGATGTGTACTATCACCCCTCTTTTATTGTAAAGAAAATTTGGAATCACCCTGTATATGTATATGTATATATATATATATATATTACGAATAATACAAATATTTCATTGCATAGTTAAATATCATTTGCTAAATATGGAATGCTGTAACATCATTTTTGGTCATTTTAATATAAATGCGGATTTAAGAAAGAAAATTTATGAAAGTAACCGCTTCAGCAGTTTAGAATGAAAGCCATTTGTGAGTCATAGTCACCCTTCACAAATATCGCCCACTATTTTCGTGGCATAATGGCACCATCTTGAAAAACAACTATGTATTTTAACCCTAGAGCTTGAATAGCAATAAATAATAATGCTGGGGATATAATATCAAATGACTCCTATAAATCATTACATTGTGTTGTTAGAAATTTTCGCGAAGAATGTATTACTTCGAAAGGGAGTTGATAGAGTGGAAAAAATAGCTAGATTCATGAAAAAAGAGCTAAAAAAGCAGCTACGCTCTATTAGTTTACTTCGCTATAATTTATAGTGCAGCTTAAGGATTTTGATGATATGAAAACACAGTGTTGGAAAAAGAAAATGGAGCTTTAAAACTAAAAGGAATACTTTATATAAAAATGTTTTGTTCCTTATTAACTTCCGATGTATTTCGAATTTTAGGCAGATTTCGTAAGAAATACGACCTATTACATTTCTGAAATATTTTTGAAAATCTACGCCATTCATGATTGGTAAAGACCACTTTTACTTAAATATATACATATATGTGTGTGTGTATGTATTTATATATCACTTTTTTATGAACACAAAAACTTACACAATTCTGTACAAATCTCTTCCAAACTGATCCATAAAATCAAGGAGCAGAAAATCTCGGTTCAAAAGGCTGGAAGTAGGGGGAAGGATTGTGAAAACTGAATAAAATCCCATAACTTCTTAATTACAATGCATATCAAATCAGCTTAATGTTATTATTACTTAAAGAAAAAGGCAAAAAAATTATGTATGACAGATTTTTGATAAAATTAATCCTTTATCTACCGACGACGGTACTTATAAGTACCACTAAAATAACTTATTATAAAATTCTTTTAACACGTTAGTCAGTTGTAATACTGTTTAGAATGAATTACATATACATTGCTTTATTTTGTTCCAAAAGCATTACTGGTTACGCAAAACAAAAATATTTTGAAAAGGATGATTTCTTTTGACTTTGCGTCTTTTCAGCTTTCTTGGCGCTGAGGGAGGGAGTGGGGATTTTTCAATGCGGAAACATTTTTATATTTATATTGTAAGAACATCATATTTGTACATTTTACAATTCTACAAAATATTAAGAAAATAATTAAAAATTAAAAATTTGAGTGGGTTTATAAAAATGGCACAAAATCCCTGAAATTCAAATTTAATTAATCCTTCTAAATCCTTCAATCCTTCTAAAATCTTTTAAATATTTGTTAAATGATTATGAAATTCTTTTAATTTAGTTTAAACAATTTGCATAAAATGCTTTAGAATGTAAAATTTTCCTGAATTCATAATGCGGCAGATAAAGGGTTTAAAATGGGTTCAAGGAGCGATACAAATGGGATTTTAAGGGGACAGTACGGCCCCTTAATTTGATCAAAATCATCTGTAGCAAAATCGTCAGAAAAAAAGGTCTATTTCTGGGGTATAATAGTACCTAAACAGTTTTTTTCTTATTAAAATATCATTTATGAAGGTTTTAAGGAGTAAATAATAAAGTTAAATGTATTTATATACTTTAAATCTGTTTTTCTCAAAACTAATTTTTCAGCGTTTTTAGATTTTTGAATTGCTCTTTGCGTCTTAATTTTTGATTAATATTTATAAAATTCATAAGAAAGTATCCTGATGTTATTTAAAAAGACATTGTGTAAGCTTTTTAAAATTCGTCTTTATTAAGATAGTCAAATTTTATTTTTTACTTATTAAAAGGCAAAACTTTGATGAAAATCGATAAGGAATTTAGGAAAAAATCTGTAAAATATTAACTATTCAAGAGATTTAAAAAATCTCATACAAATTTGTTTATAATATATTTTTAAGTGATAAAAATGCAAAAGCAAGAAAATATTTCAAAAATTAAGACACGAGGAGCATTTTAAAATTTCGTTTAAAAATTTAAATTTTTGTAAAAAAAATTACAAATTTTAATAAGGTTGAAAATTTTTGAAGGTATTCTATATGCTTTTGGTGAAATGCATATATGCACAAAATTTCATATTGCTATGATAAAAATGAATAAAATGAATTTTTAACGTCCACCGTCCCCTTAAGCAGAACAAAAAATCATAACTGCATCATTTCTGAAAATTCAATTAAATTTGTTAAATCTTTTCTTAACATTATCTGCAACTTTTATACTTACAAGTATTTGATAAGCCTAGATCTTATCGCATTAAAAAAAGATAAATAAATAAATAAAAAAGAAAAAAAAAGACAAATTGAAAAAGAAAAAATTCATAACTTAGCCAATTTACAAAATGTTAAATTCAATTAAATTTATTATAAATTTTCTTCATAATATCTGCATGTTTTATATTGATAATTTTTTCATATAACCAATTCTTACACTAAAAATATTAAAAATTGATAGCGATTGAAGAAAACATTATCGCATTAGCATGATCTAATAAAACTAGCTCTTACAGATAAATGAAATTACAAACTCGTCAAAATCGTCCAGATGAAATCTTAAACTAAGTTTATCGCTAATCTTATTATTATTATTATTATTATTATTATTATTATTATTATTATTATTATTTATGAAATTAGTACTTAATTTCGAAATCTACCTGCAAGCAAGAAGCGATTTTTTTCTGTTGGTCTACAGATCAAAATGTCTATGGTACTCCATAATTCCCGAAAATATTTTCGAACATGTAAAACAATTTAATTGTTTATTTTTTGGTCAATAATATTTCAAAATATAACATATGATGAACCTTCTTATAGCACAAATATATTAACCCATTTGCGTCAAGGTCGGTTATATGTGGGCGCGTCATTAATTTATGTTTTATTCCAAAAATTACAAATACATACCGAAAGTTTCGAAAAAGAATTTTTTCTTTATGTAATCTCAAAATTCATTATATCAATTAAAAATTGCTATTCAGAATATCTGGTATAAAATCGAAAATTCCGATTGAAAAAAAAAAATCTTGAAATGCACACTGCAAATTCTTGAAACACTTTTATTACAACTCTACTGAACATGATAACAATAACTTATAACTAAAATCACTTTTGATTGTCTTGTGAATGTGTTGCGAATGTGATGTGCAGGAAAAAGATTGTACAAAAAATGCTTTTTTCTATAAAACAAACTGGCTTTTATTTACTTTTTAAAAGTGTGTAAATTTAAAAGCACCATGTAGAAAGTGTTTTGAAAGTGTTTTACATGTGTTGTGTTATAGTGTTCTAAACTGTGTAGTTTTTACAATGTGTTGTTGAATTGCTGATAAAGTGTTGTGCAGCACAACATGATTGTCAGAGTATATTCTCATCAACACTATTTACAAAACATTTTTAGCACAGTTAATGACGCTAATTTTAGAACACATTTCTAGATAGCAACTCTTTTGCAACATACTAAGAAATTTATAGATGGCAACTTTTTTGCAATGCATTAAGAACATAATCACAACACAAAAAACGTTTTGTATAAGAAGTTCTCTAATTCACAACATATGAATGTTTTTTTTTGTTTTTTTTTTTTTTTTTTTTTTTTTTTTTAATTTGGGGACAAAATGTGTTATAGTGGGCCGTTCGGAAAGTCGATTCCATTTGGGAAAATTAATTCATACTGAAAAACTCTATCATTTAATTATTAGATGTTGTTTCCGACATCTAATGTTTTGTAATTAATGGGAAGAATTTTCCCAAACGGACACTACTTTCCGAACGACCCAATAAAATGCATTTATTTTTGTGTTTGAGAATTTGCAGTACATTCATTTCTACATTAATGATGTAAAAAGATTAAGAATGAAATATTTTCCATTCTTTTATTTTGAGGTTTTCATTCTCTATTCAAACTTTATCGAAAAACCTGTATCCAATTGGAATCTTTTGTCCCTTATTCGTTCCACAACATGACGCTATCATGTTCTTTTACCCCATACCATGTACAATTTTTTTCTCTCTCTCCAACTATTTTAGATATATTTTCCAGAAGGCTCAAGATTGTGATAGATAAAACACATTCTTTGTTACTGTATTGACTGAATTATAAATAAAATTCAGAAAATGAAGTAGATTGCTTCCGCATTTTATTCTTTGCTTGTTTTCTTCCGCATTTTATTTTATTTTTATTTATTTTATTTTTATTTTATTTTACTTTTTATTTTTTCAGTTTGTGCCATCGATTCCTTTGAACAAATGAAAATTGTTCGTTAATAGAACATTTAATAGTTATTTTGAGGAATCCAATTTTCGAAATTTCGGACAACATACATTTGAAAAGGTTTAAACTTTTTTTCTTCATCAAATATATTAACCCGGAAGCATCATTGATTTTCTACAAAAAAGATTTCCAAAGAAATTTCCAAATTTTTTTCTCAGCTACAACGAATGCCCCGTTTCAATAATTCGTGTGACGTTTCCACTTTCCACTTACGCTGAAAGTAACGTTGTTCTTAAATTCGTTAGTCTTTTTTGCTTAATAAGAATAATTTTTCTGATACATTAGCAATATCCGTTTTATGCATAACAAGAGCGAAAAATCATGCGTCAGGCATACGTTATGAAGCACATTCCATCACCAACAGAATATCATTAACAAATTTATCTTTTCTCAACTATGAAATTGATCGTAATCCGTCGTCTAACCGAATTTTTCATCCATTTCTGTAATTGATCAATGAATGTTACGCACTCCATAATCAATCGAAAATATGTTGTAGTATAGCTAAATGACCCTTTATAATTTCAGTATGTTTGAAATATCATAACATGAATATAATTCACCACAAACAAATTTTACCCATAGATCGTAATGAAATAGAATATATATGGGCGTTCCTGTAAATGAACTAAAAATGCAATTTATTGTATGCTTCTGAAGAACCATGTTTTTATCCACTTCGGTACTGCATATCTTTGAATTGTATTATCATCAATAGCATCAATTGCATTATCTTTGAAGTACTGTGACATCATTAAAAAGCTTCAAAGAAGATTTCCCCTTTAGTCCATAATGTAACGAAGTTCTACTGTATGTCCCTGTAATATAGATATAAATGCCACACAACCGAAAGTTACGCAGTAAAACGTTAATAGCATAAAAAAGTTATATGGAAATCTGAATATCTGAATTTAATAACGAGGTAGTAACATGGACAGAGAAACGGAAATATCGAATTCACGAATACTTTTGAAGTATGTTGGTAAGTATTAAAACAGAATTACCATTAAAAATAGCAAACCGCAAATCATAGGACAGTGTTTATAGCTCGCAGGCTATCGAAGCTTGAGAGCTAATGCACCTTCAGGTTCTGAATTTATGTATATGTATATATATACATATATATACGTAATATCTGTACGTAACGCGTCAGTTCTTGACCGAATTATCCGATTTGCCTGAAATTGAGTATATAGGTTCATTCTGATAAGGCGCTTAACTGAATTTTTTTAGTGTTCATTGATTAAGTATAAAGTGGGAAATGGAGGCTATCCCCCCTTAATTTGCTTAAATATTTTTTTTATACAGAATTAATCGGTTTGCTTCAATTTTGGTATACCGGTTTACTCTGATAAAGTTCTACCCTGATTAGATTTGAAAATATAAATTAATATAAACTCATTCGTTAAATATAAATGAGGGGAACTTAGAACTAATCCCCCTTATTTTAAATAAATATGTCTTCATGCAGAATAATCCGATTTGCTTCAACATTGGTATACCAGCTTATTTTGATAAGATATTTTTCTGATTAGATTTGGAAGTTCGATAATTAAGTATAAATGGTTGAAATTGGAGAGCTAATCTCCCTCAGCGTTAGCTATATGATTTTTTTTTCGAATGTCATTATTCTTTTAAATAAGGGTATAATAAAAAATTAGTATGAATAGCTTATCAGCTCCATGCCATTTGTTTAACTGGGCACTTATTTATTTATTTATTTATTTATTTATTTATACGTATAGTGCATTTTGAATTACGTACATTATCAAACTATTATATATATATATTACTCTCTGATAGTAAACCATGTTAAACAATCGTATACAAACAACAATTTCATAAACAAATTCGAAAAAACATGCATAAAGCATACCTTATGAAACATTTTCCAACATGTTCCGAGTAGTGTATCAGAACTTCGTCGTTTATAAGGTAAAAGATAATACCTAAGACCTAAGACAATGTATAATACATTTGAAAATTCAATTTTCCCAATTGTTGGAAAAATGTCGAAATTATTTTATGTATAGACAGACTTGTATATGGTTTAATTATTTGTACATTTTTTACATAGTATGCTAAAATTTAATTCCGTTCGAAAGCTTATATCACAGTCAAAAATTCTCCTTCCGTCAATAAACGGAAATGTAGTAAAGGTCTTTTGTGCAGCCCCTGTACACTATCGACTAAATTAATACACACTAAGTAAAAATTTGTCAAATTTAAAAACGGATACTAAACTCAAAATGCCCTTCCAGTAATTATTGTTCATAGGCAGTATACAATATTCGAATTTTCTTGTATATCATTGTAAATGACGATGCAACACAGACTGATAGAATGACGGTAAATAGATGGACGGCAAAGAAATCAATGAAATTCATACAGACTTTTAAATTATATTGGATAATGTTAAAAATAAAAACCCTCATTCTAGAAATGTTTAAAAATTTTCCAATTATGTTTAAGTGAAAAAAATATATATATAACAGGCTGTATTTTTTTTTCTTTTTGATATTTCAAAGGTCTACTTAAATGCATTTTACAAAAATTACTTTGAGAAATACGTTTTGTAGCAAAATAATAGTAATAACAATATTATTTTGTGCAACTTTTAATAATGAAATATCTTCGACTATTTATTTGGTAGGCCTTCATTCTCTATTGAAGTTTTATCAAAAGCTTGTATCCAATTTTCGTGGAACCCTTTGTCCCCTATTCGTTCCATAAAATGATACTATCGTTTTTCTTTTACCCCACAGCTAGTATCTCTTTCTCTCTTTTTTATTTCTTTTGTCTCTCACAATCCTCCACATATTTTTCAGAAGGCTCGAGATAGTGAAAGATAAAGTGCACATCTGTCATTATGTGATTGGATCATAAATAAAATACTGAAAATGAAGGAGATAGATTCATTGCTTACGCATTTTATTCCTTTGTAAGTGTTATCGATTCTTTTGAGCAAATGAAAAATAGATTACGTTCGTTTTAAAAACATTATGCAAGTAATTTTGAGGAATTCATTTTTTTATATCTTAATTTCTGGGAAGAAATAAATAGCTCTAAATTTTGTTACTCAATGCCCGTCTTTTTCCCCATCTTTCTTTCTTAGAATCATTATTATGTACTAAGTCAGCAAAAAATTGCCTAGAATCTTCTAAATAGGGTTGGTAATGCTGTTATCATATCCAACCTTTTTTAAATAACCAACTTTTGATCCTATTTAACTACCATTTTTTTTTTCGTTAAAAACCATCTCCAGTGGGAAAGTATGGTGTTACTCATACAGCAACTACAAAGTCACTCTTGCAATTAAACAGACACTTCTTCCTGTTTCTGATGCATTACGCTTTTGTTTCTCTCATCCCTTCAAAATTCCTTCTGTTCTAAGTCTGCACGGTACTTTCGACTCAAATACTCCCAGTATTTTTTTTTTTTTTTTTTTTTTTTTTCGTACAGCAAGACTTCACTGATTTTGGCGGTGCCAAGTTGACTCAGCCAAAATCAATAAGTTGGACAGCAAACACCGCAGCCATGATGATCTGGTAGTCCATCAAAAAGATCGCTGCCTTGCAGCGATCAGGCGAAAGTCGCCCCGTTGCGTGACATCAAATTTCATTAAACTGGACCATAGATCTCTTGATAAGTCTGGCTACAGCGCCTAGAATATATAGTGTGGAGACAGAGAATTTCAGTAATGCTGTAAAAAGTGTCAAAAAATTATATCCCATAAGTGTTGAACGACGTTGAAAGACATCGCAGTGATATCTGCTAGTTTTTCACCGGCCGAAACGCTTTCTCAATTGAATCTATAGTATGTGTACATTTGAACTACCAGATATCGCTGCGATCACCATTTATCGTTATGAGATATTAATTTTTAGCACTTTTTGGTTACCCGATTTGCACATTGTATCTTCTAGGTGCCATAATCACATCGACCATGTCTGGGTGTGATCAGCGTTCAAGAAAAAATTATTGAGAAAAAGAAACATTGCAATCAACGTTTCAAAAGTTTATTGGTATATTCACTAATTATCGCTATTAATTTTAGAAACTCGCTCATAGTTGCACTTCATAATTTTCATACGAGGATTCGCTGCGTCGGTCATCTTGGAGAATGCCGTTGGAGAAGAAATTTATTTAAGAACAACTTTTTGTAAACAACGAGTGAAAGCTGCGTGTATTCTTAATTGTTGTCGCATTCAATTCTGAAGAAATTTATTCTAACTCAAATAAAAAGTTGATTTAAAAGTTCCCCGATAAATTGTAGAATATGATAGTCACTTTACTTGAGATATAATAATAAAATTCCAGATATTCACATGACGTCTCCCTTACATTAAAAATTGATGTTTTTATTTTTATTTATTTTTTTTTTCTTCTTCTCAGCGGTGCGAATTTTTTAAATACATTCATATAGTCGTTTTCGCACATAAAAATATAAAAATGTTAGACATTATTTTTAAATTATCAAAACAACGTTTTCACACATAAAAATATAAAACTTTTAGACATTATTTTTAAACTGCCAAAAACACGGTTTATGGACAGTGGTTTTCATTTTTCTATCAGTGTTACGCTTCTTGAATTAAGAAATTAACTTTTGTTCACTGGTAATGATCAATCCCAGACTTTCATATCTGTAAAGTAATTTCTTGCAAAGCAGAAACCAAAAGTGTTGGTTAATATTTCTGTTTAAGTTTGGTACAAGTGGGATCAGACAAGTTTAAACATTTTTTTTTTTTTCCGGGAAGGATTTTTCTAGTTCCAATGGGTTATGGAGTCTAGTCAAGGGATGAAGGGGTTTGTACTTCAAGATTATTAAAAACATTCTTGTAAACAGGTACATTCATTGCCGTTTTTACTGTCATCAATTGAGACGGTAATGGTTAGTGTTGTAGTCGTAAAAATATCAGAGAGTACACGGAATAGGCAGAAGGTATACGCTGACGTTATAAATGTTCGTGGATAGGGTATACACTAATGCTGTATTTTAAAAACAGAAGGCATACGAAACTTCTTAAAAAATACAGAGGATATACGGCGTATAATCCCGTCTGCCCTCCACTACATCCCTGGTATTGGTATATTTCGATCCGCAAGCAGAGAATGCCCCCCCCCCCCCCATGTGAGATACCCCCATCTTGACATGTGAGATAAATAATACTTTAGGCAACGTTTTTTTTTTTTTTTTTTTTTTTTTTTTTGTCTTTTTACGTTTCGAAATCACCGGATCACTTAAATATCTTTTCTAAAAGCCATTATATACGTAACTTTGTAACAGTACAATATTAATTCGGTACTTATTTGTTGTAAATTGTTTTGGCATTATTTAAAAAAAAAAAAAAAGGTGCAATTTTTGTTTAAAAGGTGAGATTTGTTGCCAAAAGACAGAAACAGCTATGAAAGCAAAATTAATGAATTATTTTCTTCTTTATGTTTATATCAAAAGAATTGCTTTTGATTATATGCATTAGGCAAATATCTATTGATTATACACAGTAACTAATACATTATATACATAAATATTGGAAAAAAATTCTTGTGTAAACGAAACAATGAATATGTGGCCAGAAAATATGCTGGAAAACTTCCCTTCTCTTGCCAAGGTCATTTTCTCTATCATAGCAAGGTCCTTATAACAGAGTACCATTAATTCTTTTACATCCCCTAATAATAAAATATCTCCAACTCTTTATTTGGAAGGAGTTCATTCTCTATTCAAATTTTATCAAAAGCTTGTATCCAATTTTCGTGGAACCCTTTGTGCCTTATTCGTTTCACAAATTGATGCTATAGGTTACTTTTACCCCACAGCTAGAACCTCTTTTTTTCCTCTCATCCCGCTATATATTTTCCAGAAGCCTCAAGATGGTGACAGCCGAGCAAAATGGGTGGGCAGATAAGGGAATAAGATGAAATAAAATGTACTCTGTGTTATTGTATGATTGGATCATAAATAAAATTCCGAAAATGAAAGAGATAGAGACTTTCCTTACGCATTGTGTTCTTTTGTAAGTGTTATCGATCCTATTGAACAGGTGCAAAATAAGAATTTTTTAGAAGTATACAATGAAACTCCTTTTAACGAAATCTCATCGTTATACTTAAACAATTCATTATAAGAAACATCGTTAAACAGAAATCAACTCATATTCCTGAAATTTTTATAGTAAATTACACAAGCATAAAGTGAAAAATACACATAAAATTGAGGGAAAATGTATTTTAATTCAGACAGTAACTTTTTGAAGGCAATGTATATATATATAAAATATTTTTTTTAGATTAATAACTAAAAACCCAGTAAAGAGAAGTAAACAAAAACTGAAGCGTAGCGTACTTTTCCTTTTTTTTTTTTAGTATTAAAAGTGTTTAACTTAAAAACAAATTTCTAATACTATTTTTTGTAGACATTAAAAAAAAAAAAAAAAAAAAAAAAAAAAAATACAGTGTTCATAAAAATGTTTGCGCTTTTCTAACTGTCTGAACAATCCCCTCCTTATTGTATCGGAAACTTTTATCATTTCTTCTTTTGAATTGAATAAGTAGTTTCATTTTTATATAATCCGCGGAAATAAATTCATACTTCCATCTCAACAGCAATCTGTACGTTTAAAAGTTACACACGCACAAAATTGGAATAAACTTAGATATAAAGGATATGTTTTTCTTAATATGTAGGTTATTTGACATATTAATGGCGTTCGAAGTCGAGGTTCAACACAAAATTTCGTTAAGTAGAAAACTTCGTTAAATAGGAATTAAAATGAAGTTCTAGTGTACTATGAGAACATATTTATAGCATTAAGTTTTCGGAATTTCTATAAGCAAATGTTATGATAGTTTTAAATTTTTATGATCTATACTAAAAAAAGACAAAACGCTTTGTCTGTCTGTATGCGTGTGTGTGTGTGTCTGCGATGGCTAGCGAAATCTGCGGCACTTGCGGGATTCAAAAATTTTTTAGAGTTGTTCAAAGTCTCTCCTGGTGTACCTGACATTCAGAATTTTAACATTCTGATTATTAACTGAGTAATTAATTAAAATTTAAAACTCACTCGCATAAAAAATCGCCCTTTTTTCCGTTTTTCCCTTACTTCGCTTGCTTTTGATTGGTTGGTTCATAACGCGTCACTTATATAAAAAAAAAAGTCTCTTTCTTTCCGCTTGCTTTCGATTGATTGGTTGTGTAAAACCTTTGCAGAAATAATTTATAAAGTTGAGACAGAATTAAAGAAACCAATTTGAGTGCTTAATATTTCAAAAGTGACTGTTATTCAACAAAACATTAAATTTTAGCACGGAGGTGAAACACTTCCTGTGAAAACGCATTTAATAATAATGAATGTTTAAGAAAATGGTTTCAAATGACGTCACAATCTAGCAACTGATTTGACAACTTGGAATGCATATTGTTCACCCATTTGCTTTATGTTCCTTTTTTACTTTGATTGGTTGAGCAATAATATCTGCCAATGTCGTTGATTTCGGTTGGTTTCCAGAAAATTGAAGGTGCATTGTTGAAACTGATCTATTTAAATAGAAAGACATATGGTTTTTAAATTTTAAGTAAAAGATCAGGACAGTTCTTATTGGCTTTTTTTCCAACTAGAAATTAGAAAATTACAAAAACAATTTTTTGCATTGCTTTTTTTGCTTTCTGTTGTTGTAGCGAGTAGCAATATTTTAAATGGAATTTAAATTCTCATTTTTGATACTATTAATATTTATCTTTTCAGAATTATTTTTTTAAAGACATTTTTAAACGCATTTTTTATTGCTCTTTTTCTGCTTTTTAATTGTAGGAAATTGCTCAAAATTTAACGCACGCCTGTTGTACAGTGCCGCAGGTAGTGGGAATCTGTGTCGAATATTCGTACAAAACATGTTTCGCACTTACCGTAATTTCGTGTAGATAAGCCGAAGCTCAAAAAATTCTGTTTCGGCCTAGAAATTTTCAAAAATAAAATTTAACATTTTGTATCGCGATATATATTTATGTTAAATTACTGAATGGATTTTCTAGGTCGAAAATGAATTGTTTGAACTGCGGCTTATCTACACGAAATTACGGTAATTTATAAGTAGCAGTTATTTCCAAACAATAATTTCACTAAATTTCTTAAATTCTTATTTCATTTTCCCACCTTCTCGACTAGTATAACTACGAACAGGTTTGATAATGCTTTCGGATATAGTTTGTTAAAAAATGGGCGCACTCCTGGAGGTGAAAAGTGGAACTAACATACTTTACAGAGCATGCGCAACCTGCCTTCTATTTGGTGAAGCATACAGCAGCCAGCCGTGTTGGACGCTCTTATAGATCAATATTGGGCTCTTAATTGAGTGGTGGTTACCATTATTTCCGAATAGTAATTTCATCAAATTTCTTAAATTGCCATTTGTAACTCTATTCCTTCGGATAACACATATACGGGTAGATTGAAAATCGGAGAATCGCTCGGCTTTAGGTTTTTTTTACGAAAAAGTGCTCATCCTGGTGATAGAAAGTGAAATTGAAACATTCAGCAATACGTTGTAGCACGCCTACTATACTCGTGCCCAGGAGGCTGTGATCCATGTCCGTTGTTCCACAAAACATATTGCGCCCTGTTGCGGTGGAAAGTTAAACAAAAACACTTTCTAGAACGTGCAGGGTTAGGATTGTCAGTTTATAGTTACTGTTAGATTCGAATTTGATTAGGGTTAGGTAACAGTAAGCTTGGGATGAGGTTGAAATTACGTTACGGTTAGTCTTAGGCAATATTTAATTTCCGTTTCGGCTCAGTTCGATTTATAGTTAGGTTATGATTAAGCTACAGTTAGGTTAAAGTTAAGTTATAGTTAGATAACGATTAAATTACGGATATGTTACGATAAGAATAAGATGATGACTAGGTTTACATTTATGTTATATTTAAGTTACAATTAGGTTGCGGTTAAGTTGCAGTTAGGTTACAAACAGGTTATGGTTACGGTACAATTAGGTTACGGTTATGATTCTACCCACAGGTTGAACATTAGGCATGTTTTGATTAAAAATATATACTCAAATTTGTACAATGGCTCTTAAATTATAATATCTAACCTTTTAGCTAATCATCGAGCATCGATTTCATTCACGATATAGTCTGATTTAAGAGTGATACAATTAATTTAAAAATCAAAATATTTCATTTAGGATTTCTATGTGAAAAAAATAATTAGTTACATGACTAAACAGAGATTTTTAAGGATAAAAATCAACATTTTAACACGAAAATCACGTAATCGTTCGACACATATTCTCTCTCCTGTTCCCCCTCTCAATCATTTTGAGTATTTTTACCGCTAAATATTAGTTGTTTGTTATTTTTTTAAACCAAATTTTCACTCAGTCAGTAGCCACGTATTTCAGACATTGAATTTCCACATATTTCGAATTAGAGATAAGATCATACAAATTTCAGGTTCGTTTAATATTATTATTACGGATTCAGGCAACGCCGGGCGGATCAGCTTGTTATGGAATACTTTATTGTTCTGAGAAATATACTATCCACATTCAGAAAAGCCTTCCATGAAAATTCCTCCTAATTTTCCCTTGGCTATATCCAGTTTCACTTGCACGTATTTGCTTGCAGCAAAGCCCAAGCCATGAGCTCAGTCTAGATGTAGAATTTTGGATTAATAGAATCTGAGATGAAACAGCATCGAAAAACTGGTATTGAAACTTTGTATAAATCACCAAAAAATATCAAAACACACCAGGCGCGTTTCGAGCTGAAAATTTTAACTGCCCATCATCATCTTAAGTTTGTGTCATTGCCCATCACCAGACGAAGCACATGTTTACTTCGGATGATGACGAGATGTTAAAGTTTCCCCTTCGAAACACGCCCGGTGTTTTCATATTGGTGATTTATAGAAAATTTTATTATCTGATAGAATCGGAGTTAACATACATGCATACATATATATTATTAAAGACCATTCAATTAGCAATTTTCAATTTTAAAGATATTTTGGAACAAATATTTAGAAAACCTTATTGTTGTGCAAAATATATTTATCGGAAACAATCTAGACCTGAATCAACAAATAATAATAAATTTTTCAGTTCAAATTTTGGGTTTTAAATAGTTGATTTCATACTTTGCCTTTAATTATCTTTCCTCAATTAATTTTTATGATAATAATATTTTGCCTGAAAATGACAATGGAATTTTGTGCTATAGTATATGTTTTCATGAGTTACCAAAGTTAGATCAACGGTATGCAATCGCAATGAATGCCTAACTTTCTTTCTTAAAAGTACAATACATAGAACTTCAGACAGAATTAGTACGTATGACTCTTATCAGGAATTTATTAAAGAGTATTGATCTTATATATGTTTTTTGTTACATATATTTTTCAAGAATTTAACAGTCGTTTAGATCTAAAAGGGCGTATCTCATTTTAATAAAGTTCTACTGATATGTGGTGGCTACTATTGGTATGAAAGTGGTATTTGTCCTCCGAATATTGAGTATAAACTGTTGACTATAACATAAAACCTATTTTTATAATTTTCAATTTTCCAAATAGATAAAATATCAAAGTCTTCAGTATTTGAACTATTTGACTAAGAAGCAAAATTGCCTGCTGGAAAAATACAATTAAAATATTCTTTCTATCGCTTATTTAAAAGGAAAATTTTTAAAACAAACAAAACTTATACCCTAATAAACCAACTAGTGGATGCTACATAAAAAGTATCAGAGTCACAACAGTAGCAAAAAGTGAGACATTTATTTCATCACAATATGGCCTCAAAATGATATCACTTCGTCACTTCATTGCGAAAAAATAGAGATGACACCACGATCAATAATTAGTTATTTACATTTTATTCACTTTCTGATTGGCCCAAGGATAGGTAATTCATAATAACTTACACTGTCACAATTTTATTTCTATGAAAATGAATTTCTATCCCAGCATTTATTCATACTTAGTTGCCAACATACCAACAATTGGACTTACTGTCTATAGACAGGGGACAAACCATAAACTCGTCATTTTGACAACCGAAATTCCAGAATTAGTTAAAACTCTATTCACATATTAAAATGCATCTGGTTTGCCAAACCATATCTTGATGGAAAACACCTGAAAACCCGATTTCAGTTATTGGCTGGTAGGTCTTACCATTGTGTTTTTCTGCTCCCTGTCCTCTATGTGTTTACATCTGTGGGTGCAGAAAAATACAGTGATAAATCTACCAATCAGCCGCTAAAATCGGTAGTTGGGGTACTACTTCAAGTAGTTTCCATCAAGATATGACTTGGCAAACCAGATGCATTTCAATATGTGAAAAAAGTTCTGTCTAATCCTGAAATTTCAGCCAGTAAGGTGATGGTCTATGTAACTGCATCCCGATCTACTACATTCGAGATTCGACTAGTGACCCCAGGTAAAATCTTAGACAATAACCAAAAAATTTGTACCATATTTTACATTGTAAAATGTTAGATTTTGTTACGTTTGGGCTTTTAATAATAGTAAATAAATAAATAAAAATCGTTACCAGTTAATAGAGTTCGACTTAAGACCAATCATTTTAACTTACAATCGGTATGAGTCAGTCTTATGCTGACGACTAAGTGTATTTTTTCAGCTCATTAAAATCATTTAGATAAGGAAAAAATAACCTTTGTATAGCACACTGATAAATACTGAATGCAATAATAATTCTTTCATTTCAAATGGAATGAAATATTTATGTATTACAAAATATTTTTTTTAATTCATTTATCAAAATATATACAATTTCATTTAAGCCGTTCAAAATTCATTTCTTATACTAATATACTGCAATATAGAAAAGGGAATTATGTTATCCCTATATTTCAAAACTTAACTTTTTTAGAAAAATAATATAATATAATCTATTGAACAAGCTTCTTTTCTTTATGCTACACGAGTTCTTTTTGACAATAGATTTTATTCTTCAAAAATACAGTTTTTATACATGTTTTAAAAGCATAGAGCATAGTGAAAAAGATATTATGTATGGGTCTTAGTTCTAAAAAGCAACTCTCAGCGAATTTAAAACAATGTTATACTTATATATACGACATAAAAATATCGCATCTCTGTGTAAGAAATTTCAAATGAAATATTGTGCAGGACTTCGCTATGAATTCTTATAATACTAGCTTCATAAGATAGAGAAAATATTATGATATAAATTGTTTAAAGAATTTTTTTGTTTCAATGTATTGTTTTTCGAAAATAAATTTATTCGTTTTTCCCATTTTAGGCTCTATTTTAAAATCAACTTTAAATTGAGAATGTTCACAACTTAACCCCTTGGAGACGAGCGACACGTATATGTGCCGCAAAAAGACTTAAGAATCTGTATTTATCCCCACCAGTATAAATTTACTGTAAAATTTGCCTTATTCAATCGGAGCAATTTCTGTATTTAGAAAGGCACAATTTCTGTTTTTGATATCCGGTGACAAAACATTAAAAATTTTGTATAATGCTCCCGTCGCGAAGGGGTTAACGGATACCCACGCATATATAGAAAAGAAATTATGAAATAATATTAATAAGTGGATAAAATTTAATGAAATTTATATTCTTGCCTGCTTAGTTACTTATTTTATTTACATATGAATAAATATTTTTGTAGTATGGGACAATGGGTCTATTAGGAAGCAGAATATTACTCCTCAGTAGCAAAGAAGATGTATTGTGAAGTCAAAGACCTGAAACAGATACAACTGTCACAATAGATTAGTTGATGACAATCATTTTTTGCACAGTTAAACAGACCAGAGCCTTCATTTAAAATTTAATCCAATCCCCTACAAACATCCGGGGAGACCGGATTCGAACCCAGAACCTTTAGTAGCTAACATTCTAACAAACAAGCGTCCAATTATCCTGTGATGGTTAAAAATATATATTGATCAAAAATTAAGTACGATACACCTTAATGTTAGTCTAACAAATCCCTATCATAAAAATTCATACTGAAAAAAGTAATTTTTTATATAATGCCGGTTGGGAGAATGTAGCCAGATGATGGCTCGTTCGAATTTGATAATGTAAGTTTATTGTTTTATCTAAATTTCCCTTTTGTGAAACGCAGCTCTTATACTCTCATAATATTCAAATCAAACTTAGTTCATGAAAAGACAAAACTGAGGCAGACTAACTGTAAAAATTTCAACATTTCAGTTAAAGTTTTCAACATACAATAGAAGTTTTTTCTGTTTTGGTATGACAATTCAATTAAAACTATAATTAATTCAAAAAAATTTCCAATTTGTATAGTACATGCGCATTCATGCTTGTATGAGTACGTATGCGTGTGACTATATATGCAGGGGAATCTGCTTTAGATAAATAATTTGTTTAGTGGAAACTACAAAAAAATAAATTATATCTACATATGTACATATATCTATCTCTATATATGCATACTGTTGAATCTTATATTAATTCATCTGAAATACTCTAACATAAAACTTTTTTGTAAATTATTATTATTGGATTTTATGTTATTTTTCAATATGTTTTTTACATAATTTTCTTGATATTTTACTTAAATTCAATTCAATATATCGACAGAAATAGACTCGTTGGCTATTCGCTAGTCTAATACATGAAATTATGCATTTTAGAGGGATCTGATATTCTTACCGACTGATGATTAAATATTGAAATGCCGGCTTTTTTTTTCCACCATCATATTTCTGTATTAAAATTCTGTTCCCATTTACAATTAACGTCTTTGTATTCCATTTTTTGTTTGGCAATTTTTATTTTTAATTATTATGATATTTAAACATTGAGATTTCCTGCTAGATTATGCTTATAGAGATATACTAAACATGCCATCTTTAAAAAAGTAATTTGGTTTTCAATAAATTTATGATTATTTTTATTTCATTTTGCATTTGATACTAAAAGGTATAGACTATTATATTATAAAATATCTAATTTCGTAATCCATGTTTTAAAATGTTCGTCATACGGAGATTTTCAAATAATTTAATCTAGAAATGAAGACGTTCAAAGTTCTCAAGCCATTTCTCCTATTTCAAGCAACGCATCTGCGGATATGCTTACAAAACTAAACAAACAAACAAGAATATTTACAAAGCTTTTCAAAAATATCAATGATTTGGCCATATTTAGCGACAGGCACTTAAGCCCTATAAATATATTTTTCTCTTTGGTGATATTTTTCCTCTCTATTTATAACGATTTTTGTTACTCTTTCTTTCACTTCACTTCTCAGTCTCAGTATTTTATGTTTGAGATTTCCTTTTAATCCCCCCCCTCCCCTTCACCGTACTTATTTCTTTGTCCATTTTTTCGTTACTATCTCTTCAGCTTTTTTTTTTTTTTTTTTTTTTTTTTTTTTTTTTTTGTCTGTTCTTTTACCTTCCCTATCAGCTGGACTCGGAACAAACAAGTCAGTGTCATTTTTTTCTTCACATTTCGTTGACATTTTTTTTTTCTTGGAATGTCTCTGGTCTTTGTTGATGTTTTTTCGTCTGTGTTTGTTTGGAAGACGCCTTGTGTTTTCGTGATGGTTATTTTATACTTGGAAAAATACTGGGAGATTTCACTGCTGTTGTCAACATAAGGATAGAAAATAATAGATTGGTTCAAAATTATTCTGTAATATGTTTCACTGAAATACAATGACCTAGCAACTCAAGAATTATCGGAGAGGTTCCAATAGACATTTTCAAGTGAATTAAACAATCAGGATTAAAGTAAATCAATAAAATATTCGTGACAATAACAAATTATTCAAATTAATTATTGATATCATTAACGCATATTTAATGCTATAGAGATATTATTGTCAAAATAGTGAACAAAAGGAAAGCTTAGTAAAATAAAAAGCACTCGATAATTAAATAAATAAAATGTAATGAAATTTCCGAATAAGGAACGCCTATGGAGACCGAACTTAAGTACCTTAAATGGAAGTGTCCATTATTCGAAGTTTTAACTTTTTTTTTATTAATCGTTAAGAAAAGATGAAAATAAATAAAAATTAACAAAACATAAAAGTGAAATTTAAGTGTATCCAACGGTTATAAATTTCGTTAATCAGACATGAAAGAAATAGAGATTTCATTCAAATTTTCAATTAATTACTGAATTATTAATGATTTATAGAATTATTGGTTTGTAGTTTTTATTTAAACATTTTTGTACATGCAAAAAGTACAACAATAGTTAAAAGAATCTTACTTCAAGTAATCAATCATAAGCGATTGTTTTGCAGATGTCCATTTTTAATTACAAACCTTTCCTCCTATGCGTGTTCATTTATCATGCATTTAAATTTTAGTTTTTTATTTTTTTTATCTGCAGTATTTAAGAAAAAAGTATTTTCCAAATACGAAAAGATCTTTATTTCATAATTTGTAATGTCGTTTTCTTCTTCACTTGCAGAATCATCCTCACGATAATTGCTTTGCGTATTTTAAAGCATCTGTAAAATTCTTCATTTCATAATTTTTAATATCATTTTTTTCTTCGCTTTCAGAATCATCTTAACAATAATTGCTTTATGTATTTTAAATCAGCTCTTTATTTCAAAATTTTCAGCGCTATTTTCTTCTTCAGTTTCAGAGTAATCCTTGCAATAATTGCTTTGCGTATTTTAAAACTTTGTAACGGTCTTCATTTAACATATTTCCCTACCATTTTCTTCTTCACTTTGAAAGCCATCCTCACAATAATTGCTTTGTGTATTTTAAAGTAGATGTTTATTTTAAAATTTTCAAAACCGTTTTCTTCTTCACTTCCGTAGTCATCCTGCTAATATTTGCTTTGCGTACTTTTTTAAAGAAACGCTAAAGGTCTTAATTTCACAATTTTCAATGCCATTTTCTTCGTCACCTTCAGAGTCATCCTCATAATAATTGCTTTGCGTATTTTAAAGCATCTTTATTTCATAATTTTCAATATGCAATTTTCAATATTGTAATTTTCAATAAGCACAATTTTCAATTACAATTTCCTCTTCACTTTTAGAATCATCCTCACAATTTTCAGCATTACTTTCATTGGGTATAAACGCACTGATGTCTCCATCCGAAATGTGGGTAAATAAAGGCTCTCATTAATTGTGTTGTGTTTCTGTCTCAACATCACTACTTGATTTTGTTTGATAAATTCACAAAAATTTAATTTTAATTTTTATCACACATTTTACTATCTCAAATGTCAAAGCCAACCCTTTTAAAACTATGCTTGATGTTTTTTAAGATATGGAATTAACAGATGGTCAATGTACTGTTTGCAACAAATTAACCGATTCGGCAGGTTGATTAAAATTTTTTGAGAAAATATTTTGTGCATTAATATTTCGAAGAACACATATTCTGTATGCAACTTAAGACTTTCAATGATCCTTGATCTATAAGCTATAGCTTCGAAGCTTTGTCCGTGGAAAAGAAAATAATTTTTAGGTTGCTCAATTTCACATCCGCAGGATCAGGCATTGCATGGCTCATAAAAAAGGAGTACCTCTCCTTTTTCTTTCTGCATTTTTTTTTCTTTTTGTAAAAGACAATTAACCAATTGGGCACCATGCACAAGCAAAAAGTCATCATGCAAAAAAGATTTATTTGCATTCCATTGTACTAGTAACGGTGTTAATTTATATTGATGAAGTACATATTTTTCCTCCCCTACAATGAGACCTAAAAATGCATTATATGTTGCAACACAACCTAACAGAAGGTCATTCTTTAGAAATTTTGCCTGCATTGACATCTTGCATTTACAGCAAAGTTCTTGATTAGGTAAAACTCTGAAAAAGAGTCAACATTATTCATCAATATGCGGATGCCGGAGTGAAAATGCTTGGCAAAAAAAAATCTAAGACTATGCCCAGACGGAGAATGAGGGAATGGGGAAAAAATAATTTGCAAATCTCACTTAAACTAAACACTCCTATCATTGATAAAAACATTACAAGTTCTATACCAAAGCATCGGAAATGGAATTTTTGTCCCTTAAATGGAGGTGTTCTATTGTTCGGAGCACAGAGTACGGAATTGTAACAGAGAATCAACTTTCATACACTGTAATGGCAACTTGTTTAACATGGGATTACGCATAGACAGTAGTGACACGAGCGGACCACTCTGAAATTACGATCATAACATAAGAGAGGCTGCTAATTCGGCGAAACATCGCTTCCTTGGCGACAAATGATAAGGAAAAAAAGAAAAAAAAATACAGCGACGGCTTGCTGCTTCTTATTTTGAAATTTATGAAATAACTTTGACGTATTCGTCTTGCAAACAATACATGTGTCTCTTCGTAACATAACGATCTAATAATTTAAACTTGAAAATTCAAGAATAATAACAATAATAATTACGAATCAATATAAGCGCGGAAATCTAAGGTCAAATAGCATAAGCACATGTGCAAAGATAATCAAATCAGCATTCAGCAAGAAGCGCCAAGCAGAATATGGTTACAGTTAAACAGAAATCACGAGGATAAAAATTGCCAACGCGATGATTTAGTTTTTAAGGATCCACTGAGGGCGCTCTTTTCAAGCCGAGTTCAGGCTCTGTTACTATTCTGTGGTTTGGAGGTTACGTAGCAATAAGTATGTAATAAAAAGTTTGAACCGAAAACAGATGTCAAAGAGGTTTGCACGGATTGCACTCGGGCAAAAATTGCGATTTTCTTTAAATTCAGGATTCTTTCCAAGTAAGTTTTCGTTCAGAAAAAAAAGTAAAATTAAGAAATACTATGGCCCGAATGAATAGGGCCTGCCCGAGTATCGTGAATGAAAACTTTTCCAAGCCGGGCGCGTGCAGATGTCCAGTGTATCCATATTCCAACGAAGAATTTCTTGTAGAGTTATTTTCACTATATCTGATAACTGTGGACTTACAATACAGCGGACATTTACGATATTAGCTGCTAGCGACATTAATGTGATTCCATCGTGTATATGCTATGTATTTAAAAGACTAAAAACTGTTTATTATATATCGATTTTCAGAAAAGCCATAAGAAAGACATTTTGTAATCTTACAAATGAATACAGTATATTCTTTCATATAATTTCGCAATTTTGATTCAATAAAATTGATCAAAGTTTGCAGATGTCGGTTTAAAAATAAATAAATAAAAATTATATTTATTTTCTTTATCTTAAAGCTTTATCATAATATTTTGTAACAGTTGTTTTAAACTATTTTACTGTTTGTTTAGAAAGTATCTTTAAAAAGATGAATGTGTGCATTATACGGTGAATGTATCTAAAAATAAAAGAAAATAAGTCTAAAAGTTTCAGTACATTTGTTATACTGCATGTTATACGTCGATAAATGCGATATTTTCAACGAAAAATTGATTAAAAAAATAATGGTCCTTTAACTGCGAAATACGAGATTAGGTTAGTATTATTATATTTTTTTGACTTAAGGTTGTTCCAAAATCCAAAGGACCAATTTAATACATTTCTGACACATTTTTTAATTCCTTTTTATTTGGGAACACATAAAATTAACAGGTTTTGTGTCTTATTCAAAAACTATGAAACAAACAGACGTTTTACATTTTTTTTTTTTTTTTTTTTTTTTTTTTTTTTTTTCTTGGTAAAGCAGAAGATTTTTCAAAAAACACTGTCAAAGTGGTATTTCGAACACAATTCCTAAAATGACAGTTCCGGGGGAAAAAAATGATCGTCACATGACCACAGTGGCTTATAAGTCTATCACGAAATGTAAAACTCACTTCGCTTCCAAATCGATTTTTAATTTTAAAAAATGATCTAGAAAATGTGACAGGAAGTTTTTCAGTGTTGAGCTGGGGTGTGAAAACCATCTTAAAGTAAATTTGACTCCAAGTTTTCTGTCACTGGCTTTATTGCTTTATTTTTATCATTTTCTACGTCTAAAAATTTTCTTCGTCTGAATATGTCTGAAAATACGTCTGAAACTTGTATTTAGATTTTCATAAATTCATTCGATTAAGGATGTTGATTAGGAGGATGAAAAGAAATAGAAAAATCCACATGACATCATCCTGCTGACAGAAAATGACGAAAAGTAAGAAAGAAAAATAAAAAAAAACTGAAAACATGTCGGCCTGTCACGCGTTATTACACCCCAAGATTAAGACACGACCATTACGTACCAATTATATTGTCAACTACTTCGCGCAAATGTTGAGCATTCACGTGAGCATTGATGTCACGAAAAATAAGTTATGTTTGTAATATCAATTGATGGTAAGTTTTTCGTCCTACTTATCCTTTATCTCTTACAACTGTCATCGAAATATCAAAGAGGAAGAATGAGTTGGAGATAATTTGGATAGTCAAACAGTTAAGTGATTTTTTTTTTCTCTTCTGTTCCACAGACATGTAATATGATAGATAAATATATAGAATTAAGGGAAATGAAAACGTTACTTTCAAAATTGATTTCTCTTTTTATTATTATTGAAAAAAATGTATAATAGATTCAGGGTGCGTAGAGTTTTATCAAAAATTTTTAATAGAATATTTCCTCTTAAAAAATATTACAAATTCTGTTAAAAAAAAAATGAGACAATTACGAATTCTGCAATTTAAGTAAAAGGTTACTTTGGTTGATTCTTAGGAATTCCAAAGAGTGTTTCTCACTTTTGTATTATGTAAATAATATTCCAATATGATGCCTAAATTTTTATTTTTAGTTTCTTTGTCACTCAATCAGGTCATGTAAGGTTAAATAATGGTTTAGTATAAAAAAGTGCTGAAATTTTTGTAGGATGTAAATAAAATTTCAATATGTTATTTTTTTATTTTTTTTAATTCATTTATTTTTTTATTTTTATTATTATTATTATTATTTTTTTAATCACCAAATTTGATTTTAGGGGGTGACCTGAAACAAACATTTTTTTTTTTTTTTTTTTTTTTTTTTTTTTTTTTTTTTTTTAAATATTAACTGAAAGCCTCCTTAACTGTGAATTTTTTGACACCTCAATTTTACCAGTACTATTATTGTATCGTGAGATATTTCTAAATTTTGTTAATAGATGCAGTGCAATTACCCATACAAAGGAAAACTTTAAACTCATTTTTCACCGTGTTCATATTTTTACAGCTTGCTTGTTCAAAAAATACTAAGGCTTTTTTGCTAACTTAGATAGAGGTTTGAAATTTTTTTTTTACTTGTTCTCCATGGTATATTTATTATTTTTGTGCATTGGTTTAACTTTCAAGTTTATAGTTATTTTTAAAAAAATATTTAAATTGAAAGTTTATTGAACTTTTTTCAATTTTTCATACACACGAGCGAAAAAGAAAAAATCACATTAAATGTAAAATCCCACACATTAAAAATCCAAGCAATTTTATGTAGTATATTCTAATGAATGGGGGGAAAAAGGAAGCAAAAATATTCATATTTATAAAAGCAGTAGAGATTTTAGAAAAGTTATTATTTTAATTAAATTTTAGTAAAATAGACTGTTCTACAAGCATTTATTCTTTAATTTTATTCAATTTTTAGCATTAAGTATTGTGCCACCATAGTATTATTAAAATTGAAAATATGATTTCAAAGGTAATGTGTCTCCTTAATTCGGACAATATTTTGTAATGCAATATAACCATATGAGAAAAATTTAATTAGAACAATGTTTAAAGACATACATAATAAAGAATTGGAATCGGAAACTGAAACGTATTGTAACTTTTTGTTTCTCTCAATGCAGATCTTTATATGAGTCTGTAATATTACTTTGTATAGGTTATACAGTAAAACCTCGTTACAACAATATTTTAGGGACCGAATAAATATATTGTTGTAGAGGGGTAATTGCTGCATCGAGGGCCTACATATTTTGGGCATTTAATAAGGATTTCTTTTTACTTTAAGGTGTATACTACTTAAATATTTACATTTAGAAGAAAATAATTAGCAGAGTGTTAATAGTAATAGTTAAATAATGCAAAATAAATTAAAATAAATTCAGAAAATGAGCAAAGAAATATGCACATAACCTGAAAACTATTTTTATTTAAAATAATCCAAAATTTCGTTGTGTTTATTCATCTTTTAACAAATAAGGCAGCAAAAAAAAGTATGCATTGAGTCAACTACACGAAAATGATCTTCATTTGTCGATTAAAGGCTTGAAAAAAATATCTGTAAGGACTTCACAGATTGAAGAGCTTCCTGGGATGAGAATACGGATTCTGATGGGCCTATATCATTATCATCAGTATCCTCTCCTATTACCATCCTGTTGTTTTCTATCTGGTCAGTAGTTTCAAAGAGCGAATGTCTTCATCAGCATCTCCTATGAAAATCATAAGGTCGTCATCTGCTGTTTAATAGTCTTCCACGCTAATCCCAGATTTTTTGCCACTTCTTTTATCAAGTTAGGATAAAGATTTTTGGATGTTGAAACACATTCTTAATCTTATGAAAGATCTCATTCACTGGAATTTTCATCACAATCAGATTTTTTATCTTTATGACAAAAACCGATCTTTTTCTAGAGTTGCAAAAAGTCGGTTTATTCCCGGGTTTATTTCCAATAGACCAGGTTTATTCCCGAAAAAACGAATTATTCCAAAAAATCCCGGGTTTTTTCCAGATTTATTCCTAAAAACCCGGTTTTTCCCGGACTTAAACCGGGTTTTTTCTAACCTTTGCAACGCTACCTTTTTCCAACAATTACGATTGATTTTCTCCGTTACTTGCCACCAACTTCCAGCAATATTGTCACATGCTTTCGTCACATTTACAGCTTTAAAAGGGTCTTCTGTTATATTTTAAAAATGCATAAGTATCAACTCTGTCAACCGTTTTCAGTAATATCTCTTACAACAATTAATTATACCCATATCTCGAATCTGCAAAACTGAAGTGCACTTGGCAGGGGGAAAAATAATGTCTACATTTTGCAATTTTTGAAATTAGGCATGAGCGCAGCAATTATCCACCAACAAAACGATTTTTTTCTTTCTCTTCTTCATTTCTTTCTGTAATTTTTGTAATCATTCAGAAAAAAAGATTAAAATTTATCAAAAACTTTTTATTGGCTTTATGTTCTACAGAAAGACTTTTCAGGCTCTTAAAGCACCTTGGATACTATGTGTGCCTGTCCTTTTTGTACTCAGAAGATCAGTAGGTTTCTATTTCGATTTCTTCCCTCCATAACACTTTTCCCTTTTGAACGCCTGTGTCCAATCGGGTAGAAGTTGGAAAAACAGCCCGAGTTCATCTGCGTTAGAAACTTCTTCTGGAGCATACTTTTTATAATTTTTTTTTTCATCTTGTTTTGCCGCTATTCAAATGCGTCATTAATCGGAGCAGACTTTTTCTCTCCGTGAAATTCCTGGAAAATTATTCCGTGACGATCCCGAAACGCATTAGCCAACCGTTACTACTTTTAAAATTTTCGTTCCTTAGCGTTACTGTAAATTTACGTGCATGTGCACAGAAGAAGCACTGTAAAAAATTTGACTCATTTGCTACAGCGTCAATCCACTGCTTTTATAGAAAACGGTTACTTTACTGTGTTATAGAGCATTCTCATTTGTCATAAAACAGATATTCTATAAAAGCTGTGCAGTGACGCTGCAGCAAATGGGTCAAATTTTTAACAGTGAGTGTCCATTTATTGGAACATTCGTTGCCTTCATCTCTTGGTACCATTTTAAAACAGCAGCATCAATGTTTTAATTTGTCGCAACTTTTAGTCGTATTCGCTGTGCGTTAATTGTATTTGAACTTATAATTTCTTTGATATGTTTCCTCTTCTTTGGCAACATCGTAATAGTAGATTTCGATAATCCGTATTTTTTAATTGGATTAACCTGTTTCATTCCCTCATCAATATCGTTGATAATATTCATCTTATCTCGAAAGGATAGTTGTTTTCGCTCTGCTATCTTAGCCCTTTGGGGACGAGTGACACTTGTACGTGCTACACTATAGTATACTATAGTTTTCTGGAGAAACAGAGGGTATACGGTGTTCCTTTTTAAAATCTAGAAGGTATCGGCGTTGTCGGACGCTCCTCTCAGTCCACAAAACTTTGAAGAATGTCCTAGGTAGTTTTAGCTGCCACCACCGATATTAATGGGTGATATCGGTCACCTGCTGTGAGGATTGTGTAAAATAACACTGACGCTGTTAATGAACTGAACTAACAGTTTATTTAAGATATAGATATGTACACAAGAAACAATATTTACAACTATCTACAATTACAACTCGGATATAGATGATCCGGTTCAACATTAAATTAACTACAATAAACGTTGGTTGTGTACCGTTCAACTTACACTTTCTTCCTCACACTCAACGCACGTTAGATACGCTTTATCAGAGATTACTGCAGAATCTCAATACACAAGGGTACTAGGCCTCACTTCTCGGCCTATAACACTATCCACCGGGACGCCTTGTCCCACGCTCAAAATATACACTCTCCAACAGGACCACAAATCCTGAGCGACCTATCGGTCTCAACGCCAAGCGAGAACTGTCTAACCTCTCAGTCCAGAGTTGACCTTGTCAGAGATCTTCCTTCCCCCAGCAGGGCCTCTTAGAGTTCCTCCATTGGTTCAATTCCGCATACCGACCTTGAGTCATGACATCTACTGTTTACACATCACTCCAATAGCTAGATGACAGCTGAGGCACGCCCCGCGGCCATCACTTTCATTCATCAACGAGTGCGTCATCTGCACACCTGTGTCAGCATCTGTCATTCGTTATTATAGAAAAGAAAGAAAGGTATTTCGAGCTTCACGGATACACAACCCACAATACATAAAATATTCAGATAAGGAAATGTTATTCCTTTCTAATTCAGGGCAGATGTCTTCTAGGAACCTGACAGGCGTATACTCCCGTATACCCTTCACTACATTCCTGGTCCCCACCATCTAAATCTGAACAGTAGCCAATATTACATTATGGAGATATGTTGAAAATCAACAGTGAGTTTTCTGTTAACAAAATAGACCAAAAAAATGACAAATATGATGAATGACAATTTTTTTTCTTAGTATTTAAATACCAAAATATCGTTATAATGGGAGAAAATAACATTGAAATTTTAAAAGAAAAATCGTATTACAGAGGTTTATTGTTCTAGAGAATATCGTAATATTGAGGGGAGGTAAACATTAGTTTATATGGAAGTTCAGGGGGACTAGGAAATACTATTGTAGTACAGGGAGTTATTGTTGTATTGGATATCGTTGTAGCGAGAGTTTACTGTATATATATATATATATATATATACATACATATATATATAGTTAAAAGTAGATTACACTGTTCTTCAAAATTTCCGCGTATCCGAACAATTCATCTCTCTCTTTTTTTTTTTTTTTTTTTTTTTTTTTTTTTGTGTGTGTGTGTGTGTGTGAATCAGAAATCTCCATCTTATTATACCGAATGCTCCCCCCACTGTTAACTCAGAATAGCTATGTGAGAGAATGTCGATAGTGAGTGCTTATCTTGGTGTAAAAAAAGCTACCAAAAAGTGTAGAATAAATAAATTTCCTTATCATACAATCCGTTAAAAAAAACTCCTTTTTTACGGATTGTATGAAAAGGAAATTAATTTATTCATTTAATCATTAATAAACTCACACGGTAGCCCAGTGGTCATAGCGTCGATCTCCAGACTTAAAGGTCCCGGGTCAATGCTCGACACCACCAAAGACGTACCAAGTGTATGCAGTGTATGATATTGTTAAAAAGGGGGTTCTGCAAGTCCTGTGGTCGGTCGTAGCAGTTACAATGGATATTAATCTCTGGAGAAACCTTCCCTCCCCTTCAGAGACATATCAAAATTGAGGAGGTGGTTCTGCCATCTACTGGCTCTTTGCTAACTATCCTCTACTCCAGAAGTCTGACTTCAAACTCCCTGGGTGCAGTCCAATGGAAACTCCAGCATACGTCAACAACAAGAAATAAACTCATATATCCATCGCAACAGCAACTTCTAAATTGAGTGCTGTTCATACACAAAAGGAAAACAAACTTCGTTATATAGAATACATTTTCCGTAATATGGAGATTAATTTACATGTTAATGGTGTCAAAAATCAAGGTTCAGCAGAAAATTTCATTAAATAGGAATTTCGTTTAAGGAAAGTTCCATTGTGTTTTGATTTAAATCCTTTCGAAATTAAAATTAGCATAAGCCTTCGTATTCTTTATTTATTTCTTCATTTTAGTAAACACATGGCTTTTACGAATGCTTATCATACACAATAACTAGCGTAATTTTTAAAAATCTTTCTCAAAATTCAATTTTTTTTCTTTTTGTGTGTGTGTTCTCCGAGAATAAGTTAATAACAATGATGTTAAATATTATGGCATTTACTAAATAGCCTGATGTCGAAATATTATAAAACACAGAGTTCACAGATACTATATACATCGTGAACTTTCGTTCGTGAATACCTTGGGAGACCATTTTTCGCCAGTACTTGTCAAAATCCGCATTTGAATGAGGTTAAACATTTGAATAGTGTAAAATAATCAATTACGTTGAATAAATTTAATTTAATTTTTGGCAAAAGTTATCTGGGTTACCAATTTTATGCTGAAAGAAATCTGTATTTTTAATTTATTACTTTTAATAAAATGCTCTTTACTGACAATTCGTAAATACATAATGTTAAACTGCTCAGAATAAACAATATATGGGAAAAATATTGCCGTACCTACATGAAGTACGCTTGAAATTGTATTAACATGAAGTACTTAAGCATTATAATTATACTTTATTTGGACTTAATAATATTTTACAGTGAAACCTCCCTGTGCGAGTGACCACCTCCTTGAACAACCATTATTTTATGTATATTCCCATAGGTTTAATACTAATTTCCCCTGCATTCAGAGACCATCCCAGTTGAACTTTTTTTTTTTTTTTTTTTTTTTTTTTTTGACGAAAATGAAACTAATTCCGTTTTTACTTTCTTCTATCTTTACAAGAAGAAAGTATTGGATTCATGAAAATTTTCGACTTCCGGTTTTCGACGGATTTATAAGTTTTAGAAGGTCCTGAACACGTTTTGACTATTTTTAGAAAATGTCTGTCTGTGAGTCTGTCCGTCTGTCTGTGAGTCTGTCTGTCTGTATGTGAGAAAAAATTTGTGGGCGCTCTATCTCAAGAACTAATGCTCGAAATTTAATAAAATTTTATATTCAGTTAGACCTTGATATGAATTAGTGCCTATTGGTTTTTGGTGAAAATTGGCCTGCAGGTGGCGCTGCTATACTACGTTTTTCATGATTTTCAAGATAGCTCTATCTCAAGAACTAATGCACAGAATTTCACCAAACTTCAGATTCCGCAATACCTTGAGATACATAGCCGCTGATAAGGTTTTGGTGGGAACTGCCCTATAGGTGGCGCTGCTATGCTACATTTTGTACGATTTTTGCGATAGTTATATCTCAAGAACTAATGCAGAGAACTTCGTCAAATTTTAGTTTCTTTTACACTAGAATATGTAACATAATTAGACGCTGATTACATTTTGGTATTAACCTTGCAACAGGTGGTGTAGCTATGCTGCATTTTGCACGATTTTTCCGATAGCTATATCTCAACAACCAACGCACAGAATTTCATCAAACTTCAGATTTTGTTACAAAATGACATATAACATAATTACACGATGATTACGTTTTTTTATAAATCCTTCAGCTGATGGTGCTGCTGTGCTATATTTTACACGGTTTTTTTTAAACTAGCTATATCTCAAGAACTAATGCACAGAATTCAGATTATTTTACATCATAGCATAATTAGATGCTTTTTTACGTTTTGGCATAAATTGTCCAAGATATGGTGTTGCTGTGATATGTTTTGCAAATTTTTTGTTATAACTATATCTCAAGAACTAATGGACGAAATTCCATCAAATTTCAGATTCTGTTAGGTCTTGCCATCAATAGATGCTTATTAGGTTTTAGTATAAATTACCCAACATGAGGCACTACTAAGCTCATTTTCTCAGAATATTAATTAAGTTTTGCGTATACCAGAATCTCATTAGGCTAGGTCAAATGTTCGAGGAAATTCGATAGTGAGTAACTTTGGGGGTCACCACGTTTTTTTTTTTTTTTTTTTTTTTTTTTTTTTTTTTTTTTTTAAATATTAAAATGTACTTAGAAAGTTTAGAAGAAAGTTTCGGGATTGACACATCCAACTAGTTTCCAGATTGCTTGAAGAAGATTTTATTCGAAAACTAGTTCCTGAAAGCGCACTATTCATCAAATTTCTAAACTATATTCTTTTTTTTATTATTATTCTGATAACTTTTAAGAGTTTAATCTCTTTTATGCCTTTTTAGGCAGTGAATTTCACTCTGATGACAAATTATGAATGACAGTCAATAAAATCTCTTGCCAAATTCTGTCAGGAAACTGTCAAAGTAATGAAATTGATAAAGTAATGAAATCGTCATTATTTGTTCCCATCCAAAAATATTTGCATTTATCTACTGAACTTCGAAAGTATTTGGGGAAAAAAAGTTATAAAGGATGAAATCGTTAAAGTTGAAGCAAACGTCAATGTATTCATTTTTTAAACTTCGCAGTAATAAAACTTATGCAATAAACTTTTGTTTTGATACTTAAACTTTTACATTTTTTTCTAATGTGAAAAATAAATTTAAGTAACATTAATTGTAAGCTTTTTTCAACAATTAAAATCTAAATTTAAACATAATCTCCATTAAGAGACCATCTTTCGGAGCGACCAATGTTTATTGGAACGGAGCGAGGTTCCAATAAACACCATTCTATTAAGCAATGATTGAAAGTTTGGAATTTAAATTATGAAATATTACACGAAAGTTAGACTTCTTTGTTAGTGGTTTAGAAATTGATTTTATATTACGCAAGTTCTTCTTGTTTTCAAGTACGCGTGTTTAATAGTTTTAGCTGGAATTTCAAACACTTTCGTATCTCGAAATCAGGGCTTAATTTCCAACAAAAAAAGAATCCAAGCCTTAATATTATGCGGTACTGGTACTAACAACCCTCCCCTTCCCCTGTCACTTTAGTCTGCATATTTATTATTCATACATTACTTGCTGAACTAAAAGCACTTTTTCATCATAATGAAAAACAATGATAATAATATATCTATCATTATATACTTAGCTGTCAATTATTTTACTAATATAACTAAGTATTTTGATAAAAAAGAATGCAAAAGCTTGGAGATGTATAAGAAAGAAAAGGGTGAATTGGACTTCCCTTTTTCGGAAGAGCTATTGTTCAGAGCTCTGGAGCCCTGTATTTATGAGCTCCGGTGAATTTCGACCAATATTTCAATGCTTGCTAAAAATGTACCTACTACAAATTAATACTTATTGCTTACTAAAAATACCTACTACGACTACACTGTTAAAAATAAAGGTGACAAACCGGTGCCATTTGGGACCCGGAGGTGAAAAGGCGGTGCCATTTGGAACCCTAGGGTGTCAGAGGAGCTTGAATATGTGGTTGGGGTGACGAGAGATCTGTTACTGGATGATGGGAGCTAAATAAGGTGCCATGCACTTCGTATGGGTTGCAATGTATCACCTTATCGGGTGACTGGCAACATGCGCATGCGCTATGGCGTGTGTCTTTCTGCTTTCGGTGTCGACAAGTAAAGTTTACGGCTGTGAGCAAATCAAAACATGGCAGTGTGTAAATTGGCGATATTAATTGAGGACTAACCACTGAGCTACAATGAAACAACAATGAGGACTTAACGATCCGATTTGCGCGCCCAGTGAACCGGGCAACGTCTGATTAAAGGTAAGATTTAACTTTATTTTATTTTATTTTATTGTTACGTTAATTTATCGTACATCCCTATCTGTAATGTCATAAAAAAACAGTAAATAAGATTTGTTTGTTAGTATGATTGATTGGTAAATTTATTATATGAAGCTACAAGCTACACTCTCACCAAAATACCCGCTTGCTAATGTTAAACATATGAGGCAGTTATTTTACAATTTCTCGTTTACATGTCAATATTTTTAAATGATTTATCGAGGCCTTAGGTAACGAGGAGCAATTGGAGCAAACTGCTCTAGGTACGGGAATCCTAAGGGCGCACAATTAGAAAGAGCGAAATGAAAGATAGTAAAAATATTTACATATTTTTTCATTACAAATCAGTTATTATAGACGAATCTTGTTGCAATCGGAATATTCTATGACCATTTTATCTTGTGTTTAAACTCAACTGTTTAGATTTAACCCTTAACTGCTATTAGTGTTCTCAGACACCGTGAGTTTTTAAAATTTCACAGTTTAACTTGTAATTTTTAGTTTAACTATAGATACTGGTCAAATTTTTTTAGTTTGGAGTCTTATTACTACCTCTAAATACTTTTGAATAGCTGAATTTGATTTATAATATTCTTGTACATAAAGTTTAATACATAAATAGTATTCTGAGAATTAATGTAACATTTTATTCATCTTCAGATTAAATGGTCTGACAGACAGATCACAGTAGTTATGTAACAATTTTTGTCAAAGCAGTTAAGGCTAAAATATGTTTTTGCGTCTATATACAGTTAAAAACAATTAATTTTATTCGCGAAGTTTTAATTTTAACCTTTACACGGGATCTCGAACAGCATCTGGCCGGCTTTGCATATATTGCCGGATAGATGCTATATGAACCCCTCCTGTAAAGGCTAATTCACACGATATTGCAGCCTCGCGTAACTTCTCTAATATTGTTTCAGTATACCTGATTTGTCTTTGTTTGAGAGGGGAGGGTAACTTTTTCATTTAAGACAATTGAACACTTGTAAATCTTAAAGTAATCAAAATTTAATTACAGGGTTTTCTTTATTAATATTTTCCTTATTAACCACCATTATTTCTAAAATAATCTTCATAATAAGATTAGATCGGAGGCGTTAGCACGGACAATCATTTAGTCTCATTTAAGGATAAAAATCACGGATAAAACCTCGATTTGCATATTAAAACGTTATTAGTCAGCCAAGTCATACCTTGGTGGGAAATGCCTAAAAACCCGATTTTAGCGGTATCTTGGGTTTACCATTATGTTTTCTTACTCCCAATTCTTCATATTTTCATACTTTCGGTTTCATTTTCTTTCAAAAAGGTGAGAAAATGTTAGGGTATTGAATTGAATAAACCTTATGATCTGATTATCGGCTATGCAGATTTACACCCATTTTTTTTCGAAAGTATTCTTTCGCATTAAACCTTATTTAGTAGCAGAATTTTATGGTTAAATAAAATAAAATATTTTTTTTTCAATAATTTAAGTTTGATTAGACCATAATCAGTCTCCCCTCCTTTCTCAATCATCAACATCATCCGATATGACAAATTTGTAGTCATGAACATTCAAATTATAAAAGGAAAACAATCTGTATTTACTCCACTGAACTTTCAGAATAGATTACAGAAATAGAGTGTGTTCAAAAAATATAACAATGAATAAAAACTTATATCGTAATTTTACACAAATGTGAAATTTTTCCGCAAGTGATTAAGATCTCGTGTTTTAAAGGCGATTTTTGCACTGTCATTTATAAATCTTAAACATTTTTCTAATGATATAATTTTTAACAATCTTTCATTCTTCCCGTTCTGAAACAAGACCAATAAACAGGGTTGGCTTTTTACCGGTAAAAACCTGGGGAGAAGGTAGTAAAAACCTAAGGATATACAATAAACTGTTAGCCCTTAAACTGTATTTTAATACTATTGATAAAAATTCTATTTTCATGTAATTGGTGTATTAATATATAATATCTATATAGGGGAGAGTGGGGTGGTGTGGGACTTTTTTTTACAAAAGTAAGAATTTTTTTTATATATGTACAAAAAGAAAAATTTCAATTTATAGCATGCAAGGTAAAACACTTTTTAATCCCCCTAAACAATATAGAAACACAACGTGCAAATACTATTTTATTTTAAAGAGAACGTAAGTTTCAAAATGTGTCTCATACCTCCTCATTAAGAGTTATGGGACAGCAATAATAAAAAAAAAGCTATAAAGCACAAAATAACCTATAGTGTCGGTGAGATAAACAATCAAAGAAAGGTTGTAAGTTGATAATGTATATGCCACAATATAAAATTCCAGTATCTTCATGACTGGAATGAAAATTCAGGATTTTCTGTCATAGGTGTCATTAAGGCCCCACACTAGGCACAGAAAGAGACCCGGATGATAATGTAAAAGTCTATAGGAGCGTTCTTTTCAAATACCTAGCTCAAACTTTAATATTTTTACATGATTTTTTTGAACAAGACAGCTGAGGATGATCCATAACCGGCCTAGGTTTTATTTTTTCGATTTTGCTTTTTTATTTTTTGTATAACGATAGTTTCAATTTCAGAACCGATTTAAACCGATTTCGTAAGTTAAAGTGATTTTTAAAAAAATCTGAAACCAAAACTAAAAAAGTAAAAACTACACCGGTTGCGGATCGCCCTCAGCAATTTTGTGCAAAACAATCACGTAAAAATATTAAAATTTGGGCGAAATATTTGAAAAGAACGCCTCCATAGACTTTGCATTATCATCCGGGTCTTTTTCTGTGCCTAGCGTTGCGTAATAATCATCAATTTATTTACATTTTGAAGTATGAATGCATATATTATCAATGTTATAATTAATATATTATCCTCTAAAAATGTTTGTATGTTAGCAATTCGCATTATTATTAATTAAAAAAAGGAACTGGGCGCGTCCCATTCCTCCCTTTTCTGGCATGTCCCATTCCTCGCCACTTCCTTGTTTGTGTTAAACTTCTTGTTCAAACAAAAATGCTGCTTTAGGCTTAGTTTAAATTATGGATAATATACAGTACAATGTTCCATAAATAGAGAAACTATTACATTTATACATAAATAAGCCTTTAATATATTGAAAGCAAATAAATCAAATTTAAATTGGATTTTTGAAATAATTTTTTCTTTCGTACATTTGCAAGTCTATGCATATCAATATTTTTTGTAAACTGAAGAATGGATTACCATTGCTTCATCTTGTGTGCCATCGATGAAATGTTTGGAATAATGCACAAAGAGAAAAACCTACTGTCCCATTCCACCCGACTTTCCCCCATATAGCAAAAGGGGAAATAAAGAATTAGCCAGTTCCCTAAAGCTCCTGATATACACTATATGGCCAGAGATGACCGTCCAATCGCGATTTTAGACATTTTGTTAAATATCTAGAAAAGTGTATGAGGAATTATCCTAGAAATCTTAGTGTATAAATATAATACACTACCTGGCCATTGATTATCGTCCACTTGCGATTTTAGACATTTTGCAAAATATCTAGAAAAATACATGAGGAATTATCCTGAAACTCTCAGTGTATAAACAATATAGTACAGGTCATATATTTCCGTGAAGATTTTTTCCTGAAACTTTATAGGGGACCGCCAACAAATTTAAAAATGTATGAATATATTTTGATAACTTTGTCAAAACTAATGCATCAAAAGCGCTCAAACTGTAGATTGTGATTAAGTGGCTTATTGTTTTAAACTGTGTTCATTTTTATGTCGATAGCATGTAAACTCGTAGAGAAATTAAGGTTTTTATAAAAATACTCCCAAATTTTTCCAAGATTTTTGCTTATAATTTGCAGAGTTCTTAATATAAAATAATAATATTTTCTAAAAATGTGACAAACAACATTGCACATAATAGCCTGTAATCAGAATTAAAAAATAATAAAAATTGTATGAAAAATGAGTAGGTTTACTAAATAATTTTTCACTGCGCATGCGTCAACGATACCAAAATTTCATTTCCATGTTATGTTAGCTAAATGCATAGAGCAACTTTTGTGAAAGTTGCAAAATCATAGCTTGAAAATTCTGAAAATAATCGTCAATAGAATCACTTAAAAATCTGTTATTTCCAAAATGAAGCAAAAACAAGAGGGGTTGTATCTATATATTCATTGATTAGTGTCAATATAGAATACACAATACGGAACTTACTACTACATTTGGATGAAATCCCTCATTTTTTTGAGTCATTTTGGGAACAACGGATTTTCAACATATTCTATTGACGATCATTTTTAGAATTTTCAAGCTATGATTTTGCGACTTTCACAAAAGTTGCTCTATACATTTAGCTAACATAATATGCAAATGAAATTTTGATATCGCTGACGCATGCGCAGTGAAAAATTATTTAGTAACATGCTATCGACATAAAAATGAACACAGTTTATAACAATAAGCCACTTAATCACAATCTACAGTTTGACCGCTTCTGCTGCATTAGTTTTGACAGTGTTATCCAAAAGATATTCATTCTTTTTTAGTTTGTCGACGGTCTCTTATAAGGTTTCTGGAAAAAATCTTCAAGGAAATATATGACCTGTACTATTATGTTTATACACTGAGAGTTTCAGGATAATTCCGCATGTATTTTTCTGGATATTTAACAAAATGTCTAAAATCGCAAGTGGACGATAATCAATGGCCAGGTAGTATACTAGTACAAGTCATATATTTCCCTGAAGGTTTTATTCCGAAACTCCAATAGGGGACCGTCAACAAATTAAAAAAGAATGAATACCTTTTGGATATCTTTTGGATAACCCTGTCAAAACTAATGTAGCAAAAGCGCTCAAACTGTAGATTATGATTAAGTGGCTTATTGTAATAAACTGTGTTCATTTTTATGTCTATAGCATGTATACTCGTAGAAAAATTAAGGTTTTCTACGAATCTGAAAAACAATCTCAAATTTACCAAAGATTTTTGCTTGTAATTTGAAGAGTTCTTAATATAAAGTAACATTCTTTTCAGAAAATGTGACAAACAACATTGCACATAATACTCTGTAATCAGAATTAAAAAATAATAAAAATTGTTTGAATATTGAGTAGGTTTACTAAATAATTTTTCACTGCGCATGCGTCAAAGATATCGAAATTTTATTTGCATATTATGTTAGCCAAATGTATAGAGCAACTTTTGTGAAAGTCGCAAAATCACATCTTGAAAATTTTGAAAATAATCGTCAATAGAATACATTGAAAATTCGTTATTCTCAAAATGAAGAAAAAACACGAGGGGTTGTATCCATATATTCATTGATTAGTGTCACTATAGGATACATAATAGGGGCGTACTAATAAATTTGAATAAAATTCCTCATTTTTTAAATTATTATTACTGGTATGGAATACCTGGACATGTTAGGGGAATTCGTTGCTAATCTGGAATAGACACTTTGTTGCAAAATATGTTTTGTAAATATGGTTAATAATGCAAATAGTTTGTAACTCTTAATGATAACACAGGAAAAGAATATCTGAATGACAAGTATGAGTTCGTCATGTAATTTTCTCGTGCTGTCCGAAAATAGGCAATAAATAGGAAAGTGCCCAGTTAAACTGATGGCATTGTGCTCGCATGCTATACATACAACTGTATATTATACTCTTATTTCAAAGAATAATACCCTTCTAAAAATAAAAGAAATCAACTGTAAGTTATTGGACAATGGATTAACTACCACCCCTCTTTATACTTAACCAATGAGACCCTAAAACTAATCAGTGAAGTGCCTTATCAGAGTGAACCTATTAACAAAATTTGAAGAAAATTTGATAATTCTGCATGATTTCTGCATATTTATATAAATTAAGGGGGTAGCACTCACTTCTCCCCCCTTCATATTTAACCAATGAACCTCCAATGCTAATCAGTGAAGAACCTTATCAGAATGAACCTGTATATAAAATTCGAAGCAAATCTGATATTTATATAAAGAGTTATCACGTTACATACAGAACCTGCGGGCACATTAGCTGTCAGGCTTTGATAGTCTTGTGAGCTATAATTTAAATTTTATTTAAATTTTATTCTTTCTTTTTTTGTTCATCTACCAGTTTTGCTGTACTTTGATGATACATTTTAATTGGACTGTCTTGTTGTGTGTTTTTCTTAATGTGTTATTATTATTATTTCAGATAGTGAACTTACATTTACAGTACTTACATTACCATGCTTGATACAAGAAAAGTTTCCGACTCTTTGTCATGAAGGAGGTGCACAAATTTCTGTGTTTCAACCTGTTATTGTGCTCCGCAATTCAAGCAACTTGTTAAAATACTCATGCTATGTATTAATTTTATATAAACAGTTTAATTACAAAAACTGATAATTTTATAAGCTTAGCTACTTTGTGGTATGCATTATTTTGGTTGTTTAACGTTAACTATAGCAAAAGCCAATTTAAATTTTTATCATTTTTATTACATACTTATATCTTCAAAACTTTCTCAGTGGCATCAGTTCCAGATAGTGTCACGCCTTTGTTTAATAATATTTAATACATTCTTGGTGTTTACAATAAAAAGATTATTTGAACTAAAAGGTTGTTTTTTTAATTCAGTGTTTTATTCATTTTATTATAATTACTCTTTGGATTAAAATTTCAGATGCAATAAGTCAAAACACAAAAACAATTTGACAGAAAGTGTTTTGATGTGGATGCAGGACTAGAAATCAGCAGTCGTTAGTCGACAAATGAAACTAAATTATAGAAAAAAATATTCCTAGTCGTCAAATCTTGATAGCTAGCATTCTTTAACTTTAATTTTTGTTTAGCAAATGCTTTCATTTGTATTTTAGCATACATCCCCCCCCCCTCTGCACCATGACATCAGCACGTGTCTTAAGAATTTTGAACCTGTCAATAACCTCTAAGTTAACTTCACTTTAACCAATGACTGATAAAACTGGTCCTTGGATATTACACCCCTGTAAACAAGATTTTCTTTTATTATGAGATATTTCTGCATCCTTATATGTTATAATAAAATAAGAAAAAGAAATAAGAAATAAGAAATTGTATTAAAATTGTTTAAAATTTTTGTACTCCCTTCCTCAAACAAACAAAAAAAAATGTGTGTGATTTGGAAATGTTTTAAATGCCACATCATAATTGGCAACCAAAAATTCATTTATTTGCTAATTTTTTATTTTCTGATGTACTGTTAGTCTCAGATTTTTTAAAAATTAGCTTATCCCTAGTTATAGCTAAAGCTCATAATTTCTTTCTGTGGACATATTTGCTTGATTATCTGTTTTGTATGCATATTAGCTTTATAAAAATAATAAGATTTTACAGAATCCAAATATTGTAGTTTAATCAGGTTTCATACTTATGGAAAGTCAGTTTTTATTTTGTTTAGTAAGAAAAAGTGTTTAATATATAAAGTTTCCTCCTTTCTTCCCTTCAATACATTAAAATTAAATATGCAATGCAATATTATTACTATTAACATGGTTGTGAAAAGAAATAAGAAAATATGAAATGCAGTTGGCACATCGAAAAAAAATTGTAGGCATTATTTTGACACCTTATATACAGTTCTTAATTTCTAATCCTGTGTGGATATATGCTATAAAATATGGATTTGCATAAGTTCAGTATAAAGGTAAGTACTGCATATATTGTAAAAATGATTTTTTTTTTACTCAATTTCATCTGTGATTTTACCACAACTATAAAATGAACTTATTTTCTATAATTCATTTCATAGCTTGATGGCTAACTTTCTGGAAGAATTTTAAAGAATATGAAATATTCTTACTAATTTAAAAGTTACACAACATTTATTACATATTGTTTTCTAATTCGTGTTTTACATTTTTTTAATTAGATACAGCAGGGTAGCTGAAAAAAATATTGGTGCGTTATTTGACATTGATATTTCAGAACTAAAATCTGAGAAATGCTTATTTTAAAATTTTGTAGCAATTCCTCCATTATATGAAAATCTTAATCCTCCGAAAAGTTCACAACCGTCAAAATGATCAGCAACTAATATGCTCAAAGAAGTGTTGCCCTCATGGAAGCAAAATAATTTTAATGGAATTTCCAGCAGTATTGGGGCCGTCACATGGAGCAAAAACAACATTGACCTTCAACACCCATCTGCGTGGATATTTAATAACAGGTGCATTGCCTTCGAACAATCAGATCTTAACTCCCTTGACTTCCGTAGAAAAGTTAGAAATAGAAAATCCCCAGTTTGCATAGTATGTGATGCGAAATTATCAAGGCATAGAATGATTTAAATAAGAATTATCTGCAGTGGACTGTCAATTCTGTGATTTTTCGTTTTCAAACTTGTGTAAAAAATAAATATCAAGCCAGTGAACAATTTGTTAAAATATTGTTTTTTCTTTTATTTTTTTTAATTAAAATATGGCATATACTTTACAGGATATAGCATTTTTCTGTATCCCCATATTTTTCAGTTGCCCTGTATATAAAATAATGAAAATACATGTCAAGCAATATACTATATGTCAAAAAAGATGGTTACGGATTACTTCTGAAAGTATAAGAAAATTATAAAAATATTCATATGAAGATAGATAATTCAATTTATACTTTCTCTTATTTTGGAGGCAAAAAACATCAAATTTTTATAATGTCCCTGCATCTAAAAATGCCCAATCACAAAAATAGTTACTGGCCCTTTCTTAAACATACCCAAAAAGTTTGATAAAAACATCTGAGTTAGAGACAGTCAAAAATCATGATTTATTTCATTTTACAAGAAATTCAAAACATAAAATTGAAAATCAGGCTTCAAATTGCATGACAAAGTCACAATATTTGATTCTAACTCAGTGATTTTTAGAGGCAGAAAATAGGTGTAGAGGTTGTGTAAATTTTGCGATTTATTCTAACAAAACCTTTTGGGTATGTCTAACAATGCAATAGTGATGACTTATGATTGGTGATTTTGAAATGCAAAGACTATAAAAGTTAAAATTTTTAATTTTTCTTAAAATACTCTCCATATAAATGAAAGTACAATTTGAATATCCTGCCTTTCTATGATTATTTTTGTAGTTCATATTATCCCTCTCTGAGTTACAAAAATATGTTACAACTTTTCTTTGGACACCTGATAATGAGTTTAAAAATATAATATTCCATCAATCTAAAAGAAAAAAAAAAGACTCAAAATATTGACTGATCATGATAATTTTCTCTGCAGAATTCAATTTTAAAATGGGTAAACCCTTTGTATTTCATGATTCAAACCAATACAATTTCTTGACAAGCGGGGTGGGGGGAGGGGGATTGCAACTGTGGACCATAGATTGTGAGTGCTATTTCTTGTAGGATGCCACAGGGCACACTGGATTATGTGTGTCATCCGTTCACCCTCTGGGGCACCCTGGATAAGTGGTATCATTATTCTCCCCTGAGATGCCATCCTTTCACCACCTGGGGCACCCTGGATAAGGGATGCCATTATTCTCCCATGTGGTGCCATCTTTTCACCCTATTGAACACTGTGGATAAGGGGTGTCATTATTCTTCCCTGAGGTGCCGTCTTTTCACCCCCTGAAACACGCTGGATCAGGGGTGCCATCCTTTCACCCTAGTTAAGGGTGCCATTTTAGCTCCTCTAGGGGTGTCACCAGTGAGACAAGCCTTTCACCCCTAAAAGGTGCAATGTGTCACCATTAGTTTTAACAGTGTATCGGAGCTGAGCTCCGGTAGAACTAAATTAATATCAATGCCAAACCTTGAAACTAAATAAATATCAATACCAAACACATAATCCAAAAACGCAATAAATAAAAACCGTTCCTATGTTCATCTTAAATTAAATCAAAGAGATGAGTATATGAAATCAGTAAATAGATCAATACAAAATGAAACTTTGATCAATGTGAAAAAAAAATCAAATAAATGAAAATAAATAAATAAATTTAATGTTACTGATAAATTAAAGAAAAAGAGCGAGAGAATCTTTTTCAGATTAGAATTTTTTCTCTGCTATTATTAACTTTTACGGGAAGAAAAATGCAGTTAAATCAGATGCACACCTGAAAAGAAAAATACCTGAACAAAATGGAAATAATGAATTTCTATTGACTTTTTAATTTTATTCGCAACAAGGAATCGGAAATCTGTCAACGATAGGAAAATTCTAAGATTTATTAATTGTATTTTTCTGGAAATAATTTCTGCACAGTGTTACATGAATTTCAACAATTGACATACATTAGTTTCGAATGTAAGTGAAAAAATTTTCAAAAAAGCACGGGATGAAAGAAAATATTTCTTCTTATTTCATTTAAGATAAAATACTAAATAGGGAAAGATGAGGACAATAGACCATTTTTGAAGTTTTTATTTATTTTTTTCTGAAATTCACAGATCAAAATACACTTTAAAAAAATTATGAATATAGCTCATTTAATTACCCTAAAAAATGTATATATAAAATTTGTCAAACATTCGCGATGTTGAGAAGTGAATTTAAAAACCGACAAGAAGCATATTTCCAAAGATTACGTTAACATAATTTCTTTATCGTTATTGATACTTTTACAAACTATGTTGTCCACTTTGCACATTTTGATAACAATTAAGTCTAGTTCCAGCCCGGATCAACTATATGTAGAAAAACAATGCAAGTCCGACCTCGACTTGACTAAAAAAATATTAAGCCCGTGTTAAACAAAATGTAACTGTCCGATGCCGATCTCTATTACTGTAGAAGTTAGATTTCTGTATTCATGTTGTCAAACTAGTGTCGACTCGTAACGCACATTGGTACTTATTTTTGTTAAGGCCATATTCTTTGAAAATAGCTCATAATTTATCTTTTTAGCAGAAATCTTAATAACTGGCCGATAGGCCATTTCATTTTTTTTATCGGGAAAGCCTGGTCCGTATGACCCGATCAATTTTTTTGTCGGCCCAGCTCGGTCCGTTAGAAAATACTGAACTCCGCCGTCTCGGCCTACGGACCAGGCCAGGTCCGAGCTTTGTGCAACCTCTACCATAAGATAGCTGAGGACAATTTACAACCGAGCTAATTTTTACTTTTTCGATTTTGATTTCAAACTTTTTTTAAAATTACTTTCACTTTTGGAATCGTTAGGAACCGGTTCTAAAATTGAAAATATCCTAAACATAAAAGAAACTGTAATCGAAATCGAGAAAATAAAAACAGCCCGATACTAGATCGTCCTCGGTTGTCCTTTGCAAGAAAAAAAAAAAAAAAAATCATTCAAAAATATTAAAATCAAAGCGAGAAATTTCAAAATAATGTCCTTATAGACTTAATATAAAAGTTTTTCTTTCTTTTCGTGACTGAAATTTAATCTCAAATGTTCGCAAATCGAAAGGGGCTACTTTGTGACACGTTTTAATTCATTTTTCTTCGAACATACATGAAATTTGCAGGTGTTGTTATTTAGAAACTATATAATCCAAAGGCGCTTTTCATTTTTTCTGAAAACACAAAATTTTTTTAAGAAATCCTGTTAAAGTTGACGTTTTGAACCAAATTCTCGACATGGCAGCACGAGAAGCGAGAAAAACTCGTCATTACGTGATTAGAATCGCGCATGAATCGGTAAGTAATTTATTTATCACAACATAGAAAACTAGTTTCGATTCCAAGTTGTTTGAATATAGTCAGACCTGCCAGTTTTATTCCTTTACGTTAAAAATTAGTCAAAAAATGTGTGCTATGTCGCAAAGTGCCTTAAAACCGATGGAAGAATGTAAAATTAAATAATCGCAGGAGCATGCAAATTATATATTTTATACAAGCTTATACGAATAGTAATAATAAACTATTAAGTTTAGATCCATTAAGTACTATGAGTTCGAACACTCATTTAATGAGCTATTTCTAAATGCATTTAAATGGTGTGGAAAAATTCTTCCTCATCGAATCCCGTCTTTTTGCGCCAAATAGTCAAAAAAAAATTATTTTTTCGAAGATGTCTTAAGAAATATTTCCTATTGCAAACGTTACCATGGTACGACTTTTGAAAAATTTCTTCAAAACTTTTTATTATAAGACTTCAGAAAATCAAAACCACACCCATCAAAAAAGTTTATACATATAAAGAGAGGGATGCATGTGTGTACTAAAATTTTGGTTGGACGATAGAGTCTAAATTATGCTCATATCGTCTCAAATTTTGACAAAAACACTAAGATATGTAATATCTCGGCGGGGATTGCAAATGGGTAATCAGTCCAAGGGAATGGAAATGGTGAGAATTATAAAATTTGAATACTGCCTTAACATGTTTCTGATAAAACCATCTCTTACGGAACAAGGATAGGAGAAAATAAACATTTTTTCGTTATAGCAGTTACCAACAATTAAAAAAAAAAGCACAATAATATTCTTACCACAGCAATTATTTTATTATTGCAAGATTTCCACGTGAAAAATAAAAATAAAATAGTTTGACAAATTTAAGAAAATTTTAATATTGCATTCTAATTTTTATATAACAAGATTTCCACATGAAAGCAGAAAATAAAATAAACAGCTTGACGCATTTAAAAAAAAAAAAATCAAATGTTACGTCACATTGGAAATAAAATGGTCGAAAAGCAAACGAATATGTAACGCAAATGAATGTGTAAGATATTTAACGTAAGATACAAACAATATTCGTTTAAGTATTGATTAGCAGCTTGAAATTTGATGAACAGCTTGAATTAGGAAATATTACATGGTATTCGACTTGTTTATTAATAGTTTCGAGCTTATTTGACGAATTCAGTCGAGATAGAATTTTGAGCTTATAATTATCAAACATTTCATCCGTATAATTTACAGAAATGAAATTGAGCACTACTAAATTTACCAATAGCATTTCATGGCGTAAGCATCGTACCAATCTGTCGATCCGTATCTCATTTTATTAAGGGAGCAAAAATATTCTATCAATTTTTAGCATTTTTTATTTATTAATAAAAATCAAACGAAAAATAAACCTCAGTCAATATAATCACCATTACCTTGTACTAAACATTACCAGAGCATATGTAGATGAAGAATTTCAAAGTTAGAAAAGCTTGGTCTTCCGATGCTGTGAAAATATAACGTTATCATCTTAAGAGGGAAGGGGAGGGGGAGCTCTGGCATATGATATCACAAAATATCTCTAGGGGAAGTTGCAGGTTTGTCTTTTGATAACGATATCATTTTTGATTCAATCAAAATTTTCTCTTTTTATTTATAACATAGTCTTTGGTACAAAATAGCATGTTATCTTCGTTTAGCCTGTTACCTATTTTTATAAAAAATACAAAATTATAATTAAAATTATTAAATTATTACAAAATTATTTAATTCTAAAATATGAAATATTCCACCTTATGACATTCCTATTTGCCTTCATATGAGTATGCATATAAAATCACGTTTCGAGGAGCCATATGTGAAGAATATTTGAAAAGAAGCTTGTGATGTTAACTAATAAATAAAAGAGAAAAAGAAAGAGAAGGAATGTTGTCCACTTGTTTTGTTGATAAAAATTTCTATTTGTCCCCACCATTCCTCCGTTCGGGGCAAGTGCTTTATTTCTGTTGAATGAATTATGTAACAAAAAGTTATTATGAAATACTTTTAAATAGTAACTATTTCTTTTAAGTGTTATTTGATATAGAGCGATATTTGATTGACTTCTCTTCATTTGAATCATAAAAATATGGGGGGGGGGGGGGGGTCAAGGAATGATAACGTATGATTTCGAAAGTAGGGGGAGGAGGGTCCAAAATTACCAAAAAAGTTGATAACGTTATATTTGCACAGCCCCTTATTAGATTTTTAAATCATTTCATCTTTAGTGAGAAAATTACTATTTTGCTAATCTACTCTGCAATGAAATAAAAAGATAGTAACCGTATGATACATTGGTGAATAAGCCGAATGTGGTAAAATTTGCCATTGTAGATGGTTTATGGTTAAACGAAAAAGTCCCCAACTGCCAGATAGAGATTTTGCCGGGAGTTTAGTCGTTAGAAAGCTCTTAGCATGGGGATCAATGAAATGTTTCTGTCTGAATGCAACTGGTGACGAGTTATAGGCCGATGTATTGATACCATTTATTGATTTTTCCAGGTCGCTATCTAGGCAGGAAATACACCATTCACTAACGAATCAAATTTTTTTTCTGTGGCCATCACCAATAAAATCAAGCAAATAAATATTTTATACCATTAAGCAAGTAATTACAAAAAAAAAAAAAAAAAAAAAAAAAAAAACAGATTATAGGTTTAACCATCTAGATTCCAAATCGCCTGAGATATTTTGAGGTATTTTAATTCATATATCCTGATTCCCATCAGAAAATTAAAATAGTTATATTGGCTTTAATGCATTACAGGCGTTCCGAATTTAATTAAACTGAAATTAGCCATTGAAACTATCTGGTGTAAAGTCAGATTTTCTAAACTACATAATTTCTAGAAAGTGTTCTATCATGGGAATTAAAGGGTTAAAAAAGAAAAAAAAACTTATGTTTTTTAAAATTGTGATTTACACACTAAGTCAAGACTTAAACTTATGAGTCGATAAAACATTAAAATACAAATTAAAAAAATAATAATATGTTTAAGTTTTTTTAAATTGAGATTTATCTACTAAGCCAAGACTTTAAAGTATACGAGTACAATGATAAACATTAAAAAATAAGTTACATAATGCTTATTTTGTAGATCTAAAATGTATGAGAAATTAAAATTATTTCTGTGCTCATCAGGAAGGAAATAAAACAAATTGCAAATATTTGAAATCATTAAGCAAGTAAACACAAAGTGAAAATTTAATTAACACAAATAAAACCAAAAAAATGAAATATGAAGATTTGATATTATTTAAAAATATTTATTCAAAAAAAAAAGTCTTATTTTATAAGAGAAATTTTTTTTTCTCTTATTATTGGTTTTCATAAAAAACGCTGTTAATCAAGATTGCACTTGAAAAGAAATGTATGTAAACAGCTGAAAATAATTAAAACTATTGCTTTTTTAATTTCATTCCCAACAAAGAATCGGAAATCTGTCAACTGTAAGTTAATTCACGATTTACTAATGCTTTTTTTCTGTAAACTGTTCGAGAAAATAAATATTACTAAAATGCAATATTTGATAGTTGTTAGTTTCGATCTTAGTTTAAAAAAAAATTCAAAACTCTTACCAAATGCAATACATATAGATATATAAGGTGTCCCCAAAAAGTGTATACACAATTGAAATTATAAGAAAGTAATATTAAGAAAGATAAGAATGTAATATAATAGAACTACAATAATGAATATTTAAAAAAAATAACCCAGGTGCTCTGACGGTCTTTTTGGTTCAGGCATTACTGATTACATAGCCAACGAAGTGTCGAAAATCCCTTGTATTGTTTATCTTGAGTTTGTGTAAATTTTTGAAGACACAGTGTACGTAATTTTAGGTGCATTCATAATTATACATGATGCATTATGGCCGATCGCATGTATCGCCAATCTTTAATTTCTCAACCATACATATAGGCATATAGTTCCAATTACAAAATTGTTTAAATTGAGGTAAATATTGTGGGTTCATGTTGTGACGTTGTGAGATTGTTTAAAGGGAAAAATCAATTTTATGGAAAATCAATTAAAATTACGAAATCTAACTTTTTATATGGTCCCCCTGTTTGTATAGTTATGTTTAGTAAAAGTTTAAGAATATCATAACAGATATAACGCAAAAAGTTTGATTTCTGTACTATAGAAATTGACGCAGTTGTTAAATTTCCAAATTTGAGATTTTTACACACGATTTTTTCTTTCAGCGAGGGATCAGTTAAAAGATGAATTAATGTAATTTGACATTGAAATCAGGAAGCAATGTCCTTTTTATGGCGAAACAACCTTTAATCGGTAACGCCAAATCAGTGTTTCACCAAAGAAGGTTACTTCATCTATAAAATTTAGCTGACTTTTAGAGGTAGCATTACAAGAGAAGAATAAAATATCAAAATTAAACAGAAAAGTAAATATGCATTTTTTATCATATCAAAAAAAAAAAAAAAAAAAAAATTATTTTATTTAAAAATGATTGCATCAAATGCCGGAATCTACCAGAGATTCTGCTCATTTTTTCCTCCACTGGTGGCAGTGCACAATTGAACGCGTGACAGTACTGACTAAGGAACTGCAAGAAGTGTAAGTCACCGATTTTGTCGAAAATGGTATCGTTGGAAAGATCTCATCGAGAGCACTAAAAAACTCAATAGAACTACCCGTCGCAAATTATTCATTTTCGAGATATCTGACAATTTATGTCACGGGTGCACACTTAATGGGGAACCGCAAAAAAAATTTAGTATCGATTTTAACGAAAGTGGTATCGTTGAAAAGATATCATCATGACGATTAAAAAGCTCATTGGAATCACCCGTCGGAAATGAGACATTTTCGAGATATTCAACAATTTGTGTCACGTAGCTAGTGCATACTGTTCTAATGCACACTTAATGGGGGACCGCAAAAAATTATTTTCTTGATTTTGATGAAAATGTTGTTGCTGCAAAGATATCATTGTGAGAAGTAAAAAACTCAATGGAACTAACCATCTGAAATGAGCCGTTTTCGAGATATCCTACAATTTATGTTATTTTATGCAGTTTCCCAGTAGTGTGCATTAGCAATGTGACACAAATTGTTGGATATCTCGAAAATATCTCATTTCCGACGGGTGATTCCATTGAGTTTTTTAATCCTCATGATGATATCTTTTCAACGATACCCCTTTCGTTAAAACCGAGACTAAAATTTTTCGCGGTCTCCCATTAAGTGTGCTCTAGCTGCGTGACATAAATTGTCGGATTTCTCGAAAATGAATCATTTGCGACGAGTAGTTCCATTGAGTTTTTTACTGCTCACGATGAGATCTTTACAACGATACCACTTTCGTGAAAATCGGTGACTTACACTTCTTGCAGTTTCCAAGTGAGCCCTGGATACATTGGAGCATAGCAGGTGTAAGTGTGCGGCAAGCAAGGATGAAGCGCTGCTTCAGAACGATCAGAGAAGTAGGCTCAGCCATACAGACCTGTGACTTGATGAATGATGTGACCAGAAGGAAGACCGTGAGTGTCAAGTCCGGCGAACGCGTGATCAATCTACTGGACCACCATATCTATCTGTTGACCGAATGTGGTGGTTAGAAAATAAACCGTTAAAAGGTTTACTATCAACTATTTTATTACGTTTTAAAGTAAACCGTTTTTTATTAAAATAATACTTTCCTGCTTAATTTCTATAGTTCATTGTTTGCTTTGCATACAACCTCTTAAAGTCAACTGAAATTTTTAGATTAAACAACTCTCGTTGATGATACACCAATTTTGCAATTTCGATACCAGTTAAACGTAATTTCGTCGTAAAAAGGACATTGCTTCCTAATTTCAATCTACAATTACTTTAATTCGTTCTTTAACTGATCCCTCTATGAAAGCAAAATCATGTGTAAAAATCTCAAACTTTGAAATTTAAAAACTGCGTCATTTTTCGTTGTACAGAAGTCACAACTTTTTGTGTTATATCTGTTATGATATGTGTAAACTTTTACTAAATATAACAATAGGAACTGGGAGACCGTATGAATAGTTAGAATTCGTAATTTTGTTAAAAATTTATCTTTTACTTTAAATAATAACGCCACGATATGTATAATTACTTAATTTGAAATGTTTTTGTAATTGGAACTAGGTGTCTATGATGAATGGTTGAGAAATTAAGGGTGTATTCGAAAAAACGCTTTTCCACCTTCAACAGCTCGAAATTTTCCGATACAATTTCAGGCACATTTTTAAGGGTGTATTCGAAAAAACGCTTTTCCACCTTCAGCAGCTCGAAATTTTCCGATACAATTTCAGACACATTTTTAAAAGTAGAATCATGAAACTTGCTGAGGGGATTCTTGAAGGGACGAATGAGGTGCCGAGTAAAGTTTTTTTACGCTCAATTCATTAGAATTTGATTTATAAGCAATTAACTTCTCTGGAAGACCCTTTTTTTCGTTCCCTTATCTCCCACTTCGGAAAAATCGGTTCAAATTGCCGTTTTGGATTGCTTTTTTTGCAATATTTTGTACACTTATCAAAGAATTGACCTTTACGGCACCTTGTGCACTTTCTAAATAAGGGAATCTGCGAGTTTCATGTGTTTGAGAGCAAAAGTCAATTCAAAAATAAATCGGAAAACAAGCAGTTTGAATCGAAATACACCCTTAAAAGTAGAAACATGAAACTTGCTGAGGGGATTCTTGAAGGGACGTATGAGATGCCGTGTGATGTCTTTTTACGCTCAATTCATTAGAATTTGATTTATAAACAATTACCTTATCAGTATGACCCTTTTTTTCGTTCCCAGAACTCCCGCTTGGGAAAAATCGGTTCGAAATGCCGTTTTTGATTGCTTTTTTTTTTGCAATATTTTCTGCATTTATAAAAGAATCGACAATTACGGCACCTTGTGTACTTTCACAATAAGAGATTTTGAAAGTTTGGTATATTTGAGAGCAATAACGAATCCAAAATTAAATCGGAAAATAGGCAGTTTGAATCGACATACAACCTTAAAGGTCGACGATACATAACATATTGCACCCTGTATAAATACGTAGCACTTATCCTCTTCAGTCCTGGTGTCACCTGGAGGCCACTTTAAAAACCACCCTTCAAATTAATTTAAATGCTTCTAGATTTGTTAAAATTGCATCTAGATCTTTTTAATAAATGTGTACATATTAGACGCATAAATATATAGGCTGACGCATCTTTGAAGATGTTTTATAATAATTTTAAACTGGTTTTTGCTGTCAATAGTAATATTTGTCTCAGAACTGACGATGCTAAAGTGCATCTGTGTGACCGCCTAAAGCACGTTTTCCCATTTAATAATTATTACAATTTTATAAATATATTATTTCTGTTTAATAAATTAAAAATTAAGTAAATAAGCAAATACAAAATGATACTTTGATCAACATAAGTAAAATCAAACAGATAAAAATAAATGTAAGTAAATTTAACTTATTTCAATAATATAATTTCTTAAGTTAAGAAAACCATATTGCAAAATCGAAATCGTTTTTGTTTTTCCTTTATATTATTTACTTTCATATAAAAAAGTCACTTAAATTCTTAATGCACCTGAAAAGTAATATATGCAAACTGGAAATAATGAATACGATTGACTTTTTAATTTGATTCCCCAAAAAATATCGGAAATTTGTCAATTGTAGTTGTAAATTCAAAACTTTATTGTGTTTTTCTGAAAGGAATATCAGATAAAGCTAGTGAATTCGACATCTGATATTTATTAAATTCGATCTTAATGAAAAAAGATCTCCAGCACGCGACATATTACGTACTGATGTTGTTGTTAAATATCGATTTATTGATGCATGTAAAAAATTAATTTAAATATATGCAGGAAAAAAGCTATGTTATGCATTAAATTAAATACAAGATAAAATTTTCCTTATTGGCATATTTTATTTATGTGACAGATCGATCAAGATTAAAGTTTTTATTTTTAAAAACAATTTTTTTTCATCTTTAAATTAACTTTGGAGTTGAATACTCCATTTTTACATGTATTATCTGCATAAATATATGTCATTTCATTAGATGCATAATTACATATACCAAGATATATTTTTAATACTTCTGCAAAGTGTTTTGACACGTGAAAAATAAAAATTACGCTTAAAATTTTAAGACTTACATTATGTATATAATCATTATGTATAACCATTACATTAAAATCGTTATGCATTTACTTTATTTAGTTGTTTCAAAAATAATACATTGAATTTTTTAACATTCAAAAAAGAACAATTCACGAATGAGGATAACAATGAAAACGCAAATAACATCACATATTACATGTACGCACATTACAAAACTTATGTATGCACTATTCAATTACTGAAACGTAATATAAACATCTATTGATAAAATAGTATACTATTGCTATTAAAAAGGCTATGAAATTTTACGATCTTGACAAAGTTGTGAAGTATTGAAATTTCCAGAATGTGTTTTACTGTCATTATGCTTAAATGTGATGAGATTTCTCATATATATTTGTCACACTCACTGTGTATAGTTGGAATTTTATTAAATGTAGGATGCAACTGTTCTTAGCATACCTTATGAAAGCCTATCCGTATTTGAAGGATCCAATTCATTGCCAATAAATCTATTAAAAAAAAAAAAAAAAAAAAAAAAAAAAAAAAAAAAAAAAAAACCTCACCAGAATACGATGAAAGTTTTAGGACAACTCTTACATAATTCGTGCCTTCTACTCATGATTGCACTTCCCGTACATGAAACAGATCCTCAATAGCGAGACGTTGGGCAAGTCATACACTAAGGCGACACATAAGACATGTCACTCGATTTCGGGTGGAAAAGTAGTTTAATACAAGTTTAAAGCATCTTCCTCCTTTGTTTCTGTTTCTTCGATGTCGCGCTTCATCCCCCCCCCCCTCTTGTCTTCTCGGTGTGAGATATTCCTAAGGTAACACATAAGACATGTCGCTCGATTTCGGAAGAAAACCAGATTTAAAAACAGGTTTGAAACATTTCAAATAAAAACCAAATTTCAAATTTTTAATTGCTTAATAAACGCAAATGCCAACCAAGTGAAAAAGATTCCATGCCGGGACTTGAACTCGGGCCAACAATATAACGCTCTGGCGTTCTACCGACAAAACAACATGGAACGATATCTAGCCTGGAACTTCTCACTATTACACGTTGGCATGGCTGCAAATGCAGCACAACATGAAATAATTTCCGTGAGCCACCGACATGGGGCAAACACGAAACTCAATTCCTCCTTTCTTTCGGCCGGTTTTTTCTCTGATGTCGCGTTTCATTATCCTCCAGTCGTCTGTCTATGGTGTAACTAGATGAAGTATTTTGATATTTAAAGATAAAAAACGAAATGGTAATAATGGTTTTGGGATTATTCCTTGCATTTAGGAAGTGTTGTCTGAATTTGATTATTAACATTACATACTGAAATGTGGAATTTTCATAGGGATAAAAACTATTTTAGCGCAGACCATGTTTAACATCTTGTTCCTGGAATTTAGATTTTTGATGATGTTATGCGAATCCTGCGCTATTATTTCAATATCAGCAATTAAAAAGGTTGATTTTTTTTTTCGCTATTGTTTTTTGATTCCGATCATTTATACATGTTCATAAGAAAAGAAAATATTATATTAAAAAAGGAAAACTATTTTATAATATATATATATATATTACAAATTTAAAATTTTTTCGCCAAAACTAACCTTTATACTACCTTAATTTTCTTATAATAATGTTCCGTACTTACTTCAAATTATTAAATTAAAATCTTGTTTCTAGATCTAATCTGTTAATCTGTATGCAGACGATATAAATTCTTAATTTGCCTTAAAAAACATTATTCCAGTATGCGTAAATTTAAAAAGATGGCTCTAAATTAAAATATTCTTAATTAAAACTTTATTTCTTAATATTTCAAATAAAACTGATTTCTTCTATGTTTTTATCAACCCTTTTTAAGAAAATCTTATTAAATTTATTCCAAAACCATACCTTTCAAAAAATATCATTATTTTATTTTATCTATTTATTTATTTTTCCGCCGTCAACCTTTGATGTGTGCATTAATAAATTCATTTCTTTTCTTTTTCTCTTAAAATTAATCATTTATAAAAATTGTCTGCCTAAGAAATTATGAGTCGATTATAAATTGGTTAAATAATATTTTTTTTTAAATAAATTTATCGTCTGTGTAAAATAGTCTCGTATCTGGACAAGAATTCTGTTTACATAAAAGGATGATGGTCTGAGATTACAGAAAGTTCTAGAATTTTCTTTTTAGTTTTAAAAGGTGGAAGTCTCGAGATGAGAAGGGGAGAGATTCTGGAGTTCTTTCGTCGATGAGTACGGCTGGTTGAAGTAAATGATGGAATATTTTTTGGACATTTCGGTAAAAGATCGTTTGCAAAAAGGAGTTTTTCCCTCTATAATGACTACAGTTGAATAAATAAACTTACAGCCACCAATGAGTGATTTATTGGATATTCTACATTTATTTATTTTTTATTTTTTCCCTCGCTGGCCATGACTTCTGTGCAAAGAACGGGGACCCTGGCGATGATGTTTCTGGCTCCTAACTTTAATATGTCACATATATAAGTGCAATGAAAATGTAACTTTTGAAAAATAAGGTGTTTTGCTCAATAAAATTTACTGGCAGTTTTGGAAAACTTTTCCACAAAAACTCCTTTATGTCAATAATAATTCAATTGTAGTTTTAAATTAGTAAAGTATTACTTCCCAATAGAAACATGTATTCTGTATTCTGTATGAAATCAAAAGCAGTATTTTTTACTTACTTTCTATTATAATATAAATTGTTCTGGTCTATAAAAATACATCTATTTATTGAATATTACCGCATCTGTAATATTTTACATATATATTTCAAGAATCTTAAAATAACAAACTAAAAAATGGGGGGAAAAACAAATCAGTTATGCATTTTCAATCTAAGCATCTCGCTCCTGGAGCTGTATTTTTCTGAACTAGCTCCAAGCAAAACGTTTGAAAATTATATTTGACAATAACGAATTGTGGGACAAAAAAGTATGGCTAAGAACAAAGTACGATTTTTTTCTATAAAAACTACCAAAATGCAATAAATTAAGCACAGATATGACAAAAACTAACCGAATAAATAAACTAAAGTAATTTGAAGATTAAAAGATTAAAAATAGTTGGAAAAGTAGGAAAACACTTTATGTAATATAAAATGTATACTTTTTACTTTTTTACCAAGTAGCAAATAATTGAACGGAATTATGCAAAAAAAGAAAAGAAAAAAAGACTCGAAAAGATTTAGGAATTATCATACTAAAATAATAAATATCCTTAAAATAATAAATATCCTTCTATATTTTTTAATATGTTTCATAAATAATAACTTAAAAATATAAATTATTTCCGAGACAAAATGAAACAGAATTTTTTTCTAGAATAGGTTGAATTTTTTATTTTCATAAATGAATAAAGAATTATATTTCTATAAGTCTTAGAAAATGAAATTAAATAGTACTTTTAACAAGTTTCAAAAAAAATTTTGAAAATACAAATTAGTTTTTAATAGTGATTTTTAATTAGATACATCTGGACTGGAATTATTATTAATAATAGATTGACAAACTAGCGTAATCACTCTGTTTTTTTCTTCTTTTTTTTCTTTTTAACATTTTGTTAATTTTTTCTTTAATATTAATTAGTATGATTTATCTCCTGAAAATAAAAATATGTAGCAAAATATTTAAATTTTTATTTACTAATGTGACTGTAATTAAAATGGAATTTACCAAATTTCAAAAAAATTTAAACGAATTCCTTGTAAAAAATATTAATACTTATTTTTACTTTTAAAGTAGAAACAAAATGAAAAATAAATGGTTAACTTGCCTTAAAAATAAAAATAATGTAATAGAATAATTTTACGATAAGTGACAATTAATATTTTTTTAACGTACAAGTATAGAGTTTCATCGGGAGAAAATGCTGTTAGTCGTCTAACAATGATGTCAAAAAATCGTCCAAAGGCTTTGTATCAAGTAGGTGTTGGTCAAGCGTGTACACCCGGTTTTCTTTCCTAAGGGCTATCTAATGTTTAGCGTTCTATACTATATTTCTCATATCACTTTGCTTACAACCGTTACGCAGACTAGTATTTTTGCGTGTTCTATGATATTAAAAGAATCAGATAACATCATCCTCATAAGAAGAAAATGACATCACAGACGCTTGCATTTTCTTCAATGAGCAAGTATTTAAGAGACACAAGTGCTAAAAATTTTATGATTTGAATAATGTTATCCTTTTTAATGAATACATTTTCTATTTCTTTTTCTTCTATTTTTCCCTCACGTGCTGTGAATGGATGAGTTATGTATTCTATTTGACAACATGCCTCATGAAAGTATAGTGGCCAATAAACAAAAGATTAAAATTTATGTTTTTTGTTACTGTCATAAATTATAAAATGTAGGTTATATTTGCAAAAGATAATGTATCTAAGCTTCCTAAATTAAGTATTTTTGTTTCGCTTTTATTTAAAACAAAGAATTTTAAATTTGGAGTAATACAGTTTTTCGTGAGTACCTGGTATTATGTCATACAATTTTACAGTCTGTTCAGAAAAAAAAATCAAGTATTCAGGATATAGTGTTTTCAATCAATATGTATAATGAATAAGTCTATATGAAAAATGCTAACCCCTTTTTCGCCTTACTTTGGTTTCTCTAGTGACTTGATTAAGAAAGGATTTTCGGTATACATTATTTCCAATTCTATATCCTGCATGTTATTCATTATTTTTTAATCAATGAAAAACTAAATATTTTACTTTTTCCCGAATTTTTAATTCTTTTGGAATTTAATCCCTCCCCCCTCCTCCTTGTGTAATGTGAATCCATCGCTTTAGACTGTGAATAATAAGGGAAATTAGATTGGATCCAATGTTTAATATATTGTTGACACGCTTGGTATGTAAATGATCCGCATACAGAGTATCAGGCCTTACAATTTCTGGTAATAGCTCTAGGATCCGTTTATTTATTTATTTATTTTATAAATATATACAAATTTTTCTGAATTTTCTTTTCTTTTACAAAATTTGGAGGGAAAAAAAATCTTTTAGATGCACGCAATTCGTTTAAAAAAAAAAAAGTGGTATTTAAAAATGGATCAAGTCTAAGACTTGTACTCCAGTTAAAACTCAATTGTTAGTAATAATATTTTCCTTTTTGAGACAGTAAAATAATAGCTTAACAATAGAAACATTATATATCCTATATGAACAATATTCTCTTTCTCTCTCTCTCTCTCTTTTTTCTTTTTTTTTTTTTTTTTTTTTTTACCTACCATAATATAAACTGTTTTCGGTCAAAAAAATAAAATAAAAAAATGAATAATAAGAAACTTTTTATTGGACGCAAACGCTCCTGAAATATTTTTCAAAATATTATTCAAGAATCTTAAAATAAGAATTCGGAGGATGCGGCGAAGAAAAAATAAAAATTCAATATGCATTTTCAATCTAGGTACCCCACCCCTGGGGCCGCATTTTGCTGAACCAGCTTCAAGCAAAAAAGCGTTTCAGAATTATATTGGACAATAACGGACTGTGGGACAAAAAAAAAGGATGCCTAGGGACAAAGCACGCCTTTTTTGCATAACTTACAATCTGATTTCTTTTATGACTGTCACGTTCTTTCTTTATTAAAATTGCACGCAGTTGATCGGATAGGGAAGCTTTAAGCTCTTTTACTAGTGACTTTGTGGAGAAATTTATGCATAGATGAGATAGAATTGGATTATAAGCGGCGAATTTTAATTCTAAAGATTTTTTAAAGATAAGGAAATGATAAGTGGCTCACTTGAATCCAATCAAGTGAAAAGACTTTTTGGGTGAAAAGTTTGGAAGAAAAAAAAATTAGAGGGAATCGAGGATTTATTGTTTCGTTTACTGTACGTCCGTTCTAGTTCTTTCCCTGTGAAAATGGAAAGTCTGGATTTAAGCTCGATATTTAAATTTAATTAATAAATATTTCTTTTTCTACGCGTGGTATAATTATCAAAATAGAATTATAAGCACCTCTTTTGCAGAAAGGGTTAACAAACTCTAAAATCAGGTCATCAACAAAGAACAGGCGTGATATTGTCAAATTTTTCTCTATTTTGTTTGATATGAAGAAATGTTGAATAGGAATTTAAAAGAACTAAACTTGTTTACCGTAAATGGACATTAAAAAATCATTGATCACGTATGCGTATTGAACAGGAATTAATTAAATGTTAATAGAAGTGATATTATAAAAATAGAAAAAAAAAGAGGCGATCCTAGAGAAAGTTTATAGGTCATATGAGATCCGAACCTCCCACCCAGTATCCTGTATCTTGGAGAATAATCATTTTAAGGTTTTGTGCTGATTACCAAGTCCCGATTATGACTAATTGGGGCCCTGGGCAAATATAAATTAGGGGGGAGGAGCTTTCGAATCATTGCAATCTTATTCAAATAGGACTGATGGTCATTCATATATGTATGAGTAAAGTATAAACATATTTTCGCACCTTCGATATAAATATAAGAAACTTCTGAGCTCTGTCAATTCTAAATTAAATACTTTAATTAATAAAATGTACCCTTTTTTCCTTAGTACAGAACAAAATTCTTTTATATAACTTTAGCAATTTGTTATATTACTTTAAGGTGAATTAATAACTTCAACATATGGAAGAGTTGAAATTGAAAAAAGAAAGTAAATATTTTATAATTGATTTGGGGGCCCCTTAAGGTCTGGGGCCCATGGGCAAAGTCCCGATTTGCCCATGCGGCAATAAGGGTCTGCTGATTACCAGTTCATAAGCATAAAACAGAACCTCATTAGGAATCTAATTGCGAGAAAAATTGTAAATATTTTAATCTGCAGTGAGAATCTTGTTTGTTGACATTTTTTTTCCTTCGGTATTTTTTTTATTAAAAAATTATTTATTTTAATGTATTTTTTAGGTTATTGAGTCAGCGCTTTTCAAAGCTTAACCATGTCCGATAAAATTTTAACAATATTAATTAATGTTTCCTATATGAACCTCAAAAGGATATCAAGCCTCTAGGCTAAATTGCCCCATCGAAACGAGGTAGGTATGTACTCTAAATTGAGTAATTTGATTTTCGGATTAATAACGAAAATGAAACAAGTCGTTGGGGGCCACCGTAATACTTACCCATCATGGATATGCATAGTATAAAATATAAAAATAAAACATGTGTAAAAATATTTATAAAATGCATTACAATTCCAAAATATATTTTTTTAATATTTTTGATAAATAGTAATGCTTTATTACAGAATTGTGGGAAGAATTTGATTACCCCTTCGACCCATTTCGACAAATTGCATAAATCGCCAAACTACTCGTAAATTATGCAAATTTGAATAACTTTTATTTTAAATAACGAAAAAACAAACAAATTAGTAAAAGATTAATAAAAATACAAATAAAACGTCTAATTCAAAATCATTTGATGACGTAAAAACACGTGTAACGTATTAATTGTCAAGTTCATGTGACATTTACGGTAAACCATTATTGGCATTTTATCTTACGATGTGGAACCCGTCGAAATTCGACGAAAGAAAATGTTTAAGAAGGAACTGTTTCATTGATTTATAATAAGTCTACAAAATTGTTTACAGTAAAAAATGCGCCTTATATTGATCAGCCTAACTCTCAAACAAATATTATAAAAAAATACACCTTATATTGATCAGCCTAACTCTCAAACAAATATTATTTTAAGCTAAGATTAATAAAATACCATAAAACTCAGTTGTCCAAATTTTTTAAATTAAACTTTAATCGCATATGTAATCCGTAAAATATAATAAAGATCAGTTCTTATGATGAAGTTGTCAATTGAGGCTCTTATGTTTGGTATAAATGCGAATGAAAAAAACAAATTTATTCCAAATTTACACATTCATAGAATTCCATGCGAAATTAAAACCCGTCATCATTTTCATCTTCTCAAAATTTACACACGCACTTCTGATATCCGCATTCACCATATTTTTTAAAAAATAGTATTTTAGTTCGATCATTTTAAAATCATTTTAACTCAAAAATTGAAGTCATTTAACTGATGAATAAAAACGAAATAAAACCGAAATCATCAAGTTTCATAACAGATCATATTTTTTGCAAAATACATGCATTTGATTTATTTTTTATTTATTTTTTTTTTTTCAATTTTAAGAGAAAATGGAGTGATTCTGTTGCCACAATTACAAAATTGGTACTAAAAACTATAAAAGAATTAATACATAAAAAATAAATTAAGATATAGCTTTCAAACTAATTGTATTTAAAAGTACATTTTTTTCTCTACGACGATATAAAAATTTTACTTTTGCGATGTTTTTTTGAAGTGTAAAATTTTAAGTAGCGAAAATTGCACGGCCGAAATTGCATGGGAAAGTGTTGCCATTCGCAAAATGACGTAATCTGGCCTTTATAATATAGATAGTTTGGCGATAGTTTTTTATTCGATGAAGTAATCAAGTATTACCGAATTGCGTAAAAGAAACATTCTTATAATTCGAAAAATGATAATCATATTAACAGGCAGTTTACTACGTCCTATTAAGCGGTTCATTTCAAATTAAAAAATATATTTAAATTGAAATTGAAATGAAATATCTGGTCACGAAAAATCGAAGTGTGTAGAAAATACGATTAAAAATATCTCGGCAACTAATTATCCGATCAATTTCATTCTTTATAAAAAATTTATGTTTTTTTTTCTTTTTTTTACGTTTACTTTTTAAATATATATATATATATATATAAAATTATGTACCTTTCATTAGAACAAGTATATCAGGAGTCCTAAAAAATAATCTCGATAATCGAGACTACTGATATCCAATAGGCTTCTTTCCATTGTTACATACTAAGTGCACACCTATTTTCAAGTCTTTTCCTCTTTTTTTTCGGGAGATAGAATGTTTAAAGACAGAGAGACAGACAAACACACAGGCAGACTGATGGTAATTTCTTTTTTTTCTAAAGATATGTTTTTGGGAATCTTCAGTGTCTGAAACGTGTAAATCAGTCAGGAAAAAAAAATCTTTTCTCAAAACGATTGCAAGACTTACCGCATATTACGTATGATGGGCAAGTAAAGCACATAAAATATGAAATGTAATTTAATTTGGTGTATAAAAAGACAATAAAAGGTATGTTGCTAAGCATAATGACTTTCTTGGTCGAAATCTTTCTCATCATCACAATCAATGCAAATATATGTAAAATAGCATTTCCTCAGTGTTACGGAATTCGTGTGTTCAATGTTTGCATTGGGTACAATAAATAATCTCCGGTCTTATTTCCCTTTTAATTAACAACTCTTTTCCAATAACAAGCACAAATCTGCAATTTTATTTGCTTTTATGCTGTGGATGGTCAAATTAATAGTCACACGCCTGCGAAGGACATGAAGCTTTGTTTTGCTGTTGTTTACTGGTGGATTGTTAAACTATTTTCAGTATACATTGACTGAATACTCAGTGGTTGATAAATAAAATAAATTTTCGCTCTTAAAGGAGAAGTTTATTGTGAAAAAAACTGAATACAAGTATTCCAAGACAAATTCCTCAATATTTCGTCGAACCTTCCTTTGCGGATTATACTGCTCTTGGCCTGCTATGTATGAATTATTTTACGCCTTTCTTTAAATTACTCATTAGGATGTCAAACCATAATCAGGGTCAAATGCTAGACAAGACCACATCAAATTTCTTTGGTTTGTCATGTTTTCTTTTTACAGATTTCGCAGAGAATGAAACTCTATAGAATTTTCATAAAACAATTGAAAACATTTAAATTTCTAAGTGTCTCATAACATCCCGGACGCATGTTATGCACTAAGAGTCCCTTACTGGTTGATGACACCTGTAAAATGTCACCTGATAATGTTAGCAGAACAAAAAAAAAAAAAAAAAAAAAAAAAAGTCAATAAGAAAAATTGTAGTGCAACTAATAATTTGACCACCCAGTGTTGGTTTAAGAATTTAGAAAACAAATTCTTGCACTGTGGGCTCGAATCAAATGGACTGACTCGCTCCATATTGTCATTTTTGTTTTTAATCATCCTATCAAGATATTCTGTTATTTATTTTTTTAATCAGTATTTAGGAAAAAGGCTCTGAACAATGGTCTTACAGATTATTATTTACAAAAGTGAAATTTTAATTTAGAAACAAATTAGGACCGTTTATTGATAAATGAAAAAAAAAAAACTTTATTTGAGTGACAATTTTCAAATTCGACATATTTTTCGCTGCTGACATTGCTATTGGTGAAAAAAGATCTGGTAAGGCATACATCACTTAGTAAAGCTAGAACTCCTATAATAGCCTTATCGTTACTAATAAGTAACGCGATATACCGTATAGTTAAAAAAAAAAAAATAGCATGGATGGGCCAACGTACCCGTATGGTCGACTCGACATGCTCCGGTCTACCATATAGGATGTCCACTCTCAAGAATGTCTAATGGCTAATTCCTAAACCCTTAATATTAAACGTATATAAATATAATTATATAAATATTTTAAATGGGGTAAAGAAGTGTTTTAAAAGGGTTTAATTCAATAAAAACTTTTCATACAAAATTACGAAATTTGATTTTTCTAACAGTCTCCCGGTCTTATATGTTATAATTTGTAAAAATATCCTATTACACTCAGCAGTAAGACAAAAAAAAAGTTTCATTCTTCTGCGATTAAAACTGTAATAGTTGTTAAAAGTTGAAACACTTTCTTCTTGCGAAATAAGGACAATCCACAAATTTACTAGAAATATAAATAATTTTCAGGTGTATAAAAAAAAAAATCACAATAATTGCGAGTAAAATTAGAATTAGAATATAAATTTGAAATCTATTTTCATTCTGTAGTTTCATTTTGCTAACTTATTCTAAAAATATTAGCAAAAAAAATAACACACTTTTTAATAAATAAAGTCATGTGAAAAAAAGAAACACCCTGATATCCTTATAAAATAAAACATATGCTAAAATACAATTATTTTAACGAATCTAAAAATTAATTAATAAAATTAACACTAGTTGTTAAACTTGTGTAATGTGACTACTTTTATATAAAGTGCGGATATATGCAAAATAAATTATTCTGTTACTTTCAGCACTTTATATCAGGTTGGGTTTCTTCCGGAAGAAACCTATTTCTTCCAGGACAGTGGAAAAAACTGGAAAAAACCGGAAGAAACTGGAAGAAATCGAAGAAACCACCAGAAACCAAAACAAATGCTCAAAGTTAAAGTATATTAACTATGTAAAAGAATTAAAGTATAATTACATGAAATCTAAATTAAAAAATTTAATTATTATTAAAAATATTATTTTTGCAAAGATAAGTTTTTTTATTTTTAATAACAAACTTCAGGTTCTGCAGGCATTTTCAGTTGATGGATTTTTACTACTGTAGAGGTTGGGATTTTTTTTTATTATGGAATGTTTTTTTTTATTAGCTGTTCCATTTATAAAAAAATAAACTTTTCTACCAAAAATTGAACCGACTTCAAAAACTACTACAAAGTGAAAAATAATTTTTTTACATAATAGTAATAAGAAATTAAGAGCATAGTATTTACCATGCGTATTATTATATTTATGTACATTAATTTGGTTTTTTGGAGTCGGTGCCAGCCAAGCCAATTTCAAAAATTAAATTAAGTATCCAATGCAAATCCTAAAAGAATAAAGGCTTCGCTGGCACTGACTCCAAAAAACCAAATTAATGTACATAAATATAATAATACGCATGGTAAATACTATGCTCTTAATTTAATATCTTATTACTATTATGTAAAAAAATTATTTTTCACTTTGTAGTAGTTTTTGAAGTCGGTTCAATTTTTCGTAGAAAAGTTTATTTTTCCCTTTTTAGTTAAAAGTTAACGATTTTTTGAAGTCAGTTAATAAAAATTATAATACGGAAAAAATATTGTAAATTATCCATGGATGTAAATTTTGCCAGGAGTGGGGTTCGAACGCACGCTCTCTTTCCAGCACCAGAGCTTAAATCTAAATCCTTAAACCGCTGGGTCATCCTGACTGCGCTCCAATCGGTGAACTTATTCAAAGTCCATGTTATTTTTTATTTGGGAAAAATCGCCAATTTTATTAAAATTTGCCTAATTACTAAAAAAGTACTGAACCAATTTTAATGAAATGGAAGTGGTACCAATTCGAGAGTAGCCTCTTTTATTTAACACAAAAACCAAATTAATCGGTTGGATAGTTTCAGAGTAATCGGTGGACATTCATAGAAAAATATACATACGCGTCGAATTGATAACTTCCTCTTTCTTTTCTGAAGCAGGTTAATAATAAAAATTTTAATACGGAAAAAAAGTTGAAAATTTTACATGGATGTAAATTTTGTCGGAAGTGGGGTTCGAACCCACGCTCTCTTTCGAGAAACCGAGCTTCAAACTGACGCCTTAGACCGCTCGGCCATGCTGTCTACACTCCATTCAACGAACTTCACTAATCAGCACTTTTAATTAGCGAAATATCACTAATTTTATTAATTTTTGCCTAATTACTAAAAAAGTACTGAACCAATTTCGATGAAACGGAAGTGGCACCAATTCGAGACTATCGTCTTTCATTTAAAACAAAAATTACAGAAATCGGTCGAATAGTTTTGGAGTAATCGGTGAATATACATAAAAAAATATACATAAGCGTTGAATTGATAACTTTCTCTCCTTTTTGGAAGTCGGTTAAAAAAATACATACGCATCGAATTGAAAACTTCCTCTTCCTTTTCTGAAGCCGGTTAATAATAAAAATTGTAATATGAAAAAAAACTATTGTAAATTTTACTTGGATGTAAATTATGTCCGGAGTGGGGTTCGAACCCACGCTCTCTTTCGAGAAACAGAACTTCAATCGGGCGCCTTAGACCACTCGGCCATGTTATCGACACTCCCTTCAGCGAACGTATTCAACACTTTTAATTAGCGAAAAATCACTAATTTTATTAGTTTTTGCCTAATTACTAAAAAAGTACTGAACCAATTTCGATGAAACGGAAGTGGTACCAATTCGAGAGCATAGTCTTTCATTTAAAACAAAAATAACAGAAATTGGTTGAATAGTTTTGGAGTAATCGGTGAACATAATAATAATAATAATAATAATAATAATAATAATAATAATAATAAAAATTACATACGCGTCGAATTGATAACCTCCTCTCCTTTTTTGGAAGTCAGTTAAAAAAAAATACATACGCGTCGAATTGATAACCTCCTCTCCTTTTTTGGAAGTCAGTTAAAAAGAAAAAGAAACTACCTACAAATTGTTTATTTTTTATATAAAAATATATTATTTTCATATAAAATGTGCATTATTTTAAACTATGAAACACAGTAAATAAATAAATTTGTAATTTTTTATATTTTTCATCTAGCATGAATATTTCAATGCTGATTTTAAAAGATTACTGTTCTAAAGAACTGTTCTAAAAAACATCTATGGGTATGCCAAAATGCTTTTGAACTATCCTGAAGTGTAAGACTTGAAAAAAAAATCTTCATTTTTTTGCTTTCATCCAATTTAAGTTGTGAAAATAATTGCAGCATCCTACTGCTAAAAATCTTTTTTGCTATACTATGTTGCATTATACTAAGAAAAATAAAGATATTAATGACTTTTTTTAATACTGAGGATAGATCAAAACAGGTTTTTAAAACCAAAATTGAATTTAATTGACCTTCCTACTTTTTGGCCGAAAATGATAACATCCCAAAAAAAAAAAATCATTAAATTGTATGTTTTAAAGTAATTGATAATAAATATACATAATTATACATAATATAATTGACATAAATATACATAATTGAAATTAATTATATGTATAGTATTTATTAATTATGTAAAACTGTTAATAATCCAAAAACTTTATTTTCATATACAATAATACGTAATTAATTCATCCGTGACACAGAAAGATTTTTCTCATTTAATAAAAAAAATATTTTAGTTTTAGATATATACAATACATCTTGATTTTTCTTCTGTAATGATTTTTGTAAACGATCATTTGTTATTCTAAAACTTTCTCAAAGAATATTTGAAATCTAATGCAGTATAAACTAAAAATTTTCCATGAAATGATTGATAAATCATGACTGATAATTATAAACAATGACGTTCATTACAATACATTCATTTGAGCTGATACAGTTTAAATCAATAACTAAAATTGAAAATTTCTGAATGAAGAAACAAGATTTTCGGAATACTAAGTGTTTTGATCTGGCCGAATTTTCGCCCTCGTTTTTGGCAAAACTCAGATTTTGGGCCAAAAACATAACCGTATTTTTAATTGATCTCTATTTAATATAGTAATTATTATACATTATTTACATTAATAAAATTGGTGTAAATTAAAAGCTTTTATTTAAATGGGTTTCATTCTACCATTGGTAAAGAATCTCTACTATTTACTACTAATTTCAGAAATTCAAATAATAAAAAAAATATGTTGGTTAAATTGAAATGGATAACATTTAACTGATTTTGTGCATTTTGGATAAAATTTCTTTTCATTTAGCCAATGATTGAAGATCTCTAGACAAGTGTTGTGTGTGATCTTGGCTATAAAACTGATGCAGTTATTAATTTAGCATGTATGCTAAATTAAATTTGTTTTGGTCCAGTTAAATTAATTTATATTAGATTATATGAAAAAGATATTTATTATATCTTACAAAATTGAAAATATATTGTAATTTCTTAAAGAAAAACAGTTTCTTCCATTTCTTCCACTTGGAAGAAACCTATTTCTTCCGGCCGGTTTTTTCCACTGCGGAAGAAACTTGCCAACCCTGCTTTATATACTATCCCTCAAAACATGGCCAAACTCATAAGGGTTTAAATAAAAAAAATAATAATGTAAATCATTCAATCCAAAGTTTCAAAATTCGGTAAATTTTAGTGTTAAAAAAATGAGACTTTTTTTTTTTGTCTTACTTATTAATATAATAGGACATTTTTACTAATTATCACTGGTAGCACCAGGGGACCATATAAAAAATTAAATTTTGTAGCTTTTTAAGAAATATTTTTATTGATCTAAATGACTTTTAAAATAATTTCTTACCTTATTTAAAATATTTTTAAAATTGGAACTGTTTGTCTGTGCCTAACAATTTAAGAATAGCCGATTAGATACCATTGAAAGAGGACATATCCACATATAAATTACATTCTCCCTTAACCCCTTCGCGATGGGAGTCTTTTATGAAATTTTTAATGTTTTGCCACCGGTTTTTAAAAACAAAAATTTTTGTCTTTTTAAATCGAGGAAATGTTTCGATAAAATACGATAAATTTTACAGTAAAATTTTACTGGTTGAATAAACAACGATTCTTAAGCCTGTTTGCTGCACGTATACGTGTCGCTCGTCCTCAAGGGGTTAATAATGATCATGGTCATATTATCAATGGAAATCTAAATATTATAGAAGATTTTACGTTAAAAAAAAGTAATGGGTTATGGTTCTAAGTATAGAATTCCATCCAAATTAAATATTAATTCTATAATAGAACAATTTACATATGATACAGATATATTTATTTATAAAATTGCAATATATTACAACAAACCTATTGAATATTTCAATCAATGTAAAAATTTAGTAATTGATAAATTAACTAAGGCTTCAAAATATAATATTTCCCATCTGGATTATATAAATATAAATACAAAACATCTTTTCCAGCAAATTACTAAATTGCAACAAAACTTTGTAATCACTTAGGTGGACAAATCTCCAAATAATTATGCAATTATATGTAAATCCTATTATCATCAATTGCTTAAATCCAGTATATCTTCTAATAAGTCATTCCAAAAAACTAATGATGATATAATTGTAAACAATCGTAAAATTAGAGGTTTTTATAAATTATTAGACATATTAACTCTACTAACTTTAAATATCCATATCTAGTTCTTATACTAAAATTTCATAAGAATCCAATTAAATTTAAAACAGTTACAATTGTTTTCAATACTTATAATAATGCAGCTAATAAACTTCTATTAAAAATTCTTAAACAAATATATACAATAACAAAAACCAGTGATAATACACATTGCATAAAGAATAGCTATGAACTGCGGTCAATATTATGAAAAAAAAATTATATTTATAAAAAATATAACTACATATGACTTCAAACATATTTTTAATAACTTAGATTTATTAGATCTACATAATATAATAAATGCACTATTTAAAAAATATCAACATGTTTTGAATATATCAACGAACATTGAAAATGATTATTTTCTTACTTTAACAAATTTCATTATCTATAATAATTTTATAATGCAATATAACATAATATATATACAAAAAGTCCATATACCAGAAGGTGGTTGTACATCTAGTATATTATCAGACTTATTATGAACGCAAATATTTTAATAATAAAATACATTTATATCGATATATTGATGATATAATTTTAATTGACACTGATAATACCAGTATATCTCAATTTCCAGTAGATTATTTAGCTAATTTAGAAATTACAAAACACCTGCTTTCTTATAATACCATTAACTTTTTAGATCTTAAAATTATATTTAAAAAAAACAAATTAATAACTGATATGTATGACAAATGGAACGATTTTAATTTTAAAGTTAATACATTTACTAATTTCAAATAATGTCTTCATAATTCTGTATATCGTAATAAAATCCTTAATCATTTATATAGAATAAAATGTTTATATTCTTCTCATCTAAGTAATGTAAATATTAAAAAGCTAGTTTATGATGCAATAAATAATGGTTTTCCTAAAAAATCATATATTCTTTAATATACAATTAGTTATTACATGATCTCAAAAATAATTAACACATTGCGTAAAAAAGTACAAAAAATTATTAAAACATAAAAAAATAATAATAAACTAAAAATGTAAAAAATATAAAATATATACAAAAAATATGTATAATAGGATGGCTGGGTGGGTAGAAGTTAAAGTACGGGCGGTTTTGTCTAAGCAATGGTGATAATACGGTGATAATACGCAATTGTTAATTATTTTAAAAAAATTGAGAGTGGGAAATGCATTTGTTAGATTGAAAAACATATTATTGTGCATGTTTAATTGATACTAATGCATGATATTGTATAGTTACATCAATTAATTCTATTAATATAATTTAAATAATTTACATGATTAAATTGTACCTAACTTTTAATAAATTGGAGACCTATAATACTATTATACTAAGTGTATAGGGTAAATATATTAATTATCTATTTTTAAATCGTAAATCTTCGTATATTAAGATATTGAGTTTAGCTTAGCATAGTCAAATTAAATGATTTTGTTTTAAATCTTAATAGGGTAAACTATGGTGTATGGTTTATTTTTACTGTTATCACATTACTCTGTTTTTAATTAATTAATTTATTATTATGTTGACGATAACTATTTTTATTTCATTTTTTCCCTTTTCATTTTGCTATCCAATTCAGTAATTTTGATGTGCATTGTTTTTGATGTTTTTTCTTTATTTAATTTTGGTTTTATGTGTGTTGGTAGCCCCAAATTCGTGTTTTTTTTTTTTTTCTTGCATGGCAAATACGAAGATGAAACCACACACTTCATTTGTAGCTACAAAGTATTTGGGGCCCGAAGATTCTGCTTTGGTTCTACAAATTCCATTTGTATTCATTTTAATTATTTAATTTTTCCATTCATGTTCAATGGTTTATAAGTTATTAAATTCAATGGTTCATATATTGTAATACAATTAATGGTTATATATATATATATATATATATATATATATATATATATATATATATATATATATATATAAATGTTTTTAAGACAACAACGTTCTGTAAGTCCCATCCGACCAATAATAATAATAATAATAATAATAATAATAATAATAATAATAATCAAAGAAAACAAATAAGTTGAATACAAAATTTCCAAATCATATTTTTACGGCTAAAACATGGCATATTCCTATAAATAATAGCATAGTGATGACAGAAAAAAGTAAGAAAAAATATAAAATCCTTCGCGGTTGACACTTTTTTTCCCCGGTTTAATTTCGATAAAGTTTAATTGGCTTTGCATAATATTCTTGTATGTGTACTTACAGGGTGCCCAGCAAATAAGATCCTAATTTCAAAATTAAATTTCTCAAAAACAAAGATCAATAAAATATGCGGTAAACGGTTTGTTAATCACGTAAGCTGTAAAAATCTTACAAAGAAATTCCGAAAGGTGACTATTTTGAGAAGTTTGTGTTCTGATTGCAAAGAATACTTGGCTTAACATTTCTCTTGCTTTAGATTGCTTGCAGAGAACGAGTATTTCGGCTTACTGTGACATATTTTAACGATTTTTGGAATTAAATTTTTAAAATTTCGAAATTCTAAGAAATTTAGCTCGAAAAATCGTTAAAATATGGCACTGTACGCTGAAAAACTCGTTCTCTACAAGCAAACTAAAGCAAGAAAAATGTCAAGTCAACTACTCTTTGCGATCAGAACACAAACTTTTCAAAATAGTCACCGTTTGAAACTTCTGTTTAAGATTTTTACAGCTTAACTAATAAAGAAACCGTTTATTGTATAATTCTATTAATCTTTGTTTTTGAGAAATTTAATTTTGAAATCAGGGTCTTATTTGCTGGACACCCTGAATATTTAGATTCAGATCTTTCCCCGATCACAGGAATAATTTTTTTGTAGAAACTTATATAATTCAAACATGGCATTAAGAATTATTTTGACATTGTGTACAGGTTGTGCAGAGAACACAATTTTTTTCTCTGGTGATTCTTAAATTGGTTTACATCAACAGAATTTGTACATATTTAAACATTGCCACATTTAGTATGAAAAAATATCGATGTATAATATTTCTAAACAATTAAGCAATTTATTTAATATAAGAAAATACAAATTTTATGAATATATAAGAAACTTCGGCAGGATTATTTTCCGGACACTGGCCTAAAATAGTTTGGCTAGACCTCCCTGACAAGGAATCATATCCACTCTTACTCTGTTATTTTTCTACTTATTTCTTTGCTCATCATATGATAATTTCAAAGTCTGCTTTTATTTTTCATATTTTGTTGAAGATTTTAATCGTGTTTCAATTAAATTCTGAAGTATTATTTCAACTAAGTATTAAACTTTTATTTCAAAGACATACAAAAATTATTTAAATTCTAGTTGTATCATTGATATTAAAATTTAGAATAATAAACATGAAACACAAATATACTATATCTGTAAGTATTATTATAACGTAAAAAATATACGGATTGAATGTCATTCTCTGTTTTCTTCCCTCCAATGCTTTGCATAAGGAAGCCCAACGTGACAGCTTACAGTCCACTGTGAAACTCCGATTCTGTAAAAAAAAAAAAAAGGCGAATAAAAAAAGAAAAAAAAATGAAAAACACGAAAAGTTTTACAACTCGAATCTCCATATCAGTCCCTCTGAAATCCCTTGGACACGCTCGACGACAGATTAGAATCAGAAGAACATATATCCTCACTACATGACTAAATCCTTCACATCAGTTTCGATTGCATAAAATAACACATCCTCTCGCTATATACGCAAAAGAAAGAAAAAAAAGTAGAAAAAGTTATACATACATATATATATATATATATATATATATATATATATATATATATATATATATATATCGACTTGCAGAAAAGTGGGGGTTGCTGGAATACGGGGAATGGGGTGAGTTTTCAACCGCTTCGACAAACTTGGGTGAGCCGCAAACGCCTTTTTATGTATGAATGATATCGAATAATCAGTTTTCATATAAAAAGGGGGGCGAAAATATCTGGTATCTAGTTACTATATCTGCATCATCCTTCCCCCCCCCCATAGCCATCATTTTTACTATGAATGAAGGGGGGGGGGGTCATGCATGACGTATCACCCTCCGGGGATCCATAAGTCGTTCATCATGATACATCCATCATCAAGGCAGTTATACGGAAATTGACGGGGTTGAAGAAAGGGGTAAGAGGACATTATATGTACGTGTGTGGGAGGGGGGGGGGAGAGTATAGTTCAAGTTACATTTTAAAGATATCTTTTATTTCGCGAATTGGAGTTGCATTTTTGATATTTGATTATTTGAGTATCTTAGAGCAAAGGTATCGAAAAAGCTTTTAACTTTATGAGAAATGTCAATTTTGATTCTATATTTTAAAAGGATGATATTAATTTTTTTTTTCTTTTCGTCCTGATATTTGATCTATTATTATATTCTAAAGAAAGAATATTTTTCCGGTACTTTCCCACTGCTTTTGAAAATTTTGAATTCAATAAATTCAGACAGGATATAAAAATGCTTTAAATATTTCGTTGTCGACGTGAAAATATTTCATGGGAATTTTTCTGTCAAAAAGAAATGATAAATATCAAAGCATGTTGCAGATATGAAAATGAAAAAAATTTATTTGTGAATATTTCTCCTCATTTTGCAATATGTTCATTTTGCAACATTTCTCATTTATATTTTGTTAAACCAAGTATGGTTGGAAAGCAAAATTTATATAAAAAACAAAAGAAAAGAACAAAGATACATAAAAAGACAACAGAATTTTTTGAGAAAAATAATGTCTGTTCTTTCTTTTTTTCTCTCTCTGTCTGGTCTGAATTTAAATTTCTAAAGTAAATTTAGATTTGTAAGATTACGTAATTGGATTATGAAAAAATGGCACTGATCTACATATTAAATTCTTAGAAAAAAATAATACTTTCCTCCCTTTTTTAGCGTAAAAAAATGGCTTAAAGCTTTTGGAATAAAATGACGCATGTTACACTTAACCATTTTTTCCCCACGTGCCGTATCTTTCACATACCTAAAACATTATAATTCTCATTATGTGCCACATATTTGGCTAATACGATCCCTGTAACTGGTCAAAAAATATCCAAAGAATGAAATAACACTTATTTATTTATTTATTTATTTTATTTTATTTATTTATATATTTATTTATTTATTTTATTTTATTTTATTTATTTATATATTTATTTATTTATTTTATTTTATTTATTTATATATATATTTATTTATTTTATTTTATTTTATTTATTTATTTTATTTTATTTTATTTATATATTTATTTATTTTGTCCATGTTAAATAGCTGCATTAACATATTCGCTGCCAATCACGCGCCAGCGCGTGATATGGCGCCAAAGTTAAGGGGCCCCATCACGCGCCAGCGCGTGATGTGGGGTGATGTCCAATAGCCAGTCACACGCTGTCGCGGGAAAATCTTTCACTGATTCTTTGTTATAAAAAGTAAATCGGCTTCTGGGAAAAACCCACTTCTACAGTGGGGTATTAACTATCATCACATCTTCACGTAAGCGGAAGCGAACGTGTTAAACAAAAAACAGAAAAAAAAAAAATCAAACAAGCTATTACGGTAAGATTTACTTTCATTATTTTTACTGAATTCTTAAAAATATTTAAATTAAAGAAAGTTGCAGAGTGATAAGCAGGTAAAATTAACTAAATAAAACTCATTTAGTTTCGAAATATAGCAAAATAATATTTTTAAAATCTAAATGTGTACATATGGCACACACGATAGAAATATTAAATTTTAGAAGAAAATTTGAAAATTATTTTTTTAAATATTTTTCCCATTATTAAACCGATACTTAAATAAATAAATATATATATTAAAAATTTGTGCAATAAAAGGTTAAGATAAATAATTCAAAGGACAGAAACTCTATGTATTACTACTATCTGGGGTAATCTTGTCTTCTTTGAGGATTCAAATACATTTATGTCAGTATGCAACTTTTTTTCAAGATATGTCATATTTTAATTAACATATCTAAATTTCTATGGCAAGTAAAAGTATAACAATTTGTACAAAGTTTTTCAGCTATATATTATTTAAATTGTGTTAGGAATTTTTAATTTTTGAGTGAAAATTTTTAAAATAGGATTCGCGTAAAAAAGTATTCAAAACTAATCTTTCAAAAAGCATTAAAATTTTTTAAATAAATAATTTTTTAATACCCCACCCCCCCCCCCCCCACACACACACACACCAAAATAAATAAATAAATAAAATTAAAGTTTATTACTTTTTTCTTTAAAACAATACATGGAAAGAACGGTTTTTAGCTCAGAAGAATACCAATTTTAATTAACGTGATTTAAAAACAGGGTTAAGATTCGAAATTTTTAGTTTTTAAAAGTTAAATTTAAACATTTTAAAAGAATATACAGTGATAAAGAAATACATAAACATATATGAGCAAAACTGCATAAAAATCAAATAAGTAAAACTTTGTCTCCCGGATTATTATTGTCTTTTAATAAAATTCTCCGGATTTTAATAATAAAATCTTAATTAATCCAATAAGAAATTAAACACCTTTTATAAATCATTGAAAAATATTAAGTTTTTAAGCTTTTATAATGAAATTTACATTAAGTTTTTATCTGCTAAAAATTGAAATTTTATAATTTCAATTAATCTATTAATATTTAATTTAGTTACGCATGGGAAATCGGTGTGTTCCATTTACAATTTGCATCGTATACACCTTTAGAATTTTTTTTTCGTTGGGAGGTGGGGGTAATTGAAGAATTTAATTTAATTGTGCATTTAACAAAAATTCAATACATTAATTTAATTAAATTTTTCCGAATAAGCAAGAAATCATGTTTACAATGCAAATAAAGTGAAAATTACAAAAATTATATTTTACAATTTTTCAAATATATTTTTACATTTTTACTTCATTTTATTTTATAATATTTTATAACATTATACCATTTATGTTACAGGATTTTGTGTGACCTGTAGTATGATGCCTTTATAAGAAAATTGCAACATATTATGGACAATAAAAATTTATTGGTTGTGAATATTTTAGATAAAATTTTGGAAAATTTGCCAATCATTGCGTTTGTTTATTGCAATCTTTAGAGAACGCCTTCTAAAAAACGCGAGTAAAAAAAACTATGGAAAAGGGAAAATTGCTGCATAGCCTAATAATCAGTAAAAATAATGATCTTGTAAAAATTATTGTTGTAAATTTAATATGATTGTCAGATGACATGTTTTATGCAAAAATATATATATAATTTTTTAACTATAATACATATCGAATTAGTTTAAAATTTTAAAATTATTATTACTTCTAGAAAAAAGGCCAAACATTTAAGTATGACAGAGTTTTGATAAAGTTAAAAATGGGCTCAAGGGACGAAAAAAATAGGGGTTTAAAGAGAAAAAGTTCATAACTTCGTTAATTCTCAAGATATCAAGTACAATTCAATTTATTATATTTTTTAATATTATCTACAACATTTATACTAACAAGTCTTTATACGACCAACTCACTAAAAAAAGGGGGGAGGAGTTGAAGAAGAAAAAAATCTATAACTTCATCAATTCACAAGATTTAAAATCTACACGAATTTGTCATAATTCTTCTTAATATTATCTACAACTTTTACACTGACAAGTTTTTCATAGGACCAATCATTACAGTAAAAAACAAATTAAAAATACATAGCGGTTGAAGAAAAAATATCGTAGTAAGGATGTACTCAAATCCAAACTGCTTATTTTCCGACTCATTCTTACATTCATTTTTGATCTCAAACGCATCCATTTCTCAAGTTCTCTTATTCAAAAACAAGACAAGCTGCGTTATAAATCGATTTTTCGATAGAATCAGAATCTGTTTTTTTTTTTTAAATTCTGTCAAAGTAGGCATTTTGAACCGAATTTTTCGAAGTGATAGTGCTAGAATTGAAAAATATGACCATACTGAGAAAATAATTGTTTATAAATCAAGTTCTAATTAATTTAATGTAAAACAAAAACACAGGTCGTTTGTAAATCTCTTTAAAAAATCTCTCCCGAAATTTCATGTTTTAACTTTTAAAAATAAATCAGAAAACGTCAGGAACATCAAGTTGAGGAACGTGGAAAAAAATAAGTAATATATATATATATTATTAAATTCAAATGGTTAATATTGTTTACTATTAATGGTCTTATATATATATATATATATACATATATACACTCATTGCCATAAAAATTTGCGCACCAAAAAAAGAGGTCCAAATGAAACGAAATTTTACACGCGTAAGTACTACTGTGACATAAGTAAGCGATTAGAAAACCAAAGAAAAAGGATCTTTTATTGCAGAAAAAGGTACAAATGAACGGAAATTTTAGTACTCTGCTGGACCCCTTCTAACGCGAATGCACGATGCGATAGGAGCGGGCGTTGAGGCATACAAGTTCAGTATGATGTCCTGAGACATCTCGTTCTACAGTTGCTATAAACACGTTTCGAGTTCAACCTAACTCGTAGGGTGTCCAAGTTGCCGTCCCAAATGATCCCAGATATGCTCGATTGGTGACAAATCTGGGGAACGAGCAGGCCAAAGAAGGATGGTAATGTGGCAAAGGCAGGCTTGTGACACTCTTGCTGTGTGTGCCCGCGCATTGTCTTGCTGAAAATGGATCATGGGAGCCCTGCCATGAGTGGCTGAAGGCTGTGGCTGAATGTGCACATGTGGCTGAAGGATGTCGTGGTCGTACCGCTTGGGCCATCATTGTGCCACGGATCAATGTTAGGGGTGACCATATATCGTAAGAAATGACACCCCATACCATTACACCAGCTGTGGGAGCGGTGTGTGTAACTGTAAAGCGAATGCTGGCTTGAGGCGTTTACCACGGGGCCTCCACACACGAACACGATTGTCATCGCTACTCAAATTGAATCTAGACTCGCCGCTGAAGACGTCCTGGTTCCATTCCATTGCAGTCCAATCCCCTCACGCGCGACACCACTCCAAACGGAGCCATCGGTGATTGGGTGTCATTAGCAGCACACGTAATGGGCGCCGCTATACCATATGTCCTTCAGCCAGGCGTGATGATTCGTGAAGACACAGGTGTCTGTAGTGAAGGTGCTGCCTGTGTCTGGATAGCGACCAATGAGGCAGTTGGCTCTACGCGTGCATTTCGTATGCTGTGGCTGTGACGGTCTTCTCGACGACTGGTCAGTAGAGGGCGTCCTGAGTCTGGTCGCGGTATAAATGATATATCTTCAGTCGACTAGTCTCAACACCTCCTTACAGTAAAATCAGAACGGCCTACTTGACGAACTACTCGCCGAGCTGACCACCCAGCTTCCACTATCCCGATGATTCTTCCCCTCTCCAGCTCTGACAGCTGCTGATATTGTCTTCGATGGCTGCGTAACGGCATGTCTACCTTAGCGTTTCCTTTGCAAAAGAAAAGGTACACGCAGAAAAGTTCTGCTTAACAATTTTATATGCCAAGGAGGACGAAGTTCAACGCCCCCTAGTGGCATTACGCAATGCGCAATCACGCTGAACATCTAATCATTTGCATATCTGTCTGATATGTATCTTCATGCCAAGTTTCGTTACGATCTCACAATTTTTTCTTGGCGCGCAAATTTTTATGGCAATGAGTGTATTTAAATACCGACTTACCAGGATTCTGATAAAACCAGCTCTTATAGAAGAATTAAATTAAAAACTCGTCAAAACTGACCAGATAAATTCTTAAACAATGCTTATCTCTAATCTTGATTTAGATTTTGTTGGCGAATTTAATACTCAACTTCGAAATCTACCTGTGCCTGTAGGCCAAGCCAGAAGAAATTTTTTTATACATATATATTATTTGTATTTATATTTTATTTTATTTTTTTTTTTTTCAATAAAATGTCTGTAGAATGAAGTAAAAATTTTCCACTGTAAAAGCCATTTTGTCTTTCTTGTTAGGCATGCTTTTTCAAACTTTTTTATTTTTCTTATTTAGTGTCAATCTGCATTCGAAATTTAAAATTAATATTAGGGGCTGTGCAAATATAACGTTATCATTTTAAGAGGGAGAGGGGGGGGGGGGGTTTATCACATGATATCGTAATAAATCTCTTGGGGGAGGGGGGTTTGTCTTTTGATATCGACATCATTTTCGATCCAATCAAAAAAATTTCTTTTTTCTTTTAACATGGTTTTTGGTTAAAAATAACATGTTATCTTTTTTTTTTTTTTTTCAGTCGATTTTTATGAAAATACAAAGTTATTATTAAAATCACTAAATTATTATAAATTTATTTAATTCCCAATGTTTCACATTCCTGTTCTTCTCCATATGTGTATGCATATATTATTATGGTTCGAGGAGCCCCACCAGTGGCCGAGAGGTTCTGACCTCAAACTGGTAGACGGTAGGTGCTGGGTTCGAACCCAATCGCGACCGTCGGCCTAACCGTTCGGAGTTTTCCGTGGTTTTCTTCGAACCTTGCGTAAATACGGGTTAGGTTTCCTTAGAAAGACCCCCACGGAGGGCACCCCACCCCTTAGGGCCTATATCCCACAGCGTAGATAATTGGCCGACATACATACAACAACATACAACATATGGTTCGAGGAACCATATGTAAGGTTGTTTGAAATGAAGCTTGTGATTATTAATAAACAAAAGAGAAAGAAAAAGAATGTTGCCCACTTGCTTTGTTGATAAGAATGTCTATCTATCCTCCCCCCCCCCCCCACTTCTCGTCCGTCCGTCTGGAGCAAGTGCAAAAAAGCACTATAATTATTGAATGCATTATGTAACCAAAAACTATTAAAAAATACTTTTAAATAGTAACTATTTCTTTTATGTGTTATTTGATATAAAGCGATATTTGATTGACTTCTTTTCATTTGAATCAATGAAATATGAAAAAAATAACTGTAACCAGTTTTGTAAAATCACTCCAAACAAAAGAAATAAATTTTAAAAATGTATTTATTACCCTTTGATAAAGATATTATTTCTGGAGGAAAGGATAACATCGAAAGAAAAAAAATCCAAAATTACAAAAAAAAAAAAAAAAAAAAAAAAATTATAACTTAAAGGTGCAATAATTGTTGTAACGACTCAAAATATACATTATTTATAAAATTTTGTACTGAAACTTGAAGCTGAACATATGATAGCAGAAATATTAGCATGGGCATTAGAGGTTTACTATCAGTGAGTCTCTAGATATTATTCTAGAATCAAACATGCATAAAACTTCCATGTTGCATGTTGCTTCAACTTTTAATCTCATACAAGTGGAAAATTTTATGAAACAAAACAGATAAGAAAGAACTTTTAGCGTTTCAAAATAAAGTACTCTTCCCCGAGTGATTAATTATTCTCTCTCTGGATTCTCTTTTAATGAAGAATTATTTAATTCACTTTGCATTAGCTCTCGTTAAAAATGCGTTAGGTTTCACCAATTTTCGAAAGCTAATGTTTTAATGCACTGCCCAAATTTCCCTAAATTCGTTAAACTGAATGCGTCCCAAAGATTTTCAGAAAATTTGTCCTCTAAAAACAGCATGAAAGTTTTTACTGTTATAAAACCATAACATTTTAAGGAGAGATATTTAAAGGTAATTGTCGAGTAACAGTTAGAGAGAGCTTGGGAATTAGCTAAAACGGAATAAGGGGATTATTATATTGTAAATGGCTTATTATATCATAAAGAGAAATTGGTAGGCGAAACTATTGCGCAATTAGTAGTACCCAAAGTAAGAAGGGAAGAAATCCTAAAATTAGCGCATACTTTGGTATTTGGAGGGCATCGTGATGGAGGGCTGCACGATGCCCAGCCAAGAAAACGTTACAGAGAATAAGGTATTCGTTTTATTGGGAGGGGATGGCGAAAGTAACTAAACAATTTTGTGAGTCATGTTTAGAGTGCCAGTTGACTAGAGGGGTTAAAGTGAATGATGGAGCTCCTATTTCCCCAGTATCGCGGCCGGAACTTCCATTTCAGGTAGTTAATGTTGATTTAATTGGGCCTATTGATCCTAAAAGTTCACAAGGGCATCAGTATATACTAACTTTAATTGATCAACATACCAGATGAACGGATGCGATCCCTCTAAAAAATTTAACTGCTAAAACCGCGCGTGATGCGTTACTTCAAATATTTATGAAGACAGGAATTCCAAATATAATCGCCTGCGATAATGGAACCAATTTCACTGCCGACTTAACGGAAGAATTTGAGAAACGGTTAGGCGCTAGTCCACGATTTTCGGCCCCACAGTATCCACAGTCTAACGGTCTTGTGGAACGTTTTAATCAGACTCTTAAACGTATGTTACATCACATTATAGGGAAGAAGGAAAAAAGTGGCATGAACAAATACCATTTATCTTATGGGCGTATAGGGAAGTCCCAAATTCTACGACGGGAATCGCATCTTTCCAGTTATTATATGGCAGAGCGCCGGACGGTCCTTTATCGATTCTCAAGTCATCCTGGGCAGGAGAAAATAAGGGGGCGCAGTTAGGTACTATGCCGATTCATGAGTATTTGAATAAATTTATGGGACGTTTAGAAAGAGCCGCAAATGAGGCAAAATTATCGTCCGAGGTGCAACAAAATAGAATGGCGTATCTATATAAATTAAGATCAAAAGAAAAAACGTTTGAAGTAGGCGATAAAGTAATACTGTTAATCCCCGATTCAACTAATAAGTTATATTCTAGGTGGCAAGGGCCAGCAACTATCGTCAAAAAACGAAACCAGCATTCGTTTATAGTTGAGTTAGCCGACGGGAGTAGAAAGCATGTGCACCAAAATAAAATAAGAGAATTTATTGCTAAATGTAATATAGTTAATATTGTTTTCGAAGGAGATGAGGAATTTGGAGAAGTTGGAGAAATTCCTATTTTGAACCGGGATCAAGAAGTAGAACGAGATATAGAGAGGTTCGAAATAAAAGGGTTATCTAATAGTCAAGTCAAAGATATAAAGTCTATTTTGAGGGAGAATAAAGAGGTGTTTATGGGTCCTGAAAGACCAGCGGAAGTAGGGGAACATCGTATTGATCTGAAACCGGGGGTGGCGAGGAAAAAGCCAAAGTTATATAGCGTACCGGTAACTTACAAAGAGGAAGTAGATAGGCAGATTCAGTAGTTATTAGAATTAAATCAAATCGAAGTGTCAAATGCTGAAATTAGTCATCCAATTGTTTGCGTGGCGAAAAAAGACGCAACTGTTAGACTTTGTATAGATTATAGAGCTTTAAATTCGGTAACTCAGGTTCCAACATTTCCGATGAAAGATTCACAAGAAATCATGTATACCGCAGGGGCGGCTAAATATTTATCTTCAATTGATCTATTGAGGGTTATTGGCAGGTTAAAATGGCTGAGGAGTATAAACATTTGACAGCTTTTACAACGCATAACGGAACTTATCAGTGGCGTACTATGCCTTTCGGATTATCAGGGGCGGCTGCTACGTTTCAGAAAGATATGAATGAGGTTCTTCAAGGTCATCGGAGGTATGCGGAAGCATATATTGATGATGTCATCATTTTCTCCGACACCTGGGAAGAGCATTGTGAACATGTTAGGGCTGTCATTGAAGAGCTGAAAAATAGAAATTTTACGATTAGGCTGGATAAATGTAAATTTGGAGAGAAATTAACTAAGTTTTTAGGTCATGTTATTGGGGGTGGAACGCATGCACCTGATGAGGAGAAAATAGGAGCAATAAGGAATTTAAAGAGACCAAAAACTAAAAAGGAAATTAGATCTGTTTTGGGATTAATGGGATTTTACCGATCATATATTCCAAATTATGCCGAAATTGCTATACCGTTAATTATTAATAATTAACGGTAATTAATTTATTAATAATTAACCAAAGGGAAGGTTAAAAATACTGTACCATGGGATGAAAGGGCAGAAAAAGCATTTAATACTCTTAAAGATGAGTTATGTAAAGTGACGAGTTTGGCTACACCTACTGTAGGCCGGGAATATCACCTCCACGTCGATGCTTCCCACCTGGCAGTAGGATGTTGTCTTACTCAAAAAGATGAAAAGGGTCAGTTTAAACCGATAGGTTTTGCCAGTCAGAAATTGTCAGGGGCTCAGCGTGCTTGGCCGAGTATAGAGAAAGAGGCTTGGAGTGTTCTCTTCGTCTTGCGAAAGTTTCAAAAATGGACCTATGGATCTCAAATTGAGATCATTACAGATCACAATCCATTAAAATTTCTTACTGAAACAACCCCAAGGTCCCCCAAACTCACTAGATGGGCTCTTGCCTTGAAATGCTGGAACCTGAGTATTTCTCATCGTCCGGGCGCTCAACATTTGAATGCTGATGCAATTTCTAGACTACAGGGAAAGAGCTGGGAAGAACAACCAGTTGCTAGCCCATCAGCATCAATGACCAAATAGTACTCAACCTTAAAGGGATGTCATCACGTGTTTAATTTTTTTTCCTGTGTATGTGTAATTATTTTTTTGATTTTGTGTTTATAATAATGTATTAGCATGTGTATTGTTTATGTAATAATAACATTGGTACAAGGTTCAGTAGAGATGTCTGTAGATAATGTTCAGACACCTGGAAATACCTATGTAATAAGCATAATGAAGAAATCTGCAAAAAGACTATTGAACTCTTCTGTGATATTACTATATGTTTGGGGAAAATTAGCCCCTAAAAGCCATATTTTCAGCTAAGGTAGGGGTTGTCAGGTTCTGAGACAACATCTGATACAGATTGGAATTTCTGTTATTTCTCTATCTTAATATTTTATGTATTGTACCGGCTGTGTACTGGGATTTTCAAGGTGACATTCTTTCTTTGTTAAAGTGAGAATTGACTGGGATCATGTGCAGGTGGTGAAGTGAGAACGAGAATATTGCCGAGAGGCGTGTTCATCCGTCAGCGATGTATGTGAATGATGAGCAAACAATAAACATGCCACGAATTAAGAAAGCAATGTGGAATGCGTCCAATGGAGAAGCTACACAGGGGGGTGTACATTGGGGAAAAGCAGTGATTTGAGAAGAGCAAGTCTTGTCTGAGATTTTGGCAGTTAGTATCTGGGCTCGTACTTAGAGAGCAGTGTAGGACAGAGGTCCTTGTGTAGAGTGCTCTGTGTGGGAGAGCGTAGGCAGTTCGTATCTGGAGAGCAAGGGACACAGACGTCCTGGTGCTCTGGTGTAGTGCTCTGGGCAGGATAGCGTAGGCCGAGTATCCATGTGTTGGGAGATTCGAAATTGATCTCCGATAACGTTAATCTAACGTGCATTGAGTGTGAGGGAGAAGGTGTAATTTGAACAGTACACAGCCAACCTTTTACGATATTTAATTTAATGTTGAACCGGATCATCTATATCCGAGTTGTAATAGTATATAATTGTAAATAGTGTATTTATTGTGTACATATATTCTAAATAAACTGTTAATTCAGTTAATTGACAGTGTCGATGTTCATTTACACAATCCTCACAGTGGGTGACCGATATCACCTAATAATATCGGTGGTGGCAGTGGCAGCTATAACTACCACGGACTTTCTTCAAAGTTGTGTGGGCTGAGAGGAACGTCCGACAGTAATAAAGTATAAATTATAACAATTATACTTTGCTTCCTAATTTTAAAAAGATATCTGAAGTTATAATACATATATACAAATGGGAGACTAGGGAGGGATGGTACATCTGCAATAATTCTTAAAATTAGTTAAATTTTTAGTTGATGACTCTTCCACTAGATGGAATAAACATTGCCTTAAACTAGTTGCTATAAATCTTTTTAGTTGCAAGCAACTATGAGCTTGTGACTTAAAAAAGGCTATTTTACAATATCAAAAATAAGTATTACTCCAATTTTTAATGTCCATTTTTAATCTCATTCTTTGTTGCAAACTTAATTGTTTTCAACGGCTTGTAAACTCAACAGTATGCCTTTTATAATTAAACAGTTAAAATCTACAAATTCCATGGTTGTTGTAAAAAGGTATTTATTTTTATGTTATTCTACCGGATCGATGAAGTACTATGACTCAAGGAGGGATGAGACATGTCCTATCCTTCCTAAATGATATCTTTCTCCAAATTATTATGCTTAGTAATATATATATATATATATATATATATATATATATATATATATATATATATATATATATATATATATATATATATATTTGGTATTTTATAGTTATAAGACTATTTTGCTTTGAAATTGAATAATGTAACAAACAAAACTTATTATTTTACAAATTCAAAAATTGAAAATTTAAAGCACTGAAATTTTTTAATTTCTTACTCATGCATTATTTTGCAATATCAACATTTAGTATTAAATATTTGTATTTATTTTTATATAATATCAATTTCTTTAGTTGTTTTTTTTTAGATTTTTATATTAAAAATTACTATTTTGAAATATACTATACTAGCTATAACTCATGGCTTCGCTCACGCAGAATGTAAGCTTTTCCAGTGCAGTCTTATTACCGCCAAGTTTTGCGAGGTTACGATTAAATACTATTTATAAAAGTAGAAGAATAGATTAACTTTTAATAAATAGAAAATCATAATGTTTGGTCTGATTTCCAATAAAAATACTTTACACATTGAAGATGTCGCATAAATGGCGTATTAGCATATATTTTGCAGGATTTTGGTAATAACCGAAAAATTGCCCCCCCCCCCCCCAAAAAAAAAAAAAGAAAAAAAAACGCAATTTAAAATTACCCCAATTTGCTATAGATTCGAGTGTAGAATAGTACTTCTTTAAAGACATTAAACCATTATAACCTATTTTTTAAGTTAAGACGAAAAAATGAAAATCAGAAATAATACTATAAAGCAAAACAATCTATTTCATCATCAAAGTAATATTTCTAATTTTCCTGTGCGAAAAATAAATCTGATATTATCGGGAACAAAATGCTATTGGCTAGAAATGCACCGGGCTAACATAAATATATGGAAAAACGTTTCCGCATAGTAGGTTTTTAAGGGTGTATTTCGATTCAAACTGCTTGTTTTCCGATTTATTTTTGAATTAACTTTTGCTCTCAAACACATGAAACTCGCAGATTCTCTTATTTAGAAAGTGCACAAAGTGCCGTAAAGGTCAATTCTTTGATAAGTGTACAAAATATTGCAAAAAAAGCAATCAAAAACGGCAATTTGAACCGATTTTTCCGAAGTGGGAGATAAGGGAACGAAAAAAAGGGTCTTCCAGAGAAGTTAATTGCTTATAAATCAAATTCTAATGTATTGAGCGTAAAAAGACTTTACTCGGCACCTCATACGTCCCTTGAAGAATCCCCTCAGCAAGTTTCATGATTCTACTTTTAAAAATGTGTCTGAAATTGTATCGGAAAATTTCGAGCTGCTGAAGGTGGAAAAGCGTTTTTCCGAATACACCCTTAAGACATTTGTAAGAGAAATGGGGATAGGCGTCATATACGCATCACGTTGGCGCGATTTTTCCTTCGCAAATTCGACAAAAATTTTGTTTTTGAATATTGCTTTAATTGTTATTATTTACGATTTATTGTGATTTTTATATTGCTTATCATATTTATTATTTAGGTCTGTGTTTTTATCGCTTCAACTGCTGCTTTTTTTTTTTTTTTTTTTTTTTTTTTTTTTTTTTTTTTTTTTCAAAAATTTGTTGAAACAAAATAACCGGACTTCTATGTGAAACGTAATGTTGCCACATTGTTGCAATCGCACCAACTTGATGCGAATATGACTCCTGTGCGAAGAAATCTAAAGCAAAAAATTTTGTAAGGAAGTAGTGATAGTCTAAACTGATATCACCACGACGCCTATACTATTAAATAATAGTCAAGTTCTGCGTCAAAACTGAGTCAGGAATTGCTATATAAGTAAACAATGTAGTATTATGTACCAAAACCTATTTTTGAAAATTAACAAATTAAAAGTGCAATTCCCTTCAAAAACCGTTTATTAGAACTATTTAAAAAGACTTATATTTGATAAAAGGGGTCACCTGATTGCAGAATTGCCCCCCCCCCTTCTTCTCTATGACTCTATAACCAATAATTGTAGAACAATATGATAATAATAAAATCTTCCGGGGGAAATATCTAACTAATAGTATAAGTTCCATCGAAATCCATTACACAGAAGCTTTTATAGAGGCTAAATTTTCATAATCGAGTTCATCTGATTACAGACATTTTTACCGGAATTCTACAAATAATCGACGCATAATGTTATGTTACATACTGAAACCTGTTATGAGAAATTATCTATCAGTACAAAATCGTCAAAATCCATTCAGCCAAACTCGAGTTAAATCAGACGAAACGCATTTTTCATTACAATTAAATTACATTAGAATTAAAATATGTAACTCTATTTTTCTAATATTACCTGCTATTTCTATAATTTACATTTGAGAATAACAAATTGTTGAAAAATATTGTTGTACACTTCAAAATTTTCCACTATTGCGAATATCGTTCGTACCGATGTCATACTCATGTCTTCCTGGATTAAAATCAAATTGTTTTGCGACAAAAGTATATAATCAAAATCCTAATATATTCGTAATATATCCTATTATATAATATCCTAAAATATTAAAAAAAATCGTGATGGATAAAACAATTTTTTTTAAATAACATTTTTATAATGTTGTTTTCTTATCCATTTGCTAAATACAGTCAACAAAGAGAATAAATCGAAAAATCTTGTTCCAATGGATCGACTTTGAAAATGAATACTTCTTTTAGACCATACAAACATTTCTCAAACATTTCTCATATTTTTAACACTCCGTCAGGCGCGCCTGAGAGTTACGCATTTATCTCTCAGATACAGCGCGCTGGATGGAGTGAATATTAAATATATTTTTAAATAATATTATTTCTCATTAAAACTGCATTTTTTTTTAATAAAATCATTTATAGATTTCCTTTTTATTTTTCGATCTAATTGTATCGTTTAATTTCTAATTGATATGCACGTTTCAACTTTTAACAAATAATAGAATATGCTGTCGCCAAAATCGTAAACTTATGCCAATATTAATGTCTTTGTTCAAATTAACAAATTTTTCTGTGATTATTCCATACCTAATCCACGTAGAACGATGTACTATATACGAAAACCTTCCCTGAAATAATATCTATCTAACAGTATAAATTCCATCAAAATCCCTTCAGTAAAACTGGAGGAGTAAACGGAAACCACGAAATTTCCCTTTGTATTTTATAGGAATAAGTAGATGAAATATTTAATAATTATTAAGCTCAAATCGCAAACTTTTATTTTTACATGTAAATTATTTTCGCTGAAAAATGAAAAACACAGATAAAAAAGAATGTTCACCGTCTCGTAAGAAACTGGACTATTCCATGATTGATGAACAAGACATAATTGCAAATCTACATCCTCCAAAATTAATTGGCAGCACTAGTCGGGCACAAGCATAATTTTCATTTGATTTGGATTTTACAAAGTATAATAAAATAACCATTGTGATTTACAATGAATCTTATTAATGAAATGTCACAATATCTTTGCCATTTTTTTACCCACATTTCTAAAAATTAAATATGAATTTTCGTTTTAAAAACATGTCTTATCCCTCCCTTACAGGAGGGAGGGATGGGATACTTTTCTTGTTTATTTTATTAGTTTATTAATCTAAAATTATAATTTTTATAATCAAAATCACAATATTGAAGTGTTTTAAAATGCTTCAAGATGTTATCCTGAAAATTTCTATCTTGTGCTAGCGAAACATAATTAATAAAAAATATATTTTTAAAACTTGTCACATCACACTCTATTCTCCCCTATATACAACATCAGCGAACCCATAAAAGTTATTCTGGAATCAAACAAGCATCAAATTTCCAAGTTACAATAAAAGTTTATCGAATAAAAATGGCAAATTTCATAAAGGAAAAGAAAACTTATTTTATGGGCATCTTTGAATGCGCACACAATTAGAAATAACCTTTCCCTTTTCAAAACAAAGCAATCTTCCCAAGCGGTTAATTATTCTTTCTCTCAGTTCTCTTTTAATGAGAGATTATTTGATTCAGCTTGCATTCGCTGTCGTTAAAAATATTTTAGGATAAATCAATCTCTGAAAGATAATGATTTAGTACAATACTCACATTTATCTAATTTCGTTAAACTGAATGTATTCTAAAGCACAGCAGTAAATTTCTTTTGTGAAAACAATGTAAAAGCTTTTACTTTTATAAATCCGTAGCATTTTAAGAACTGAATACTTAACAATAATAAAGCACAAAATCATAAAAATTATTTTTTACATCTTATTTTTTAAATGATTTTTGCAGTTATAAAAACTTTGTATATACAAGGTGACACATAAATACTATGACGTAAATAAAAGACCATAACTTTTAACTGGACGGACAGAACAACCCATTTTATTCACTGTTCGAAAGAGAAGAAAATCCTATACAAGAAAGAGTAAATGAAGATCATTCATAATGATTTTCTCTCGCGACAACGCACGGGCCTAGGACCTTTTGAAAATTATTCAAAATGGCCTGACTACTTCTGACTTTATTTAGGCCCATAATTTTTCCAGGGCACTTTCCTGGGAATCCAGGTAATTGTGCGATTGCACAGGTTTTTTACTCCAGAGTCCCACAAACAGCGAAGTTTGCTTGGGAGGAGGGGTTGTTGAAAAAAAACTAGGATTAACCTTTTCACACACTGTTTTCCTGCCAAAATGTGAATTAATATAAGCAAAAATAGCAATTAGACTACAAAAAAGTACGAGGAACATGAATAAGACAATAGTTTGGTTCAAAAATGCGAAGAAAATATTAGTATATTAACACACAACACTATTTATGTGTCACCCAGTATTACCATCAGTGAATACCTTGATATGTTCTAGAATCATACCAATATTTAATTCCTATGTTGCATTAAATATTTATCTGGTACAAGTGGCAAGTATCATAAAACGAAAGAAAACTTATTTTACGTGCATCTCGAAATGCACAAACGCATTAGAAAGGGTTTTTCCCTTTTCAAAACAAAGTAATCCTCCCCGTGCGATTAATTATTCTTTCTCCGGATTCTCTTTTAATGAGAAATTATTTGATTCTGCTTGCATGCGCTCTCGTTAAAAATACTTTAGTCTCCATCAATTTCTGAAAGATAACGATTTAATGCGATACTCAGATTTATCTAAATTCGTTAAACTGAATTTAACTATAGCACGGCAGTAAATTTCTTTTGTGAAAACAACATAAAAACATTTACTTCAATAAAACCGTAACAATTTAAGGACTGAACATTTAATAGCAATAAAGCATAAAATCATAATAATTATTTTTTGCATCTTATGTTTAAGATGATTTCTGCAGTTATAAAAAAATTCTATATATAACATCAGTGAACCCCTAGGTATGTTCTAGAACCGAACAAACATTCAACTCCGAAGTTGCATTAAATAATGTGTTGACTTCAGGGGTTAGCCCGGGGAGGGGGAACATTCCCCCCAAGGAACAGTGAGATCCCCCTCCGGAAGATTTGAGATTTTGTGTTTTTAATAGAAAAAAGTTACCACCCCCCTCCCTCCCAGAACTCAATAATGTGCCCTCCCCACTCTGAAGTCATTTATCTGATACAAGTGGCAAATTTCATAAAACAGAAGAAAACTTATTTTACATGCATGTCGAAATGTACACACTTAAGAGAGAGTTTTTGTCTTTTAAAAACAAAGTAATCTTCCCCATGCAATTAATTGTTCTTTCTCTTTAATTCTTTTAATGATAAATTATTTGATTGAGATTACACTCGCTCTCATTTAAAATACTTTAGTCTCCATCAATTTCCGAAAGGTAATGATTTAATGCAATGCTTGCATTTGTCCAAATTCGTTAAATTGGCTGCATCCCAAAGCTTGGCAGTAAATTTCTCTTGTGAAAGCAACATAAAAGCTTTTACTTTTATATAACCGCGACATTTTAAGAACTGAAAATTTCTCGATAATAAAGTATAAAAACAGAATAATAATCTTTTTTAATCTTATTTTTAAGCTGATTTCTGCAGTTATACATTTTGTATATTAGGTGTTCTGGGGTAATAATATCACGTTAAAGGTATACTAATTTTGGCGGCTTAGTTTTAGATTTTTATTTTCAAACAAATATAGAATTTGACACAGCAACTTATTGACTACGAATACAAGGAAGAATATTTTATTAGATATGTATTCATAAAATGTGGTGCTTTCTTTACCAATGTTATTTGGCCTTATTAACATTATACAAACAAAACTATAAAATAAGATGGAATAATAATGGCATGTAAATTGTCCGATTCTAAAGATACAAACTCTATAGCTCTAGAAATTGACAAAATGCGTTTACTTATTCGATATGAGGAAGCAGTTATAACCATTTGACATTTTATTCTTCTGACAGGAAAAAAAAATAGCAGCATTTAGGACTTTTTTATCATTTTTAATTTTCAACGATCACAATAATTGTCTCTCGTGCATTAAAAAAAGTAGTTCTGAAACTGAAAAGAATCAATCGTCGTAATAACACCAGTGAGTAGCGGGGCAGTATATTTTAAACACAAGCTACCTCAAGAACACATCCTAAATCTTCCATAACATTTTTAAAGTACATTAAATACGTTACAAATGTATATAATAAAAAAATATTTCTTAATAAATATATATTCTTCCCATCAAAAAGCTTACCTAGCAAATTTTAGATCCGACGTTGACTCTTACGTGCTTATTCTAGAGATAAGGTCTAAAAATGTAACAAACAAACTTTTAGCTGTTGTTTTTTATTCAGATGAATATCTTTCCAGTGCAGTAGATATAGTGCTATTTCCCGGATTCCTTCATATACGGTAAAACTTGCATTTCGCATATACTACCCCTGGACACCTTACATAATATCGATGAATCCCTAGATATGTTTCTGGAATTTAAAAAAAAAAAAAAAAAAAAAAAAAACATTAAATTTCTGTGTTGCATTAAACAATTTATCTGATACAAGCGATATTTTCTTTCATAAATTAAAGAAAACTTATTTTCCGTGCATCTTTAAATGCACTCACATAAGAAAAAGTTTTTCCCTTTTGAAACAAATTACTGTTCCTACGCGGTTAATTATTCTTTCACTCCATTCTCTTTTAATGAAAAATTATTTGATTCACCTTGCATTCGCTCTCACTAAAAATACTGCAGTCTCCATCAATTTCCGAAAGATAAAGATTTAATGCAAGGCTCACGTTTATCTAAATTCCTCAAATTGGATGCATCGTAAATCATGGCAGAAATTTCCTTCTGTACAAACAATATAAAAGCTTTTAATATTATAAAATCGTAACAATTTAAAGACTGAATATTTAATTATAACAATCAGAAATTTTCGCACGAATATGTATTTAAATACCGCCCATTGTCGCGTTTCTGGAGGCTTCAGTTCTCTCTGAAATCTGTCTATATTTTTTAAGGGCATAATACAGGGTGCCGGGAGGAACACAGTGCTCAACTGACTTGGTTCCTTGTCTGAGCAGTTCCTTCTTTTAGGCAATCAAATCAAAGCATAAAATCATGATAATAATTTTTTTACGTGTTATTTTCAGGATGATCTCTGCACTTATAAAAATTTTATGTATGTAATATCAATCAATCCCTCCGTACGGTTATATAATCAAACAAACATTAAATTTACATGTTGCATTAAACAAGTTACAAATTTCATAAAACAAAAGAACACTTATTTTACGTGCATCTCTGAATGTACATACATAAGAAGGAGTTTTCCCTTTTCAAAACAAAGTAATCCTCCCCGTGCGATTAATTATTCTTTATCTGGTTTCACTTTTAAATGGAAATTATTTGATTCAGCTTTCATTCGCTCTCTTTAAAAATACTTTAGTCTACATCAGTTTCCGAAAAATAATGATTTAATGCAATGCACATATTTCTCTATATTTCTTAAATTGAATGCATCCTAAAGCATGGCAGAAATTTCCTCCTGTACAAACAACATAAAAGCTTTTAATATTATAAATTCTTTTCATTTTAAAGGACTAGATATTTAAATAGTAGGAGTTTTGATGGATCATAGAGTAGTTTTATAGAAAAAAAAAAAAAAAAAAGAATATATATACACTACAAATGATCCACTGGTTGTATAAAAGGTAAAACTTAAAATACAGATGACAGGTTTTCAATACATAAATCGTTTATTACGTTTTGTAAAGAAAAAAGGGGCTCTTTTTCTTCCCTCAATAGCTTCTATTGATTGCTGAATTAGAAGTGCTTTGGATTTAACAATTTTTTGAAAAGGCTGTTTGCTATTGATTTGCTGTTATGATTAAATGAAAGGAGAAAAAAATTCTTTCCCATTAGCCTTGACATTTTGTTACGATGTCCAAATAAATTCATCAAGAGCATTTCAAAGCTAATAAAGCAAGTCAATGTTTAGATAAAATTCATTCCATTTCTATAAATAATTTTAACTGTTTTTAAGAGTGGTGAAATGCTTTTTTTTAGTCCTCTTATGTATGGATTATTTATAAAGGAAACAAATGTTTTTCATTTGTAGTATGAATTTTCAATCATCTTACATCTATTATAAAATTACAAAAGGGGATTAACAGAAAACCAACTTGGAAGCCGTGGCCTTTTTTTTTTTTTTTTTTTTTTTTTTTTTTTTTTTTAGGGGGGCCTATATAGGGGAATCCATTCAAGATGTCTCTTCGAAAGATTCGTTTCTGTTATACGAAAATGAAAGATAATTCTAGACTCCTTGATAAGTCAGCAGCAAAACAAAGCAAACTTTATGCAATAGGAATAACAACGATTTCTTGAATCTGTAAAAGAGTAAAGAATTAGCATTTAAGACAAGTTTTGAGAAACCAGGGGGTAATTCTCACAATAAAGCATAAATCATAGCAATTCAGTTTTACTTTTTTTTATTCAGATATTTCTATAATTATTACTGTTTTCTAATTAACAACACTGGATCCATTTCAAACACTTTCTAACAAAATTGAAAAGTGTTCATGATTTCGATTCGTCTGTCCACCGTCCACGCTCTAACACACGTAAATATACTTTAATTTCATGAACTTGAAAAATGTCAATGGTTCTTTTGGATGTCAAATTTGGTATTAAATATGTAGTATGTAGCAGTAGTATTTCATATATAATGGCCCTCAAAAAAATTCCATTACATTATGTTAGATGGGAAAAAATCATTTCGAGAGTACTTTAATGACATTGCTCTATTACAAATCCATTGAATATGATATAAATTACTGAATTCCATTACAAGGTGATTACAATAGTATAGGGCAGCGTTTCCCAAACTTTTTGGCTCGCGGAGCCCTTTTTAGGAAGAATTTCTAAGACGGAGCCCCTAAACCCAAAGATACTCAGTGGTTTACAAATTAATGTTTTTTTATGAGTGTGGACTAAAGAAAAATGTGTTGGATAAAAATTCGTGACAGTAATTTTTGACATTTGACCAAGGTTCTCAGTTTGGCCCTTTCCTGATTCAGACATTCTGAATTCATCCAGAAATTTTGAAAATCAAATTTTCTATTCTATAACCCTATAATCTTTAATATTACTATTATTGGATACAATAAAAAATATATGAGGATTAAAACCCTCTTTTTTGTGATAAAATATCTACCTTGTATAATCAAAATATTTCCTTCAAATACAAAAAAAAATTAATTAAAATTTCTGAAAGTTTTTAGTAACGAGGAAAATAAATTATTTTTTAACCGAGCGATGTTCAAGAAATATTGTTAAGGGGTTAATGACACCCATTTTTAAAATAAAAAATATTCATTTGTAATTTCCAGTATGAAATCTGAATGAAAGAACAAAATGGTAACCATACTTGGATTATGCATTGCATGGGGGTTACAGAAAACTATTATTATTTATGGCGAAAACCAGAAAAAAAAAGAAATATACAGAAAAAAAGATAACTTGCATAGTTTTCGTTTGCAGAGACATACATCTGTATAATTCCAATAATCTACTCGCAATAAGTAAAAAAAAAAGAAAATGCGTAGTTCCAGTAACCCTTGAATAATTAAGAAATAGGTTTTCGCTAGTCCCGCTTACCTGTAATAGAATCATGCGATTACGGAATATGTTTTCGTTCTTCTTTAAGTTTCTAGTTCCTCAAAACATGCAATGAAAATGATTCGCCTCTCAGCTTCTTTTTTTGAACCATTTAAATATATATATATTTAGAAGCAGGTCATCGTTTAGTGTCTAAGTGGGCGGGACAAAATCTATAAGCTGTATTGTTAGGTGCACCATTGTTCATTTTTTTTGGATATTTTATTTAAAGTACTTGCTATTAATTATAGTTTTGAAAGAAACTTTCTTTCATCATTGTTTTGCACGTAACAGCAATGCAGTTAAGAACTACATTTTTTAAACGAATTGCAACTAGTAGGAAGGCTTTACTAACAAAATAGGATATATGGTGGGATTAAATTTATAGTTTTTAAATTGCTACAGATATATTTCTGATTGGAAAAGGTGGTAGAGACCAATTAAAAGAATTTTAAATTGGGGTTGTAAACTGATACAAGATGCTAAAAAATACGTTTTCAGCCATGTTTATAAAATTAAGTACAAGTATGTAAAACAGCATAAAAATTTTAAATAACTAAGAAATTATAAAAATAAAGTATAAACAAATTAAAACAATTGAAGTTGCGAAAAGAAAAACTATATACACAATTTATATAAAGATTATATGAGTCTAATTAGGGGTTTATTAAATGATACAAAATATTACAAAAAAAGTACGTTTTAATCGACAAACGTTGTTGTACAAAGAAAAACAGTATAGAAAATTTGGTACTTACGTATTAACGCCACCGCAGCAGAAGTTGCGCTAATGCGCCAATAAAAAGCAGTCTTGTTGTTCCCGCGCGCCCAGTTATCTTTTCGATTCTTTGTTGTTTGCTAATATTTGATGCCATTTTTTATGCTTTTTTACACCATTTTTTGTGCGCGTGCGAATAACAAGATTGCTCTTTATTAGAGCATTAGCGCAAATGCTGCTGTGGTGGCGTTAATACGTAAGTACCGAAAATTTAAACATACAAATAACGTAAACAGATTAAAGAATGTAAATTTATATATAAAAAAAGAAATATCTGTACACAATATACACAAATGTAATATGAATCTAATGAGGAGCTTTAAATGATAGAAGATGCAATAAAAATATATGTTCAGCAAGAAACATGATTTTACTATAAAAAACAGAATAAAAAAATTAAATAGCTAAAAATTAATACAAATAAAATAAACAGATTAAAAAAATGAAAGATATAAAAATAAAAAGAAATATTATATACAAATTACAAGACACACAAGACACATTATATACAAATGAATCTAGTGAAGGATTTTAAAAGATACAAGATTGTTAAAAAAAAAAAAAAAAAAAAAAAGGTTTTAAGCAACAGACACTGTTTTAAAAATTAAATACAATATGGAAAACTAGGATAGAAGATTTAAATAAGCAAAATTTAATAAAAAAAATAAACAGTTTAAGGAAAAAAAATCCCATATGCAATATATATAAATATTAAATGCCGATAGTTTTCTTTATTTTAATTCGGCATAAAGTTTGACGAATATATAAAAGTTTAGTGTGAAAAATGTGTTTGAATTGTTTTGCACAGTTTTTTGTCATATGAATAGGCAACATAGAATAGACAAACGTATGAATAGGCGGAGGAGCAAAGAACCAAACTGCTCTCCCTTTTTTTCCGCAAGCAGGGTTAACAGCACTGGCGGGCCTTTTCTCTTTCGATTCACGTTGTACATTCTATTCAGAATATTGTTTTTTGGAGCTGATTTTAAATCGAATTTTTAAAACAAATTAAGTGTAGAAACATAAAAACAAAGCAATTCAAACCAAAAATATTATACAGAAAATAGATATATGTATGATGCAACTGTAGAAATGGTTTTGAAGTATATAATTGTATTTTTCTACCCGGTTATAGATATATTTATTTTTAATACACATATACACACGCAAATCCCTGCATACTTTTGAAAATCTTTCACTTGAAATATCCTAATTTCTTTCATGTTTTCTTTATTTTTGCTGGAACGCCGCGGTAGAGGTCTGCACAGGCCCGGGCTTGGCCCATGGCCCGTACCCGGCCCGGCGGAATCGTTTTGAATTTTCTAACGGGCCGGGCCGGCAGAATTAGGATAGTTTTTTCAACGGGCCGGGCCGGGCCGATAAAAAAATTTTCGGGACTGCCGGCCCGTTCTGAAGATTTCGTCAAGAACGATATAATATGACCTATTTTTAACGAAAATGGTTTTAACGAGAAGAAATATAAATGTGCGTCACGAGCCATACTAGTTTGACAGCATCAATATAAAAATGTAACTTGTACAGTGTAGAGATCGGCATCGGGCAGTTACATTGTGTATAACTCGTTTTAATATTTTTTAGCTGAATCGTGCAGGACCAAGATCAAGCTTGCATTATTTTTCTACATATAGGCTTGCCGGACCGGAAGAAAACTTAATTGTTCTCAACATCTGTAGGGCAGACAACATGATTTGTAACATTATGAACAGCGATAAAGAACTTATGTTGGCTTAATCTTTGGATATGTACTTCTTGATGATTTTTAAATTAATATCTCAATAACGCGAAAGTTTGACACATTTTCATATTAATTTTTAATTGTAAAAATATAAAAGTGATAAGCCTGACTATTGAAGGGATTTTGGAATCGAATAGGTTTTTTATTTTTGGTAAATAAAATACTTGTATAACCTTGTTGAGATACAATATTTTCTCAAGTGGTTGCAGATTTTCCTCCCTTCCCATGATATCCCTCCCGGAAATTCTATTCAAAACGCTAACTATGACAGTATTTTATTTGCTTGCAGTGTTCTTAAATTGCTTGTATCAAAAAATGGAACACATCATTCGATTATATAGTTCTGAATAAAGACACCTGCTAATCTTATGCGTTTCTGAGAAAAAAAGGAATTTAGAAATGTATCAGAAAGGAGCTTCTTTGAATTAACGAATGAATTTGGATTTCAAATCTTTAATAAAATGATATAGAAATATTTTTATAAATCTTCTGTTATTAAACAGCTTCAAGTTACGATGTTTTTAACTTTCTTTCTTTTTTCTTTTATTCTAAGCCATATTATTTTTTAATGAATCTTTATTTGAATGTTGAAAGCCTAAGAATCTTAGTAATCATTAATGTTGCTAATGTGTATTTTCGGAAAAATGTACTGTATAATCATTCCATAGATATGCATGCAGTATTCTTTAAAGAAATCTTAATTATATGATAAAAATCTGAATTTTTTAGAAATGAAGAAATTGTAACGGGCCAAAAAGGGCCGGGCCTGTTTTCACTGATATCTGTACGGGCCGGGCCGAAAACTTTTTCTTACGGGACGGGCCGGGCCCGGGCCTGGAAATTCCGGCGCGTGCAGACCTCTACGCCGCGGAGCCCCTGAAAAGTTCAGGCGGAGCCCCAAGGGCTCCGCGGAGCACACTTTGGGAACCTCTGGTATAGGGCATTCAGAGTTCTTCGCATTCATTTACAAGGAGATACAAATAAAATCAGTTGCAGTATTTTGTTTTAGAGAAATAAGTGATGGAAGTACACGTTTTCCATTTCGGTATGCACTTTTAAATTTAAGTCGACTCCCTAAATTTCGAATTCAAAATATGCAAAATATCAAAAACCCGTTTATATGTCAGCCTCTTAACTTTTTACTTAAATTTTGCACAAAATTAAACCAAAGATGTCACTTGCCAATGCAAAAAACACGTAAATAAACAAAAACAAATTATCGAGAAAAAATTTTAATGATAAGTTGTTATTATTTGTATATTTTACATATTATATTATTATACAAATACATAAAAAGCCAGAATTCGAGTAGTATTGCAGTATTCGAGCAGTTTTTTTTTTTCCTTTTTTAATTGATACGTGTATAAGTCGACCCTTCTCCTCTCCCCCCAATATGCTTGCCTAAAATTGTCAGAAATTCTTTGACTTATACACGAGTATATACGGTAATTTTTTGTACGTTACTCGTTGTAATATAAACACTATGTTTCGTATATAATGCTGCACTAAAGTATTCACTATTTTGTAGTTGTCACGTAAAAATCTCTTTATTAGCAGAATTGGCTGATGGAAAATTAAAAATTGAGTCATGTATTTCGTAACTGAACTAAATTTTTGCAAACATGTAGTTAACAGATACAAATCCATATATCATATCCAGGGTTGCTTAAGTAATTTGGATAATTTCCGATTTTAGATGGGGTCAGCTGAAAATGGGTTATAAAATGCATTATGCGTTTCCATATGGTTGAATTAGGCACAATATTTTAAATTATTCCACGGAGAAGTTTCGTTACATTATAGGGAATGGTGTTGGAGAGTGTTTCGTAATCTATTATTAACGCATGATTTTTTTTACTTTTTTCTATCTTTACAAGAAAAAAGTATTGGATTCGTGAAAATTTTCGAAATACTGTTTTCCACCCAGATTTACATGTTTCAAAGGCCAGAGATACCACAAATATGTTTTTACAAAATGTCTGTCTGTCAGTCTGTCTGTATGTGACAAAAATATTGTGGCGCTGTTTCTCAAGAGCTAATACATGGAATTTCAAAAAAACTTTAGATTCTGTTACACATTGATATGATCTACATCCGATTAGTTTGGTGTACATCGCTCAACAGGTGGCGCTGCTATGCTACATTATTCACAATTTCACTATAAATATATCTCAAGAACTAATACATGGATTTTCATAAACCTTCAGATTCAGTTAGTATCTGATAAAAAATTGATCCTGATTACTTTTTAGTGTGCATAGATTTTGCTATAGCTTTATCTCAAAAACTAATGCATAGATTTTCAACAAACTTCAGATTCAGTTATAAGTTTACATAAGTTGTTGCTGGCTATATTCTTGTTTAAACCCCCTAATCGATGGAGCTGCTGTACTGCATTTTTCAGGAAGTATTAACATGCAAGCAGCTACACTGTAAAAAAAAAATCTGTAAAGGAACTAAACTTTATCTAGGAAACTGGGATTCCAAGAGCTTTTCCTGCTATGGTAACAGCAAAAATTCAAGTTTCAGAATCAGTTACATGGATTTTTCCTGTTACCGTGACATGAAAAGTTCTTGGAATCCCAGTTTCCTAGAAAATGTTTAGTACCTTTTCAGAATTTTTTTTACAGTGTAGAAGAAAGTTTTGGGATTGCCACATGTGACTAGTTTTTTGTTATAATATTCTAGAATCGAACAATCATAAGCTTTCGATACTGCGTCAGCAGTTATTTCATCACAATTGAAAAATTGGATAAAAATATTATTCTATAATCATCTCTAACAGTTTAGTTGCCCAATAAAATAAATAAATAAAAAAAATACTGCCTCAAATTATCGTATAAAAATGAGACAGATGCTAATTAGTTAGTTATTATGCCTACTAATGCTATCCTTAAATTTTATTCAAGGAATCGTCTACATATGTAAAATTTACAAAACTTAATCAGTTTTAGTACTAACATCTATTTTTAACATCTTATTTAATTTTAAAAAAATAATGGTTTAATGCAATTCGCATATTTGTCCTGGTTCAATTGACGACATGCATATTAAAACATTGCAGCAAGTTTTTTCTCGTACACAAACGACATTAAAAGCTTTCCAATCATTTGGTATCAGTAAAATTCTTCTACAATAATTTGTTTCAAAATTAGTAGAGGTGATTACTTTTATTATTTATTTTTATGACTACATATATTTTTTTCTTTTGTAAACAAAATATTGTTTCTTAAGGGATTAATTATTCTTTCTGTAGTTTCTCGTTTAATAAAGAAATGTTTTATGTAACTTGCATTCACTTCCTTATAAATACTCTACGCTCCATCAATTTTCAAACGGTAATGGTTTAATGCAATTCGAATATTTGTGCTGATTCAATTGACTGTATGCATACTAAATATGGCAGCAAGTTTTCTCCCGTACGAAAACGACATAAAAGCTTTCCAGTCATTTAGTACCACACTGTAAAAAAAAAAGAAAAAAAATCTGTAATCCTACAGATGTAAAGTTGCCAAAATCTGTACACTGTAAAAACAACGAAGCAATATTACATTTAAATCGGGGTTGTGAATTGTTGAATAAACTTTAAATCTACACTATTTTTGGTAGTAGCTCCGTAAAAAATGTAAGAATAATCTTGGAATGGTGATATTTTATTCTTTAGTCGCAATTATTGAACGGTAACACCAAATTCAGAGTCATATATCATCTTTCTGTTTTGATTTCATATGTTTGCAGACGACACGCCGCCATTTTACTTCGCATTTAATCCTTCTTTCTAACTTTCGGATAGCAGGTGGAAAAGTAAACAAACGGTAAGCAATATTAATATTATTCTTTGTAGATGTAAGATTTAAGACTAAATAATGTTTGCATGTGTTTTTTTTTTTTTTTTTTTTTTTTTAAATTAGATAATGCTTTTTAATAATGTGTTAGTACACGGCCATTTTAAGAACAATGGCGACATGTTCGAATTTAACGGGAAGTATGCCTTTAGTATAACAGTTATAATCAGCTTCTTTTAATACCGCTTTGTTTATTTGATAGCTGGCATAGTTAAGCTTTTTTATTTTATGCATTAAATTGTACAATTGTGAGGTAATTTAATATCATGTGTAGCTTATTTTTGTTATTTTCTTAAGAAAACTAGAAACTCCGAATTAAACTTATAGTGATAGTTACGAGTAATTATACATTTCGTTACAAAAATATTTTATATCGTATGACTATAGCGTTTGTCCGAACTTTTTACAAAAAATATTTTCATAAAAAATTCGTTATTATAATGTTTTTTAACTTACTGAACGCATTATTGACCTATGAAAAAGATATTTTTAAGCATACAAATATAGGAAATTTTAGTTCGTTTCATTAAAGTTATTTCATTCAAGTTTAGTTCGTATTTCGTTGCTGTAATATGCTTAAAATGAATGTTGTAATAAATTGCCTCCATTAAAAGGAAGTTTCGCTGCATCTTTGCGTCAAACTATTTATTTTAAATTATGACTGTATTAAATTTAAAATGTAATCTCTAAATTATTTTTTATTTTGCTGTTAAAGTCATGTAAATATTAGGAATTTTCCTTTTTTACCATTTAGTGTACTTTAATAAATGGTAGCAAAATAAAAAATAATTTAAAAATTACTTTCCAAATGTAATACAGCCATAATTTAAAATAAATAGCTTCACGCAAAGAGATTGCTAAACTTCCATTTAATTGAGACAATTTATTATAACGTACATTTTAAACATATTGCTTACTTTACACCAAACATGGTGGCAACTAAGTTGCCACTAAAAATGGTGTTTATTTATACCATTTGATAGTTGGTGACTCATTACACCAATTTACAAGTGGAATTTCATTACACCACTTGAGGTGGTAACTTAGTTGCCACCCTTTTTGGTGTAAAGTAAGGTAGTTTTTTTTACAGTGTAGGATTACTAATATTTTACCTGTACACTCTACAAGAAAATATATAATTCTACAAAACTAATTTTTGTGAAACTATAGAAATTTGTAACGTTGCAAACGAATCTACTAAAATTACAGTTATATTACTAAAATTTTATCTGTAACCTGGTTTGCCGTTACAGTCTAGGAATTCCAGTTTCCTAAAATATTGTTAGCAACCTTACAGATTTTTTGATTTTCGGTGCAAATATGTATCTGTTACTTTTTGCTGTAGCCGTTATATAGGAAGTTCTAGCAATCCCATTTTCCTAGAAAACTTTTAGTAACTTTACATATTTTTTTATACAATGCAGTAAAATTCTTCTACAATAATTTGTTATAGTTTTTTTTATGACTGTAAATAAATTTTCTTCTTTGTAAACAAAATATTCTTTTCTGGGGAATAAATTGTGTGTTCTCTCTATGGTTTCTTTTTTAATAAGGAAATGTTTGATGTAATTTGCCTTCACTCGGTTAAAAATATTCACTGTAAAAAAAAAAAAAAAAAAAAAAAAAAAAAATCTGCAAAGGTACTAAACCTTTTCTATTAAACTGGGATTCCAAGTACTTTTCATGTAACGATAACAGGAAAAATTCATGTAAGCGATTCTGAAACTTGAATTTTTGGTGTTACCGTTATAGGAAAAGTTCTTGGAATCCCAGTTTCCTAGAAAAGGTTTAGTACCCTTGCAGATTTTTTTTTAAGCTATTGCATAGCTTTTATCACGGGCTTTGAGCGCGGCGACCGAATCCAAAAATTCCGTAACGCGAAAAATCCTAACACATCCGTAACGAAAAAACCTAACACTCGGCTAACGTTGTTTCAGCTCGGCAGACTTCGGCATGGTATCCTTCGGTAGACTTCGGCAGACATTGACGCGATATTTTTCAGATATTTAGAGGATATCAAGTCTCAAACTTATATTTCTTATTTCAGTTACTATAAATCTAAAGTTTCAATAATAAAAATTCCTGATAGAATGTGTATAGAAAAGAATCGTCTTAAGATAAAACAAGGTAGGATAATGTAGCTTTTGGTGATTGGAGACCCGCCCAATTGTGAGGATCGAAAAATTTAAAATGCCTATAACTCGCGATCTAATTTTCGTAGCGCGGCCAAATTTTGTTTGGTAATTTATTATGAGATAGGGTTAACTTTTGGTGACAGGAGACCCCCACGGTGAGGGTAAAAAATATTTAAAATGCTTATAACTCGCGATCTAATTTTCGTAGCGCGTCCAAATTTTGTTTGGTAATTTATTATGAGACAGTGTTACTTTTGGTGACAGGTGACCCCCCACGTTGATGGTCGAAAAATTTAAAATGCTTATAACTCGCGATCGAATTTTCGTAGCGCGACCAAATTTTGTTTGGTGATTTATTATGAAACAGTGTTAATTTTTGGTGACAGGAGACCCCTCCCCCACGGTGAGGGTCGAAAAATTTAAAATTCTTATAAATCGTGATCTAATTTTCGTGGCGCGGCCATATTTTGTTTGGTAATTTATTATGAAACAGTGTTAATTTTTGGTGACAGGAGTCCCCCCACGGTGAGGGTCGAAAAATTTAAAATGCTTATAACCCGCGATCAATTTTCGTAGCGCGGCCAAATTTTGTTTGGTAATTTAGTATGAGACAGTGTTACTTTTGGTGACAGGAGACCCGCCCCCCCCCCCCCCCGGTGAGGGTCGAAAAATTTAAAATGCTTATAACTCGCGCTCTAATTTTCATAATGCGGCCAAATTTTGTTTGGTAATTTACTATGAGAGAGTGTTACTTTTGGTGACAGGAGATCCCCCACGGTGAGGGTCGAAAATTTTAAAATGCTTATAACTCGCGATCTAATTTTCGTAGCGCGGCCAAATTTTGTTTGGTAATTTATTATGAGACAGTGCTAATTTTTGGTGACAGGAGATCCCCCATGGTGAGGGTCGAAAAATTTAAAATGCTTATAACTCGCGATCTAATTGTAGTAATGCGGCCAAAATTTTTTTGGTAATTTATTATGAGACAGTGTTAATTTTTGGGGACAGGAGACCCCCACGGTGAGGTTCGGGAAAATGAAAATGCTTATAACTCGCGATTTAATTTTCGTAGCGCGGCCAATTTTTCTTTGGTAATTTATTAAGGTATTGCATAGCTATTATCGCGGGCTTTGAGCGCGGCGAAAGAATCTAGAAATTCTGTAACCAAAAAAAAAACCTAACACTCTTGTAACATCGCTTCAGTTTGGCAGACTTCGGCACGGTATCCCTCCGTAGACTTCGGCAGACATTGACGCGGTATTTTTCAGATATTTTGAGACTATCAAGTCTCAAACTTATGTTTTTTATTTCTGCTACCATAAACGTATAGTTTCAATGATAAAAATTCCTGATTAACCTACATGTATTGTAAGATAATAAATATATTTTAAACGATATTAACTTCTCATTTGCTCAATAAAAGAAAAAAAATTGTTATCGGTCATCACGCTCCAAAAGTGTAACTTGAATTAATATCAAAGACAAAAAAAAAAAAAAAAAAAAAAAAAAAAAAAAAAAAAAAAAAAACTGCGTAAATAAAAAATATATAAATAATTATAATTGCATAAGTTGATAAAAAATGCTATGCAGTAGCTTTACCGCGGCAGTCCCCGAGTGCCACACGTATTTTTTATTTATTTATTTTTTTTTTTTTTTATTTTTTTTTTTTTTACAGTGTTCTCCGCGCCGTCAATTTTTAAAAGACAATGTTTTAAATACAATTCACTTAAGTAAAATTCTTTTACAATACTCTGATACAGAATTAATAATTGTGTTTACTTTTTTCCTGTGACTGTATATAACTTTTCTATTTCGTAAACAAAATATTCTTTCCTGAGGAATCAATTATTTTTTCTCTAATTTCTCTTTTTCTCAAAAGACAATGGTCTAATGTAATTCACATATTTGTCCTCATTTATCTGAATGCATACTAAAATATTGCAGCAGTTTTTCTTACATACACTGACGACAAAAAAGCTTTCGAATCGTTTGATACTAGTCAAATTCTTCTATAACAATTTGTTATAGAATTAATAGGTATGTTTACTTTTTTTCCTATGACTGTACATAAGTTTTCGCTTTTGTAAACAAAATATTCTTTCCTGGGGGATTAATTGTTCTTTCTCTAGTTTCTCTTTTAATAAGAAAATGTTTGATGTAACTTGCATTCACTTCCTTAAAATTACTCTACGCTCCATCAATTCTCAAAAGATAATGGTTTAATACAATTCCCATTTTTGTCCTCATTCATCAGACTGAATGATGCTAAAGCATTACAGGGTACTACTCTATTATCCCGTCGACCAATTTCGCCAAATTATACAAATCGCCAAACTAATAGCCAAATTTTACAAATCGCCAAACTAATAGCCAAATTATACATATTGACATATTTTTTATTTTAATAACGAAAAAACAAATAATTAGCAGAATATTAATAAAAATATTAATAAAAAGTCGAAATAAAAATCACTTAATGACATTTTAAACACATGAATCGTATTTAATGTCATTGAATGTGACATTCACGATCATCCATTATTGGCTTTTAATCTTATAGTTTGGCGATAATTTTTTGGTCGACGGGATTAGTACCCATTAGTACTAGTAGTACCCATTGCAGCAAGTTTTCTCGCATGCTCTAACAACAAAAAAGTTTTCGAATCGTTTGGTACACTGTAAAAAAATTTGCAAAGTTACTAAAAGTTTTCTAGGAAACTGGGATTCCTAGAACTTTTTATGTAACGCCAACAGCAAAAATGCATGCAACAGATACAGATTTTCCCTAAAAATGAAAAAATCTGTAAAATTACAAAAAATTTTTTTAGGAAACTGGGATTCCAAGAATTTTTTATGCAACTACAACCCAGGTTACTGATAAAATTTTAGTGAGATAACTCTAATTTTAATAAACTCGTTTGTAATGTTACAGATTTCTGTAACTTTATAAAAATTAGTTTTGTAGATTTACATTTTTTCTGGTACAGTGTACAGATAAAGTGTTAGTAACCATACAGATTTTGGCAACTTTACATCTGTAGGATTACAGGGTTTTTTTTTTTTTTTTTTTTTTTTTTGTTTACAGTGTTTGTTACAATTTTGTTTACAGTCAAATTCTTCTATAGCAATTTGTTATAGAATTAATAGGCATGTTTACTTTTTTTTCTATCATCTATGTACATATCTTTTCTCTTTTGTAAACAAAATATTCTTTCCTGAGGGATTAATTGTTCTTTCTCTAGTTTCTCTTTTAATAAGGAAATGTTTGATGTAACTTGCATTCACTTCGTTAAAATTACTCTACGCTCCATCTATTTTCAAAAGATAATGGTTTTAATGCAATTCACATATTTGTCCTGATTCATTTAAATGAATGCATGCTAAAACATTGAAACAAATTTTCTTCCATACCGTACACAAACGACATAAAAGCTTTTAATATTATCAATTCACTACACTTTATGGCTGGAATATTATGGAAGAATTTTTAATGGATCGCATAGTAATTTTATCTGTATAAAAAAAATAGTATAAATAATTTATCGATCGAGTAAAAGGTAGAACATAAAATACAGATGACAGGTTTTCGATATATAGAGTAAAAGGTTGTTTTTTCTCGCTTCAATAATTCTCTATTGATTGCTGAATTAGAAGTAGTTTGGATTTTAACAATTTTTTGAAAAATCCTTTTTGCTATTGATTTGCTGTTATGATTAAATGAAAAGAGAAAATCTCGTTTTCCTCTGAACTAATTTTTTGTTGCATTGTTCAAATAAATATATATAAGAAGGTAATCATCAAAAACGATATAAAGTTTGTCAAGCAAGATTATTTTCCTTTGTAGTCAATGTATTTTGAGTTCAATTCCAAGTAAAATCAAAACAAAAAATCATATACCATGCATAAATTATGAAAAAAATTCCAATTGTAACAGAATATTATTAAGAAATTTTCTTTTTTATACAATAAATGAAATAGCTAAATAAGCAACTTTGAAATTACATGAATCAATAAAATTCAGTTACAAATGGAAAGTATTCATGTGACTTCACAGTGAGAATCACGAATGTAAAAATGGTGTTTGTTTTCCTTATTGCATCATTTGATGCAGCATAAATACTAGTAAATTCATCCATAAAATAATGTAAATTTATTTTGGACGAATTATTTTCGACAAGTATTTATGCACATATTATTTAACATTCTTATATACGTATATTAATTAAAAATTTTATTTTTTGTATCTCTATTCTCTTTTTAAAAAAATTATTAATGCTGTTACCGCCACACCTCTGTCAAGAAATCTTTTGTGACCCGGGAGGAGGGGGTTCTTTTTTCTTTAATATAATAAAAATTGCTGCATACAAAAATATGAAACGTGGTTGAATTACAGAGAAATGTTTGATAAACATGCTGATGCAGGCAGTTTTTAAATTGAATAATTATTTCAAATGATATTTGATGTTAAAGCTGGTCAAAATCATTCCGTTAAAGAAATTTTATATTTATTTATTTTAATTACAAATCAATCTTTTTAAATTAGAGTGCTTTTATAATATGGGTGTCTGGATGGGGGCTGGCAAGCATAGCTTGTAAGGGGCAGCGCGCCCTAGTTTTATGAATAAAAGAAAAAATATGCATGCAGTTGCATTAAAATAAAGAACAGAAAACATGTATAACCTATATCTGTCTCTGAAATGGTCCATAGAAAAAAAAATATAAGTATAAATTTTTTAAATACAATGCATACAGTGGTACACTTGTGAATCTTATCTCCAAGTAGATGAATTTTTATAATCTCGAACTCAAAATATGAATAATGTTTATTGATGTGTCTGGGCAACAATGTATACAAGTTATGTCGAACAACTATGCATACGATTTTAAAAAATGTATGCATATTATGTAATATATTAAAAATTAGATAATTTTAAAAATGCGTACTACAGCTAAAAACGCTGCAGTTATCTATCATAATTATTCCTGTAACCGAATTCGTTTGTGCATCTCTATAAATGCTACTCACGCCATAATCTATAGAAAACACATTGCACTACACCTTAGGGAGCCTTTTATTAAGTGTTCGTAACTATATAAATACATAGCACTTACAGTCGTCGTTCAATCCATCCGTCCGTCTGCCTGTTTGTCCGTCCGCATGTAACAGAGCAAAAACTGTCCAACCGAATGCTTTGAAATTTTAAATACATAATTATTGCATAATTTTGTCGATTCATTTCAAATTTTATGAAAATCGGATGACAATTTAATTATAAGGACGGTCAAAAATTTTCCATTACATTACGGAGAATGGGGAAAAAAATGTTTCAAGTGTATTTTAAAGGTGATAGAGCCTTTCAAACAGAATGAAATTGATATGCATTTACTTAAGTGTACTAAAACATACACTCTGTTACAATATGCAAAAAAAAAAAAAAAAAAAAAAAAAAAAATTACAATTACCACACAAAAGAATTTCGTTACATAAGGGTATAGGGTGAAACCTTGTTTTCGGCGTATTTTAATCATGTGAAATATAATGAAATTGATATACGTTGCTGAGATTTACAATGAGTTACATCCTGTATCATAAAAAGTGCATAAGATTACTAAGGCATAAAAAAGATTTCGGATACTATACTGCAGCCGAAATACTGCACATTAGAGATGATTGTTAGAAGTGCATTTTTAGTTGGGATATGAGATTTAAGTTTAACTAAATTTTTACCTATTGCGTTGTGTGTATAAATACTGCAGATCATATACATGGTAACACAACAGAAACTGCACATGTTACAGAATATGAACGAAAGTAGCTTAAAAGTGGTTTTTAAATAAGTTATACATTTTTACGCTGAACTGCATTTAGTAAACTAACATATGTTTTTAGAATGTAGAAAAATGGTATACATGGCCATGCAAGGAATTAGATACATGCGGATGCCTATGGAAGATAATCTCAGGACATGTGATTTCATTAGATTTAAGCGAGTTTTTGACTTAATTAACTTTTAGCTAACATAGTTTCCATATACGTATGTAAAGATAGTAGACAAAATACAGGGCTGTATAAAAGAATTAAAATATGCTACCGTCTATTGGTTATAAATTTCAGAAAGCCAAATTTCAACCTATTAAGGTAGGTACCTGACTACGTACGGAGAAATTTTTTCCATAAAAGCTATTTAATTACTTTTTAAACTTGTTTTTACTAAGATTATGACCAGAAACTATGAAAAAAAGTAAAAAATATTTTATTCATTGATAAAATTTTGATAAATGGAGAAATTTATCGCAAAATTTGATGAAATTTGGCTCAAAACGCAAAGTGCTCTAAAGGAAATTCTACTGTATGTATCTTAATTTCCTTTTTACGCTTCATATTTATGACATTGGTGAAGGGAATGAAGTAAAATCTAAGAGATGCTTTAAGTATTTCGAAAATTATAGCGTATTGCACCTGTTTACATGTTAATTTTCATAAAATTCTTTGATGTCATTCCACAAAAACATCCATAAAACAAAAAATATTTATTCTAAATTTAAATCTTTAGTTCATTCCCTTTACAATGGTGCAAACAACATATATTTCAAATTCCATGGTGATATTTCAATAAATTTTTGAGAAATCGTGTTTTGCGTATGGATTGTTCACCAAAAATGACATTTTCCAAAAAATGTAATTAAAGTGTCGATTTAAGTTTTGCAAGAATTTACAGTAATGTACATCAATAATAAACAAATTAGTCTCGAACCCAAAAGACAAATATTATCCATGGAGCACATTATTTTCATTTCTTATAATTATAAAAAAAAGTATCAAAACCACGAAATTTCTCCAAACACACGGCCCTTTAAACAGCACTTCGCGGTTTGAGTGACAGCTGTTGAGTAGTTTAAAAACCGCTACAACTCCGGATCTATTTATCCTTCAATAAAAACAAATATAGTTTTGAAGAGGTAAAAAGTTGGTCTTTATTAAAATAAAATAAAAAAATTTTGACAATTTTGTTCGAAAATTGCATTTTTAACGTAGTCAGATACCTTAAGGCCCCTGTCTTCGCTCGAGGAAACGCTCGCGAGCTAATGCTATTCCTATGGGGAAGCATTTTTCTAATAATTTTTTCGCATTTTGACATTTTTGAATATATATATATATATTGCATTGGATAGCTGAGGTGCATGCCGACAGCGCACCTTTTTTACTTTTTCGATTTTGGTTGCAGATATTTTTTACAAAGTTAGTTTCACTTTCAAAACCGGTTTCGAAACTGAAAGTGCTTTTTAAAAAAATATCTGCAACCAAAATCGAAAAAGTAAAAAAGGTGCGCTGTCGGCATGCACCTCAGCTATCCAATGCAAAAAAAAAATATTCAAAAATGTCAAAATGGGAAAGAGTTATTAGAAAAATGCTTCCCCATAGGAATAGCATTAGCTCGCGAACGTTTCCTCGAGCGAAGACAGGGGCCTTAAGCGTTTTAATACTTTACAACATAGTTGAAAATTTTTAAGAACTCGGTTTGACTGTCCGTACTCTAACATGCACTATATAGTTGGATTGCTCTGTAACTGATATGTGTTACTGAGATTTACTATGCCATGCTCGGTAATGAAAATAAAGTACGTAACATTCATAGTTTATTTACAGATCCTCTCAAAAATATTCCATTACATTATGGTGTATGGGAAATGTATTATTAATATAAATATGTTGCGCTTATGATCATCATCTGGTCTGATCGTCTGTCCAAATAAAAGAGCGCAAATCTATCAAATAAATGGTTTGGGATTTCATTTATGTAACTGTTGGAGAATTTTGTCGAGTCATTTCAAATTTTATGAAAATCGGATCAGAACTTAAAAAGATAATAATAAAAGCCTTCTTTATTCTACTAAATTCTGTCATATGTAATCAATTCTAAGATATCCCATAATAGGTAATGATTCTACGATTGTCATATTGATTATGCACTATTTAAGTTGGAGTCTTCTTATTTTGTTATTAGTGAATTTAAGATGTATAATCGCATCATATTTTTTGCATATAAGTTTTACAGCTGTTGCATCAAAATCTGAATATTTTTAAAATAGTTACAGTACGAACGCACCTCGTTTGCCACATTTGACTTGCAATTTCCAACTTGCTAATTTCATTATATTTAGCGTACCATAGCATCATTAAAGTGATCGATAACGGATTTTTTTCCCATAGATCATAATTTAACGGAACTATTTTATCCATCCCGGTACACTTTTTAAAAAAATGTCCATTGATTGCCAGCACAAGTACCATACATTTACGAAATTGTTTTTTTCGATTAAATGATTCGTGCAAAGGCATCAAAATCTATAGAATGAGGATTTAAAAACATTAGTTGCGAAGCAACCTGTTTTTTTTTTTTTTGCATTTTACTGCGTATAATCTTTTGATTTTGAGGAGGGAGTGGATCTAATTGTAATATACATTTTAAAATGTTTATGATATTAATCATATATATATATATTTGTTAGTATAAGAAAGGAATCATATTTAAAATTTATATTAACTGAAAAATATAAAAATTACTTTAAACAAAATACGCAATTTTGTTGAAATTATACGCCAAACTCTTTGTAATAAAATAACAATAAAGATTAATTGGTTGACAGAACTTGGGGCAAAAATTTTCTAAGCGTGTCATTATTTTAAACATGGTAAGTCTGAAATTATCAGCAAGCTCATCTTTGTTTGCTTGTTTGTATATCTCACTGAAGCGAATTCACCAGGACGAAAATTGCCAAGGTCTGTAATGTGGATTAAGGATTCCCATGTCTCAAAACAGTGGTTCCCAAAGTGGAGCAATTTGATATTTTATATCAAAAATATAAGTAAAAAGAAAACAGAGAAATACTTAAAGCTATAATTCACCCATTCGGTATCCTTTTACTTATTTAAGAAAAATGATGTTTTAGACTAAAAATGAAAGTGGTACACGCAGAATTTAAAAACAATTTTTAAAATGTATACTTTAATTACTTAAATTTAAGGAACCTTTTAAAAGTAATTTTTATGAAAGGCATTAACAGGAAATCTTCAAAAGAGTATAACAAAACCTTCAAAGTGCACTATGACTTCCAGATTTACTAGGTTGGGCAGCCTTTGAGGAGAGTAGGGTGTCGTTTCTATAATGGTTTACCTTAGAAACACGGTCCCACATACGCCTTAATCATGCACGTAAAATCCGTGAATCAGAAAGTGTTACATTTTTATAGTTGCTAAGTGCGATAAAAATAGTCGCTAACCTGTTCGAACCTTGAGGGCCTGGCTTTAAATCTCTATTTTAAACGTTTTTACTGCCATAAACAGTTCGGGAAGAACGTTTTGTGTACGCACCGTTTAGAATATGTATGTTCAATATTAAACGCTTTTCACACGAGAGATAAATCTCACTCACCATTAGTATTGCCAGGTCTCCCTCGTAAATCGGGGCGCACCAGATATTGTGGACACCACTAATATCTTACAGTTTATTTCGCCATTTGTTATCACAGATTACTCGGCCATTAAATAATGTAAAGAAAAATTAGCTTAAAATACTGGTGTCCGGAGCATTTGGAGCACCTATGATTCTAGCGGTCAGTTAGAATCACTTCTCGATTAATAGTGACAGACTCTCATTCCGTATGATTAATATGGAATTGTTTTCGAAATTTATAGAATCGAAGATCTAATTTAATTTAAAAGATAAAGCATGAAGAAAATAAGGGCTTATGGAGCAAACTACACTGAGTAGTCAGTATTAGCTGTTTCTTTGCATGCAATCTGTATTGGTAGTAATTTCCAATCACATCATTTTCAGAAGTTCCCTTTCTTTTTTTACTTCTTCCCTCTCAACTTTTTTTAAATTAATCTTTTAATTGATTACTCGACAATTGAAATAATAAAAACTATTCATTCTCCATTTTTTTTTCTCGAATGCACTAGGTTTAAAGATATGCATTGACTTAAGTTATTTTCTAACAAAATGCTCCCCCCCCCCCCCACCTGCTCTCTTAAAAAAAAGAAAGAAAAAGATATTAAGGAAAAAAATTACCGCTTAATTCTTCCGTCCCTACTATATCCATTACATGTACGTGCTCAAGTAAAATAAAACAGGATCTCACAAAAATTCACTGTAAAATTCAATTTTTAATCAAAATCTTTCACTCCACGGGCAATTATTCTGCAGATTCAGCTTGATGAAAAAATGCGACAGGAGTGAAAAAAACTAAAAAAAAAAAAAAATTACACCAAGCAATAAAGAATTCATGGAGAAAAAAAAAAAAGAAGAAGCGCAAAGAAAAAAAAAACTAACATTGTGCATCCTTTTTGCATAATCCCCAATCTGATTTTCTTTATCTGTGTCACGTCCTTTTGTTACTGGTCTTGTCTTTCACATAGATTCTGATACTGTCTCCTTCTTTGCTTTATTCTTTAATTATTTTTTCTTACTTGACGTTATTCCTCCCCGGGTATTTGCAAAAGATTATATCAGGTGAGGTTTTACTAGAAGACACACCCACCGCCTCTGTCGGAACAGCAAACTGTTTCTCTGCTTGTCAGTAATTAGTTTTTGAAGAATTTTTTTTATGTGATATTTACATCGGGAAAAAAAAACTACTTGGGAATAGGTTATTTTATTTCTCTTTTTCGTGATGCTAATTTCTTAGCTTTGTGTTAGTTGATATGCTGTCGGCACTCGAGAAAATATGTAATCAGTAATAATTACAAAATATTTTAAAGAAGCTGAAAATATTCCATTACATTATGAATTCAATGAAATTCTATTTATTTAATTATATCACGAGTTTCTGAAGATTTTTTTTAATGTGATATTAAGATGGAAAAGAAATTTACATTCGAAAATGCGCTTTTGTTTCCTTACAAATGAAATTTTTTGTGATGTTGATTTTTTTAGCTGTCTGATGCTTGAGAAGTTGCCAAAACTTCAGGAAATAAATAATCAATAATGAATACAAAAAAAAAAAAAAAATAAATAAATAAAATAAAATAAAAATAAATGAATAAAAACAAATAAAAATAAAAATAAAAAATAAATAAAAGTACTGTAAATGTTAAAAATTTCATTCTACAACAAATTCAATAACATTCCAATTATTAAAATAGTATCATATCATTAGTTTTTGGAGGAATGATTACTTTTAAATAAGGTATTCTTAAATAAGAATTTCTTACATGACGTTATTCCTCCCCTGGTATTTGAAAAAGATTATATCAGGTGAGGTTTTACTAGAAGACGCACCCACTGCCTCTATCGAACAGCAAAATGTTTCTATGTTTAATCAGTAATTAGTTTTTGATGAAAATTTTTTATGTGGTATTCACACTGGAAAAAAATAAATCTATCAGGGGATGGGTTATTTTATTTTCTTTTTTTCGTGATATTAATTTCTTAACTTTGCAGTAATTAATAAGTTACCTACAGTTGAGAAAATAAATAATCAATTATAATTACAATAAATAAATAAATAAATAAAAATATGCTGAAAATGCTTGATTACTATGAATTCAATGAAGTTCAATTTATTTAGTTATTTCACTAGTTTCTGAAACGATGATATTTTTTAAATGCGATGTTTTCTCTATGGAAAAAAAAAAATCTATATTCGGAAATGCGATGTTATTCCCTTATAAATGAATTGTTTTATGGTAATAATTTTTTAGCTGTTTTGTGCTTGAAAAATTTGCCGAAACTTGAAGAAATAGGTAATTAATAATGAATACGGTAAAAAAATAAAAAGCATTGTTAATGTAATAAATTTCATTCTACAATGAATTCAATAATGTTGTATTTATTTAATTTAACTGTATCATATCATTGGTTTTTGGAAAAAAGATTATATTTAAATAAGAAACTCAATGGGAGGGAAGAAGAATTCTATAGTGAGAAATGAATTTTTATTTTACTAACTTGGGAAGTTTTCTTATGATGTTAATTTTTTATCTTTCTGACAGTTTATAAGTTCCTAAAATTGGAGAAATAAGTAATCAATATCGAATACAAAAAAAAAAAAAAATAAACACTGTAAATGTTATACATTTCTTTCTTCAATGAATTCAGTAATATTCTATTTATTTAATTGTATCATATCATTGGTTTTTCGAAGAAAGATTACTTTTAAATAAAAGGTTTTCAAAGAGGGAAGAATTCTATAGACAAAAATAAGACTTTATTTCACAATTTGAAGGAGTTTTGTTCTGATGCCAATTCCTTAACTTTCTGACGATTGATGTACAGTGAAACCTCCTACAACGGTCACTCCAAACAACGATAACCTCCGAATATCGGTCATGTTTTAGAGCAACTGAATCTCTTCCATAGAAGCAACATTACACTTACACAACATTACTTTTCAAAGCAAAGCGAGTCTTTTTTTTTTTTTTTTCTTAATTTTGTCCCCAGTTAATTTTAATTCCATTGAATTAATCATGTTTTTTTAAATATTTTTCCATAATGCATTTCCATGATGACTGAAACATCAATAGTTAAGGTTATTTATGTGACATTTTTTTTTTTTTCAAATTTTGACGAGCGGTGCAGAACGTGACGTGGAGGAACAGAGTACATACATCGTTTTCATAGCAAATGTATAATATAAATACAAATAATAATATACAAATGTAAATACATTATTGCAGTGGGATTCAACAAAATTACAATTTCCCAATTTTTCGATTTGCTGATTAAAGTTATCAAGGAAAACAAACTAACTGCATCAAGAATTTTACAACACCGATGAAAGCAGCTTAAATGTTGAACGAAAACAGCATTCAAGGGTAAGTAATGAAAGGACAGCGGCAAGTGGCTGTTTTGACACTTCAAATACAAATAATAATAATAATAATAATAATAATAATAATAATAATAATAATAATAATAATAAATAAATAAAATCTATAATATTTAAAAAATTCATTGCACTCATTCTGCCCCTTGAATGAGGCAGTTTGGGGTTGATAAGATTACTTTTATTTTTAACTTTTTTAAATTATATTTTTTTTTACAACTTTGTGTACTAAAGTTTTTTTTATGTATAAAGAAACTGTTTCTTAATAACGATATGATTTTTTTAGTATCTTAGACCTAAAAACTTCCTTCAACTATAAGTACCCCATTCCACCGCGGTGTACCCTATTTTTGAGAATAAGTGCAATGTCTTGATTTTTATTCGAGTTAAAAAAAAATCTACTTCCATAAAAATTAGTAATAGTTAATGACGAATAAATTCTAAAAGATATGCAAGTGTTACTTCATTACTATCTTGTTAAAATATATAGGTAGAGTTTATTTACAAAATTGAAAAGATTTTTGTAGGCTGGATCTTTTACCACCAAAGCTCCTAGGATCTACTCAGCTCATTTGGTAATCCAGTTCTGTATGACAGTCCAAGAACTATTTTCATCCATGAGCAAAAATTATAATTTTAGATATACCACACTTACAGGAAAAGGAAAATCGTTGTTCTATTCTTTTACATTTAATTCATTTAATTCATTCTTTTCAAATCAAGCTCTACCAATTTCATGCATTTTGAATGAATAGGAAAGTGCCTTTAAATAAAAACGCATTTCTCTATGGTAAAAAAAAAAAAAAAAAAAAAAAAGAAAAAAGAAAAAGAAACATATGTAAACAACAAAGAAATGTCATTTTAGGCATATCATGGAAACATCTTACGCTTAAACAATTTGTACATCAAACTATAAATGCATTAAATTACATTTCTAATAATAATTAAGTAAACAATCAAATTAGCTGTCGCTTTACCGACTATGAGATCTTTTGTAAACAGTCTATTGAAGCGTAGCACTTTTTTCTAAAAGTCAGTAAAAGCTAATAAACTACACAATCCTAATACAATTAATTATATTCAACACGCGGCAATAAAACCATAAAAAGGGGGACTTTTCTTAGGTAAATGTTTTTTATGCCATGTTCTTTGATCTTTGTCGATATCTGATTTTATCTGACATATTTGATGCATCAAGTGCTTTCAAGACTTTCATCTAAAAGAAAAAAGCCGAATTAAGGTTGTAGCCCGCGGCATCATTCAATCTTTAGATGGGTAATTCGGAAGTTAAAAAAGAATTCTTGACTTAATATATTGTTTAATTTTCCTAGTATTAGGAATATTTTTACGCTGTATTTCTTTTAATAATAAAAAAAAGGAGACAAAAGAGTTACTTTTACTTTCGGTATATTATTTTTTTCAGTTTATTCTTATTATGCTAAAGCTTTTGTTCCTGAACAATTTTAATATTCTCTGTAAATCTAATAGCAAATTACTTTATTATGGAAAATATTTTTGAATATCGAAAAGAATTACATGTAACTAATTAAATATATGTCTATTTCTTTTAAGAATATGTTATTTCCTTTCAAAAATAATAGAATAAAAACATTCGATTCATTTGTAAAGATTTCTTTCCCCAAATCAATATTTTTTTTTTTTCATTGAATCATATTTACATCTTTTTTTGCAACTGCTCTCAAATCCAAGTTCACATCTTTATGATACATTTACAGTTATTTACATTCACCAAATGCATGGAAATTGCAGATTTCTTATTCACACATACAGAAATAAAAAACATATCTAAAACCATTAATTGTATTTATTACAATATATGAACTATTGATATACAGTGGCGGTTAAAAGTTTCCGGCCGGCAAAAATTTTTTAGTTAATTTGCAAATATATTCATACGAAAAGGAATTTCAAAGTGATACTTATACATTTTATTGACATAATAATCAGGGACTTATTTATGGAATAACATTTAAATATCAATAAATTAAATTGGCAAAATTAAATACAAAGGAAAATGCATGTTCTCAAAAGTTTCCGGCCACCTTCGTAAGTTCGGGAAAAAATGGTATTGTAATAGAAAATAACAGTGATCATTAACAGTAACATTTACGATTAGTATTTAATCTCCATACCTTTAGTAATAAATGCTGCAGCGCAGCAACATGACATTTGTACAATCAATGGTTAAAGATCGTCTATGGTACGTTTTTCCACACTTCTTGCAATTTTTTGGAAATTTCGAATGAGTTGGAATATTTATTGTTCCGCATACGTGTGCAAATTTTTCTCCAACGATTTTCTATAAGATTGATGTCGGACGTTTGAGCTGGCCATTTTAAAAGCGGAATTTTTTTGTGCGAAAGCCATTGCTTGTTGAGCTTGCATATATTTTTTAATTCGTTATTATGTTAAAACAAATAGTTGCGACCACGATTTTTCCTCTAATAAGACAGCAAATAACTTTGCAAGATATCCTTATAAATTTGCATCATTCATTTGTCCGCTGATTTCAAATAACAGACCGACATTTTTTGAAGCAAGTACTCCCCACAGCATAACGTGTCCTTCGCCATGCTTCATTTTAGAAATAACATCTGTCAAATCATATATTTTGTGTTTAAATCATCGGATCGTCTGCCATCACTTCCAAAAAAGTTTGAAATTCGATTGAATTCACCAGATTTTGTGTTCCTTGTAAAACGCCAGTTGGCGATGTTGAGATTTTTTTACTCACGATTTTTTTTTTAATTCCGACCCTTTCAAAAAGTTCTGTATCACGTTAGCATTTTAACATGGTACACCGAATGATTCAGCAATATTTTCATTCCGTAAATCGCAAAATATTGCAATGGCATTTTTATGCGGGGTATCAACTGTTTTTTCCCTGATAATTTCCTCCACAAAAATGGTCATTTTCCGGGGCCTCCCGGATGTCAAAAAGTTCTGAAGGCCAAGGCCATCTTTATATAATTTTTAAATATCGTTTACAGTCGGTTTTACCGATCGATAGTTTTGCCGCAATATCTCGAGAAAATTGACTCTTTAGCGACAAACTAATCAGTCATTTACGAACACTAATTGTTGAACTTTTCATTTTTGTATTTAAACTGTGCTATTCACTTTGATTCATTCACAAAAATGACCATAAAACACGTTACCGATAGAAAAAAAATAAGGAATAATGAGTGGCTGGAAACTTTTGCACGCACGATTTTCGAATTCTGTCCCTTTCCATGAAGTGTCGTCAGTATCCAATGAAAATGATCACATGGTCAGAGTACATTCACATATTCTTAACATTTGAAACAATTGTGCTTCTTCTTCGCTGAAAGCTTCTGGTAAATAAATCAAAGAAACTAACTGGCCGGAAACTTTTGTCCGCCACTGTATATTTATATATGTATTGCGTTTTTGGCAAAGTACCAGTCTGAAAATGAGTTTGGCATTTTAAGTTGATATTCAGAACATCATATATTCCAAAAGAGATCGTTGCGCAGATTTCGAAAAACGAATAAACGGTGGGATACAGTTGATGAAATCGCTGGTCGACTGTAGTGGTTTTGTTCCAGGGTTTTGTCAAGTCGTGAAACGGGAGTGGTCAAAAACTATCAAAGCCATCAAAGCTAACCAAGAGTAAACGAAAGGATGCAATTCTTTCTCTCCCGATGAGGGATTCTAAAGAAGACGTGAAGAAAAGTGGTAGTCTTTTTTACACGTTAAATTGAAACGTCTTAAATTTAGACACATGCATGATTGAAAAAAGCAGACACTTAAGGGTGTATTCGAAAAAACGCTTTTCCACCTTCAGCAGCTCGAAATTTTCCGATACAATTTCAGACACATTTTTAAAAGTAGAATCATGAAACTTGCTGAGGGGATTCTTGAAGGGACGTATGAGGTGCCGAGTAAAGTCTTTTTACGCTCAATTCATTAGAATTTGATTTATAAGCAATTAACTTCTCTGGAAGACCCTTTTTTTCGTTCCCTTATCTCCCACTTCGGAAAAATCGGTTCAAATTGCCGTTTTTGATTGCTTTTTTTGCAATATTTTGTACATTTGTCAAAGAATTGACCTTTACGGCACCTTGTGCACTTTCTAAATAAGAGAATCTGCGAGTTTCATGTGTTTGAGAGCAAAAGTGAATTCAAAAATAAATCGGAAAACAAGCAGTTTGAATCGAAATACACCCTTAAGGGTGTATTCGAAAAAACGCCTTTCCACCTTCAACAGCTCGAAATTTTCCGATTTAATTTCAAACACACTTTTAAAAGTAGAAGCATGAAACTTGCTGAAGGGATTTTTGAAGAAACGTACAAGGTGCCGTGTTATGTCATTTTACGCTCCATTCATTAGAATTTGATTTATGAGCAATTATCTACTCAGCATGACACTTTTTTTCGTCCCCAAATCTCCCGCTTCGGAAAAATCTGTTCAAAATGCCGTTTTTGATTGCTTTTTTTGCAATATTTTCTGCATTTATCAAAGAATTGACAGTCACGGCACCTTGTGTAGTTTCTAAATAAGAGAATCTGCGAGTCTGATGAGTGTGAGAACAAAAGTGAATTAAAAAATAAATCGGAAAATAAGCAGTTTGAATCGAAATACCCCTTAAGTGTCTGAATCTGAAAATAAAGATATAATAGATGTCTTAATTTAAAATATGTAAATGTCTTTCTATGATCGTGGTGTAAACAAACTGATAATAGTGTCTGAAATATCTGCAAACGTCTTATTTTAAGACACTTCATCGCTTCAATCGTGTCTTAATTTAAAACATTTGGTTTCTTCCGTTTTTCTTACTTAAGGGTGTATTCGAAAAAACGCTTTTCCACCTTCAGCAGCTCGAAATTTTCCGATACAATTTCAGACATATTTTTAAAAGTAGAATCATGAAACTTTCTTAGGGGATTCTTGAAGGGACGTATGAGGTGCTGTGTAAAGTTTTACGTATTGGCTTTTTACGCTCAATTCATTAGAATTTGATTTATAAGCAATTAACTTCTCTGGAAGACCCTTTTTAGGTAGCTTTCATTACAAAAAGTAAAAAGCTACCTATTGCAGCCGTCCGGAGGAAAGCACTTCCGGAAAATTTTGCTATATTTTCACCGATCATGACCCCCAGACCCCAAAACCACCCCCCGTTCAAATGTTGACATATATATATATATATATATATATAATACCATTAAAAGTAGACAAGATTCACCAACGGATTTTATCAATAAAACAATAAACCAAAACGAAGAATTAAATTGAATTATAGTAAACAATATTAACCATTTGAAATTAACCATTGAATATAATAACTTATAGCACATTGAACATGGAAGGAAAAAAAGAATAATATGAATACAATTGAAATTTGTAGAACCAAAGCAGAATCTTCAGGTCCCAAATACTTTGGAACTACAAATGGAGTGTGTGGTTTCATCTTCGTATTTGCCATGAAAAAGCAAAACAATACGAATTTGGGACTACCATCACACAAAAACCAAATTATTAAACAAGGAACAAAGATATTTTACAAAAAGGAGTTGAAAGTAAGTAAAAATAATAGTTATCCATAACAAACAAAAAAGATAAAGCTGAATGGAAATATAATTGAACCGGAAAAAATAATAATCGATATTAACATAAAATTAAATTAATAAAATGATTAAAATTAGAATTAAGAGATAACATTCATATTAACATATAACTTAAAATACATTATTGTTACTTTAATCAGTAACATTTATTGTGACTTTACATGGTAAAAACTCATTATCTTAATATAGGATAATAAATAATAATAATAATAATAATAATAATAATAAAATAAATAAATAAATAATAATAGTAATAATATTATTAATAATAATACCAAAAATTATATCAATAACATTAAAAATAATTTGATATTTAAAATATAGCTATTTAACTATAGATATAACTAGACGAATATCATTATATTGGTGTAAATTAAACAGTTTAAAAATTATGTTAAAATAAATAACCCACTCTCATTTTTTTTTTTTTTTTTTTTTTTTTTTTTTTTTTTTTTTTTGCGATAACTAACGTATTTATGAACCGATTTGAATGAAACTTGGTATGTACATAGTACATACAAATGTCTCGACCGAGTTCGTTGGTCAGCATCACCCGCCATTTTGTTTCAAAATGGCGGCCATTTTAAATTTGTTAAAAAATGTAAAATTTAAAACTAAATGCGAAAAATTAAAAGTTGAAAAATATTTTTCTTTTACGTGTTAAAATTTAAAACAATAATTCCAGAACACTTTTTATTTTGTCTATATCTTAAAAAATGATTGAGTTATAGCACTTTTAATTTTGCTTATGGCTGGCATTTTGAAACGGTCTGATCTGAACAATCCACCATGTTGCTTTAAAATGGCATACACTTCATGATATCGTGGAATTTGGTGACTCTCTAAATAGCTTAAAATAAAACCAGGTTGAATAAAAGATGACTAATTTCTAAAAATTCCTATTAATATTCAGTCTTGACAAAAACTAGTATTCAATCTTATAAAATCACCAATTTTATAAGATTATTTCCACTAATTTGAGTTTAGTATTTTTGAACAATGTAACTTACTTTAAAATAAATAAATAAATATATAAGTATATGAAAGCTACCTCTTCCTCCCGGCATTGCCGGAAGGACTTTTTTCGTTCCCTTATCTCCCATTTCGGAAAAATCGGTTCAAATTGCCGTTTTTGATTGCTTTTTTTGCAATATTTTGTACACTTATCAAAGAATTGACCTTTACGGCACCTTGTGCACTTTCTAAATAAGAGAATCTGCGAGTTTCATGTGTTTGAGAGCAAAAGTTAATTCAAAAAAAAAATCGGAAAATAAGCAGTTTGAATCGAAATACACATTTAATAACGACCAGGAGACACTTTCAGTTGTACATGCGTTTTAGATGTCTTCTTTTCGAACTTAGTATATGCTATAATTGAATCTAAAAAAGTTTGTTTTTATGTATGCAAATGTAAAAAATCGGTTCTTTTTTTTTTTTTTTTTTTTTTTGGTATAATTTTAGTGGAATGTGAAGTTCTGTCATTTTAATCCGTATTCATTTAATTTATTTATTTGGATACATACATCTGACTTGTGTGTTTGACACCAAATATCTCTTACAAGCTGTCTCGATATAAAGGTGTAATTGAGTCTGACACATATGCGTAATGGGTAATTTTCTCATCATTAAAAATTAATATAAAAAGTTAAGTAACATTTAAAATATATATATATACTCCGTAATATTTCACATGGCTTTCTGCAATACAAAATAAATTTAGATAGTACAGTATGTAGACTGTTGTAGTAATAATTTAGTAATTGGAAACCATTTATTTTGTTTAATAGCTTGACTATAAGTCTAAGTTCAGTCTGCTTTTAATCAGCCAATGTAAATAAGAGAAGAAGAAAATCATATAAAGGTCATTCAAGTATTGCGTAAGCAGCAAAAGGGGAGGGGAGTCCAGTCCCTGCTTATTTTTGCTGAGAAAGTGGAGAGGGGGGTCACGAGAATGTTTACATAAGCTTAGACAACGAAGCAATTTTAATTTAACAACAAAAAGCAAAAGAGCATGATTTGGATGACTTGAATAAAAATATGTGGAGTAACAAAGGATTGAAACCGAGGAACATTCTAGCCGGCCATTAAAGCGTAATAATATGTAATGCAGAAATATAAATTCAAAAATCTTGGACACCAAACTAGAAATGTGAATGCCAACATATAATATTCCTATGATTCTTGTTAAAAATTTTAGATGTGTGCCTAAATAAATAAAAGCCTGCTGTATTTATTTATTTATTTTTTTTTTTTTTTTGTTGTTGTTGTTTAGAGCGATAATAATATAGCAAAAGCTATTTTGTATACTATGAATTACTTAATGAAATAAGCAACAATATATTAAATCTATTTTACTTTACTTCGATTACCATAACCCCAACATGTCTATTTATGTAAATTTGATAGATTAATAATGTAATTTATCGCTAACTAATTTTTTATGGGAAGTAACACTAATGTTGGAATGTTTTAAAATATTACGTAAGCAAAGACGGGGGGGGGGGGGGAACTAGCATTTGTTCATTTTTCCTTACAAGGGGGAGAAAGGAAGGTATTCCCCCTTCCTTACTGTACTCTCTTTAAAGTAAGGGGTACAAAATGACTAAAAATATGCTTACGTAATACTTCAACGGCCCCATAAGATGTTTCGAGTGCCTCGAAAATGGCAGCATTTTAGATATTTCAAATGTCTAAAAAATGACGGCTTTTTAAGATGCTTCAAGTGTTTTAAAACTGGCAGTATTTTCGATGCTTCGAATGTCTAAAAAATGGTGGATTTTTAAAGCCATTTCAAGTGTTTTAAAATGGGGTTGATTTTAAAACATTTCAAGTGATTTAAAAATGGCGGCGTTTTAAGATGTTTCCAATGTCTTAACGTCGAATGCAAAAAGATGTTTTTAAAAGACACTTTTTTTTTTCACTTAAAACGTGAGATCCAATTAAGACACCTTTTAAACTGAAATGTTTAAAAATAATTATTTGAGGTTAGAGATATCTTGTTGGTGATAATATTCTAATAGTCTTAGTGATAATATTGTAATAATTTTTAACATTTTTACTTAGTTTTTTCTGTCAAATATTCGTTTAGTTAAATAAATAATGTTAATTGATAATTATGCCTAAAGTCACTGTGAAACAAGGTAACAAACTTCTTGTTATTTTATATATAAACTGAATCACTACACCACACCGTCACAAAGGGTAAATGAACATAATTAATTAAATTGCAATTTTATTTTTGAATTTTTAGCGAAGGATTTTTTTTTAATTTTTAGGTCTGTTTGAAACTTTAAGATAGTTTATAACACATAATGCAAATATTTTAAATGCGAGCGCGTCAAAAAAAAGGGGGGGGGGGAGGCAAGGAGCCCGTTTTTCCAAGTGTAATCTAAATATTTCTATATTTAGATATGCATAGAAAATAAGGAATCACGAAACGATCCAGAATGGAAACGCGGAACAACTACGTTGGCTAAAAAATAGGGATAACTCACGATTACGTGGGAGATTGGTGAACATTACGAGCATTGGGTTGGAGCCCCCTAATCTACTAAAAAATAGTTAAATACAGTGCTTCTGTGATTTTATGTCTATTATATAGCCAACATCTACTTTGAATTCGGTAATCTAAGCTTATACGAATTTGACAACAGTTATGGATATTTGATTAATTGTTAAGAAAGTGTTTTTTTTTCTTTTTTTCCTTCTAATTTGATTTTTGTTAGCTATATTTCATTTCATTCGAGATTTTTTTAGCGACACCGACCAGCAAAGTGGAAGAGGACTACTAGTTTCTAATATAAAATTAAAGATATACTAAAGCAAATTAACGGATCCCTTTAAAACAATGATCCCTTTTATAAATAGCTCATTGAAGCGCTGTATTATCTTGTAAAAGCGAATAAAAGCTAAACAATATAATATCACAATTAATTATTGAGCACACTACATTAAAACTAGAAAAAAAAATTATTGTAGTATAATTTTTTTACATCATGCTCTTTCATCTTTGACGGTAACTGATTTTATCTGACATATTTGAAGCATCAATAACTTTCGAAAACTTTCATCTATAAGAAAAGCCGAATTAAGGATGTAGCCCGCGGCAGCATTAAGTCTTTAAAGAAGTATTTCGGACGTTAAGAAAAAGAAATCTTGATTTAATAGACTGATTAATTTTGTTTGTGCTAATATTATTTTTGCGCTGCATTTCTTTTAAGAGAAAAATTAGGCAAAATATTATTTTTCGGCTTTTATATATATTATTTTATTCTTCTCGCATGAAAGTATTTTTACTTTCTTCTACCTACAGGGTGTATCGACAGAGCGGTCACAAACTATTAGGGAAGATAGAGCACACTTAGACGAAAAATCATAGAGCAATGCATGATCGGAAATGCTTTCCTGCGAGGTAGTGGCGACACAAACACAAGAAGAGAAAGGCACCACATGGTGAGAAAACGTGATTATTATTCTTTAATATCGCAAAAATGATGCGATGGCTTTGGCGTGAAGACACTAGTGCACGAAATTCTCATAGGCATATCGCATACTGTGACTGTGACACGGTTATACTCCCTGTAAGAAAAATCGGTTTTTCAAGGACAAACGTCCTCTTTTCATTTTCCATTCGTTACCATTTAAAAACTTAAGATGATAGCCGAGATGTGGCCAACAAAGGGATGGTGCAAAGTGTTCATTTGTCCTTGAAAATCCAATTTTCCCTACAAGGAGTATAACAGTGATACTGTTAACAGAATTGCGAAATATGGTGAATGCATCGTGGCAACTGTTGAGAAAGTCTGTGATACGTGCAGTATTTTCGAGAACCTTAGATTTTCCATTCGCTAGAAACGTGAGGCCTACATTAAGGCCCGGGGTTGTAAGATCGAACACTTTCTTTGATGATGATGTTTCTTTTTCTCTTATAGTCCGGGAGCCGACCGTCGATTTTCCTATGTATCGAGTACACGGACCGTACATACATCAAAATGTAGGTCTCAATGTGCACATTAAGAATATTACTTCCTACCAGGTCCTATCCTGACGGAACCCAAGGCAGCCGCACTTTTGTGATGTCAATTTTGAGTGTTTACCTATGTATCGAGTACAAGGACCGGACATACATCAAAATGTAGGTCTCAATGTGCACATTAAGAATATCACTGGCTGCCACATGCATCAAAATGTAGATTTCAATGTGCACATTAACAATATCACTGGCTGCCAGGTTCTATCCTGCCGGAACCCGGTGGCAGCGGCACATTTATGACGTCAATTTGTATGTCCGGTCCTTGTACTCGATACATAGGCAAACACTCAAAATTGACGTCATAAATGTACGGCTGCCACAGGGTTCCGGCAGGATAGGACCTGGCAGCCAGTGATATTCTTAATGTGCACATTGAGACCTACATTTTGATGTATGTCTGGTCCTTGTACTCGATACATAGGTAAATACTCAAAATTGACGTCATAAATGTACGGCTGCCACCGGGTTCCGACAGGATAGGACCTGGCAGACAGTGATATTCTTAATGTGCACATTGAGACTTACATTTTGATGTATGTCTGGTCCTTGTACTCGATACATAGGCAAACACTCAAAATTGACGTCATAAGTGTACGGCTGCCACCGTGTTCCGGCAGGATAGGACCTGGCAGCCAGTGATATAAGGAAAAGGCATGTTTACAAACAAACGCTTCCTTCAACCAGTCTACCAGTTACATTTTTGCTTTCGCGATCATTACAGGAATCATCATGGCGACGTTGACCAATCACATAGCAGAGCTTTTAATCGGTGACAAATCAGACCAATTCTAGACCAATCAGATCGCTTTGACTTCTTGGGTCTTTGACTTTTTAAATCTTAAAGACGGGCAAGAAATTACTGTGGATCCACAGTAATTTTGTCCACAGTGACGTCAGCTGCCTTTTCCTTATTCTTAATGTGCACATTGAGACCTACATTTTGATGTATGTCCGGTCCTTGTACACGATACATTGGTAAGCACTCAAAATTGACGTCATAAATGTGCGGCTGCCTCCGGGTTCCGGCAGGATAGGACCTGGCAGCCAGTGATATTCATAATGTGCACATTGAGACCTACATTTTGATGCATGTGGCAGCCAGTTATATTCTTAATGGGCACATTGAGACCTACATTTTGATGTATGTGGCAGCCAGTTATATTCTTAATGTGCACATTGAGACCTACATTTTGATGTATGTGGCAGCCAGTTATATTCTTAATGTGCACATTGAGACCTACATTTTGATGTATGTCCGGTCCTTGTACTCGATACATAGGAAAATCGACGGTCGGCTCCCGGACTATTATCCCTTAGTTTCATAATCTATATTTAAAAACCCTAAGTCATGTGATATCATCAACAGTTTCGGACTGACCGCTTCACTTTTTTTTTATACTACACGTGGCCATTTTGCTAATATTATGTTAGCTTGGCTCAGATGATTAAATCGCCAAATAAGATTCCATCGCCACCATTTCATTTAAAATATAAATCCATCACCAATTTCATTTGAAATAAATGTGTAACAGATATATTTAAAATACATGTTTTTTATCTCTAATAATATAAGGGTAACTAAGACTTCTGACTGCCATAAAATAAAACGGCCTAACTTCTTCGCTTTGCATATATGCCAAACAGCTATTTTTGATGAAAATTATTATTTAAATTATTAAATTTAAATGTGGATATATTATGAGAGAAATTCAGTTGAAATCTATCATCAAAATATCTCATTCCACCAAAATAAACAAACGATGGCGATTCTTTTATCGTGAGCAATTAAGAATATTAAGCACTTAGATAATCATGAGTAAAGCGAGTTTTCCACAGAGCAATTAAAAAGATTTAACCTGTTTGTGATTTTTATAATTGTCAAACCGCCACGCAAAATGCAACTTTGTTCGCGACGTCATTTCTGTAAACCTACGAAATTAACAATAGTTTAGTGCTATTAATAAGGTGGTGTAATGTCATTTTGATTCAAATAATCAGAAGGCTTTTAGAAAAATAGCCTTTTATAAATGTAAACAACACAAATCAAAACATTCGTGTACGTCACTGTGAGAATAAAACTGCGCTTCAGGGAGAAAATTTTATTGAATAAATCACGTGACTCAAAAGCGTTCCGAAACAGACAGAAATCCAGGGGGGTCAATAGATTTCAAGTGGTCCAGAAAATATTTTTTTGGTCGCTCGACCATTTTTAAAAAATCTGAAATTTTTTGTACAACAACCCTAACATGACGGAAGTTCAAAATGACCGTTCTTTTAATTTTACTATTTTTTGTTTGTGCATGGCGGCCATCTTTGTTTCATCGTGTGCAGCGATTTTCTCAGATACTAGGATACACAAAATTGTAAATATCTCGTATTCTATTTTCCCAATTGAAATGGGGTTTGCAGCATTTTGTTCATAATAAAATAGGCTAAATATACAGTGATAGAAAAATTTTGAAAAATATATTTTTACAGGTGAAAGTTTAGCACAAAATGTACTATTTTTTTCAAAATCTATCCGTTTGCAAGAGGAAAATTTTCATGCAAGAGCAACTGTCAACCTTACACAATTTTTTCTACAAATAGGTCAAAAGTACGTGTACTCATACACCAAGTCCCAGATCTGGGAGTTAATTTTTCTTTGCGAAAAAAATTCCGAAATTCGTCAAAAATTTCAAAAATCGCACTTTTTAGGCTTTGATATCTCTGGTGGGGCACGACATAAAAATCTGAAATTTTGGCATGTTATAGTATTGTATAGTAGCATAATGTAAAAAAAATTTCAAGAAGGAGATTTGACTACAAGCTGAGATATGACATGGAAAATATGTGAAAACAATACTGTCAAACTATGTAAACCTACTATGTAATTGTTCAACAAGACTGTCAACTTTGCACAATTTTTCTGCAAATAGGTCAGAAGTGTGTGTACTCATACACCAAGTCCCATATCGGGGAAATAATTTCTCTTTCCGAAAAAAATTCCGAAATTCGTCGAAAATTTCAAAAATCGCACTTTTTAGGCTTTGATATCTCTGGTGGAGCGCCAGATAAAAATCTGAAATTCTGGCCTTTGATAGTATTATGTAGTAGTGTAATGTACAAAAAATTTCAAGGAGATTTGACTACAAGCTGAAATAAGGTGATTAAAGAAATGTTAAGAAATGCTATTACGAGTACATTACGAGAAATGAGATTAGTCTCTTTTATTACAATATTTACCCAGAAAATATCGTTTGTTGAAAACACTTAAATAATAAGCATTTAATTTACAAAATACTATATATGCTCAACAAAGAGCTTAACAATATTTACGAGAGATGTTATGAGTTCGACCAGCTACTGTTGTCAGTCCATCAGGCTGTTCTTTCTAAAAAATTTATTTGAAGCCCCCCAAGTCTTGTCATCCCTTGTTAACTTGAATGAAATTCTCTAGGTTTAATAATTGAAGCCTAGATCTGTTCGAACTGATCGAATTGTAACTCGATCAGTTACAATTCATTGTCTGTAATTTACTTTTCCTGAAATGTGTTCCGAATAAAATTGTTGCAATAGCATTTCTAGTAGATTTGTTCTCTGGACAAATAGTGTATTGGTTTAGCATACATTCTGAATTGTTTAAATCACACAGAAGCATTTGAAAAAGATATTTGTAACTAACATTTAACTTTGTACCATAAATAATTAATTTAAAATTTTGGAGGTATGAACAATTACATAGTATGTTACAATAGTTTGGCAGTATTGTTTTCACATATTGTCCATGTCATATCTCAGCTTGTAGTCAAATCTCCTTCTTGAAATTTTTTGTACATAACACTACTACACAATAATATCAAAGGCCAGAATTTCATATTTTTATCTCGTGCTCCACCAGAAATATCAAAGCCTAAAAAGTGCGATTTTTGAAATTTTCGACGAATTTCGGAGTTTTTTTTCGCAAAGAGAAATCATTTCCCAGATCTGGGACTTGGTGTAAGAGTACACGCACTTTTGCCCTATTTGCAGAAAAGATTGTGCAAGGTTGACAGTCTTGTTGAACAATTACATAATAGGTTTACAATTGTTTGGTAGAATTGTTTTCACATATTTTCCATATCATATCTCAGCTTGTAGTCAAATCTCCTTCTTGAAATTTTTTGTACATAACGCTACTACACGATACTATCATAGGCCAAAATTTCAGATTTTTATCTTGTGCCCCACCAGAGATATCAAAGCCTAAAAAGTGCGATTTTTGAAATTTTTGACGAATTTCGGAATTTTTTTCGCAAAGAGAAATTAACTCCCAGATCTGGGACTTGGTGTATGAGTACACGCACTTTTGAATTATTTGTAGAAAAAATTGTGTAAGGTTGACAGTTTCCCTTGCATGAAAATTTTCCTCTTGCAAACGGATAGATTTTGGAAAAAATCGTAAATTTTGTGCTAAAATTTCACTTGTAAAAAATTATTTTTCAAAAATTTTCTTACACTGTATATTTAGCCTATTTTATTCTGAACAAAATGCTGCAAACCCCATTTCAATTGGGAAAATAGAATACGAGATATTTACAATTTTGTGTATCCTAGTATCTGAGAAAATCGCTGCACACGATGAAACAAAGATGGCCGCCATGCACAAACAAAAAATAGTAGAATTAAAATAACGGTCATTTTGAACTTCCATCATGTTAGGGTTGTTGTACAAAAAATTTCAGATTTTTTAAAAATAGTCGAGCGACCAGTGCTGGACCACTTGAAATGGATTGACCCCAGGGGAAAAGAAAAGCGCACAAATGCTATTGGTTAAAATGAAAAATTTCTTGTGAAGACAGACATAGCAGACTGCTACAGAGTATGCCCCTAGTGACGTAATCACGATTACAAAAAAGACAGTAATTAATACAGATACATAAGAGAGGTCTTGAGTAAATATAAAGTACATATGATGCAAAATTAAAAGTAATACATGCAGTACATTAAGAAAAAGTAATTTGACAAGTAAATATTATGCACACTATATATACAAAATGCTTTATACTTTACACTATATACACAATATAATCTGTTACGAGATAGTGAGGAAAACAAGCTTCACGACCAGATTTGATGGTGGGATGTTTGACAGGAGGAGCATTTATGGGGGTCAAGATGTTTTTGAGGTTAGGAAGATTAAAAATGAATCTGATAATTGATAAGCCGGTTTGATACGATTGATTTAATACAGAGTTTTTCGTTTAAATCGAAGTCAAATGCTTTATTAGGCCTTTCAATCACTCGATGGGGTCCTGTACAAGAGGGTGATAAGGGAGGATTCACTTTATCTGATCTTAAAAATACATGAGAGCTTGTTTGCAATGGGGGATTGACATATATTTTGGGGCTGCCGTGGATTGCAGTGACAACAGGATTTAATTACCTTATTGTTTCAATCTACTCAGTCACATAGGTAAGAATAAGTGGTTGATTTACAGTCTCACTGTTAATGAGATCACAGGGTTGTCTGATATTTTTGCTATAGACAAATTGAGCACAGGTTGCTTCGATGTCGTTTTTAAGAGCTGTGCATACACCAAGTAAGCCAATGGGAGGGGATTCAGTCTATTGCGTTTGATTGGTGAAAGTCCAATAAATTCAATGTGAATGCGGGCAAAACGAGCATGAGATTTAGAGAATGTGCCAATTGATGATTTAGTGTGCCAAAAGACTAACTTTTTGATATTCCGTACAGCAGCGAACCATAGATTTTATGTCCTTACGCATGCCAGTCCATAGAAATCGTTTGGAAATAAAATCCAATGAAGCTGAGATACCTTGATGCGAGAAATAATGTAATGTGGGAAAAACGGATTGTCGCATACATTTAGGAACATATGGTCGTATTTCTGCGTAAGTTTAAGTTGATTTAATACATTTACAACCACACACATTAATTTTGGTGCCATTAGCAGCACGAAAAGTTTGGAGAACAGACTTAATTTTGTCACTTTTTATTCGCGGTTACGAGGGACGCATCCGAATCAGAATCAATAAGAAAACATCAGCTTCGAGAGCAGAACCTCCTAGTCACTGGTGATGCACATAGAGGAAAAAGGTGATTCAAACGCTTAGCGAGTTTTAAATAATAATTTACTGAAGCCTTGAATTAGAAGGCAAACATTAATACTAACCCGAAATGGAAGAAAATTAATTCTCATTTCAATGCAATCATGGAAAATTATACTACAATTGTATCTCTAATATCAATTATATCTTTCCAGTAAAAACACGGACGTGTGTGCTCAAATGTATAAATATGCGTACTCATATATATATATATATTAAATATAAAAATATAATACTTCTAACAGTAGCATTTATTTTTTTTTTCTAAATATATAATGAATTATATAGTATAATATATGTTCTCCTAATTTTTATAATTATTGTTACAACTTTATTTTATTATCTATGTAATTTATACTATGACCATAACCTTGACTGTTAGTAAGTCACATGTAGTTTCTATCTGATTGCACTACAATTGTTGCTAGGATTTGGGTAGGTAAATATTTTAGTATATATATCCTTTTTTTAAGGAATATTATAATATTGTTATTTTGTCATATTGATTTTATTTTCTTCAATGAGTATCTTTCTACTAATTTGTCATCTGAATAGCTTCCAGCCAGTCGTGTGTATTGTGAGTCGAATTCTTAGCTTTCAGCACAACTCATAACAAAAACTGGTTGGATGTTTTTGTTTTTTTGTTAAACTATACACCCCTGAAGAAGTAGTTTAATAGAAAAGCCTTCTACTGTCTTTTTTTATCCATTTACCTTTCATTATTTTGGTGATCTGCCTTCGATTTCACTTCAAACTTCAACTGTTTTCAATAAGATGATTGTAAAAATGCTGGTTTCATTGGTTTATTGTATGGTAATAAATGAATTACTCTGGTTATATAATGTCCATTTGTCCATATAATTCGTAGTAATTTAGTAATCTGCCTTCTATTTCTCTTCAAACTTCAACTGTTTTTAATAATATGATTGTACAAATACTGATGGTTTCATTGGTTTATTTAATGGTATTGTCTGAATAACTTTGGTTGCATTTATAAAAGTGTGTATATATATATATATATATTATATATATATATATATTATATATATATATATATATATATATATATATATATATATTATATATATATATATATATATATATATATATATAATACCATTAAAAGTAGACAAGATTCACCAATGGATTTTATCAATAAAAGAATTAAATTGAATTATAGGAAACAATATTAACCATTTGAAATTAACCATTGAATTTAATAGCTTATAGTACATTGAACATGGAAGGAAAAAAAGAATAATATGAATACAAATGAAATTTGTAGAACCAAAGCAGAATCTTCAGGTCCCATATAAATACTTTTATAAATACATCCAAAGTTGTTCAGACAATGCCATTAAATAAACCAATGAAACCAGTATTTTTACAGTCATATTATCGAAAACAGTTGAAGTTTGAAGTGAAATTGAAGGCAGATTACCAAATTACTAAAAAATATATGGATAAATGGACATTATATAACCAGAGTAATTCATATATTACCATACAATAAACCAATGAAACCAGTATTTTTACAGTCATCTTATTGAAAACAGTTGAAGTTTGAAGTGAAATAGAAGGCATATTACCAAAATAATGAAAGGTAAATGGATAAAAGGACAGTAGAAGCCTTTTTTATTAAACTACTCATCAGGAGTGCATAGTTTAACAAAAAAGCAAAAACATCCAACCAGTTTCTGTTATGAGTCGTGCTAAAAGCTAAGAATTCGACTCACAATGCACCCGACTGGCTGGAAGCTATTTACTATTACAAATATATATATATATATATAATACAGAAAATATTTTACGCCTTTTATGCAAATGTGGTTTAACTTGAATTCATCTCGCAAGAGTCTATTCAAAACCGACTTAAATCCAAACTAAATAAAGGCAACCCAACAAGCGATACTAAACGGAAAAAAATAGTGTCAACACGACCTGACTCGAACAGCGTATACAATAAACGATGCCACTCGCGCAACAAACGAAACCGTGGCCCTTCAATGATACCCGGAATGATAGCGGACCTGATTACGAAAGATTTCATAAAAAACTTTTTAAGAACTATATTTAGTAATATCGATCAGCTAGATACGAATGTTGGGGAAGTTTAATAGAGCTCTGCTCATCATGTGATATTTAATACAGGAACATTTAAAAGTTTACATAACTGTATGAAATGTAAATAGAAAAAATTTTTAAATGTCCCGATAGCTTCTCTATAGCAATAGCAAATAATTGTTCGTGGCGCTATTTTTCACATCTGTATAAATCGGACGACCACGGTGGCTTCGACCTTACTGACTGTCTACCGATATTACCGGGCGAAGTCGAGTTACCCATCCCGATGAGGCCTTTTTCTGGAATCCGCTTTCGGAAATTTCTGATATATTTATGAATTCATTTTCTTTCATAAATATGTAAAATATGCTGATTTTCTTTTTCACACCTAAAGAAATTGAGCAGCGTTTTAATTTCGCCTCTTCAAAATTCAAGGGGTTTCTCCAAAAGGTAATCAAATTTAGAATAACTATAATCCAAAAAAGATCGCCTATAAGGAAAAATTATTATAACTCAGAATGTAACGTACTTTCAGCAAAATTAAAAACGTTTTTCACTTCTTTGGTATTCCAGTACTGATATCCGTAAACATCATGCATTTATGTATGAAAATGGCCGTGTAAAAAAAATTCGAATTGCTAAAAAGTGATTTTTAGGCAAATTTGAAATAAATGATGTGAATAACACCTAAACTAGGGGTGCACAACCTGTGGCTCGCGGGCCAAACTGATACCAGTAATTTTATGCAGATTAACTTTCCTTATAATAATGGCAGAAACTTTGCTATGAAAGAAAACAAACGTCACTTTTCAAATATTCTGGTGGCAAACGATTTTCTGGCAAAAAGGTTGTGCATCCCTAACCTAAACAATTTACGCTTAAAAATATTTTATCAAACTAAAAATCGAATCATATTTCTGATAATAAATTAAATAAATATTTAACCCAATTAGCAACTAATTTACCGACCATGAGCCCTTTTGCAAACAATCTACTTTAAGAACTAACCCAAAATTCCAGGCGTTGTGCTATCTTGTAAAAGTGAATAAAAGCTAATAATCTAATATCACAATCAATTATTGAACACGCTACATTAAAGTTACAAAAACATTTTTTTTATTAAATATTTTTTATACAATGCTCTTTGATCTTTGTCGATAACTGATTTTATCTGACATATTTGATGCATCAAGAGCTTTCAAAAACTTTCATCTAAAAGAAAAAGCCGAATTAAGGTTGTAGCCTGCGGCATCATTTAATCTTTAGGTGGGTAAATCGGAAGCCAAGAAGATTTTTTCAACTGAATAGATTGATTAATTTTGTTAGTATTGGTAGTAATTTAATGCTGTATTTCGTTCATAAATATTTTAGAAAAAAGTTACTTTCTCTGTAAGCGCATTATTTATCTAAAAAATTATGAGCTTATACATTTTTTAAGAGCTTTTGTTGTTTTTATTTATGCTGCATGAATCTATTTGGTAGTAATTCATATTATTTTTCATTATCAGAAAGATAATTATGTGTTAATAATTGAATATGTGCTTATTTCTTTTAGAACTATTAAGTTTCTTTCACGAATCAATATACTTACACAATTACATTTTTCTTATATTGAGTAACATATACTTCTTTCATTCAGTTTCTTATATTTCTAGTTCTCTAGGAATTTATTGCATCGAAAATTATTTCATCTTTACAAGAAGAAAGTACTGGATTTGTGGAAAATTTCGATTTCCAGTTTTGGATGATTTACACGCTTTAGAATATCATGAATACGATTTTATGGTTTTTAGAAAATGTTTGTCTGTCATTCTATCTATAAATCTATCACTCTGTGAGACAAAAGTTTTGTGAGCGCTTACCTCAAAAACTAATGCACGGAATTTAGTTAGAACTTGATATAAACTAGAGCTAACTAATTTTTAGTGTATATTGCCCAACAGGTCCCACTGTTGTGCTACATTATTCACGATACCTGCAATAGCTCAATTTTAAGAACTAATGCACGGATTTTTATAAAACTTCAGATTCAGTTAGTCTCCAGTTACTTGCTGATGGAAATCGCTGAGCAGCTGACATTGCCGTGCTGCATTATTCATGATTATCAAAATAGCTCTATCTCCAGAATTAATTCATGAATTTTCATCAAACTTCAGATTCAGCTAGTCCCTGACGTATATTAATGCTGTTTAGTTTTTAATGTCAATCGTCCAACAGACGACGCCGTTATGCTACATTTTTCACTATTTTGCAATAGCTCTATTTCAAAAATGGATTTTCATAAAATTTCCAATTCAATTAGTTCCTGATAAAAATTGGTCCTCATTAGTTTTTTGGTGTACATCGTTCAACAGGTGGCGTTGTTATGCAGAAATTTTTAAGACTTCCTCAATAGCTCTTTCTCAGAAACTAATGCATGTATTTTCAACAAACTTCAGATTCAGTTAAAAATTGACATAAATTGCTGATTAGATTTTGGTGAAAATCACCTACCATCCCTAACTGCTATGCTGCATTTTTCATGAAATATTAACATGTATGAGAAAGAAGAAAGTTTGGGGATAGACACATCTGACTAGTTTTTGATTTATTTTTACAGTAAAATATAGCGTAAAATATTTTATTGATTTCAATTGTTATTTTTTTTTTTAATTGTACGAACATTTAATTTTGATGCAAAAGATGAAAATAGCTTTTTTGCATGCTATTGTTATTTTGAAAAATAATTTATAGTCATCTTTAATTGGCAACAAATTTTCCAAATTTTCCAAAAAGTTGGCTGCATTTGTGACAGAATTTCGCCAGATAGTTTATTGAATTTTTTTAGGAATCAAACCACTGCGTTTTTATGGAATCGAATTATCAAGAAAGATCCAAATTTTTTGAAATTAAGTCACAAACTTTTTTCAATAAAGCAAAAATAAAAGTAAGATTGATAATATAATATTACAGATATTATTAGGGAGTACATGTTAAACGCAATATTAAAACATTGCATTTTTTGTTGGATAATAAGTTATTATTTTCAACTCTTTTTACTTTTCTAAACTTCTTTTACGCTTAACTTCTGACACAAATAAACGGAATGGTTAGAAAAAACTCTGCTGTGGCAAAAAAGTAACAAATTTTGATAACATCTAATTGTCTTTAATTAAAATTCATGCAGCTAGTAAAAAATACATGAACATTTTGCCCACTAAATTTTGTGAATTGTTTTACCAAATGCATGCATTTTAAATCTAAAATGCTCTAAATAAATTCCAAAATTCTGAACTGCATCTAAGCCAATCTTAAGTTACCATTCAACTAGTTAATTCAGACATGAATTAAATTCATTCCTTTTCTGATTATACTAATGAACTCATACATGTGTGAAATTATAATAATTCTTCGATTCTTTCAGGGCTACGTTCTAGATTCGCATAGAGTCGAGTCATTGAACGAATGTCATTCCAAAATGCAAAATTTAAAATGAATTCCTCCATTGAGGGATAAAAGAACAAAAGCATCTACAAAATGTGTGCAAGAGGAGCATCTGCTTTGCGTAGGTTTAGTACATCAGAACAATTCCTTTCACTTCCAAATATTTGATAATAATCGTTTGAAAGGGGGAGGGTCGTTGCAAAACAAAAGTTTTGAACACAAACTGGAATCCTCAACAAAAGGATTTAGGCTGGTGCATCAGAATTTGGTTGACTGAACAGTAATTAATAAAATAATTACTTGGAAGTTTAATAGAAAAAAATAAAATAATATTTTGCATTTTAATATGTATTTATTAAGTTAGAATATAAACAATTTTTAACATTCTCTATGCTTTGATTCAAATAAAACTTTATGTAATTAAGAAGATATCAAATTGATTACTCAAAATTACAACTCAATTAAGAAGGTGAAACGTTAGCTGATCTGATCCTATATTTGTTGAAAGGGCATACATTACTCTTTTATACATTTGGATTCATAGATTTCATAAACTTATTTTCTCGAAAAATGCATATCATATATTTTTTATTCACATTTCTCTCTGTCTCTCTCTACACACCCAAACTATATATCGTGCGCGTGTTTAAAAAATAATTAAAAGTAATATTTAAAAACAAATAGTATGTTGAAACAGCGTAATTTTTCGGATTTTTTTTTTTTTTTCTTTGTCAAAAAATATACAGTCGATATTGAATAGCATAAATACTTTACTTACCAAATTTTGTTCATAATTTTTAAATTAATTTTAATCTATGCATTTCTTCACCTGAAATACTCAAAAGAAATACCATAGTTTTCGATCTACAAATAAATTTTTATGAACATTCTTAATCGTATCAATTAGTGAAATCTCGAACTCCCTACACTAATATTAAACCTTGTGGAATTCAGTCTTTCTTTCTTTCTTTTTTTTTTTTTTTTTTTTTTTTTTTTTTTTTTTTTTTTTTAATATTTCCCCAAGAAATTAATATTTTGAATTTCCTTTTTCCATGTTATACTTTTTAAAGAATGTCACTCTTATTATATTTTTTAATATGTACTTACTTGTATCTGAAGCATTATATCGTACCCGTTAGCTCCTCTAAGATTTTTACACATAATATATGAAATTAAATATATGTTTTAGAAATATTTTGAAAACTGCTATTAGTTCTATACCTATAATAATCAATAAGAATACACAGGAAAAGATGTTAAAAATATTAATTTAAAAAACCCCAGTATTACACTATTTTAAAAACATAAATGCATTTCATGCTTATAAGTTTAAGATAAACGAGGGAAATTTGAGATTTCATCGAACATTAAACTAAATGCCATTCAATATAATTAAGTCTGGCATGAATTACATCTCATTCTGATTCTGTTTATGCTGAATTTTTCATATATGCAGGAAACTTAAATATCATTCAAACTTTAGTCAGTATGAATTACATCTCATTACGATTTTGATTATATTGAATTTTTTGTACGTGCAGTAAATTTAAATGTCATTCAAAAGAGTAAGTCAGGTATAAATTACTACATTACGTTCATTTCTCATTAGATTGATTTTTTCGTACATGCTGGAAATTTAATATCGTTCCACATGATGAATTATACATTTCATTCCGATTCTGATTATACTGAAATTTTCATTACATGCATGAAATTTAACTATCATTCCACAGATTAAGTCAGGTATTGAATTATACCTAATTCCCATTCTGTTTATGCTGAATTTCTTGTACAGGCAGGAAATTTAAATACCATTCCTCAGATTAAAACAGGTATGACTTATATCTCGTTCTCATTAGAATAAAAGTTTCGTACATGCAGAAAATTTAATAACGTCCCACATAATGAATTGTATTTCATTTCGATTTTGATTGTACAGAAATTTCCATAAATGCACTAAATTTAAATATCATTCCATAGCTTAGGTCAAGTACTGAATTACACTTCATTCCAACTCTGTTTACAATGAATTTTCATAGATGCAAGAAATTTAAATATCATTCAACAGATTAAGCCAGGCATGATACATAAATAACATGTCATTCTGATTTTCATTATATTGAATTTTTCGTACATGAAAGAAATTAAAATAACCCTTGTATTCTTACAGGACTACGTCCACTCATTGCAAGGAATTGACCCCAAGCATTTCTGACGCCAAAGAACGTCACAGTGGAATATAGCTACTCAGCTTCTCGATTTATCCCACAAGCTTTCACCAAAAACTAATCAAATAACGCAATTATTGTGGAAAACATTACGAACCCTGTGCGAGTGGTGAACTGTTGAACGAGTTATAGAATTTTCAAGGAATTACTTCAGCAAAGTATAACAAATTCGCCCCAAGCACCTTTTGCAGAATGTTTTGTCTTTCATCACCAGTTTTATAAAATGGAAATTTTAGTACAATATAAAAAAATCGCCTTTAAATATGGTAAAATCTACAATTAAGAGAAAAATTGGTGGAAATAATCAAGGATTCAGAGCACCTTATGCATCACATATACGTATCGCTCGTCTTGAAGGTACTACATATACAGGGTGAGTCATAAATATCGAAACAATAGGCTATCTCCTTAAATATTGCCCCTAGACCCATACTTCCAATTGCAAAGTTTCATCAAAAAAGGTAAATTTTTTGATAAGATAAGTTGCAACTCCATGGGGGGTCTATTTAAAAAAATACGAAAATTAAATTTTTATACGGCCCCCAGAGGATAAAACTTCCAATTAGAAAAATTTTCCTTATCCATTCCTGAATCGAACAAAAAAAATTTTAACTTGATATCTGCAAATCCCTGAAAGATAGTAAAATCCAAAATTTTCCAAAATTCGTGACTTACACCACTTAAGCATACCTCTGAGCGCAGCGATATCAGCTCATTTGAAATACAATTTAGGGATTGACCATTAATTTACGCATTATTAAATGTCGATCCAAGATAATACTTTAACTTTTAGATATAAAATAAAAGCGTATAGGTTTTGGCTTTAAACTTCCTTGAACTATGCTAGATGTCTGCAATAACTCGAGCTTGGCGCCAGGCTCGTAAATGGCACGACCCATTGCCGGACCGTCTTATTAAACACTTATTAAAAGTGTTATTAAATTAAGTGATATTAATTAAACTCTCATTAAACGTGTCTTTAAAACTTATTGCCGCAGGCAATAAGTTTAGTAAAAACAGTAATAGCGTTAATGACACTTCTATTAACTGAGTTATATGATATATATTATAATGTTAATGCATATTTTAATGAATTACACAGAAATATTTCCAAAAATCTAGTTTTTACTATTCAGCTTCAAAATTTATGTGGTTTTAAACCTATTTTTACTTTTTTCTATCTTTACAAGAGAAAAGTATTGGATTCATGAAAATTTTGAATTCCGGTTTTCGACGGATTCACACGTTTTAGGGCTCAGAGATACCGAAAAACATTTTTTTTTACAAAATGTCTGTCTGTGAGTCACTGCTCCTGTATCTCTGTATATGGCATAAATTTTGTGAGCGCGCTATCTCAAGAGCTAATCCACGGAATTTAATAAAAAATTACATTTACTTATTCCTTGATATAAATTAGTGCTGATTAGTTTTTGATGTGAATCGCTTAACAGGCTACCCTACTGTACAGGATTTCCCCGATAGCTGTATCTCCAGAATTAATGCAAGGAATATCATCAATCTTCAGATTCAGTTAGTCCTTGACATGAATTGATGTTGTTTATATTTTGTTGTACATAGCTCCACGTGTGGCGCTGAAACACTGAATTTGTTACGATTTCTGCAATAGCTCTACCTTAAGAACTAATGCAGGAATTTTCATAAAAAGTCAGATTCAGTTATTTCTTGACATGAATTGGTTTTGTTTACGTTTTTGTTTCAATCATCTTTCGGGTGGCGCTGTTATAATGAATTTTGTATAATTTACAAGGTTTCAGTGATATCAAATACTAATGTACGGAATTTCGTATCCTTAGAGTCCTCGATAGCTACATCTGTGTTGTTTATTTATTCCAAACGACTTTTAAAAAACAAAAATATTTATTCGAATGTTAAAGTCTAAGAGTATAACGTTTCTGTTTCGTATTTTTTTTATGCTAAGTTCCCACTAATATTTCGTTATAAGTATATTTAATTGATCAAGATTTAATGCATTCGGACCAAACATCTTTTAAGAAATTTAATTGAATAATTTCAACTTAAAAAGTTTAAATTAAATATGCCAAAGATTCATTAAACACCTGTTCTTGTTTTAAAGTAAATAATTGATTCACAAGTTGAACAAAATTTAAAATGTATTTGTAGTTGAACTGTAAACTGCATGTTAAACTCTAAAAAGGGAAAAAAAACAGCGACCTTTGAGACCGCTTATAGCGGTTAACACCTTAAGAATTTTTTTTTTTTTTTTTTTTTTTTTTTTTTTTTTTTTTTTATGCCGGCCAATTATCTACAATAGGGATATAGGCCGTGAGGGGAAGGGTGCCCTCCGTGAGGGTCTTTTTAAGGGAACCTAACCCGTATTTACGCAAAGAAATCCAAGGTTCGAAGAAAACCACGGAAAACTTCGAACGGTTAGGCCGACGGTCGCGATTGGGTTTTAACCCAGCTCCTACCGTCTATCAGTTTGGAGGCCCGTAATTAGAGGTACCTTTTACGCATCGTGTAATATCAATTTTAACAAGAAAAAAATGAAGTTGACAGGGATAAAACAATGAAAAAAAATTGAAATCGGCGTGATAAAAAAAAAATCAGGTTTAAATCAACTGACGCATTTAAATAGTAATTAAAGAAGGCAAGAATGGCAAAACTTAAACAAAATCTGAAATCGAAACTATACAAGAGGGAAGAAACTTTTAAAAAGCATTTAAACGTTAAAAGCCCATCTTTGTTTAAAACTAAATGCACTTTTCTGCATCAGATGTTTTTATTTCAGTATTTCTCATTTTTAAACTGACATAAATCAATAACCTTCGATTACGGTAATAGTTCCACGAATTCAATAGTTTTTTAACACCTAAAAAAAATGCCTAACACGCCGAAAGAAGTTTTCACCTCAGAAAATTTACTTTTAAAAATATGATTTGTTTACAAAAAATTGCATTTTTTTTAAATTGCTATTTTAAATAGTTTTATTTTTTTTTAAATATTATTTAAAATGCTGAATCAAAATTGAAAATTAGACATTTTTATTTAATCAAACGAAAAAAATTCATCGCGACAAATAATATTTTGAGTTATGACAATTTACTCTAAATTTTCTGAAAAAAAAATATTTTATTAAGAAAGCTTATGATGTGATAATGCTTACAAATTATGTGGTTAACCATCACAAAATATTCCAAATTCGAACTCTAAATAAATAAAATAAATGTTTCCTGGACAACTTACAGCAAGATTGTTTCTTCAGTTACACGCATTTCAATTTGTGTCTGATCCCTTGAAACCTCACGATTTATTAAAATTGTCATAACTCTCTGAATTTTGAAGATATCAAGATGAAATTTTTTTTGTTCAATTCAGGAATGGATAAGAAAAACTTTTCTAATTGGAAGTTTTATCCTCTGGGGACCGTATAAAAACTTAATTTTCGTATTTTTTAAAATAGACCCCCCCCCCCCCATGGAGTTACAACTTATCTTATCAAAAAATTTACTTTTTTTGATGAAACTTTGCAATTGGAAGTATGGGTCTAGGGGCAATATTTAAGGAGATAGCCTATCGATATTTATGACTCACCCTGTATACAGCTAAAAGCATATGCAAAAATTTCTCTGGTAAGATAGTTCGTTCTGCCGATGTTAAGAACAATTCTTTCCGCTTTCAAACATTATTTAAGGCTATTCTCAACTGCTCTGCTAAACAAGAGTTTTTTATTAAAAATAGTTCTCTTCTACAGTGTATGCCGGGCAATATATTGGGAATCTCTATATTTGGAAAGCCCGATATAATCCAGAAATAACAATAATAATTCTTTTTATCGATTTAAAATTAACTACAATGGTTTAATTTCACTTCAAACAGTCTAAAAAAGAAAGCCGGAGTCTAAGTCGATTCGTTTTTTAGCGACTCTGACTCCCGCTTTTTTGCTCAGATATGGGCCCGACTCTGACTCCGCAGCCCTGATCAAAAACTAATTCTAAGACCTTTCGTACTTTACCCCAGTCATCAGTGAGCGTTTTGTATGTGCATAGTAAAAGGGATGTTAACATCAAAAATAAAATGTATAATAATAAACTGTAAAAAAAAAAAAAAAAAAAAAAAAAAAAAAAGTATTTTTATAGATGTTAAGTTACACAAATCTGTGTTCTTATTAAAATTTTATCTGTACACTTTGCAAAACAATTGGGTAAGTGTGGTCGCAGATCGCACAGAGAGTTTCGTTTAATATTTCTTTCAAAACAACTTATACTTTAATTAATAAATCCAAATTGATAATTTAAAATTAATAATTTTTTACACAGATGGTAGCACCAACAAATTTAATTTGAAATAATTATAAAAGAAAGTTATTTATTTTAATCAAATTAAAAATGTTCAAATCAAAATATTTAAATAATAACCAAAATTTCGAATTTTTTGAAAATCCGAAATTAAAAAAATAGTGGAGATATAAATAAAATTTTAAATTTCTAAACACGAAAAAAATATAAATTATAATAATAATAATAATAATAAAAGAAATTTAAAATGCTGAATCATTAATAAATCGCAATAGTTTTTAAAATAGAAAGAAAATTGAATTCCAAAAAATATAATGAATGTCAGTGATTATTTATCACAGCATAATAAACCCTTAAATTGGCAAAAAAAAATACAATATTTCTTTTAATTAAATCCATCGTAACATGAAAATTTCAACCTTAAGCAACAGGGGTTGAACTCGGAACCTTCAGCTTCCAATAGCGAGACTCCAACTTCTGACGTCTACACAAAATATGTTCAAATTAAAGTTCTCTTTTTAAATTTAAATCGCAAAAATGAATGGACGACTTTGAAAAAATTAATTCATAGACTTTTTCAAAATTTTATGATTTGTCATATGACACGAGGTATTTAGCAGTAAGTAAACAAAATTTGAAGTCTCATAGATCTATAAAATTATACAACTGCAGTAATCTATAACTTTTCTAATATATATACTAAAATTACAGTAATCTTACTAAATTTTTATCTGTAACCCCGCGTTGCAGTTACATAAATAGTTCTAGACATCCAAGTTACCTGAAAAATTCTTAATTACCTTTCAGATTTTTTGATTTACACTGTAAACATGCGTCTGTTACATGAATGTTTCTTGTTGCCGTTAGATAAAAAATTCTAGGAATCCCAATTTTCAATAACTTTACATATTTTATTTTACAGTGTACTTAAAATAAAATTATAACGGAAATTCAGTAATGTCAAATGTGGGCAATAAATCCCATCCTATGATATCTCACTCATCCTTGTACGCTCTATGTTAATTAAATTCAATATGTGATGTCATGTGGGAAGTAAACAAATCGGAATTTTCACGTCAAGCGTAGCAAATGGCTTGCAATCTTACTATAACGAAGTTTTTAAAATATTTAGATCTTGGTGTAATAATAATATACAGTATTTCGGATGCAGTATAATAGACGAAATCTTTTGTGTGTCCCTGCAAATACTATCTGCTTTATTTATCTATATACAGGAAGTAGCTTGTAGTAAACCTCAGCAACGTATATCAGTTTAATAAAATGTGAAATATTTTATTGTAATTCAAATGTGCCTCAAACAATTTTTCCTGATATACCATTATATGTAATGGAATACTTTTATGTAACCCTGTAAATTAATGACGAATATTCTTTGAACAACAGATTTTACAAAATAAATACTTTAGTATATACTTCATGCATGCATATAAATTATATTATGCTCGAAATAATGTAACATCACTAGCATCATCATGCACTTGAAACAATGTTTTTCCATTGGCCATAATGTAACGGAATACTTTTGATTGTTCCTGTTATTAAACTGTGTATCCGATTTTCATAAAATTTTAAACGAAGCGACAAAATTATGCAACAATCATATATTTTAAATTTCAAACGATTCTGTTGGGTAGTTTTTCCACTGTATATGCGGACAGACGGACAGAAAAAGGATTGAACGGCGAATATAGGTGCTACGTATTTACATAATTATGAACGCCCCTAAAAAGACAAACACAAAAGATAAACTTCAACCAATATATTTTCCATACTAGTGGATGAAAATTTGATTTTATGAAAAGTAACTGTTAAATAATTATTTACAAACTATAATTCAATTATTATTTTTTTATTGCTATCTCTAGAAATTTACCCATAGTAAAGACGATTATGTAAAAATAATATTTAAAATACAGAGAACCAGAGAGCTCTGTCCCTAGCGAGCTACGCCCGCCAATCCCATTTAGACCTCAAAAACATGAATGCGACTTTTCTTTAAAAATTTTACCAAAGTACGGAAAATTGAATGATACTGTCACGAATTGCGACAATTTTCTTTAATCGGATTGTCATGCTTTTCCGTTTAAATGGGGCCTTTTTCTATTACCATGGTTTCCTCCAACGCCGTCGCGATAGCTGACGGTTGCTTTTGGAATTGACCATTGATTTGTCTTTTGAATTAAAATTAGTTACATATATGCATTTATGATGCATATATTTGTTCCATGCATAGAAACAAATTTGTTAGACGTGCTACTTTTACACCATATGATTCCCAGTGTGACATTAAATTAATATTGTCCATAAATAAATCGTTTTAAATGCAAAGTTTTAATTTGTGGTCTAATTTTTACATTAAATTTGGTGTGCGTGAAATAATTTAGATACTTTAAAGTAATTTTCCCTTGAAATTTACGGGTAAATATATAATTCAATCATGTTATTGAGATGTTAATTTGTTTTAATTTTAATAGCATTGCTGCGAATGCAAAAGATTAAAGAAAAATAACGCCATTTCTTTATTATTGATGTCATTTTCTTATTAAAGTTTTTTTTAAAAAATAGTACGATTTTTTTTTTCTTTTTGTAGTTACTTGTGCGATTATTTCATATATTCGTTTCGGATATCTGAATAGTTGCAAAGAAAATTTAATAACTTTCAAAACTTTTAAATGCAGATTATTAAGAAATATTATTGAAATATTAATTTATTTTAAATTTTAATTTCATTTCTTTAATAGCTCCAACAAAAATTTTTATTGCTAATGATATCATCTTCTCATTATTGATTTCATCTTCTCTTTAAAATTGAAAAGAAAACCATGCAGGAAATTTTATCTTCCTTGAATATTTATTATTTCATATGTTTGTTTCACATATTTAAATTCGTACTTCAATAAATTCGCTTATAGTCCGGGAGCCGACCGTCGATTTACCTATGTATCGAGTAAAAGGACCGGACATACATCAAAATGTAGGTCTCAATGTGCACATTAAGAATATCACTGTCTGTCAGGTCCTATCTTGCCGGAACGCAAGGCAGCCGCACTTTTATGACGTCAATTTTGAGTGTTTACCTATGTATCGAGTACAAGGACCAGACATATATCAAAACGTAGGTCTCAATGTGCACATTAAGAATATAACTGGCTGCCACAAACATCAAAATGTAGGTTTCAATGTGCACATTAAGAATATCACTGGCTGCCAGGTCCTATCCTGCAGAACCCGGTGGCAGCCACACTTTTATGACGTCAATTTTGAGTGTCTGCCTATTAATCGAGTACAAGGACCCGACATACATCAAAATGTAGGTCTCAATGTACACATTAAGAATATCACTGGCAGCCAGGTGCTATCCTGCCGGAACCCGGTGGCAGCCGCGCATTTATGACGTCAACTTTGAGTTTTTGCCTATGTATCGAGTACAAGGACCGGACATACATCAAAATGAAGGTCTCAATGTGTACATTAAGAATATCACTCTCTGCCAGGTCCTATCTTGCCGGAATCCGGTGGTAGAAGCACTTTTATGACGTTATTTTTGAGTGTTTGCGTATGTAACGAGTACAAGGACCGGACATACATTGAAATGTAGGTTCAATGCGCATATTAATAATATCACTGTCTGCCAGGTGCGATAGATAGGTAAACACTCAAAATTGACGAAAAAAATGAGTCTGCCACCTAGTTCCGGCAGAATTAAACATGGCAGACCATGATATCATTAATGTGCACTTTTAAACCTTCATATTTATTTATATATGGTCCTTAAATTCGACACATAGGTAGACATTCAAAATTGATGTCATAAAAGTGTTGCTGTCACCTGATTCCGGTAAAATTGGACAAAGTAGACCCTTATATTATTAATATGCATTTTCAAACCTACATTTTGATGTATGTTCGGACCTTGTACTCGATACAATAGCAGACACTCAAAATTGACGTCATAAAAGTGTGGCTGCCACCGGGTTCCGGCAGGATAGGATCTGGCAGCCAGTGATATTCTTAATGTGCACATTGAAACCTACATTTTGAAGTATGTCTGGTCCTTTTACTCGATACACAGGTAAACACTCAAACTTGACGTCATAAATGTGCGGCTGCCACCGGGTTCCGGCAGGATAGGACCTGGCAGCGAGGGATATTCTTAATGTGCACATTGAAACCTACATTTTGATGTTTGTGGCAGCCAGTTATATTCTTAATGTGCACATTGAGACACACGTTTTGATGTATGTCTGGTCCTTGTACTCGATACATAGGTAAACACTGAAAACTGACGTCATAAAAGTGCGGCTGCCTTGCGTTCCAGCAGAATAGAAGCTGGCAGACAGTGATATTCTTAATGTGCACATTGAGACCTACATTTTGATGTATGTCCGGTCCTTTTACTCGATACATACGTAAATCGACAATCGGCTCCCGGACTATTATCGTCAGATGCGAAATGGCTTAGGATACGAAAGAGTGTTTTCACGTGACGTCACAATACGCTGCAAATTCTTTTCGTATCTTGCGGGAATACAGGTTTAAGTTTTTTAAAAAATGACAAATTGATATCAATAAGTAATAATTCCTATATTCACTTCCCTTTTGCTGTTCTTTGGCGTTTACATAAATGACGTCATTTAGAAGATTATTCAAACTACAGTAATCCCTTTATATTCGCGAATTTAATATTCACGAGTTTTGATTATTCGCGAAATAAAAATGCGAAACATTTCAAAATTCGCGAATACTGAACTTGTTTCTTTGCAAATTTTCTTTTATAATGAATATTTTTTATAAAGTAAACTCATTTTGCTTCACCAATTCGATGAACTATACGAAACACTGGACACTTATGTACTATGTATAGCCTATTTTTTACTGTATGACCTAAGTTGTAAGAACTTTGGCTTTTGTGTTGAGGGAAAATATATATAAGTAATTTCCTTTATTTTTTATGCAAATTTTTTTTTGTTTTTTTCAACTTTCTAAATTTCCAAATTTTTATTGCAGATGAAATACCTTCTTCAAATATTCTCGGGGAATTTTTAAAACATCAACGACAACTTATTGAAAAAGCAATATAATGTGATTCTTCACTGGTGAGGAGTCTTAAATTTAAAACAGCAAACGAGGCCGCAACTTTTCCTTACATAGAAATTCATAAACGAAAGATCAGTTCTGCCAAACAGTTGCACATCACTAAATTTCTTGTACCGTACACTAGCAAATAAATTCTGTACAATATGTTTATAATTATTCAAATTTATTTAAAGGACGTACTGTTAATGTGTAGGGGGAACTGGGGGACATTGATACAGCTTTTTTCAAAAAAATATTTTGGTGTCTAGAAAGCAGGAATTTCAAGTTATTTTTCTATGTGATGTTAGCAAAATCTGTGTAGTGTGTTATAAAAATGTACAATCGTTGTTTTATATATTATTTTTGCATGTAATTTTAAAAAAATAAAAAATAATAATTTGTATCAATGTGCCCCATCCCCGGGGCAGATTGATACACTTTGACACGTCTGGGAAAAATGGAAACAAAATAACACCAATGCACATTTTTCATAGAAAAATAGTTAGCAAACCATTTTTTATATATTTATAGCACACAAAAATCGCACACAATTTATTTGTAAGCGATATTATCAAAATGAAATGTATAATGACCTGATGTTCTGGCTGTTCCTTGTCTGTTTGTTGGTTGTGATAACTTTGTCATATCTGGAACTTTAACCCCAGAATTATCTTCTTTCATAGGAAAGGTGAAAGAATTACCAGGTTTTCTGTTTATAAATCGGTTTACAAACAGAAAATAAAGGATAGTTCTATTAAAAATTATGTTTATAATATAACTATCCTGTACTGTTCTGCAGCTTGTTTCTCTTACTTAACATTTCTCATGTCGATAATACTTTTTTCTCTGGAGAATCGATATAAATTTGAGATTTGCAAGGCTGCCGTCCATTTCTTTTGTTAATTCTACTAGGGCTAGATATTGTGTAAGTTTGTACGTCTTCTGTTTGCAAAAATACTATAAAATGTTCTAATATTGAAGTGAAGTTAGAGCTATTTCACTTCAATAAAAACTAATAGTAGAAATTTTTGACGAAAAATGGTAGAATTAAGGAGTGTATGGTAAAAAAAAAGTAAATAAAAGACAATGAAAAAATGAACTAGAAAAGGATTCAGGTTGTATCAATGTGCCCCGACAAAGAGTGTATCAATGTGCCCCGACAAAGAGTGTATCAATGTGCCCCATACAGCCATTTTGAATAAAATGAGTCGCAAATCCAACACTTCATAATTTATCTAACAATAAAGAATGAAGAACTGATAAAGAGTAGTTTTACTTGCTAGGGAGGGTATTCTTTTCGGTTGAAAATACTGGAACAGTTGTATAACACCATTTCAATTCTACAACTCAAATTTACTTTTGACCTACAAAAACAATTAATCACCCATCTCATTTCATCAAACTATTGAATCATTGCAAAACTTTCTGTATGTAGTTAATTTCACTAGTATCACCTTTTGGAGCTGTTGTGAAACTTCCTGTAATGACCCTGTGTGCTGTACAGGGGTGTATCAATGTGCCCCATTTCCCCTTAATGCTTTATAAATATATTTTTTGAACTTCAATTATGTTTTCCATTTTAAAAAATCATAGAACCTAACCCCCTTTTATGCACGGCAAGATAGTCTCGACATTCGCGAATGTTAAGGGATTACTGTATTTCAAACATAAGGAATACAAATGTTTAGAAAATTATATTTTTTTCTCAAACCATTTCATGTTTACGCGTTTCTCAACTAAAGAAAATTAAAAATAGTAGAATTATTTTTTTTTACGTCAATGGAATTTATTTCAACGATGAAAATGACAGACAAATTTTGGTTGTCTGATATCAATTGATTTGGAGAGATCGAATATGTAAAAATAAGATTGTATTTTGTGAGATATTTTTGATAAACATAATTTATCATAATATTACTTTCACTACTAAATGAAACAACAGATGATTTCTATATCAATTGAAGGAAGAAAAATAAATGTAATAATCCCTACTGTTTCCACTTTTTTCAGAAAAAGGGAGTCATTTTGTTGGCATCATAAGAAATATGTTATTAAAATTAGAAAAAATTTGAAATCTTGAAAACGAATTATAATTTTAAAAATTTCAAAACCAGTTTCGAAATTTATAGATCAATACGGATAATTGGTAATAATTTCAGCGCCAAACATTCCATATTTTAGGAGGAATAGCTGAGAAACATACTCAGTTGTTTCATCAAATCGTTTCATAAATTCCTTTCATTAGAGTTTTATATAGGTAGAGTAGATTAATATGGAACTTCAAAGAAATTGCATTTGAAAGTTTTAATTATGAATATAATATCAAATTACATTAATTTATGAATGCATAGTGGGCAGAGAATTTTCTTAGGCTATTTAATAGTTTAATGAGGAAATATACATATTTCAATATTCTTGGAGCATAGTTTTAAAAAAGGCCTTTCATAAGTGAAAATAGATAAAATATGTTCCGTATTATTCTAAATTGCATTTAATTAAAAAAAAATATTCCATTTGACATAATACTTTGTAAAAGGACATCATCTACTATTTCAGTCATTATGATTCATAAATATAAATAACAAGTTGGAAATTGTACGGCAAATGTGGCACATGAGATGCATTCGTACTATAACTCGTTTTATAAATAATTCTATATTGATGCAATAGTTTTTGCACTCTATGCATAAAATGCCTGAATACAAAATTTATCACGATAATATATATATATCAAATTCAGTAATATAGAGATAGTATGAATCCATCTTAAATAGGACGTTATCACCATGGCAACCTAGAATCATTATATATCATGGGATATTATTGTATTGATTATAAATGATAGCATTTAATATAATGACTACCATGGCAACCTGTTATCATTACTTATCATCGGATATCATAGGATATGAATTAATTACGTACGACAGGATTTATTAGAATGAAAAAAAAATTATTAATATTTTTAAAGTTTTGATTCAATTTTCATAAAGTTTTAACTGACCCGACAAAATTCTGTAAAGATTACATATAGTATCAAATTTTAAACCATTCGATCGAATAGATTTTGCGTTGCTGTATGCACGTCAGACGGATGGACTAGACGACGACTATAGGTGCTACATATTACCTCTGACAATAAAGTTCGGTGAATAGTCCTGTAACATTAACGTAGATGAAATATTAACGAAAGTTGTCATACCAGCCTTCGAAATAGTCATCTCCCATAACTGTGCACCACTGAGATCTGTTATACATGTCCAGGGAAATTCGCAAGAAGTCTTCTTTTGGAATGGAGTTCAAAAGCTCCGTCACGTTTCATTGAATGTCAGCAATAAGGTGAAATCTCTTTCAAAGAGAGTTTGAGCGGTGAAAATAGGAAGAAGTCTGGAGGATTGAGATCTGGAGAGTATGGTGAATGTTCAATTTGCACCACCCCTCATGAATTTAATTCGGGGCCTTGCAGAGCTTAAAACCAAACTTTAAACTAATCATTTGATCGTTCATTATCCTGTTCTCAGTTAAGAACCAACACACTGAACAAGCACTTAGTAAAGAACGTCTTACACAGAACATAAACGACGCTCAACTGAACAACGGTGGAGGAAGATGGTCAACACTTGCCTCTATGCAGGTGCAGTGTTTTGTTTCCCCAGTGATGCCAGATCAGTCGTTCTGAATTCATTCACCGAACTTTATTGCCAAATGTAGTATTTATATAAATACGAACGCACCAAATAAGCAAATTAATAAGTAGAATGCTAAAATTCATTTTAAAAAATTATAATAATAGCAAAGTACAAAGTAGAAGTTAAAAGAATATTAGTGTTAATAAATTTCTTCTTTCAAAAATTTACATATTACATATTTCATAATCGCCTCTCTCTCACTCACACACACAATGAGTATGTATGTGTGCTAAATGAACTAAAGTAAATATTTGAAAACACATCTAAAACTGAGCAACTTCAGAATTTTGATCGAATCAAACATAGATCATTATACAAAAATCCAAGCAGTCGATATTGAATAAATGAGAACCTCACTCTGTCTATTTTATGAAGTAATTTTAAAGCAAAATTTCCTTTATGTGTTTCTTTCTCTGAAAACATGGAGGGAATTTCCACGTCTCTGAACCGGAATTATATATTTGTAAACATTCTCAAATATCATTCAACGGACTAATTCAGGCATGAATTAAATCTCATTCCAATTCTGATTATACTGATGGGTTCATATATGCGTGAAATTCAAATAATTCTTGCATTCTTTACAGGCCTATGTTAAGCATTCGCATACAATCATTGAACGAATGCAAAATGCACCCGCTTTTCAATGAGTTTCTTCGCCGATGCATAAAAATACAGCCCCAACAAAAGCATGTGTGCGACAAGGAGCCTATGCTGCGCGCGTATAGATTCCGAACAATTCCTTTCACTTCCAAATATTATTTGATAATGATGGTACGGATGGGGAGAATCATTTCAAAACAAAAGATTTAAACACAAAAGGGAATCTTCAACAAAAAGGATTTTTCCAGCTGGTAGATCAGAATTTGTTTGTCTGAGCAGTGATTAATGCAACCATTACCTGGATTTTTAATATTAAAGGTTAAAATTTGCTTTCTAATGGCTAACAGTTTACTAGTAAAAATTGTTTTAGACTAAATTCTGTTGTTACATATTAGATATTACGTTCTCAAATATTTTGAGTAAAAATACATTTTATCTAAGGAAATATAGAAGATTGATTCCAAAACTTAAAATATAAACAAAAAGTTTGCAAAAGACGACATGAAAGTATCTGTTTATAATTTTAATTCACTTTATTTTATTTTTTATTAATTTATTTTTTATTTATTTATTTATTTATTTATTTATTTATTTATTTATTTATTTATTTATTTTATTTTATTTTATTTATTTTTTTATTTTATTTTTTTATTTATTTATTTATTTTTTTTTTTTTTGTTAAATTTTGGGCCGAAAAAGAAAACGAAACCGATTTTTTTAGACTATTTTTTATTGACCTTATTTATTTTATTTTATTTTTTATTTTTACTTATTTATTTATCTGTATTTGTTTATTATTATTATTATTACAAGGGTAGAACCCGTCAAATTTTGACGAAAGAAAATGTTTAAGAAGGAACTGTTTCATTAACTTATAATAAACCTACAAAATTAGTTTTAGTAAAAAACGCATTTTATATTTGAACGTCTAACTCTTAAACAAGCGATATTTATCGTCAAATTAACAAAATACTGTTTCTATAAAACGCAGTTGTAGAAATTGTTAAAATTAAACTTTAACCGTATATGTAAGCGGTAAAAAAAAAAAAAAAAGATATGTTATTACGATAAAGCTATCAATTAAGGTTCTTATGCTGTATTCCAAAATGATAAAAAGTAAAATTTATTCAACTTTGACTCAATCATAGATTTTTTTTTTTTTTCCCCGTGAAATCTAAACCAGGCATCATTTTCGCCATATCAAAATTTACAAATGTACATTTCAGATCTGTATTCACGTTTAAAAAAAATTGGCATTTTAATTTCATAATTTTGATTCAAAACTTGAAGTCTCAATGGGGCTATTAGCTGAAATATATATTAAATTGTTGATATTCTTTTCATGTAAATCAAATTTTGTAAATGAAGTCAAAATTCACCGGGTTTAATAACAGAAGATATTTAAATTTCTATTTTTTCCCTTTTAATGAAAAAAATGGCAACATAAAGATACAACTCTCAATTTTTTCCCTTTTTTCCTTTGCTTTAAATAGAAATGGAGTACTCCTGTTGCCACGATTAGAAAAGAGGTATTAAAAGCTACAAAAAAATTAATATTTCAAAAACAAATTAAGATACAGCTTTCAAACAAATTTCATTTAAAAGTACATTTTTTTTCCTACACGATGGTGTAAAAATTGAAAATGGACATTAAGAAGTTTAAAATATTTCAGTAGCAAAAATTGCAATACCGAAATTCATTTAAAATTTGAAAGTGTTGTCATGCGCAAAATGATGTATGCGTTACAGATACGTTTGGCCTTTATAATATAGATTTATTTATTTATCATAGTACATTTATATGTGATTTTATGTGTGATAAACAAACAATAAATACCTATGTATAAGTAAAATTCCAATCGAAAATAAATGTCACTAATCAATAAATACAAAATATATGGAAAAAAAAATTATTTGTGAATCACACAAATTATAGTATTTTGCTAAATGCTACTATATTATATGGCCAAAGGTGACCGGCCACTTGCGATTTTAGACATTTTGTTAAATAACTAGAAAAATACACGAAGAATTATCCTGAAACTCTAAGTGTGTAAGCATAATAGTACAGGTCACATATTTCCGTGAAGATTTTTTCCCAAAACTTCATAAGGGACCGTCAACAAATTGAAAAACAACAAATATCTTTTGGATAACCCTGTCAAAACTAATATAACAAAAGTTTTCAAACTCTAGATAATGATTAAGTGGCTTATTGTAATAAACTGTGTTCATTTTTATGCGGATAGCAAGTATACTCGTAGCAAAATTAAGATTTTTATAAAAACAGTAACAATATTTTGCTTATAATTTGCAGAGTTCTTAATATAAAATAATGTTCTTTTTTTAAAATATGACAAACAACATTGTACAATACATCCTGGAATAAGAATTAAAAAATAATAAAAATTGTATAAAAAATGAGCACGTTTACTAAACGTTACGTATTCGTTTCATTGCGCATGCGTGAAGGCAATCAAAATTTCACTTGCATATTGTGTTCTCTAAATGTATAGGGCAACGTTTGTGAATTCTCAAAAACATAGCTTGAAAATTCTGAAAGTGACAGTCCATAGAATAAGTTTAAAATCCGTTATTCCCAAAATGAAGGAAAACCATGAGGGTTTGTATCCATATATCCATTAATTAGTGTCAATATATAGAATACACTCTATGGAACGTACTGCTATATTTGGATACAACTCCTCACTCTTTTAGTGATGCCTAATTTTATAATCTAGAAAATTACAGAAAGCAACTTTAAATGCAAACGATAAACAAATCTGTAAATAAAGCAATTTCAAATTAAAAGAAATCCCGGCATTAACATGGACTAAATAACGAATAAGTGAACAAGTGCTGACAACAAGAAAATAAGACAACAATAACGCTTAATTTCTTTGGTGGGTTAGTACTTGACTTTAGTAGTAAATGCCAACGGGAAATACTTTGACTTCATGCAATGCATTGCTATACACTGCAGTTGATATTCGAAAATTTATGAGCAAAACAAATTTTTCACAGAAGAAGCAAATTAAGACCACGTGATTTTCAAAATGACAACTTTTTTTATTCCTTCAGAAGTAGCGTTAAATGTAACGACGGTTCTCGGTACAAACTAACGTTTTTTTTTTTTTTTTTTTTTTTTTTTTTTTTTTTTTTTTTTTTTTTTTTATTGTAAAAAATAGAGACTGCTGTAATTTTGCTATTTCCGATCTCTGGCTCTATCATGTATAAAAGAAGACCGTAAAATTCGTTTCACAAAAGCAATGTAGTGCTGAAAAAAATTCCTTCAGCACTTCTTCTGCTCATTGAATTGTCAAGTGGCTTTCTTTTCTTTCGTAGTCCAGTCAAAATAGACAAAAAATAATGGAAACCTCGGAAAAATTAGCGAAGAGCTGGAAATTTGTGTAGACATTTAGAACATCATTTCAAATGAAATTCCAAAAATCTTAGTCAATCTGACTGGAGCAAAAAATTTTATTCAAGGTCAAAGGTCAAAGATAAAATAATTAGCTTTTTTCAGTTAACTGGTAAACGGTGAGTTTTATTGTAAAAATAATTGTCATAAAAATTGAATATTTCAGGATTTTCTGCAAAAATGGTCTATACACACACCTTCATTACCTCCTTCATAAGATATTGCAATTTCAAAAATTGTAAAAATTAAAAATTTCAAAAATTATCATATTTTGCATATCTACATTTTCTTGAAAGTAATTCATGTTGTTAACTGCTGAATGGAATTGATATAAGTAGTTATACTAAAATTAAGTAGAATAATGTGAGGTACGGGCGTACTTTATCCAATACACTCGAGGTAAGCTGTGATCAATCCCCCCCCCCCTCTCCTCCCACTGAGCAATAGAAGCGCGCGCCGTCCCGTGGTCAAATGGTTCCTTTTTGGAAATATAATTTTCTTTAGGGATTAATTGCATACTTTTACCTTCCAGTTCGTTTGTGCGGAGATTATTCTGTTTTGTTTAAATAAAAATATCGAAACATTAGTTTGTATACGCTCATTAAAATGTCGGAAATTTGCTTCATTTGTAATTAACTACTAGCATCCCACCCAGTGGCGCAGCCCGAATTCGGTTATAGGGGGAGTTTGAGTTTCTGATAAAGATGATTGCCGGTTACTAGAATCGCCGGTTAATGGAATCAGTATTAATTAGAATATTCACTGTACAATGCTTAAATTCAAAGAGTATCTGTGTGGCAGGAAATCACCATTTTTTAGCATGATGCGTCTCAGAAAAGTGATTTAGTTCAAATAACCAATTTTTACTTAACTAATCCATGTAATATGCACTTTCACAATTTTAAGTGGAATTTTCGCCATTTAATTGAATCACTTTATTAAATGAAATCTGATTCAATAAAGCGGCGAATTCCTAAATGTGCCAAAGAAATGCGCAAAAATTTGGCTTTGATTCATATAAGCGGCAATTATATCGATTTTTCTTAGCGCTGGGAGGGGTTTTAACCCCAAAACCACCCCCTTGGCTGCGCCACTGATCCCACCTTGGACTAGGGCACGATTAGATGAGCCAACTTTTTGCTTTAGGAAATTTTTGTTTATTTTGTGGAAATAAAGCGAATGAAGAAAATGAAAAGAAAAAATGAAGGATCGTCGGCGCGTATTATATCGAGTTCATTTTCAATTTCATTTAAAGATACTATCGTTGAGGTAGCAAAAAAAAATTCGAATAATTTTGAAAAGACTTTTCTTGTATCTTGTATATATAGGATGTTAATACGATTTAGTTGCTGTTGAAGCTAAGTATAATCTTGATTGCTTTCGTTCTTTCTTGAAGCCTGCAACTGGAGATAAAAGTGGATGTCCGGTTTTCTTATATAATCCATCTCCTCAGGTTCAGAAAATATTGATTTGGTATTATGTACATTTGATATGTACATAAGCATTATGGTCACAACGTTATTTAGTATTTGCTGGTTATGCTGATTATAAAAAAAAATATATAAAAGCGGCAGAACAACATCGCTACTAAATATCTTCTTCTGCTAATGTACTTTTTTGATCGATTTATGGTTCTTCCGACAAACCAAAAACAATTCCTTTCTAATACTCATAAAAAGATTCGGTTTATTTCAATGTTATGCGAAAAATTAAATGCTGCTGGTATTTCTGTTAAACAGGCTGATAACGAGGGTGACTTCCTTATAGTTAAAACAACTATAGAACAGTCAAGTACAGGTACAACTATTGTTGTTGTGGAAGATGTTATTTGTTAATCATATAAATTGTACGAACGCCTACTGATAAAACAGTTTATTTCTTGAAACCGGGAAAAGTTCAGATAGAAACGAAAATGTATTCATCGAAAAGTTTGGAATTATATCCAAAGTGTAGAGATCATAGATTATTTTTAGGTGCCATAACTGGTTGTGACACATCGTCAGCTCTCTTCAGAAAAGGTAAAATTCAAATATTCAAGTTATTTGAAAAAAGTAATGACTTAATTTGCTATGCTGAAACACTTAAGAAAATCGACTCTTCTCCGGATATCATTATTTCTAATGAAATTTGTTTACTTCTTGCGATGTACAGAGCTCCTAAAACATTGATTCTAAAGATAGCTATAGATATCCAAGTTTTGCGAAGAGAACACTCCACAATAAAGTTGTCCAGGTATCATTTCTTCCACTAACATCTAGTGCTGCTCTCCAAAATTTATACCGAGTTTATTTTCAAGTCCAAATATGGTTAGGTAATAAACTTGACCCTGAAAACTGGGGATGGGTATTGATAATAACGATTTGAAGCCAATTAAAACTCTACTCTCGCTTGCACCATATATATCGTTCCCTACAATTTTTTGTAACTACACAAAGGGTTGCAATTTAAATTATGGAAATTAAAATTATGCAATTTAAATTATGGAAAAAACTTGGTGGTTTGGTTTGTTCACCAATTTATAACAATTGTCACGGCCAGTTTTGTTCAAATGTTGCCACAAATACAACAGATGATGATTCTTCTGACATCAGTGAAGAAATACCAGATCCATCGGATTTCTCAGAGAAATGGACAGGAACTTAGCAACCATAGGAAGAAAAAGATGGAAATAAAACAAGAAACATAATTCGCAGATGAATAATTAACAAGTAAGATAAATTTATTAAGAGGCTACTTCAGTCAAATTAAAAGATCTCTTCGCTAATGCTAATCCTATGGAAGAAATTGATAAAGATATCTCGGTTGCATTTCAGTGTTTTTAAATGATTTTTTTTTTTCATTGCACTCCTGAGATGGATCTGAATGCAGGCCGTTTTTTTACTTTTCCGATTTTGGTTGCAGATATTTTTTAGGAGAGTGCTTTCGCTTTCCAAACCGGTGCCGAAAATGAAAGCGTACTCGTAAAAAATACCTGTAAACAAAATCAAAAAGTATAAAATGGCTTGCATATAAATCGATTTCAGCTACCCATTGCAAAAAAAATCCTTTAAAAATATTAAAATACAACCGAGACATCTTTATAAATTTTTCTTCATAGGATTAGTATTAATGAACGGGTCTTTTCGTTTGAATGAAGTAGCCTCTTAAAAGTGTAAAGACTGTTTTGTAGAAAATTTCATTTTTTAGAATAACCTTAAATTTATATAATAATTATGTTTACGATAAAACTTACTGTTTAACAGATATCTGAAAAAACGAATTTTTTGTATATTTGACCCTTGACCTTGAATAAAATTTTTTGCTCCAGCCAGATTGATTAAGATTTTTGGGATTTCATTTGGAATGATATTCTAAACGTTTTTGCAAATTTTCAGCTCTTCTCTAATTTTTCCTAAGTTGAATGTCTTTTTTGACTGGACTATTCGTAACAATATGTATTCGCGCACTTTGTTTCTTCCAGTTTCTCTCTGTGTCAAGCGCAGATTAGAGGTCTGCACGGGCCGGAATTTCCAGGCCTGTAGGAAAATTTTTTCGGCCCGGCCCGTTGTAAAGCTCAAAAGTTCGGCCCGGCCCGTAGAGAAATCAGGGAAAACAGGCCCGGCCCGGCCCGTTTTGGCCCGTTACAATTTCTACGATTTCTAAAAAATTCAGATTTTTATCACATAATTAAGATTTTTTTAAAGAGTACTGCATACATATCTATGGAATGATTTTACAGTATATTTTACAGGAAATACACATTAGTAACATTAATGATTACTAAGATTCTTAGATTCTTAGATTCTAAGAATCCAACATTCAAATAAAGATTCATTAAAAAATTAATATGGCTTAGAATAAATAAATAAAAAAAAAGAAAGAAAGAAAGAAATTGAAAAACATTGTAACTTTTGAAGCTGTTTAATAAAAGAAGATTTATAAAAATATTTCTATATCATTTTATTAAAGATTTTAAATCCAAATTCATACGTTAATTCAAAGAAGCTCCTTTCTGATACATTTCTAAATTAATTTTTTTTTTCTCAGAAATGCATAAGATTAGCAGGTGTCTTTATTCAGACACTATATAATCGAATGGCGTTATCCATTTTTTGATACAAGCAATTTAAGAACACTGCAAGCAAATAAAATATTGTCATAGTTAGCGTTTTGAATAGAATTTCCCTAAGCGATAGCATGGGAAGGGAGAAAAACCTGCAACCATTTAAGCTATTGTATCTCAACAAGGTTATACAAGTATTTTATTTACCAAAAATGAAAAACGCTATTCGATTCCAAATCCCTTCAATAGTCAGGCTTATCACTTTTATAGTTTTACAATTAAAAATTAATGTAAAAATGTGCCAACCTTTCGCATTATTGAAAAATTTATTTAAAAACCATCAAGAAGTGTATATCCAAAGATTAAGCTAACATAATTTCTTTATCGCTGCTCATAATTTTACAAATTATGTTGTCTGTCCTACAGATCTTGAGAACAATTAAGTCTTCTTTCGGTCCGGCAAGTCTATATGTAGAAAAATAATGCAAGCTTGATCTCGGCCCGGTATGAGTCAGCAAAAAAAAAATATTAAAACGGGTTACACACAATGTAACTGTCCGATGCCGATCTCTACACTGCACAAGTTACATTTTTATATTGATGCTGTCTAGTATGGCTCGTGACGTACATTTATATTTATTCTCGTTAAAACCATTTTCGTTGAAAATAGGTTTATATTTTATCACTTATGGTAAAATCTTCAAAACGGGCCGGTAGGCCCGAAAAGTTTTATATCGGTCCGGCCCGGCCCGTACGGTACCTCAATTTTTTTGCTGGTCCGGCCCGGCTCGTTTATTTTGTTTGCCGGCCCGGAATGGCCTGTTGAAAAAAACATTCTAATTCTGCCGGTCCGGCCCGGCCCGTTAGCAAATTCGAAACGATTCCGCCGGGCAGGCCGGGTACGGGCCACGGGCCAAGCCCGGGCCCGTGCAGATCTCTAGCGCAGATCCCGTCGATATGACTAAATATCTTTCCTTCATTAAAATCCGATTGAAAATAACCAGTCATAGACATTAATTATTTTTTGGCTTACACCTATTCAAAATCATTTTAATTAAAGGTTTTTAATCAAATTTTTGCATAATCTGACTATAAGCAAAACCTAAAATTTCTTTCAGAAGTAATTGGATTGAAAAAGTATAACCAAAACCAATGTTAAATTCAAGGGGTGCCTAGGGATCACCCAGAATATTAAATATTTCACCCTTCTCTAAAAATTTGAGATTTTTTGTTTGATCAAAAGTGTAAATTCCACTTCCAGCCCACTGTGAAACTCCACCCCCCCCCCTCCCCGAAGCTGTAAAACTCATTTCCCTCTCCCACATCCTACTGACCAAAAATAAGAACTAATTCGTAGATGATTATTCTCTCCAAAGTGCAAAAGGTTTTGAAGCAAAAGAGTTTTTAAAAGTTCATTTATGCATTTTAAATAATCAATGCTCTTCTATAAAATACATGTTTCAACTCTACTCCCAACTGCACAAATATAGCCAATATCAAAGATATTTTACCTCAAAAGATTTTTTTATTATTTTAAATTTCCTGTCTTCTTAGGATTTTGAAACTCAGATGTGCAGACAGACAAACTGACTTTCAAAGCCCTTAAAAGACTATGGATGTCTTGAACTCTATATAACAGTGACGTCAGGTGTATAACACACTCCAACCGAATACACTCTTTCACGCACGCAGTTTCATAGCGAAAAAAAAAAAATCCCTTCAGCACACTATATAAAAGAGAAGCTTCAACTCTTCTACCCATCGAATAGTCAAGTAGCTATTCTCTTCTCCCGTAACTTTTAACTGAAATGCATACAAGCGTTCGCTCACTTTCTTTTTTCCAATCTTTCTGTGCATCAAACGCACATCTCTAGACGCAACTGAGTGTCTTTTCCTTCGTCAAAAGCCGCAGCTGTGTTGACAAACCCGCTTTCTTGCCGTTCAGCGTAAATATTTAAACAGCGTAGCGCCAGCCTGTGTGATAGATATCGCACTATGTGATACAAGGGGCATGTCAACTTCATTCAAGAAACTCGGTTACGGGAATCTATTTTTCCAGATCTGCAGTTTCATTTTTTTTTTTAAATCTTTAATGCCTGATATATCAAGATGGATGGGAAAATTGTGATTGGAGAGAACAAGGAAGAATAATGATACGATATACTAACTGTGCCATATTTTTCAGATTAGCGTATGCATCAAAATGTTTACTCTGGTTACTATTTAATTCCAGGTTGAAGTATGATGCATATATATATATATACTTATATACAAAGGCTACTATTAAAACACATTTTTAAGTAAAAGGATTTTACTTATTTAATGTAAAACGAACCATGAAAGACGATTGATTAGCCCTACATTTCTGAATTAAATTGACAAAATTTTTATGTTTCTGTTTATTTTTGTTACTAATAATAATGTTAATAGTAGTAATAATAATAAAACATATTTGTTTGAAATGACCAAAAAAAATCACGAATAATAATTTAAAAAAAACTAAAAATTTTTAATCACATTGACGGATAAGGAAATAGTTTCCATGATTTTAAGTCAGTACAACAATGCACAGAATTTTCATTGATGGGTTTTCCTATTACTGATTATTTTTATTAGTGTAAATCAATCAGTTCAGATGCAGTGTAAGTATGCAGAAAAAAAAAATTTCTATAGTATTGTCACCGTATACAGGATGTCCAGTAAATGATTGACCCATTTTGAATGTAAATAACAAAAAAAAAAAAAAAAAAAAAAAAAAAAAAAAGGTTTGAGATAAAAATGCACGGTTTGCTGCATTGTTATTAGAAAATCAATACATTTTTAGGTATACACTTTCTTAAAATAGTTCAAAATTTGGCCAACAGATGGTGATGGTGACGGCAATAGGCTGTCGAAATTCAGACATTATTCTAGTTTTCATATGCATGATCTTTTCGGATCATTTCGCAGAGTCGAATCTCAGTCAACATGTTGAATCAACTATCCACTTATCTACAGAAATAGAGTTTGTTGGAAAGAAAGAGATTAAAAATAATATTTATAGATTGAATAATGTCTACTTTCCTTAATAAAAATCAACAAAACTTATTTTTTAATAAGCATTGACTTTTCACATATTTACCTTAAATAAATTATATTGAAAGAAAAATGTTTTTGTAACCGGTTAACTCTTGTTACGAACAATAAATTGAAAATATGGGATAAGCACTACCTTTTTTAAGCAAAAAAAATCTTAATATTTAATCTAAACATTTCTTCCATTAAATAGTATGAAATTGTATTTAAGAAAATTAGTGATGTCAAAAAACTTTAAGAGATGGATCGAGCAAACTCTTCTTGCCTGTACGTTGTGTAGTGAAATCAGAAGTTAGAACAGTGGTACGCAAACAGTGTTGGCAAGTTCCCTGTCTAAAATAAAAGCGGGACAGTGACTTATAAATCAGCACATATAAACATATTAACCTTAGAATAACGGCTCGTCTATATATTGTCTATAACAAATCCTGTCTTAAACATAAAAAATTATTGATCACGACACAGAAAGCAACATACAAGGCTACCTGCTAAGACGAAAACCTGTCTAAAACAAAATATTTTTCATCATTCCGAAATCCGAATTCATCCCTACGTTATGTTCATATTTTGACATTCAACATATCTGCAAATTTTATTACGGAAGCCACGTAGGATTTTAAAAGGCTTTTTAAACACAACCCTTTCCTCTTCTTCCCTTAATTTCAAAGGCATCTATGCTAAAATGGAAAAATGCTTAAAAAGATACAAAAATAAAAAAGTGACTTGTCTGTTTTTATATCCTGCAAGTCACCCCTTTTAAAAATTTCATTACAGAAAGCATAATAGATTCTGAATCATCATAGAATCATCATAGTTCATATTATTAATTTTAGTTCAATTTTATAAATATAAATATTACCAAATTGCTGGATTATTAGTGTTTTTCATAAATAATTTTCAAAAAGCTTTTAGAATCATTTTTAAAATAATGTTAAATGTTAAACTATTAACATAATGTAGAGATGAATTTGGTTTTCGGAAAAATGAACAATACTTCGTTTTAGGCAGATTTCCGTCTTAGCAGATGGTTTTGTATGTTACTTTCTCCGTCGAAATCAATATATATATATACACTATATTGCCATTGATTATGGGACACTTGCGATTTTATACATTTTACTAAATATCTAGAAAAATACATTAGGAATCATCTCGAAACTCTTAGTGTATAAATATAATAATATACGTCATACATATCCGTGCAGATTTTTTACCGAAACTCCATGGGGGACCGTCAACAAATTAAAAAAGAATGAATATCTTTTGAATAACCCTGTCAAAACTAATATAGCAAAAGCGCTCAAACTCTAGATTATGATTGAATGCCTTATTGTAATACACTGTGTTCATTTTTATGCAAATAGCATGCATTCTCGCAGAGTAATTAAGGTTTTTATAAAAATGGCCCCAAATTTTTCTAAGTTTTTCCCTTATAATTTTCAGAGTTCATAATATAAAATAATATTTTTTTCAGAAAATATGACAAACAACATTGCATACAGTACCCTGTAATCAGAATTAAAAAATAATGAAAATTGTATACAAAATGAGTTGGTTTACTAAATAATTTTTTACTGCGCATGCGTCAACGATATCAAAATTTCATTTGCATATTATGTTAGCTAAGTGTATAGAGCAACTTTTGTGAAAGTCACAAAATCATAACTCTAAAATTCTGAAAATAATCGTCAATTGAATAAGTTGAAAATCCGTTATTCTCAAAATGAAGCAAAAACAAGAGGGGTTGTATCCATATATTCATTGATTAGTGTCAATATAGAATACACAATACGGGATATTACGACTACTTTTGGATAAAATCCCTCATTTTTTTGCTTCATTTTGGAAACAACGGATTTTGTCCTTTTTCTATAGACGATTACTTTCAGAATTTTCAAGCTATAATTTTGAGACTTTTACAAAAGTTGCTCTATACATTTAGCTAACATAATATGCAAATGATATTTTGATATCTTTGATGCATGCGCAGTAAAAAATTATTTAGTAAACCTACTCATTTTTCATACAATTTTTATTATTTTTTAATTTTGATTACAAGGTACTGTGTGCAATGTTGTTTGTCATATTTTCTGAAAAAAATATTATTTTATATTAAGAACTCTGAAAATTATAAGGGAAAAACTTAGAAAAATTTGGGGCCATTTTTATAAAAACCTTAATTACTCTGCGAGTATGCATGCTATTTGCATAAAAATGAACACAGTTTATTACAATAAGGCATTCAATCATAATATAGAATTTGAGCCCTTTTGCTACATTAGTTTTGACAGGGTTATTCAAAAGATATTCATTCTTTTTTAATTTGTTGACGGTTCCCTATGGAGTTTCGGTAAAAAATCTTCACGGAGATGTATGACGTATACTATTATATTTATACACTAAGAGTTTCGAGATGATTCCTAATGTATTTTTCTAGATATTTAGTAAAATGTCTAAAATCGCAAGTGTCCCATAATCAATGGCAATATAGTGTATATATATATTTACGCTTAAAACAAGATTTGTTATAAACGGATTCCTTCATTCTAATGTTTATTATATTTTTATGTGCAGACTTACAAGTCACTGCCCCGCTTTTTTTTTTTTTTTAAGCAGGGAACTTGCCAACAGTATTTCTGTACCACTCTTTTAACCACTTAACTGATTTCACTGCATGATGTGGGCAAGTCGAGTTTTCTTGATCCATCACTTAAAGCTTTTTAACACTACCAATTTTTTTAAATACAATTTCATGCTATTTAATGGAAGAAATGTTTAGATTAAACATTAAGATTTTTTAATTTAAAAAAGTGGTGTTTATCCCATATTTCCAATTTATTGTACGTAAAAAGAGAATCGCTTAACTGGCTACAAAAACATTTTTTTAATACAATTATTTATGGTCGATGTGTGAAAAGTCAAAGTTATTAAAAAGCATGTTTTGTTGGTAGTTATTAAATATTATAGACATCATTCAATCATAAATATTATTATAAATCTCTTTCCATCCATTAAACTCTATTTCTGCTGGTGAGTGGAGAGTCGATTCAACATGTTGATTGAGATTCGACTCTGCGAAATGAGCCGAAAATTTCATGCATATGAAAACTAGAGTAAAATTTCGACAGCATCTTAACGCCGTCAGCGCCCTCTGTTGGTCGAAATTCGAATTATTTTAAGAAAGTGTATACCTAAAAATTTATTGATTTTCTGATAAGAATACAGCAATCAGCACATGTTTATTTCAAACCTTTTTTTTTTTGTTGTTGTTGTTGTTGTTTACATCCGAAATGGGTCGGTCATTTACTGGACACCCTGTATATAAAAAATTAACAATTTTTTAATTTTTACTAATAGCATTAAAATTAACATTATTATTGTTATTACTAATTATAATTACTATCATTATTATTATTATTTTCTGTTTCTTCGATAATCGTGAAAACATTTCGTGTACTTATTTTTCGCACCATATTGCCAGTATTTCAGTCCCTTTTATGCTTAACAATGAATAGAAATTTCACTAATTTCTGAATTAGAATCCCGCAAACTATATCATACATACTTGAGAGCCAAATTACAAAAGAAAAGAATTAAACTTTACGATGTCAAAAATAAAATGATCGACAATATTCTTAAAATTAAAATTCTCTATTTTAGATATTCTTAAAACTTTCAACGTAATTTGTAATTTAATCGGCATTAATTTGCTTTTATCTCCATTTTTTGTTTCTAATATAACAAAGGATAATTGAAGAGTATCATAAAATTTAGTGCAATACTTTCTTCCGAGGTATCTTGGTTTTAAAATCTATGGACGTATTCAAATCTACTAGAATCCCAGAGGACACCTTTAGGAGCGTGGCGCAGCTTTTACTAGAAAAATACCATTCCAATTCATTATCATAAGCGAACGGCTCAGAGATCGGTTCAGCTATGATTAACAAAAGCTCCCTAACAAAGGGATGCTAATATACTACTAATAATAAGAATCTATAATGAAGGAGTTGAGGGGGAAACAGGAAATATATTAATTCGAAGCTAATAACTCCAATGTCGGCGAGTGTTTTCTGCGAATTAATTTCGGATAAACAGCTCCGCCGGGGGGAATTATAAGTCTTAGAAGCGAATAAAAATATGCAATCACTATTTTCTAAATTAACTGGCCTCTGAATTGACATGATATTTTTAATTTTTGAGAAAGAGACAGGGAAATAAAAAAAGAATTATTTAATTTTGAAACCTATGCTATTTAAGCTGCTCTCAGATCTAAAGGGCTACTTTATGATGAAAGTTTTAATTAATTTTGCGTTTGGAAACGATGAAATTGTCAGGGGTTGTTATTCAGAAACTTTGTAATCAAAAGAGATTTTCCATTTTCTGGTAAGCGTAAAAGATTTTTCAGGAAATACTATCAAAATAGGTGTTTTGAATCAAATTTCAAGACGAATTGGTGAAAGAAATGAGAAAAACCAATTGTTACGAGATCGAAAATATTTCATAAATCAATAACATTCTTATCTACTATCTATCTAACCCATAAAAATTTGTGTTGAGCGCTCAAATGATCAATTTTATCTTAAGACTAGTATAACAACCCCGTCAATAATGACGGAATTTTCATTTGCATTTTATTTTCATAATAATACAAACAGAATGAAGATTTTAGTATTGAAGAGTTTGTATTGTAGAAAAGCACATTTTAAAAATAACAATAGATTTCTACAAATACAAATGGTAAAGTTTTTTTAAAATTTTTTTTAACTTGATATTTAGTTTTTGAACAAATTTTAATTTCAAAACAAAGAGCAGTATTTATTACAATAACGATAATAATAATTAGCAAAATGAAACTCAATTTCTGAAGATTTCACAAAGCATTAAAATTAAATATTGAAGTATTTTAAATTTTAAAATACATTATTTTTATTAAAAGTATGATTCGGCAGTGGCTTTAATCATGGGCATATGATACTTTTAGTTTGATGCTTTTAGGCATGAATTAAGAAGCTTTGTGTTTTGTTTTTTTAATTTGGATTTGGCGCTATCTATACGCAGTTAATATAAACAAAACAACTTTTTTAAAAAAATAGCAGTTTTATTTTGAAAATAGCAAGTTTTTCAAGAAAATTCGCATATTTTCGACTATCTTTCGAGAAAATTCGTTTATTTCCCTTGATTTTTCGAGAAAATTTGTTTATTTCCCTTGTTTTTTCGAGAAAATTCGCATATTTTCCGCGATTTTTTGACAAAATTTGCGTATTTTCCGCGATTTTTCGACAAATTTCGCGTATTTTCCCCGATTTTTCGACAAAATTCTCGTATTTTCCGCGATTTTTTGACAGAATTCGCGTATTTTCCTTGATCTTTCGTCAAAATTCTCGTATTTCTCACGATCTTTCGTTAAGATTCGCCTATTTCCCGCTATTTTTTGACAAAATGTGGGTATTTTCCCCGATTTTTCTACAAAATTTTGATATTTTCCCGGATCTTTCTTAAAAATTCGCGTATTTTCGGACGATTTTTCAGAAAAATTTTAGTATATTACACGATTTTTCGATAAAATTCGAGTATTGCCATCTCGATTTTCTTTTGCGAGCTAATCGCCGTCTACGTTCAATCGGCGTTTCGTTATTTTCATCAGGCATTGCTAAAATTATCATTAAATTACAGAAACAACGATTTACTTGAAAATATATAAACCTACCGCGTGTTCAAAAAGATCAACAAACACACGTGCGTTCTCAAGTACAAATAATTTTGATTGAACGATTCTCAAACGTGATTGATTCACTATATTTTTTGCGAGAAGAATACCACGATTCAGGCTACTTTCGCTGATAGCGAAACGTGACTAACCAATCAGAATTCTGCATTTTAAGAAACAGTGAAAGAAACAGTGATTTTAAGAAACAGTGATCTCTATTAATTATTAGCAAAGTGAAATGTAATTTCCGAAAATATCACATTAACTTTTTGATATGCCGAACATAAACTCGTGTTTATTACAAAGTTCGATTCTTTATATTATTTGCCAATAGATGATAGCAAAAAGAGTTTTTGACAGTTTTAAACAAAATCAAATTATTTAAAGAGTTTAATATGATTTTACAAATATTTTAAGAACAGAATTAGATAATTGACGTGTATTCTTTTTTTTTTTTTTTTTTTTTTTTTTTTAATAATGCGTTCAAAGAGTGATTCATTTGTTTCAAGATTTGGAAAATCTGAATGGCAACAGAGTTCGTTTGTTTATATCGTAATCTGATGTTTACAATTACTTATTTTTAATTTGGAGCCTAATACATTATAATTGGATATGATATACATGTTTTATAGAAAAATATGCTGTTTAAACGTTATTTTAAGTAAAAGAAATTATCTTTTAGCTGTCATATGTCTGCATTTGTTTTCCATTAAGCCTAACGTGGCGTATTGCTAGGGTCCATTCACAGATAGGAGTGGCGAATCCTGGAACCGTTCCACACACACCTCTCCAGAACGCATTTTATTATAAGTAGATGAAAACAATTTTAACGTTCGACCTAGGTTTTCTAAGTTGAGGTAAATGGTGAATACGAACATAAGTAATTCATTTATCATAAAATAGAAAGTTCATTTCGATCCCAAGTTATTTTCAATAGCCAGCTTTCAATTGCTAATTTTAAAATGTTTAAAAATGTGTTACTAAATGTGTCAGAAAGTTTCGCTTTCGTAGAGCGGTGAACTTGAGAACCGCTTTAACTAAAAATTTTCCTTTTTTATTACATTTATTTCGTCTTATGAAATAACCGAGTTGCTTATTGTTTTCTTTACCTGGAAAATGTACTGTCGTTCATAATCACAGCCACAGCATCCGTGATATGGAACAAAATTACTGTTCTAACGATTGTTCTTTTCGGCAGAGGTGTGTACAAAGAGACAAATGATACAGTTGTAACGAGTTTTGAACTGAAAAAAGCTACACTAGGAACCGGCTTTATATTAAGTATATACATATTAGAGTGATCGGGTTGAGGCTAAATCTTTTCAGTTGCAGAGTATTATTGGTTTTAAATGCTTGGGATTGGGTTCGGGTTGGCCTAGTTTTTCAAAAGAAAGTCGCGAATATTTTGCAAAGGGAAAAATGATACATTTGAATATGAAAATTATATTACAGGTATAAGTGTTACTTTTTCATAAGTGTACTAAGATATGGATCATTTTCATTCACTTTGGTTCTGTGTTCATTTCGAGATAAGGAATTTCTATTTTTTGTTGGGTTCAGGGTTGACCATACGTGTAAATAATGGAGTCTAGGGGTTGTAACACACAATATTTAATGATTTCTTGACTATAGGATATAATTTACTATTTACATTTAATCTAAGGTGGGTTTTGGGACATCTCTGGCCATTACTGCGCCGCGACGTCATATTCGGCCAGATTTTGGGAGCTCGATCAACCGTCTTCTTCGTACAACATTCGGAAGGCCTCTGGTTCATTTTAGACTGTTGCCAGGGTACTTTTTGGAAGGGAAGTTGTAATCAGCATTTTCGCCAGCATGAGTGGTTTCTATACGTCATTCGTATTCCGTGTGAGAATGCTGAATCTGTATCATTTCTGTTCACACTGCTTGTTACTAATGGCAAAATGTTCTTGTCACCTATACTTACTGTTTTGCTGGGTCTGTGACCTCAGCATTGACACTCGGCTCATCCGACCGTCAGCTGACCGCAGCTGAACGTTAATACTATAGGAGCATGATATGAACACTATATAACACTTAAGCGAAACTATTTCTTCAGGGGAGAGAAAAAAAAACTCAAGGAAACCACAGTAAAACATGAATAAGAAGAGTGAAACAAAAAATTGAAGACGTCATTAATAACATACAAAAAAGTGATATCATAGAAATAAAAAAAAATCAAATGGCAAACGGAGATCAGTATATTCACAGTTGATGGGATAATTTAAAAAAAGGACACTATTACCCCCTCTTTCAGTTAAGCAGAAAAAAAAAAAAAAAAAAAAAAAAAAAGGTCTTCTAGTGGTCTGCGAAAAAAAAATAAAACACTCGCATTTTACTTAAATTGCCTTGAAATAGTCATTTCCAGTCACACTGAGCCCGTCTATATTGACTGCGTCCAGTGTTTCATCATATCGGCTGCCGTGGATGTAGTTTGTGATCCAATTTTTTGTACTTGGTATCGTTCACTGGGATGTACTGCGATAACGCGGTAGAGGCCGAAATATTTAAGACGCAGTTTCAGACCCGTGCCAAACTGTGTGCGTTTTATCGTGACCAAATCGCCGATGATATAGCTGGTGGCAACTTTCCGTTTCTTATCATATTGCGTACGGGTAATTTTGCTGTTGTTTTAAAATGTTTCTCTTCGCCACATCTCGTAACTGTTTTTTATGATCTATTGCTAATGCAATCTGTTCTGTTTCTAAGAGTTGTCGAATTTGTAAGTCTTCTTTATTTTTAATTTTAACGCCTGTAAGAACTTCGAAAGAGGAAAACCTCTTTGCAGTTGAAGTGGTGCTATTTATTATCCTTTGCACCGAAGCAACATAATTATAACCATTTTTCTGGATCAGCCAATGATAATTTCGTTTAAATAGGAATGAGTGGTGGCATGTACTCTTTCAATTTGGTCATTCCCTCGTAGAACGCATGATGTCTTTAGCGTTTTTACTTATTCGTTAACTTATCTATCAATTTATAATTATAAAAATGTAGGGTTTTTTTTCAATTTTTCGCGGAATATTCATTTAAAAAGTCAGAAAATTTTAAAATGTTTCTGATTGAATATAGCATATATTATAACACATCAGTGTTTATTTTATGACTGTTATAAAAAAAAAAAAAAAAAAAAAAATATGGGTAAATATAACAAAATATGAGACTCTGATTATCTGAGATATTGAAAACAATTCAAAATTTCAAGAGGTACATTTATTTAATTATTAGTCAATTAAAGATTTTCCATGTAAAATTGTTACTTTTTGAAGAACTAAAATAATAAGTTTACTTAATATATATATTCCGAAAGTGACAATTCCATTCAAAAAACTTTATTACATTCTTTTTTTTTTTTTTTTTTTTTTTTTTCGATATAACATTTTAATTTTGTTTAAGCAAACATGTCTTTCTATATGGTAGCTCAATTTCAATGTAAATGATCAGTTTTATTCATTAATTTATAGACGCCAGGAAAATGACATAATACGAGGGTAATTCGGAAAGTAACCTCCGTTTATGAATTTAAAAAAATCTAATGAAAGGAAACATGTTTTATTACTCACGTATGAAAGACACATTCTTCAGCTACTTTTCAACATAATTGCCATATTAATTAAAACAATTATCATAACGGTAAATCAGCTTTGAAATTCCATCGTCACAGACTCCTGCCGCCGGCCTATTCAACTGCGATTATTTTTAAATTCAACTCGCACCACTCTTTCAATCCAAAGAATTTTAACATATTTTTTTATTCATACTGACAAATTCCGAATTGCTCTCGTAATATTTTATTTGACCCATTATTTTTTTAAACATTTTTGGTAGTGCATTTATCAAAAAATTATATAGAAAAATGTGTTAAAATTCTTTGGATTGAAAAAGTGGTGCGAATTGAATTTTAAAATAATCGCAGTTGAATAGGCCGGCGGCAGAAGTCTGTGACGATGGAATTTCAAAGCTGATTTGCCGTTATGATAATTGTTTTAATTAATACGGCAATTATGTTGAGAAGTAGCTGAAGAACGTGTCTTTTATACCGTAAGTAATAAAACATGTTTCCTTTCATTAGTTTTTTTTTTTTTTTTTAATTCATAAACGGAGGTTACTTTCCGAATTACCCCTCGTAAATGTCTGTTCTATTTTCAAAGACATTAATAACTTTTTTTTTTTCAAAGAAATATCTAAAAGATCTTGCTGGTAGCTATGATTTTATTATTTCTGACTTGAACAAGATTCATTTACAATGGATAATCATACTTAAATTATGAAAAATTATTTTTAAAATACAGAATTTTTTACCTTTTTAGCTCACAGGCTATCAAAGCCTGAGAGCTTATGTGCCCGCCCGTTCTGTATGTATGTATGTACGTGCGTACGTAAGGCGATAACTCATGATAAAAATATCCGATTTACATGAAATTTTGGATGTAGGGTTATTGTGATAAGACGCTTCTCTGATTAGTTTTTAGAGTTCATTCGATAAGTATAAGAAGGGGAACAAAGGCTATTGCCCCTCCTCTTAATTTATATAAATGGGTTTTTCATGCAGAATTAGTAGATTTCGTTTAAATCTTAGATGTAGGATCATTCTAATGAGGTGCCTCCGTGATTAGTATTGGGTGTTCATCGGATAAGTTTAAAGAGGGGGAATGGGGGGGCTAACCTTCCCCCCCGTCTTAATTTAGGTTTTTCACGCAAAATTTACTGATTTGTTTAAAATTTTGTAAATAGGTTTATTCTGAAAAGGCGCTTCCCTGATTTGTTTTTGGAATTTATTGGATAAGTATAAAGGGGTGATAGGGGAAACTACCTCTCATAATTCATGTAAATGGTTTTTAATGCAGAATTAAACGATTTGTTTCAATTTTTGGATACAGGTTCATAGTAATTAGAAGCTTTGCTTATTTGTTGTGGTGTTCTTTTGTTAATTATAAATGGGGGTACGGGCGATTACCTCCCTCTTACGTTAGCTAAATAGAGTTTTAAGCGAAGTTATCGGATTTGCTTTAAATTTTGCATGTAGGTTCTTTCTGATAAGTTGAATTTCTGAACAGTTTTGGAGGTTTAATGGTCAATTATAAAGGAGGGAACGGGGGACAACGTTTCTTAAATTTACATAAATGGGTTTTATGCAGAATTATTCGACTTGTTTCGAATTTTGGATATAGGTTTATTAAATGATAAGGCGTATCCCTGATTACTTTTGGGGCTTCAATGATTAAGTATAAAGAAAGGAAATGGGGGGGAGGTACTTCCTTCCATATTTTTTTCGAAAGGCATTATTATACAGGGTGTCCGAAAAGTCTGGAAACGGCCGAATAACTCGAGAAATACATATGAGATTGAAAAAAGTAAATATACGTGTTAAATATTTTTAAATAAGCTACTCTGTGATACCAAATTTGACCTTCGAAACCGACCCCCTGGGGGTCAGAGGGGGTCCAACTTTGAAATCTTAAATTATAAACCCCATTTTTTATTGCAGATTCGGATTCTACGGAAAAAAATACGTAACTTTTGTATTTGATGTTTATTTCGAATCCTCGTTTATCACGGTGTTATTGAGCATATTAAATCGATACATACTTCGGCTTTTCCAACGGGATTTTCCCTAATCGAAACTAATTGGGGAGAATTTATGACATCAAATTCCTCGTCTTTTGCAACAATAGCGTTTCCTGAAAATCACCCGTGCCGATTATTTGCATATTCACAGTATCCGCAAAGAAACTCTTCGAGAGGGTTGAATTCTGATAGGGATTGGCCGACGCATTTTCACGTAACTTGGCGATAATTATACTTGGCGAGCGATAGATGCTTCCATCGAGAAGTTTGATTTCCTTCCGAACCGAGTACCAAATAACTTTTCTCTTGCAGCATTGCATTGGATGGAACGTGTCTTACTGAAAGCTGTACTCTTTAAAAGTTTTTAAACACAAATTTTTACTTTGTACTCGGCTCCGAAGGAAATCAAACTCGACGGAAGCGTCTATCGCTACGCCAAGTATAATTATCGCGAAGTTACGTGAAAACGCGTCGGCCAATCCCTATTAGAATTCAACCCTCCCGAAGAGTTTCTTTGCGGATACTGTGAATATGCCGATTATTTCGGTAGCGCTACACAGTTAAAAATTTGATCCATTTGCTGTAGCGTCACTCCACAGCTTTTATAGAATATCTCTTTCATGACCAATGAGAATGTTCCATAACACAGTAAAGTACACTGTAAAAAAATTGACCCTTTTGCTGCATCGTCACTCCACCGCTTTTATAGAAAACGATTACTTTATTGTGTTATGGAGCATTCGCATTGGTCACAAAAGAGATATTCTATAATAGCTGTGGAGTGACGCTGCAGCAAATGGATCAAATTTTTAACAGTGTAGCACTATTGAAATAATCGCCATGGGTGATTTTCAGGAAACGCTATTCCTACAAAAGACGAGGAATTTGATGTCAAAAATTCTGCCCAATCAGTTTCGATTAGGGAAAATCCCGTTGGAAAAGCGGGAATATGTATCGATTTAATATGCTTGATTACACCGTGATAAACGAAGATTTGAAATAAACACCAAATACAAAAGTTACGTATTTTTGTCCGTAAAATCCGAACCTGCAATAAAAAATGGGGTTTATAATTTAAGATTTCAAAGTTGGACCCCCTCTGACCCCCAGGAGGGTCGGTTTCGAAGATCAAATTTGGTATCACAGAGTAGCTTATTTAAAAATATTTAACACGTATATTTACGTTTTTCAATCTCATATGTATTTCTCGAGTTATTCGGCCGTTTCCAGACTTTTCGGACACCCTGTATAATGCTGTAATATACAATTAGTTTGCATAGCCTGTGAGCTAACTCTATGCCATCAGTTTAATTGGGCATCATTCTTTTTATTTAAATATGTGTTTTATAAGATATAAATCTTAGTTAGAAATTTAAAAAACTTGAAAAACTTATTTGTACAGTGTAGCAGAAGACCCTTTACTTTGCACAAATCACAGTATTACATGCCAGGAAAATGACAAACTGAAATTTTCAGTTCTTTTAATCGATTTATTTGTGTTACTACAAAAATTAATGTTTCCTGAAAATACTTCTTTCAATACTTTTTATTAGAATGTATAAATATAAATTGAATTATGTAACATTTAATAGGAATTTTATCGTGCAGACTGCAATTTTCGTATTTCGTGATATTCTTCTATATATCTTTATACATTATGAAAAGGAATTATAACTGTTAAAAGCATTTTTTTTTTTTAATGCATTAACGGTAATCATCCTTTTATTATTTTTTTCTCATTAGTTCATTCATTATAAATATTAATTTACATTTACTTTTCTGGTGCAGAACTCCCTTTAAGGTTTCTTAATCTAGGATTATAAGCATTAATTTTTAATCTAGAATCACGTGCTTAATTACTTCAAATGATTTCTAATCTTATAGATATCGTAATGCAGTTATGTAATTGTGTAAAAGAAAAAATCCTTACCGATTCTCGAGACAAGATAAAAATTAAAAGGTTCGAAGATACACATCTTGAGTCCTGTATAATTAATTAATTAATTAAAATAAACGTTTCCTATTAATTTAACTGCAAACAATGACAGAAAATAAAATCGATACCAGTGGACCTATAATATCTATTTGTTTTATGTCATTAATTAAGAGTTATCTCCACATTAAAAATATTTTTTTTATTTTTTTTCAACATTATTCTCAAAACATCAAGCAATAAAATAAATAAATAAATAAGTAAATACCCACGCATTCCCATTAGCCTAAATACAAATTTCTACAACTAGCTGTTTAGGTTTCTTTTCTTTTCTTTTCTTTTCTTTTTTTTCTTTAATTCCGAATTTTACTACTTCTTTTGACATGAAAAATTTGTCCTTATTTTGAGGAATCATAAAAATACATTTTTTAATGTTATAATGGATTATTTTTGGTGCAATTGTCGCAAACTTTTATACAAAAATACACGGATCGAAATAAAAATGCTAGTTATGTTTTAAAAAATGCATTCAATTACAAATCAGTCACTTTCTCAGCCTTTTCCCCCATACATTTATGATGATGGTTTTTACATATAATTTAAAAATTACACAAACAGAAAATTCTACACCATTCCATTTGTCTAAATACAAATTTTTGTGATTAACTTCGAAGTAATTTGTCATTATTATTATTATTATTATTCCGATTTCATGTTTACTCTCCAAATAAAAATTCGCCCCTTATATCGATTATTCATACGAATAAAACTTCTTCTAATGTTATAATTTTTATAATATTATACTTTTGTTAGTCTTGATGAAAGTTTTACACAAATTGTCCTGTAAAATAAAACCTCAACGTCAGGATGGTGTAAAATCGTATCTTATCTCGAATATTCGAATCATAAATAAAATACCAAAGATATTCTAATACAATTATCTGGTCTGGAGAATAACAAACAACAACAAACTGCGTATTACTATCAAATCAAACCTTAATGTATGTTGGCGATGAATATTATTTTAACTAAACATTTAATGAGAACAAACCATTTACAATTATATTATACGCATTTACAAAACTTTTAATCATATTATTGGGAGACACAATGTTCCACGTTCATACTTCACTTATCGACGATAATCCGTCACATCTTTATGCCATGACAAATCATTCCAAATTCCATTCTAAAGCAACAACGTTCCGTTGCGTTTTGTTTACATAACAACAAGGTGTTGTTCTGAGAGTGAAAGTAGAAACTGAAATTACAGAGAACATAGCACCAACGTAACTGTAATTATTATTATTTCTTTTTTCTGAAGCTGAATACGATATAAAACTAGTTGGATGTGTCAATCCCAAAACTTTCTTCTATCTCATAAGTACATTTTAAAATTAAAAAAAAAAAAGTGGTGACCCCAAAGTTACCCACTATCAAATTTCCTTGAAAATTTCACCGAGCCTAATGAGATTCTGATATCCGAAAAGCCTAAAACGCAAATTTAATTAATATTCTGAAAAAATGAGCTTAGTAGTGCCTTATGTTGGGTAATTTATATTAAAACCTAATAAACCTAACCTTTACAGTAAAAAACTGTTTTTCTTAAAAAACATTTTTTTTCCTGTAAAAAATACAGATTTCTTATGCAATAATTTCCGACTAACAGATCAAAAGAAAAAAAAATTCTTATGTTAGCCAGGCCCAACTTTTTGCTTCTTCTTTTTTTTTTTTTTTTTTTTTTTTTTTTTTTTTTTTCCATTTGCTAATACAATTTATTTTTCGCGAGTGTAAAATATAAAAATTTTGAGATTTTGAAATAAAATGATATTATGGTAATATAATTTATGGTATTTATTCTTTTTTTTTTTTTTTTTTTTTTTTTGGTTAAATAAAGTGAGTGAAAAGCTCTGTTTTAAATATGTGTAGTATATATCTATTTTAAATTAAGGATATGATTTTTTAATTAAATGGTTAAAAGGTTTATATTTTAAATAACATAAATGCTTTATGAATGATGGCGATGGGAACAATATTTGGCTAATTGTCAGCTGTGCTCAGCTAACATAAAAATACAAGAAAGAAAAGGATTAGAAATTTATTACGTTGTATAACAATGTTGTAAAACAACGTTTCCAACAATCTTTAAAAATTCTTTGCTTTTTTGTAATATTATTACTAGGTGGAACTTGGGTAGAATGGGACAGTAAGTTTTTATCCTTGTGTATGATTCTAAACATTTTATTAATCGCATATTAGATGACGCAATAGTATCACAATCTTCAGTTACAAAAAGTAGCTGTTCTGCATAAGCTTGAAATTGTATGAAGAAAAAAATTATTTCAGGAATCAAAAGTAAATTTGCTACATTTAGTTTAATAATTTCCTCGTTTATGGAACATTATATTGAATATTATCCCTGACACAAACTATGTCTAAATGTAGCATTTCTTGCAAAAAGTTTAACATAAAAGAAGGTAGAGCGAGGAATGGGACATGCTGGAAAGGGGGGGGATTGGGACACGTCTAATTTCTTCTTTTTAATAAGATAAGTGTAAGTTGCTAATATCAAATATTTTTAGAGGGTAGTATATTAATTATAACATTGAAAATACAGTAGAACCCCGCTAATTTGGACCCCGTTAATCCGGTTCGGTTTGTTCTTTTTTTTTTTTTTTTTTTTTTTTTTTTTTTTTTTCAAGTTTTGAGGTTAACTTCCATAACATTTACTTGTTTCATCGTCGTACTCTGAATAAAAAGAACTTTTTCTGAAATCTTTTCGGAAGAATACCTTAAGTTTTCTTACTTAAACTCTTTGATATTATCTTTCAAAGAAACAACAATGTATCACTAAGTTTGGCAACTTCAATTTTCCCAATTTTCTATTTAAACCACTTAAAAATGTCATACAAAATCACTGCACAATAAATTTTACTTAGATCATTGAAAGAAAGCAAAGTAAAACTGTTTCTATAAGATCCTTTGTCTGATAAGGATCGCTTTCCGATCTTTGTGAGCCCATAGGTCTGTTTCTTTGTTATTGTGACAAAATGCTTCTACAATATCACTTGCAGAAAATTACTTATATTTATAAAGAAGCAGCATTGAATTCAGACACTTGTCAGTTTAACATAAAAGTGATTTTCTGTAAGTATGTTTCATTTTATTTAATTTTTTTTCTAATTTTCCGGATAATCCGGAATTTTGATAATCCGGATTGGTTCTGGTCCAATTAATCCGAATTATAGGGGTTTTACTGTATATCCATTTATATCAAAATGTAAATAAATTGAATGGATGATTTTTCAATCACGTCTCAGACAGACAATCCTGAATTTACCCTCCAGTGATAAAAATACAGCGATAAAGAATTTGACATTGTAGCACAGACATCATCAACTTACAATCTTTATTAGATAGTGAAAATAGCCGACCTAGACTATTTGCGCCTTATAATGCATTGTTTTATAGTTGTCCCATACCTCCCGGTTACTGGGGAGATGTGGGAAGCATTTTGAAATTTACAATTTCTTTAATTATAAAATTGCTTCAGAAAATTCTGTTTCTATATTGTTCAAGGACATCAGAAAGTATTTCATCGCGTATTCTATAAATCAAAATTTTCGTTTTTGTGTCAAAATATAAGTCGATTTTCGCATTTTTGAAAAAAATGACCCATTCCTCCTTATTCTTCCCTATACAAAAAAACTATTTCCATATTTGTTAGATTTAAGTAAATCTTAGTGCTACTAATTGGATAGCTTATTTTAATTTTATAAAACTAAATAGAAATTTTTCTTAAATATCAAAGAATATTTGGTTCCGAAATTGTTTATAAAATAGTCAATTTATTTCATAGATTAACATCAATTAGTTAGATAATTTGAAATAATTTTTATTAAATAAGTAACAATCATCTTTCCAACCAAAGTTAATTCTTTATAATTTTGTGATTTTGGAATGTTCTCTAACATATACCATACAATCAAACAACTACAATTACGGTAGCTATAGAATATAAAAATTATGATAGTAATTCCGAGTTCCAAGAGATGGCTCTGTTAATCAACTAAAAGATAGCTAGCGTTTTCTTGGGGAATAAATTGTGCCCAATTTTTATTTTCGGAACTAGCCTAAGAAAAGTATTGTAATTATGACTGTGTGTGTGTATGAGAGGGAGAGAGAGTCAGGACAAAACCAGTTGGGAGTAGGATAGGAAAATCTTAACCCCTTCGGAACGAGCATCTTTTACAGTGTTTATAATCTTTTATGACCGGTTTTTTAAAGCAGAAATTTTTGCCTAATTGAATCGCGCAAATGTTCGGTTCAAACAAGACAAAACTTACAATAAAAATTTACTGGTAAGAATAATCAAAGATGCTGGGCACTTTATGCGGCACGTATACCAGTCGTTCGTCCCGAATGGGTTAAGCCCCATCTAGACTTTTCAATACTAATGTCATCTACATGACGCCACACCACTAGCCGAAAGCCCTCGAATCTGGTAAACGACAAGTGCTAGGTTCGTGCGGCCGTCGACTTAATCGTTCGGAGTTTTCCGTGATTTTTTATTAATTTTGGATTTCCTTACGTAAATACGGGTTAGGTTCCCTTACACCCCCACGGAGGGCATCCCCTCCCCCTTAGGGCCCATATCCCACGTGTTGATAATTGGCCGTCATAAATACAGACATTCATCTACATTACATTTAAAAATTTACAAAAAAATTTAATCAAAAGTTTCATGACTGGTGGGACTTATACACTACTTTTTTTTTTTTTAATTTATATATCATTAAAGTAAAGACAACCTGTGATTTAACTCTACAAAAATAACACGATAACAAGTTTCACTCCGGAGATACTCAATTCAAAGCTATTTATTTACTTTTTTTTAACTTTTTAATTAATTAGCACCATGTTTTAATAGTTTTTGATCCATTTTTAGTATCTAACGAAAAATGCATATCATCTTGTAATATGATGTAAATCATAGGGAGAAGTAAAATAAGTAGTATTAGTACTTTCTGATGCTTGCATGGCTAACGCCACGGCAATGTTGTCAGATTGAGAAATTTTTTTTTACACAAAATAGCAAACAGTTTTATTTTACTAATAATTTCGTTTTTATTTAATACTGAAGGTCTACCATTAAATAAAAGATTACAATTCTGAAATGGCGGTGGATATTTTTTTTTTATTATTTTTCCAATTTGGCAACACTGCAACCACGTTTAGTGGGAGTGTGTTCGTGAAAAGCTTATTTTCTGCTCTAATAAACATGACCTGAATCAAAATAAGTGAAATATTAAAATTTCGTGGATCACAGATATGTTCTCGGCGGGCCAAATGTAACATGCAGGCCACGTATTTCAACCTACCTAAACCTAATGTAAATGAATACGATATCCCGCGAAACGGTAACTTCTAATAAGCTTCCATTTGGTAAATATATTATAAACTAATATCCCGTATAGATTTTCGTAAAAAAGGACGGATTCATATTAAATTCCTTTTTAAACAATTTTGAAATCCTTTTGTGAGCGATAATGATTTTACAAAAGAAATGTGACAAAGAAATAAGTGAAAAATATTAGGATAATGCAATTATGTATTAATGGTGCAGAGGTACATTAAAAAATTTTGTAAGTTACAGAAAAAAAAGAGAGACTTTCTGAAAATCTACATTAGTTCTCTGTCTACTGAGTTTTTTGGTCATCATTTTCCAGACATTCATTCCACATTTTCATTTTTTTTTATATTAAATTCCCTGTAGGATTTCTTTATCTTTATTAATAAAGATATTTTTTATGTTTGTTATAACCTGTAATTCAAAATACATACTTTTAAAATTTATTGGACAATTCATTAGAAATCTAAAGGAAATTTGATTTAAAAACTGTTTTGTTAAAAAATAGAATATTTTTTTAAAGGGAAAATCAACCTCTGTGGAGTTACATTTGAGGAGAGAGGGGATTTTCATCGATAATCACTTTGCAGTTGTTTCATTCACCGTGTGCTTGAAGCATGGTATTATTAAAATTAGTTAAAAATATTATTAAATTAAAAGTATTATTAATAAAAAATATTATTAAAATTAAATTATTCTAATTAAGTACAGTAAACACTGTAAGATGGACTCAGTGTAAGACGAAAATCTGTCTAACTCGGAGAGATTTTCAAATCCTTGCAAATCTATAGACATAGAGTAAAATTTGTCTAAGGCGGAATATTGTCTATAACGGAAAATTTCCTCGGCCTCGTTAGATTCAGTTTTAATCCGAATTTACTGAACAAGTATTTCGCAAAATATATCCTTTGCAAAAGTAGAATCTCAGCAAACTTAGTAAAATACTTGTCTTCAACCCAAGATTCGGGATCAAATGCCGGGTCAAATAGAAGTAAATATTGCAAAAATTAAGTGGTTATAATACAACACTTCGAATTCATTTGCGAAGTTCCTATTCTTCGATTTTTAAAAATTCACCAATATGTAAAAATAAATTAAATTAATTCAAAAAATATATATATAAATAAACTAAATAAAATTGCATAGTCCTAAAGGTGAATTTCTGTTAGGGGTCGTTTGTATTATGTAAGCAGTAAAATGGTGTGGGGTGTGTCCAATTTTTGCTTATTTTTTCTGACAAGGGGGAGAGGGTGAGGTTGCGGGAATTCTTACATAAACATTAGACAACAAATCAATGTTGTTTAACAATAGAAAGCAAAATATCATGATTTCGATGAGCGTTCTGCGGATGTTGAACGACTTGAGTAAAAAAAAAAACTGGAAACGAGGAAAATTCCAGCCCACCACCACATTGAAATCGTAATAATACGCAAAGCAGAAACATTGACTATGGATTCAAAGATCTTGGACACCAGACTAGAAATGTCAACACCAAACACATAATATTCCTATGATTCTTGTTAAAATTATTAGCTATGTTCCTAAATAAGTTAAAACCTATTATTATTATTATTATTATTATTATTATTTTTTTTTGCTTAACGCTATAAATAATTATAGATTAAAAATTATTTTGTAATCTATGAGTTGTTTAATGCAAAAAGCAACAATATATTAAAATCGATTTTGTTTTTCTTCGGTACCACAACCCCTATATGTCTATTTATATAAATGTGCTGGGTTAATAATGTAATTTATCGCTATCTGTAATTTTTTATGGCAAACATCGTTGATATTAGAATGTCATAAGATTTTACGTAAGCAAGGAGGAAGACGGTGGAACATTCGCTTATTTTTCTTTACAAATGAGAGGAGGGGAGTACAAAATGATTAAAAAGATGCTTAAGTACTACTTGAACAGTCCCTTACGCTATTTTTTCAATATGTTGCAAATTGCTTCGTATTGTATGTTTCCCGCAGGATTTTTCTTTCTTATTTTGTTTTTTCTTCCTAATTTGTGTTGATCTCTCTCTCTCTCTCTCTCTCTCTCTCTTTTTTTTTTTTTTTTTTTTTTTTTTTTTTTTTTTTTTTTCAGTGGGTTGAAATTTGAAGGGAATTAGCTAACCATCTCTAATTTTATTAAACTTTTAAACATTTTTTTCAACTTTACAACGGAATTATCTGATGAAGCATAACTCACATTTTCTCGCCTCCTGTCCCAATGACGTCATTTGAAATACATATTTCAGAGATTATAGATTATAATCATTTTATTTTTTTATTCATAGCAGCAATTTTAAAATTTTACTGCATAAAGATTGTGCTTAAAACTTAATCGACAACCAAATAGATTTAATTCAATCAAATACATTTAAACAGTAGGGGGTGCATGTTCGTTCCATCTAAACCCTGACCCTCCCACTTCTCTGATTCTATTCGGAAAGATATAAAGAGCTCTCCTGCTGAGCCATCAACCAACCTCCCTCCCTAATATGAAATGAAAACATCCGTCTGCAATATAACTCCCTTATAATGGTGACTGACCGAATCGGGTTAGGAGGGGAGGTTGAGACGCGGTCAAAATTCTCTTTCGAAACTTTCTCTCGGAAATTTGATGGATTTTACACGAAAACGTCATTTCTGAAATTCAGTCGTGACTCAGATGACTTCCTCATTAATCATTTTGATTATTATGTTTCTAAGTAAAAACCTTTTTTTAATTTAATATAAAGGTTACATATATCGTCTTGAACGATTATGATGAATTATATATCGATGTTTACATAAAAGTTTTGTGATTTAAACTTTCTACTTGGTACTTCGTAGCATTAGCTATCATTTTATGGTTTAATTTTTATGAAAATAATGAAATTTATTAAAATAGATTGTAGTTGTATTGAAAAAATTTGGGATAGGAATAAAAATTTTGAAAAATCACAAAGCGGGATGATTTTTATCGTGCATTCAATTTAATCAGAAACAAAAATTAACAATGTGTAAATGACTTCTGTTGATGTTCTCTCCCTTTTTTTCTCAATTCCATAGCTTCATATTTTACTTTTCTATGATCGTTACTTTGAAATTTTAAGAATAAAAAATAAAGTTTATATGTATATTTACTAACAATGCTAAATTAACAAACGCAAAATTATTCTTCGTCCTTTGATTATTCAATTATTTTTAATAGTTTCAATCAATTTTAGCCATTTACCTATTTTCAAAACCGATTAAGGAGATCCGGGACACAGAAATATTCAAACTTTTGAAAAAAAAAAAATACGGTATTAATTTTTTCTCTGTTTAAAATGACTTTTAAATCATGTTTCTATCTTAGTTAGAACAGTGCCCCACCAGTGGCCGAGAGGATCTGACCTCTCAACTGGTAGACGGCAGGTGCTGGGTTCGAACCCAATCGCGGCCGTCGGCCTAACCGTTCGGAGTTTTCGTGGTTTTCTTCGAACCTTGCGTAAATACGGCTTAGGTTCCCTTAGAAAGACCCCCACGAAGGGCATCCTTCCCCCTGGGCCTATATCCCTAGCGTAGATAATCGGCCGACACAAAATACAACAACAACTTAGTTAGAACATGAAATATTAATTCTTATGTTTTGGTTTGATTTCAAAATTTAGCTTTCAAACAATAGTTGTTATGGAACGACTTCTTTTGAATTTGCATTTTCGTTCATGATGAGTTTTTTCCCCACCATTTCTCCTACTTAAATTGCTGTAGCTCAAGTACCATTTAAGACAGATGATTCAAACTTGAAACATGCCTTTTTCAATTGCTTTACTTTAATTTTGATTCAGCAAATTTGAAAAAATATATATATTTACTTTTAAAAATAATAATTTTTTTTTTTTTTTTTTTTTTTTTTTTTTTTTTTTTTTTAAGTTGCGGCATTCTTTTTTTTTTTTTCTAATTTGTACCTTAAATATTTTTAGCTTTTATTTAAATTATCATTTTTAAAAATACTGAATCAAAATTAAAGCTTGTATGTTTCTGTTTATTTATATGGAAAAATTTTAAATTATTTAAAAAATTATAATCACAATTAAGTTATAAGGATTTTAATTTATCCCAATTTTTTATTAAATTTTAAATTTAAAAAAATTAAAACAATTATTATAAGTTAGTTTTATTGTGTGATTTTGTTTACTAATAATATGATTAACCATTACGGAAAATTTGAAAATTTTAACTCGATAAATAAAAATTATTTTAAAATATGTCTCGGACTCCTCATGTTAAAAAATGATATAAAACATTAATTTCTTGAAATCTTTTGATTAGTCTTACCATAACAAGTTTAAAAACTTGTAAGCACAAAATAGTATTTTAACTACTGAAAGATGCTTTTTATTCACAATAAGATAAATTTAAAATCAAGTAATTTCAACCATATAACTTCATTATCAGAGTTAAAAACGATAAAAGTTAGAGATTGAGTACCAGATGGGTTGATCCAAACTTTGAAGTGAAAAGGATTCCACTCTATGTCTGAATACAAATGTGAGAAGATGCTTATGTTATTTTCAGTATATTCTATTAAATTTTGGAAATGATGCATGATAACGTACGATTAATAATGTATTTGGCACAACGTAGAATGCCTATGGACACCATAATTACTAATTTATGATAATTTGGTAATTGCTTTATTATTGTAAGCTTTTTTTAAATTAATCATAACCTCATACTCCTGATTTATTTTAGAAATAGCTGATGGACACTGATAAGCTTCATATCTGCGACATGTTCTATTTAACACACTTAACATTTCCGTGTTGTATCACACCGGCAAAAACAGAACTTGATATCGCAAATATCAAGTTAATCGGTGTCTAACAACCATTTCTAAATTAAATTAAAAGCAAGAAGTTATTACTGATTATGATTCACTTTAAAGAAGATAAAATGCTAAAAAAAATTATCAAATTGCCAAAAATTAGTAATTATGGAGCCAACAGAAATTCTACGTCGTGCTAATTAAGTATATATTAACGTTCATCATTCCAAAAATTTGGTACTGAGAAAAACCTGTGCCCCCCCCCCTCCCCATTCACACATACACACACTTCTGCAGATCTTTGAAACATTCCAACAGTATAGCCTCACTCTAATTCACTTTGCAGTTTAGAACAGCTCATGATACAAAGGACTTAGTTTTTAGCTTTTATCGTTTGACGATTTTGTTATGCTTGAAAGTGTAAGTTTTAAATGTATCGTGTTGGGAGTAAAAATCACATTTTAGTGATTTAAATAGTAATTTATTTTCACAAATTTTAAAAAATATACTTAATTTTGTTTTTCAGAGGATTTTTGCCATAAAGGAAAAAAAAATACCACAGTTCTCATCGTTAACTATAATTTCTATAGCATTTTTTTCCCTTATTGACTGCACTAAAATACATAATGGAAAAAAAATAAACACCCGACTAAGTCTGCAAAAAAATATTATAGAAAAAAGTTACTGGTACCAAATAATTGTAAATAATGTCTACTTTTAAATTATGCACATAATAATTTTCTTAAAGGGCCATACACATATTAAAGCAAGTCCTTAAAACAACTCCCCCCCCCCCCCCCAATAGAAGTACCTAACTCTGACAGCATAAATGAACTCCACACCCTTCAATTAGCCTAAAAACAAATTTTCATACAATTCGTAAGGTAAGTTTCCAAGAAATTAATTATTTAAAAACGAGCTTATTTTAAGGGCTAAAATTAAAGGGTCAAATTAAAGTTCGGTACTCGATTGTTGACCCAAGAGAACTCCTTTCCAGATCAAGACATCTTAGTCGTAAGGCATGGTGACGCCACTGCGACGTCGTCGTGAAGTCACATTGTGACTTTGTGACCATCGATTGTCGATGTGAGTCACGTGACGTCGATCTGAAATCACAGTGACTAAAATGTTAAGTCGTTATGGCCGTTTTAGAGCTCGTTTGTGACGGTTCACAAAGTGGTCACAATGTGACAAATTTGTGAAAAATGTGTCATTTGTGACTAATTTGACATTAACATTGTGACGAAATTGTGACAAAAGCAACGATATTTAAATTACCAGAAACATGTTTTTAAAGTAAATAACATGTTTTGAAGAATATTTGTAATTTTCTAAAAATTTTTAATAAAGTCACATCTTAGTCACAATGTGACGTCACTGAGTGGTGGCATTTTGGTCACAGATGTTATGTGACCAAAGTGACTCACAGTGACGTCATTGTGACTTCACTGTGACCATACATGCTATGAGGGTAGGTACCATTGAAGCAGTCATTGAAGACTGCTAGATTACAGGATAGCATAAGAAATTCCAAAATATCTAGTCACTTTTATTATAGACGCCCGGTCAGTATAAAAATACCAAATTTTTGAATTTTCTAACAGAATTTTCGGATTTGGCCCACATTTGAGCAAGTAAAATTAAATTATGAATAAACGTATTATGATTAATGTTTAGTATAAATTTAAAGGAGACTAAAGGGGTTGCCAAGGGCGGCTAGTAAAATTATAAAAACTGAAAATTCAACGTATTTATGTTTGGCTAATTTAATATTATTGCTAACGCAAAAAATTAGCACATTAGGAGTATAATTTCAGGAGATATTAATAAAAATATGCAAATGTAATTTAACATTAGAAGCACTAAATTTTGAATTTTTATAATTCAAAGCTTCTCAGTCAAATGGCTTGAAATTTGGTGTCTAGGCATTGTTTGAAGTGAATATTGGAAATACAGTCGACTCTCGTTAATTCGAAATCGGATAATTCGAACTTTCGCTTAATTCGAACTAAACATGAAGTCCCGAATTTTCAACGGCAGAATAACGTTAAAATTTTCAATAATTCGAACTCATTTTCTCTTGACATCGCTTAATTCGAACTAACGATAATTCCGATTTTCATTTTTTCTTTATTTCTCACGGATTTCAGATCATTTGAATAACATTCTTTCTTTGGTTTTTGTGAAAATTGTTGCGAACGAGTATACATATAATCCCATGCATTTGATATCCACTTTCTAAGTGCCCCCTCTGTCCATCAGTGATGCTCCAATTTTTTCTTCCATTGTGCTTGTTTCTAATTTTTTAATTAGTTTATGTATTGATGCATTCTAATTTAATATTAAGTCATATTCTGATGATAACAGACATAATAAATTTAAAAAAACTATAACATTAATTACTTTGTAATAGTATCATATTAAGCATGTTGTCATTTCATACTTTCCATAATTCGAACATTTCTTGTGGTACCGACGAGTTCGAATTAACGAGAGCCGACTGTATCTTATTAAAATTGAATATTGCTATTAAAAAAAAAAAAAAAAAGAAAAAAAGAAAAGAAAAGAAAGAAAAAAGAAAAAAACGAAGTTTGGGTGCGTTTTAATATGTAGATAACCCTCTAAACAAATTTTATATGCATCATTTAAAAGTAGACTTCATTTTCAATCGTTCGGATACCAGTAACTTTCTTCTACGATAATTTATTGAGGAGTTAGTGTGAGTGTTTATCTTTTTTTTTTTTTTTCCACGATTGTGCATTGCCTTTTTCGTAAATTTCTCCACTAAAATGCAAATGCTTTCCTTCCTAATAGTTGAACCTATTTATAGCTCGTCATACAAAAATAAGGACAGTTTATTCTATCACAGCACTAATAACTTTGCCAAAAATTCTCACTATAACTGTTAATTAAGTATTCTATTTCCTATTTCATTTTCTGCCATTAATCATTTTAAATTTCAAAATCTACAACATGATAATTCAGAGGTAAATGTTTTTTTCCAGTTCAAGTTGGATAAAAATGATCAGCGAATATGCAAAACAAATTCAGACACTGAACCCATTGGATGAAAATAACAAAAGAAAACGAATATTTTGCAGTTTCGTTAGTCCTTATAAATGCATCAAAATAGGCTAGTTTAACTTCTTATTTTGATAATTTATTGATAATTTCATTTTAGAGGATAAACATTTTTGTTTTACAGCAATATAACTACCATACTTACAAAATAATAATAATAATAATCATAATAATAATAATAATAAAGAAATAAAAAAAAAAATAAATAAATAAATAAAAATAAATAAATAAATGCATTTGAATACATTAGCTACAATTTTATTTCAATTAAGTATACATTAATGATTAAAAAAATATATATATCCTATATCGTCAAATATAACGTTACGATTCATTCTAGAGAAAAACAAGTTGGAAATTGCACGTGAAGCGTAGTAAATGAGATGGATTCGTTTTAAAATTATTCAGATCTTGCTGATATACTAGACAGTACTACGGAAACAGTATAGTGGTTGGAATTTTTGTGTTCCTGTAAATATACAAGAAGTAATTTTTATTACACCTCAGCAACGTATATCATATTCATAAAATGTGAAAAAAGTTTAATATATTTAAAACATGCCCCAAACAATGTTTCCCCATATTGCAATATGTAGTGAAATACTTTTATGTGGCCCTGTAATTTAATAATAAATATTTTTTCCATCACAGATTGAACAGAATGTATATTTTAGTATATATATACTTGATAGGTTCATGTCAATTTTATTATGTTCGAATGAGTGTAACACCATTAAAATGCATTTGAAACTTTTTTTTCATTGATCTTAATGTAGCGGAATCCTTTTGATTATCCCTGTAACTGATCTATGCATCCGATTTTCATAAAATTTGAAATGACTCGACAAAATTATATAATTATGCATTTTAAATTTCAAACTATTCTTCGGTTGGGTAGTTTTTGCGTTGTTATATGCGGACAGACAGACGAACAGACGGACGGACTGAACGACAACTATAGGTGCTACGTATTTACATAATTGCAAACGCACCTAATCAGTTCCTAGCCCCCCCCCCCCCCCAACGCACACACAACCTAGTGGTCTTCACGGGCTGGAATTTCCAGGCTTGTTTGAAAAAGATAATAGTTCAGCTTGAGGAGGGCCCAGTCCGTTTCTAGTTTCGCAGCTCACGTCCAGGTACACGCTAAAATTTGTGAAATGATGCCCGGCCCGTGCAATAATTGAGGAAAACAGACCTAAGTCCCTTTCCCCAGAGAACACCGTTTTTTTTTCAACATACAATTAAGAATTTTTTCTAGAATATACTGCTTACATATTTATGGGAAGTTTTGTCATTATAGATTGCTATATGTTTTAGATTACCATATTTTCGAGAATGCAGAATAGCATCAGTACCGGCCTGCCATGTACGTCTAGTAATCTAGAAAGAAAATGTAAGCCTGTTCCTAGTCCGGACCGAGTCTACTAAAATAATTACTCCCTGGTTCAACTTCTACTAAACAATTTTACAACTTCTACTCAATGCTGGGCGCGTTATACTGATCTAGCATCGTATTGATCTAGTATCGAACCTAGCATCGGTTTTTGCAACAAATTTATATTTATGTTCGTCCATTGAAAAATACCCATTAATTTAGTTTTATCCTTTTTAGGTGCGTTCGTAATTATATAATACGTAGCACCTATAGTGGTCGTTCAGTCCGTCCGTCTGTCCGTCCGCATATAACAACGCAAAAACTACCCAACCGAATCGTTTGGAATTTAAAATACATAATTATTACATAATTTTGTCGAGTCATTTCAAATTTTATGAAACTCGGATGCATAGATCAATTACAGGGGCAATCAAAAGTATTCCATTACATTACGGTCAATGGGGAAAAAAGTTTCAAATGCATTTTAATCGTTTGAAATTTAAAACACACAATTATTACATAATTCTGTCGAGTTATTTCAAATTTTTTGATAATCGTGTGCATAGATCAATTACAGGGGCAATCAAAAGTATTCAATTACATTATGGTCAATGAGGAAAAAGTTTCAAATATATTCTATACGTTTGAAATTTAAAATACATAATTATTACATAATTTTGTCGAGTTATTTCAAATTTTATGAAAATCGGATGCATAGATCAATTACAGGGATAATAAAAAGTATTCCATTACATTACGGTCAATGGGTAAAAATGTTTCAAATGCATTTTAATCGTGTTACACTCATGCGAACTTAATAAAATTTATATGTAACTATAAAGTACATATTATAATATACATCTTACATAATTTGTGGTGCAAAGAACATTAGTTATTGATTCACAAGGCCACACAAAAGTATTCCATTACGTAATGGCATAGGGAGAACATTGTTTGATGAGCGTTTTAATTGTAATTCACTATTTACAATTTTATGATATTGATATATGAAAGTAATATTTTTAAAACTTCGTTATCGTACGAACGCACCTAATTTGCTACGCTTCACGTGCAATTTCCAACTTGTTAAATTTTATATCAGAACGAGTTTTTTCATCGGCTCAGCAGGTAGAGTTCTGCACGGGCCGGACCAGCTCAAAAATTGAACGGGCAATCCGGGCCAGGTCGGGCCTATAAAAATAATTTCGCAGGCCTGTTGGCCCGAACTATACATTTGGCGGTAAAATATGAGCTATTGTCAACGAATATGGGTTTCAGGTGAATAAGTATAAATGTGTGGCACGAGCCGATGCTAATTTGACAATATCAGTACAGAAATGAAATGTAATTTATCCAGCGTAGAGATCGGTATCCGACGGTATGGTGTCTGAGCTAGGCTTAATATATTTTTTAGCAGATATGTGCCAGGCCGACATCTGGCTTGATTTTTTTTCTTTTCATATTGAGCCGGACCAGAACTAAGTTTAATTGTTCTCAGGATGTGTAGTGCAGGCAATATATTTTATAAAATATTAATAGCGATAATGAACTTAATGTAATCAATTATAATATACCTTAAGGTATTTCTTAAATTTACTACTCAACATTGCAAAACTCTGACACATTCTCTGACTAATTTTTAACTGTAAAGGCATAAAATTGACAAGCCTGACTATTGAAAGAGTTTGGAATCGAATAGCCTTTTCCATGTTTGATAAATAAATTACTTGTCGAGATACAAAAGATTCTTGTCGCGTGTTCTTTGCCATGCTGTTGCTTCCGTATATTTGATTCAAAACGCTAACTTTGACAGAATTTTCTCAAAGATAGATTACTTTTATAAAAACATTATCCTATAGATATGTATGTAAATTAAGGAGTCCAGGGGTAATATCACATAAGTTTAATACTCTTGATTAATATGGAATATTTACAAGGGAAAATTAAGTAAAAGATTAAGATTAAGAGGCATCTTCGGTCTTTTCGACCAGAGCTCGGCTGAGTACGTCTTCATCAGGCTGGATCCGGCATCATTCTCTGACTCTTCTGTACTTGTTGCTGAGGCCCTTTTGTGTGAAAGTGCTAACTATGCAACATTTAATTCACACGTGGCTGTAACAAGGTCGTACACGTGTTGTACTTTGCTATGGGGCGGATGTCGAGTCGGCCAAATGCATCTGAAACGAGCCTGTTGCTATGGGCTCGCTATATCGACACTCGGCCAATCCGACATACAGCTGACCACAGCTGAACGTGTACAATGATAGGGATACTTAAGATAAACTATTACCAAAACAATCATAATAATATACATATACATCTACATAAAACATTGTAAACCTTGAAAGTACGAAAAAAAACACAATATCTAAATATGCATATACCTAGTATAAATTGACATACATAATAATCATATAGTAAAAGAAAGAGAAAAAAAAATTGTTGGCCAACTAAAAAACAAAGACACTAGAAATAAAAAAAATAATAAGCAAAATACAGAAAAACGTTGGAGGTTATTGCCGGCAATAATGGGGGTCACGAACTGTTCATCTGCACTAAAAAGTTAATAGTCAGTACAGTTTCTAATTGTCCACGCGACGCAACATAAAAAAAACACCTGTTGCGTATGCAAAAGAAATATACGTCACTGTTTTGTATTGTTAAAATGTTATGAAGTTTGTAAATATCCACTTGACGCAACATAAAAAAAATCACGTGTTGCGTATGTAAAAAAAAATATAGGCAAAGCACAAAAAAAAACCCACTACTTTGCATACCGGAAAATAATAATAAAAAATATTTTATGCCAAGCTAAAAAAAAAGCACAGCTTGCATAGTTAGAAAAAGATAAACACACTCTTACACACTTGAAACTCTTTTTTTTTTCACAATTTATAAAATCTTGACGCACAAAAGACGAAATGGAGAGAAAAAAAAATTAAATCTTCGTCACAAAAGTCTTCAACTGTAAGATCACACTAGAAAAAAGAAAACTTGGGAAAAAGAAAAAAAAATAAAAACACTGTAATGGTGCAACTCTGTATACTTGAAAAAAAAACAAAAGGTTTCTTTCTGGAGAATCTCCGTATTAAGTCGTATTTTTCTTTCATATGACACACGAGTGAATAAGATGTAGATACCAAGGATCCCTGGGATAAACAGCTCATTATCCCGATAGCAAGTACGTCGAATCCGTGCTTTTCAATGTTTGTATAGTTCGGCTCTTTTTGCAGCGTTATTGGTGCTAAACACATTGCTACCCAAAAATAAACAAAGAATCGAATTATGACGTCGAGTTGGCATCTCGAATCTGGACGATGGTGTGATAGCGGAACAGTAGAGCCTTAGTATCTGAAGCCAACTTCTCAACTTTATTGGGCAGGTGGTCTACGGGAGTGATACAATTTTCGACAGCTGACTGTTTCCCGTCTGTCTTAGTTCCGTTTTCAACCACACAGTCGGTAGTTTCATTCTCCGAAGAGACAGGAGCTGACGTCATTTCGTTGAGAAGGGGAGGGTTAGGAGCTGGATGCATATGTGAGGGCGAATGTTTTTCAGAAATGTTTGTTAACGATTTCCGTTCTACAAACTGTTTATTGTTACCGTAAGCGAATATTATGGAATATTGCATAGGGGATAAATTTAAGTAAAAAAAATCTTCGAACTTATTACCATTAAACTCAGTCTGTGCAACAAAATATTGAAGTGGCTTTAATTGGGATATTTCAGCATCGAAAATAGTTATAGATGAATCATTTAAAGGGGGGGGATCCCAACAGTTGATACGTTTCTTTACTAACAAAATTTAAGTTATGTACTGGGTTCGCATCCGCTACAAAAGAAATATTATTGATTTTTACGATCGCAGCCGTACTACACACTTTGGAAGGGATATGTATCGTATTGATGTGTACAACAGTTTCTGAAACAGGGTTAATGTCTTCGTGGGAAGGCATATTTTCGGGATTTCGCTCCGTCGAATGGGACGAACGGTAGTTGGGGCGAGAATGTTTAGAGCCGTTGGGACCTCGCTCCGCGCGTTTACACTGAAATTGTTTATGACCTATTTCCGAACATTTATAACAGATAATTTGATTGTATTTTTCACTAGTGTGGGTTTTCCGAGAGTCCCTTTGGGGTCATTCCATGTCAATTCAACCAGACCTTGTAACCCGACCCCCAGGGATTTTGATGAAACTTTGTGTACACACTAATTCTATCATGAAATGATTCCATCAGAAATTTTTCCTTCCTAGACCTCATAGTTTGTGAGATATGGGGGGTCCAATTCTTGGGGTTTTCTCAAATCGCACATTTCTGAGTCTGTATTTTGAGATTGCAGTTCCATCTTCAAAAAATTGTTTCTCTGGATCTAAAATATGAATCATCTTAAAAATTTCACTGTAAAAATATAAATAGATGCAGATTTTAATAAAAAAATATTTAAAAAATTTACTTGTAATATTTAGGATAAAAAAATTAGCCAAAGTTGAGAGTTATGGTTATTTTTCCAAATTTTTGTGGCTTGACAAAAAAGGTTGTACACAAAAAGGCAAATTAAATTTCCAATTTCTTTTTGTTTTAAATAAAAGTTTAGACTTTGGGCTTTCTGTCTATGAAATAAAAATGATGTGTTTCGCATGGCTTATGCAAAAATTTTGGGTACTTTCCAATTACCCGGATGAGTGCTTTATTTTTATATATTACATATGCACACAAAAAAGCAAATGAAATTTCCCATTTCTTTTTGTTTTAAATAAAAGTTTACACTTTGGGCTTTCTATCTATGAAATAAAAATGATGTCTTTCGCATGGCTTATACAAAAATTTTGGGTACTTTCCAATTAGCCGGATGCGTGTTTTATTTTTACATATGTACACATGTATAGATCTATATAAATGCAGATGTATTATACATGTACATATATATGTATATATACAGTATATTGTTATATATATGTATAAAACTGGTGCCCGTCTAACCGAAAAGTACCAAATTTTGCCTTGTTTTGAGAATCTGCACCAATTAAGAGGAAAAAAATCTGACTAAGTTTAGCTGTGGTACTTAAATAATTACTGGAATTTCTATGAGTTATTGAATTTAATGTTATTTGATGCATGTTTTTTTTTTTTTTTAATTCTCGAAGTAAAGTTTAAGCTTTGTTTTTTCTGATTAAAAAAAAATCTGACTGTAATATGTTTCCCCATTAAATTTAGTGAATGGTCCATATATTTCATTTAGTTATTTAATAATGGGCATTTTTTGACAATCTAAAGAATCTCTTACTTTTATTTTCAATAATTAAACTCAAAACAGATTTTTTTTGTACAGTATAAAATAGAAATTTTTTTCTCTTCACATTTCCATTCTTTCTTTCGAATGCTTATATATTAATTATTTGTGTTTAAAAAATGTTCATAACCTTGTATTTCCTTTCCTTCGTTAATTTTAATCAGTTTAAATATTTATATTGGCAAGTTTAAATACACAAATGTTTAACAGAACTTAAATTTGTTTCTATAGTCTGACAGATTTAATTGCACCTGCCTTGTATAAACACCTTCTGATAAAGGCAGGGTAATGTTCGTTAGTATGAAAGCAGATGTTTTGAAATCAAGTTAATCAAATTATTGTCGCCCCACCAGTGGCCGAGAGGTACAGACCTCTCAACTGGTAGACGGCAGGTGCTGGGTTCGAACCCAATCGCGGCTGTCGGCCTAACCGTTCGGAGTTTTCGTGGTTTTCTTCGAACCTTGCGTGAATACGGGTTAGGTTCCCTTAGAAAGACCCCCACGAAGGGCACTCCTCCTCTGGTCCTATATCCCTAGCGTAGATAATCGGACGACAAAAATAAACCAAACTAAACCAAATTATTGTCATTCTGTTGTTTCTTATCATAGAAGAATGATTTAACTTTTACTGTGCTACAAAAAATACATTCTGATTGTTACATATTTTATAGTTTATGATATGTATAAATATTTTTTTTGCTTTATTGTTTTAATATGAAGCCTGATATTAAACCTTCTACTAGTCTTCAGGCTTGCAGTATTGTAATATTAACTGGTTTAGAATGTCACAAAACTAGCTATACAAATAACAGAGAAATAGACTACATTGATAATCTCTGTGATTCAGAAAAAGAACTTTTATTAGTTAGGACTATTGCATTTATAAAACAAAAATTAAGTGAAAACCGTTTGATTAATATATGTGAGCATCACAGAATTTCGCTCTTAATGAAATATGAATTATATAAATGTGGAGATCCATTTAAGCGGCATAAAAAGCAAGTGAAAAAAGCAATTAGGGCAATTAATAGAGATTTATATACGGACGAAAAAGAAAACCAAAGTTGAAAGTCACGATTATTTTTCCGAAATTTTGTGACTTTATGAAAAAGTCTCTACATAAAAAGGAAAATGAAATTTCCAATTTGTTTTTGCATCAAATAACATTAAATTCAATAACTCATAGAAACTCCAGTAATTATTTAAGTACCACAGCTAAACTTAGTCAGATTTTTCCCCCCTTAATTGGTGCAGATTTTCAAAACGAGGCAAAATTTGGTGCTTTTCGGTTAGACGGGCACCAGTGTTATATATATCAATATACTGTCTATATACATACATATGTACATGTATAATACATCTGTATTTATATAGATGTATACATATGTCCATATGTAAAAATAAACACGCATCCGGCTAATTGGAAAGTACCCAAAATTTTTGTATAAGCCATGTGAAAGACATAATTTTTATTGCACAGATAGAAAGCCCAAAGTGCAAACTTTTATTTTAAACAAAAAGAAATTGGAAATTTCATTTGCTTTTTTGTGTGCATATGTAAAATGTAAAAATAAAGCACTTATCCGGCTAATTGGAAAGTACCCAAAATTTTTGCATAAGCCATGCGAAAGACATAATTTTTATTTCATAGATAGAAAGCTCAAAGTGTAAACTTTTATTTAAAACAAAAAGAAATGGGAAATTTCATTTGCTTTTTTGTGTGCATATGTAATATATAAAAATAAAGCACTCATCCGGGTAATTGGAAAGTACCCAAAATTTTTGCATAAGCCATGCGAAACACATCATTTTTATTTCATAGATAGAAAGCCCAAAGTGTAAACTTTTATTTAAAACAAAAAGAAATTGGAAATTTAATTTGCCTTTTTGTGTACAGCCTTTTTCGTGAAGTCACAAAAATTTGGAAAAATAACCATAATTCTCAACTTTGGCTGACTTTTTTTATCCTAAATATTAAAAGTACATTTTTTAAATATTTTTTATTAAAATCTGCATCTTTTTATCTTTTTATAGTGATATTTTTAGGATGATTCATGTTTTAGATCCAGAGAAACAATTTTTTGAAGATGGAACTGCAATCTCAGAATACACACTCATAAATGTGCGATTTGAGAAAAACCTAAGAATTGGACCCCCCATATCTCTCAAACTATGAGGTCTGGGAAGGAAAAATTTCTGATGGAATCATTTCATGATAGAATTAATGCGCACACAAAGTTTCATCCAAATCCCTGGGGGTCGGGTTACAAATGGGGGAAAAATTGGTTGAATTGACATGGAATGACCCTTTGGACATATACTGGTGTTGCTTTGAAATTCGGGACCGAATCGCAAATTTCTTCATAGATTAGCAATTTTTTCTTAAACTCTACTAAATCGGAACAGCCATATAAAATGGATTTATTTTGGGGTGTATCTCTAATACCTTGTATCGTGTAATGAATTAAAGAGATGTCATCCACATTCCCTCGCTGCGCGATTTCTTTCATTTTCAAAAAATATTCCAATAATTGTTCGTTTGGTTGACATCCGCGGTTTGCTAATATTTGATGTATTTGTGCGGGCGAAGCCGTTTGATGAAATTCGCGGAATAAAGCTTCCTTTAGTGCTGAATAGGAATTAATATTAATTTCAGCTCTAGTTACTAGCAATGCTAAACCTTTTAAACTCCGTTCTGCGAAAACAAATTTTTGAATATCTGAGAGGTTCAATGATTCCGAAAGTGTTTCGAATCGTGTAAACCATGTTTGGATGTTTTCCGATTTATCCCCGCTAAACGGCGGAAGTAATTGTTCTATGTCGGTGAAGGAAATATTTTGTTTACTTGCAGTGTATTGCGAATGTACAACCGTTTGCTGTGGTTGTATTTTTAAGGGGGAAATTAATTGTGTGCTGGCACTACTGTCGTTCTGATTATGCTCAATGTCTGTTTCCGAGGCCGAAATATTCCCAAATGTAGCCTTAAAAGCAGCAATGTCTGATAATGCGACCAAAATGCGAGTCGCTATCTCATCTTTATTTCCATTTATATCTATGGACAGCAGATTAGCGACTGTTATCAATTGCAAATGATCAAAAGTATCAGTAGTTTCTTTCAATTTGTTGGCGAATTCAGGGCTACCTTCTTTAAACGGTAATCCGGTATAAACTCTTAAATTAGAACGATTTCGCCTCGCTTCGTCTTTTCCAAAAATAAACAAATGTAGAAGCTGTATTTTATCGGCTTTGGCAGTTTTTAACTGCTGTCTGATCACTGGGATCGCTTGGAGCTCCATTACCCACAGCAAAGAAATCAGGTATAGTAAGAAAAATATCACTTACTGCTATTTAAGTGTAATCCAATGTGATCGATGCCACTTTTTCAATGAAAAAAAAAATAAAATCCACAGCATGCACAGGAACATCACAAATCACAGGCGGCGATTGACACTACTGACACACTTTCTTCATTTTCTTTTTCTCCCTTCTAGTGAGCTATGGAACCGCGCTGATAAGCAGAAAGCATAAACTTCATCTCGCTGTCGGATGGACTAGGGGAAATATAATCTTTCCTCTTGCACACTGCACATCAATCCATATGCAAAAATAAGAACTCCTGCACATTAATCCATATGCACGAATAAGAACTTGTGGGGCAGGCTGTTTGGGGGTACAAGTAGGCCGCAGCCCCCATGTAAATTAAGGAGTCCAGGGGTAATATCACATAAGTTTAATACTCTTGATTAATATGGAATATTTACAAGGGAAAATTAAGTAAAAGATTAAGATTAAGGGGCATCTTCGGTCTTTTCGACCAGAGCTCGGCTGAGTACGTCTTCATCAGGCTGGATCCGGCATCATTCTCTGACTCTTCTGTACTTGTTGCTGAGGCCCTTTTGTGTGAAAGTGCTAACTATGCAACATTTAATTCACACGTGGCTGTAACAAGGTCGTACACGTGTTGTACTTTGCTATGGGGCGGATGTCGAGTCGGCCAAATGCATCTGAAACGAGCCTGTTGCTATGGGCTCGCTATATCGACATGTATGCAACATCTGTTAAAAGATTTTAATTATACATTAAAAATCTGAATTTTTTCAAAATAGGTGAATTTTTTTCGGACCAGGCCCTGCCTGTTTTCACTGATTTCTCTATGGGTCGGGCGGGGTTCAGGCCAAAATTTTTATTCTTACACCGGACCGGGCCCAGATAGATTTCATTTGGGGCGGATCTGGACCGTTCCTGGAAATTCCACCCTGTGCAGACCTCTATCGGCCGGTCGATCTTATTTTTTTTCATCAACAGTCGCGGCCTGTTTTAAAAATATATTGTCTTTCATCCGCCATTCTGGTACGCTGGAGATTTTCCCTTCATTTTTCCGGCCCGGTCCATGCGAATCTCTACTCCATTTTTTTTTTGGAAATGCTATTTATAAAATACAAAGTTCCTAATACAAAGTGCGTAAATTCCTCGTCATTTCCAAGGAACATGTCATCACCCCTAATGATTAGAAAATTTATATTTAGTTATTTAAATCGCAGAATTTGAGACTGTTGTATTCAATTGCAGATTTTTTGCGATGTTTCTCTGCGATTACATAAGGCAAAATATTCTATTAAAAATCTATATTAAAACTATTTGCACCTTGTCATAGTATTATGTACCACAACACTTTTATAAGAAATGCACTATTACTCAGTAAAAAGTTTTGTGACTAACCTAAAAATAAGCGAATTTATTAAATAATATGTTTAGAATTTCAAAGGAAAATTAATATCCTTTGAAACATCTCGGAATTCAATTTCTGAAAGAATTTAACTGATTAATTTTAAAAAGAAAACTGCAATTCTTCAAAGATATCTTCCAAATTTTTATTTCAATATGCTCTTTTGTTGCTGGGTTCCGATTTCGTGTTGTATGATCTTTTTTTTTTCATTGATATTTTAAACTTTTAAGAAATGTTGTAATGGATGCAAATTAAAAGCAATCGGATTTCAATGAAATAGTTAATGAAGAGTTTATTTTATTTTCTATTATTTTATATAATGTATTAACTATTATTTATATAATTATTTAATTATTATAACTATTATTTATATATTTATATTATTTTATATAATGTATTAACTATTATAATCTATTAACTATTTTCTATTATTTTATATAATGTATTAACTATTATCATAACTATACAAAGTTTTAGAGTGAATTTATTCCACCTATTTCACATATATACATATAAAGTTATTAATAAATGTAACAAGTAAAGTTATTAATAAATTTAACAAAAATATCATTAAATTAAAATTATTCCCCATTCGGTAATCATTAATTAAATATAAAAAAGTCGCATAAATTTTAGTTTTTTTATATTATTTTGATATAACTTTTAATTGCATTCTTATTTCCTTCTGTTAACATTAAAGATAAACCGAAAATTTTATTTCGTTTTCGATTTCGGTCCAAAATCTGAGTTCCGTCAAAAATTCCTTTTCGACACATGCATTTTTATTTTTACATAGATTTTTAAAATTAGCTAAAATGCTCAATAATGTTAAATATGTCTCGCTTTGGTAATATTGAAATGGAAAATAAAATTGATAATTGATCATTTCTAGGCTTAAAGTGTTGTCTTAATGTTAATCTTCCTGTTTTAGACAAATTTAACAAGGTATTTTCGCTTTATTGAATTTTGTTTAACCTTTACGCAGGGGCTCGTTCAGTGTCTATCTGAGAATACATGTATTCCCGGACAGATGCTGTCACAGCCCCTCTGTAAAGGTTTTAATCTAACTTACAATGACTGATCACATTATTTCAGAGGCAACTGCCTCCTCCTCCCCCCCCCCCCAACTCTGGTATCCTTACTGAGGACCCTTCTGTTTCCAAAAAACCGCATATACATATTCGTAAGAAAGAACATAACTCTAGAAGTTATTAAAAAATTTTATTAAATTCATTATTCTTAAATTATATTATTTTTTATTTATTTTATATTGTATGTTTGCAACAGCTTACTTTAGTTAAATAATTTCTATTAATAACTTTTATTTCAACCCATTTGAATGCTTTTCTATACATGCATGTAAAATTAATTAATTATTATATACATAATATGTGTATATATGTGTATTAATTAGGTTTTTCATAGCTTCTTTTTGGGCTATAAATGCGCCTAAAACAGAAATTCGGTTTCCGTTTCAATCATATTCTCTTGATTTTCTTTCACCATAATCTTATGAACACCTGCTTTCTGGTCTCGCCCTTTATTGCCATTATTAGTTCCCTCATTACCCACTTTATTACAAAAACGTTGGTAATGACCTCTCAAACCACACTTAAAACATTTAGGCCCTGAAGCATCATTCGTCTTCTTAAACTCTGTTTTCCTATCCGGAAAAGAATTACCCTCATTACTACCATTTTGCCTCCAACTACCACTAAATTTATTATCCTCCCTCGGTCTCATTCTTTCATTGTTTACATACTTATCTTTACCTTTAAAGCTTTTATGCGTAACCGCATAAGACTTATGTTTAGCATCAAAATAATTATCACACTCTTTAGCAATTTTAGGAGCTTCTAACCATTTACCCTGGTGAGTTAAACTAATATATGCTGCAGTATCCTCATCTAGCGTACTCATTAGCTTATCAGTAACTATTAACTGGTTGACCTTTTCATAAGTGTCCGCACCTCTAATTTTACAATAATTTTCCCACGTAGCTATTAAACGCGATACAAATAACACATGGGTTTCGTTCGGATTTCTCCTAGCTTTCCGGAAATTTTCTAAACATGCCTTCGGGGTTGGCTCATGTTCCCTTAGGACTAACTCCTTTAATTCCTCATAATTCTCCATTTGTTCCTTAGTGGTATAAATTAACAAATTATCCGCCTTATCTCCTAACATATTTAGTAGAATTTCGGCCTGCTGGTTTTCCGGTACATCTTTAGTTTGGAATGCCCTTTCTAAACTATTGAAAAATAAATTCCATCCCTCAGTCCCTTCTGGTACTTTGATAGATAGAGTTTTAACACTTTTGATCAATTTTTCTATATTACTTTCATTATTAGATTCCCTAACATTAGAATTATTTGCTAAACCTTGAACCCTTAGTCTCTCCATTTCTAATTCATGTTCCATCCTTAATTTTTCTATCCTCTCTTCTCTTTCTAACCTTTCGTGTTTTTCTTCGCGCTCTAACTTTTCCTGTTTTTCTTCACGCTCTAATTTTTCTTGTTCTAATCGTTCTGCAACAATAGCGTCAGATAATTCCTTAATAACCCCCTCGTCATACTCATCACTGTCCATTATCTTTTTCTTAAGCTGAATTCTGGTATCATCTTCCGTGAATTCAACACCCAATTCTTCAGCTATCACCTGAAGATCAACCTTTTTTAGTTTCAATAAGAAAGCCATACCTTTACCGATTGTTATAACCACCCCACAAGAATAGTTAAACCTACCAACTTAATATTTCCTAAATTTCTAACTTAGTACAGATATTTCTCCACTTATTAAACTAATTAATACCCTTCAGATAATCAATACATTTCATTTCTAATTAACCTACTGAATACTCTAATTTTCCTCAACCATTGATATCACACAATATACTTCCAATAAAACAAAAAAGTAAAACAATAATTCGATTTGACTGCTATGCAATATAGATTCCAATATATACACTTAGATAACAACCTACAATTTATATAATAATACTGATACGTTGAAATTGAATAGAAGTATTGATGTCAATCAAAAAATCCACATAAAGAAAAATTGAAACACATGCATACATAAATTTCTACAATTATCCTCATAAAATATTTCCGAACTCAATACTGGTTCTTACACTTAAAACAAATATACTGAAAATCTTTACTTTTATTTTTACTCACTATGGCTCTCTTTTGAGCCTTTTTTTTTTCACTATGGCTCTCTTTTGGGCCTTTTTTTTTTCCACTATGGCTCTCTTTTGGGCCTTTTTTTTTCTTTCTCACTAGTATTGGCCAATTAAAATTTTCATTTGCTTAGAATTTTGATAATGCAACTCTTAAAATTTAAACAGTATTGCTTCATTTAACAATTACTTTAACAATAATTTAGATTTAATGCATTAATTTAGTTCACTAATATCATTATAAATAGCATATCATTATCATCTCAAATTATTATGACCTTTCTTTAAAACAATAGCAATATGGTTACTAATTCTTTACACCTATCTGAACACAATTATTTCATTGCACATAAATTACATAGACAATTTACTTAAATTACTATTAATTATACAACAATACAATTTGGTTCGAGATGTCAGAAGAAATGAATGATCAAAACACCTTACCTTATACTTTATTTGCTGGATTACTTTTCTAATCACAGGTAGCTCCACGATGTAGCGATAATCAGGCACAACACAGTTCAGTTTAGTTCTTTCTAATAAAGATACGCACAACACTTTAGTCCACACTAGACGATATGGCACGATACTTTATCACACACTCGACGATCCGGCACGATACTTTAGCACATACTCGACGATACGGCACAACACTTTACACACATTCGACGCTACGGCACGACACTTTACACACATTCGACGATACGGCACGACACTTTAGCATACAATCGACGATCCGGCACGATGCTTTAGCACATACTCGACGATATGGCACGACCACACAAGAATTCCACTGGATACTCTGGCATTAACAGACTGCAACACGGCTCGCTGGTCACTGGTTTCAGGCGATTCTATCCCGACGCTGCCAACAATTTGTCGGACGCTCCTCTCAGTCCACCAAACTTAGAAGAATGTCCTAGGTAGTTTAAAGCTGCCACCACCGATATTAATGGGTGATATCGGTCACCTGCTGTGAGGATTGTGTAAAATAACACTGACGCTGTTAATGAACTGAACTAACAGTTTATTTAAGATATAGATAGGTACACAAGAAACAATATTTACAACTATTTACAATTACAACTCGGATATAGATGATCCGGTTCAACATTAAATTAACTACAATAAACGTTGGTTGTGTACCGTTCAACTTACACTTTCTTCCTCACACTCAACGCACGTTCGATACGCTTTATCAGAGATTACTGCAGAATCTCAATACACAAGGGTACTAGGCCTCACTTCTCGGCCTATAACACTATCCACCGGGACGCCTTGTCCCACGCTCAAAATATACACTATCCAACAGGACCACAAATCCTGAGCGACCTATCGGTCTCCACGCCAAGCGAGAACTGTCCAACCTCTCAGTCCAGAGTTGACCTTGTCAGAGATCTTCCTTCCCCCAGCAGGGCCTCTTAGAGTTCCTCCATTGGTTCAATTCCGCATACCAACCTTGAGTCATGACATCTACTGTTTACACATCACTTAAATACTAAATGACAGCTGAGCCATGCCCCGTGGTCATCACTTTCATTCAGCAACGAGTGCGTCATCCGCACACCTGTGTCAACATCTGTCATTCGTTATTATAGAAAAGAAAGAAAGGTATTTCGAGCTTCACGGATACACAACCCACAATACATAAAATATTCAGATAAGGAAATGTTATTCCTTTCTAATTCAGGGCAGATGTCTTCTAGAAACCTGACATACACCATATGAGAAAAAATTTGCTAAATACTATTTTCATTATTTATCATTTTTAATCCTTTTCTATACATTTCAATTAAAATTCTTATTTTTTAATTTATTTTCAGATGTTAGTAGATTAAATTTAAATATTAAGAGTATGATAATATATATGAAGGGGAAAAATCTCTTCAAGTTCAACGAATTCTAAATCATTTAAGAAAAATAAAACACCAAAAACAAATCCGGCAGTTCACCTATTAAATAAAAATACACAAGGAAAAGTATTTTGCATTTCATTTCAACATAATAAATATGTTTTCTTGCCAGACATATTAGATTTCGTAATGTAGTATTTTGCTGGTAATTTGATTTTTGCAGGATAAAAAATAATCTTTATTGCAGTTATATATATTTTTACATAAAAAAAGAGAAAAAAAAATGAAAACGAATTACGTTCGTATATTGTAAATATTGAAATATATTGAAATATTAAATAATTGTAAATATTGAATAATTGAAATAAAATTTCATTAAGTAATTTTATTTCGTTATATTTTAAAAATGGAAAAATATCTGTATAATGATGAACATATATATAAAATACCGATACCTATACCACAGTAAAAAGCAAAATAATTTTAATAGAACACAGTTACAACAGATCTCAAAATATTTATACGAAATGCTGCGTTTCTTCTTAAATATGACTAACTTAGTAATAAGTGATTGTATTAAATTATATTTTTAAATTTTCAAAGTAAAAATAGTATCATTTAAAGTATTTGGGAGTAAAATATCCGTAGAAATTCAACCGATTATTTTCATAAAGGAAGCTGCAGTTGTGCAAAGAAATATTCTAAATTTTAATTTTCGTCCGTTCTTTTGTAGTTTTGAATGGCGGAAGTTAAAGAAAAATTTATTTTACGCGATGATATTTTATAAGATTTTTTAATTATTAACATGACTATTCAGTGGTTAAGGGAAAATTTTAAATGTATGTTTGGCAAATAATTAATTATTATCGGTTCTTTTGCTAACGAGAAATTCGCTTGCCATTGTAAAGCATTTTATTTTGAACTGTTAGGAAAGAGGATCATAAATAAAAAGTAAATTAAAAAAAAATTTAGTGAAATAGTTAAAAAATATTCTTTTTTTTTTAATTATTGGTTACCTTACAAAATTTATTTATTATTATATTAAAACTATCCGAATTTTACAGAAAATTTTATTTAGAAAGAAATTTATGAATAAATTTGGCTAATAAACTTTGTCGTGTTACAATAAATATAAAGCAAACACAATAAGTTTTAAATTACTTCTGATATTTTATATAAAATTTGTTTATTCAACGTTTAAGAGAAAACTTTAAAAAGCTATTTGGCAAATCATAAATTATCTTCGTTTCTGTTAGTAATGAAGAATTCGTTTGCATTGTAAACATTTAAATTCGAACTGTTAGGAAATTATCTAATAAATGTAAAGTGAAAAAAAAGTTTTGGGGAAAATATTCAAGGAGCAATATCACAAACAGAGGGCCCCATCAGTGTCCGAGAGGTTCTTTTCTCGAAGCTGGTAGATGGTAGATGTTTAATTCACACCCAATCGCTCCCGTCAGCCTAATCGTTCGGAGTTTTTCGTGTTTTTCTTCTAACCTTGGTTTTCCTTGATTAAATACGGATTAGGTTCTCTTAGAAAGATCCTCATGGAGAGCTCTACCCCCCCACCCCCTTCCTCTCAGGACCGATATCCTCCGTGTTGATAAATGGCCGTCATAAACAACACACACACAAATAAATGTACTGATAAATTTTACTAATAAAGTCATTAAATTTAAATTATTCCTCATTCAGCAATCATTAACTTGATACCAAATAACGTAATTTAACTTTTAATTATTTTCTTATTCAACTCTTTTCTTTCTTATTCCCTCTCAGTCGTTTATAATGAATATCTACATCGATCATTTTATAATCCAATTCTACAGTAAAATATTTCTGTGTTGGCTTCAATAAAATGCATTATTTTTTCATGAAAGTTATCTTTAAATGAGATGAAAATATTATTTTGTTGGTTGTTGAGCTTTTAAATACAATATATAAAGAAATATTCTTTCTGTTATTTTCCATTTTTATCGTATTCACAAAAGATCTTTATAGTAAATTTCTATTAAATTTCTTATTTACTATTTTTTTTTTTCTAGACTGCAATAGATTAAATTTAAATTATGACGAGCCTACTGCCTGATATTACGTACGTAAATGCTAACTTCAACGAATTTTATTCGAGAAAAAAAAATCAGACAGTAAATCTATTAAAAGAAAATAACACAAGCAGATGAATGCTGTATTTTATTTCAATTTACTAAATGCATTTTTTTCTGGACTTAATAGCTTTCTTTATTTGAAAACTTCATCGATAATTTGATTATTGCTGGATAAAATTTTATCAATACAGCATTTAGACCGGATATCTCTCATCCCTGTTAGTTAAAGTAACACTTACTTTATTCTGTGATATTTTATGTAAATTTTGTTAATACACTGTTCAAAGTTTAAGAAAAAACTTTACTTAGCTATTTGAAAAATAATTTATTATCTTCGATTCTTTAGTTATGATGAATTCGCTTGCATTGTAAGCATTTAAATTTGAACTGTTAAGAAATAGTTAAATAAATGCAAAGTAAAAAAAAAAAAAAAAAGTGAAATATTGAAAGAAGACATTACTTTATTCTTTTTTAATTAAAAGAATTTAATGATTATTATCATAACTTCATGAAATTTTTCAGAAAAATTTACATATGATTCCCACAAATAAATTTATTAATAAACTAGCTGATCCGCCCGGCGTTGCCCGGGTCCGTATTAACAATATTAAACGAACTTGAAATTTGTATGATTTTATCATTAACTCGTTACATGCAGAAATGCATTGTCTGAAATACGTAGCCACTGAATGGGTTTTAAAAACAACAACTAATATTAAGCTCTAAAAATACTCAAAATGAGCAATGAAAAACGCGGGAGGGAATATGTATCCAACGATTGCATGATTTTCGTGTTAAAAGTTGATATTTACCCGTAAAAATCACTGTTAAGTCATGTAACTAATTATTATTTTCACATACAAATCCCAAGTAAAATATTTTGAATTTCAAACTAATTATATCACTCTTAAATCCGACTATACCAATAATGAAATCGATACACGATGGTAGCTAAAAGATTGGTATAGAGTATTATAATTTCAGAGCTATTTAACCAAAGTAAGTGTTATTTTTAATCAAATCTTGCGTAATGTTCACTCTGTGTATAAATTCCTAACCTTAAACTTTTGTACCGTAACCAGAACCTGTCTGTAACCTAACAGCGACTTAACAGTACCCTACCGTAAATTAAATATAACAGAAATGTAACCTAGACTTCGCTTTACTGTAACATATCATTATTCTAACCATAACATAAATGCAATTTAACTTTAACCTAACTTTAACCTAAATAATATAATAGAAAAAAAACATTTTAAAAAATTACTATTTCTTCGTAAGATATGCTTCAGCTGTAATTCATTTCTTTCAATTCGTTTTATTAATACAAAATTCCTTCCTCGTGCTTTTGTTTGAGACATTAAAATTTCAGCGATAAATGGTTTAATATTGCAAACCTTTTTTTCTGTTTACTTCGCCTCCACCTATCTTTTTCTCCATGGTGTACACAGTGGCGTAGCTATGTTTTTTGGCGCCCGGGGCCAGCAAGAAATTTTGCGCCCCCACCCCAATATAGATATATAACAATTTCTCTCAATTTGGCGCCCCTAGCCCTCGGCGCCCGGGGCGGACGCCCCCCTTAGCTACGCCACTGGGTGTACAGCATCTGTGATTAAAAAAAAATCTCCGTTTAAACTGACAGTTTGCCAGTCTATGAATTTTAAAGGTCTGTCTCAGCTTTTTTAATTATTTCTGCGAAAATTTTATGCAACCAATCAACTATAAGAAAATGAAAGGGAAAAAAAGCGAAAAAAGGCGATTTTTTATGAGAGTGAGCTTTGGAATTTAATTAATTACTCAGTTAATAAATAGAATTTTGAAATTCTGAGCTTCAGGTGCATCAGGAGAGACATTGGGCTACTCCCAAAAAAATTTTGAGTTTCGTACGTGCTGTAGATTAGGCTAGCCATCGCAGACACACAGACGCACACACATACAGACACACACACAGACAGACAGAGCGTTTTGTTCTTTTATTAGTATAGATTTCACTAATAAATTAATTAAAATTAAATCACTTCTTATTCAATAATAATCATTATTGAATAATCATTAAGTTGATATCAAATAACGCTCCGTAACTTTTAGATATTTTCTTATTCCATTCTATTATCTCTTATTCCTTCTAAGTCGTTTATAATGAATGTCTACATCGATCACTTTATAATCAAATTCTACAGCAAAGTAATTCTATTTTCGCTTTAATAAAATACAATACTTTTTCATGAAAGTTTTCTTTAAATTAGATGGAAATACTATTTGGCTGATTATTGAACCTTTAAATTCAACGTATAGAGAAAATGTTTATATGATATTTTAAATTTTTATTTTCACAAAAAATCTTCACTAAGTTTCAATGAAAATTCTTACTTTATATTTTATTGTTAAACTATACTAGATTAATTTTAAATTATTAGGAGCCTAATGAATGATATTATGTATGTAAACATTCTCTTAAGTTCAACAAATTTTATTCGACAAAAAAAAAAAAAAAAAAAAAAAAAATTAGACAGTAAACTTTTTTAATTCAAATAACACAAGCAAATGAATGCTGCATTTTATTTCATCTTACTAAATAAGTTTTCTTCTGGTGTTGATAGATTTTTTTATTTTGAAAATTCGTTGATAATTGATTTTTTCTGAATAAAAATTTATCTGTACATCAGTTTAACATGTCATTTTTAATTTTAAAAGGGAAAAAAAATAAAAATAATAAAACCTCAAAAGGTATGAAATAGATCCGTATACAACGTCTGCAATTTTATTTCAATTATGTTTTAATGATGAAAAAATATAACTTATCATTAACAAATAAAATATGAAGATTAATTCCAGAGCAAAAACTTTTTTTTTCAATTTGAAATAATCATGTTTATTAAATAAATATTCCGAACAGAGCTATGTACCTGAAGATACTTATCCGAAATTCTATGTTACTTGTTAAATTGCACCTGTGACGTCTTCAAAAGGAAATTAATATCCTTTTTAAGTATTTCTGAATTACATTTTCGAAGCAATTTAACTGATTTAGTTTTAAAAAGAAAGCTACAGTTCTGAGAAGAAAGTTTCTAAATTTTAATATAGCCATTCTTTTGTTATTGTAGAATTTAATAGCATTGCATCAATTCTTCTGCATCGTAATCATTTAAATGTAAGATTTTAAGCAATGTTAAAATGAATATAAAGCAAAGACAATAAATTTTAAATAATTTAATTCAGGGATGAGAATTCTCCAAGCCAAATGCTTGATTTTCACCACTAAATTTTAACAATATTCTTTGTTTTATTAAATCCCAGATATTCTTTCTTTAAATAAGATGAGAAGCACCATTTAAATTTGCTGATAGCGAGTAATTAATAAATAAAGTAAAGGATAATTCTCATCTCTTTTAATTAAAATAAAACTTATTTTATTCTCTGATATTTTATATACAATTTGTTAATTAACTGTTCAACGTTTAAGAGAAAACTTTACTTAGCTATTTGGCAAATAATTTATTATCTTCGATTCTCTTAGTGAAGGAGAATTCGCTTGCATTGCAAGCATTTAAATTTGAACTTTTAAGAAATAGTATAATAAACGCAAAAAAATAAAAAAAAAAGAAAAAAAGAAAGAAAAGAAAAAGTTTTCAATGAAATAGTTAAAGAAACCACCCTTTATTCTCTTTTAATTAAAAGAATTTATTAATTATAATCATAACTTCATAGAGTTTTTAAGAAATCTTTATATATGTATCTCACAAATAAATTTATCAATAAATTTTATTAATAAGTTCATTAAATTTAATAATTATACCCAATTCAGTAATCAGTAATTTGCTATCAAATAACGTAATAATATTTTGGTTATTTACTTATTTCTGTCTATTCTTTCTCATTTCCTCTAAGTCGTTTATAATAAATATCTGCATCAATCACTTTATAATAAAATTCTATATCAAAATATTTCTATTTTGGATTCAATAAAATACATTTCTTTTTCAAAACTGTTTAAAGTTTTCTTTAAATTAGATAAAAATATCATTTAGTTGGTTGTTGAACCTGTAAATTCAACATGTAAAGAAAATTTCTATGTATTATTTTCATTTTTTATCATATTCACAAAAGATCTTCTCTGTTAATTTCAATTAAAATTCTTATTTTTTATTTTATTTTCAGACTGCAGTAGATTAAATTTAAATTATTGGGAGCCTAGTGCATGATATTAGATAGGTAAACGCTCTTTTAAATTCAACAAACTTTATTCGGGGGGAAAAAAAATCAGACAGTAAACCTATAAAATAAAAATAACACAAGAATACGAATGCTGCATTTTATTTCAACTTACTAAATATATTTTCTTCTTGCACTAATAGATTTATTATTTTTTTAAAATTTATTTATAATTTGATTTTTGTTGAATAAAAGTTTATCTGTATAGCAGTTTCACAAATCATTTTTTACTTTAAAAGGGGACAAAATGAAAAAAGAAAAGCTCAAAGCATAAGAAATGCACCCCTTTTCAACATCTGCGATTTTATTTCAATTGCATTTTAATGATGAAAAAATATATCTTACTATCACCAAATAAAATGTTAAGATTCCTTTCAAAGAATTTTTTTTTTTTAATATTTACGTTTATTAAATACATACACCGAAAATAACTGGTGTACCTGAAGATATTTATTCGAAATGCTATGTTACTAGTTAAATTGCATCTCTGACGACTTTAAAAGGAAATTAATATCTTTTGAAGTATTTATGAATTAAATTTCCGAAGCAATTTAACTGATTTAGCTTTGAAAGGAAAACTGCAGCTCTGCAAAGACAGTTTCTAAATTTTAATATATCCATTCTTTTGATATTGGTATGTTTGAATAGTATTACATCAATTCTTATGCATTGTAATCGTTTAAATTTAAGATTTTAAGCGGTGTTACAATGAATATAAAGCAAAGACAATAAGTTTAAAATGATTTAGCTCAGAGATGAGAAATATCCATCCCAAATACTTGATTTTCACCACTAAATTTTAACAGTATTCCTTGCTTTATTAAATCCCAGGCATCCTTTTTTTTTTTTTTTTTAATAAGATGAGAAATACCATTGAAAGTTACTGGTAGCGAGTAATCATTTGGGTCTGACAGTTCTCATCCTTCTTAATTAAAGTAAAACTAATTTTATTCTCTGATATTTTATATAAAATTTGTTAATTAACTGTTCAACGTTTAAGAGAAAAAATTACATGGCTATTTGGCTAATCAATAATTTTGCAAGCAATTTTTTTTTTTCGATTCTCTTAATAATGAGTAATTCGCTTGCATTGTAACCATTTAGATTAAAACTGATAGGAATAAATAACTAGGTATAATAAATGCAAAGTTTAAGAAAAAAAGCTTTTGATTAGATATTTAAATAAGAGGTTATTTTATTCTCTTTTAATTAAAAGAATTTACTAATTATACGTAATCCACAAATAAATTTATTTTTAAATTTGACAAATAAAATTTATTAAATTGAAATTATACCTCATTCTGTAATCATTAATTTGATATCAAATAACGCAATTTTACTTTTATTTAATTTTTTATTCTTTTCAATTCCTTTTTATTCTCTTTAAAAGTCGTTTATAATGAATATCTACATTGATCACTTTATAATCAAATTCTACAGCAAAATATTTATATTTTCACTTCAATAAAATACATTACTGTTTTCATCAAAGTTTTCTTTAAATTAGATGAAAATACTATTTTGTTGGTTGTTGAACCTTTAAATTCAACACTTAAAGAAACCTTATATCTATTATTTTCATTTTTTATCATACTTACAAAAGATCTTCATTGTTAATTTCAATTAAAATTCTTATTTTCTATTTTATTTTCCGACTGCAGTAGATTAAATTTAAATTATTAAGAGCCTACTGCATGATATTACATAGATAAGTGCTATTTTAAGTTCAACGTATTTTATTCGGGAAAAAAAATCAGACAGTAAACCTATTTAATGTTAATAACACAAGCAAACGAATGCTGTAATTTATTTCAACATGCTAAATATGTATTTTTCTGGGTTTAACAGATTTCCTTATTTTGGAAATCCATCGATAATTTTATATTTGCTGGATAAAACTTTATGTGTACAGTAGTTTCATATGTCATTTCTATTTTAAAAGGGAGAAAAAAAGTAAACCTCAAAAGATATGAAATGTATCCTTATACAATGGCTGCAATTTTATTTCAATTATATTTTAATGATGAAAAATATACCTTATCATCACCAAATAAAATTTTAAGATTTATTCCAGAGGTAAAGCAGTTTTTCCAATTTGAAATAATTATGCTTATCAAATATTTAATCCTAACAGAAATATGAACCTGGAGATACTTATCCGAAATGCTGTGTCAGATCTTAAATTACTTCTGTGACCTATCTTAATAATAAGCGAAATATACTAAATTATACGGTAAGAATTTCAAAGGGAAATTGATATCTTTTGAAGTATTTATCAATTATATTTCCGAAATAATTTAACTGATTTGGTTTCTAAAAATAAATCTAGAATTCTGCAAAGAAATTTTCTAAATTTTAATTTGATTCTTTTATTTGTTATTGTAAGATTTAATAGCATTTCATCAATTTTTCTGCATCGTAATCGTTTAAATTAAAAATTTTCAGTAATGTCAAAATGAATATAACGCAAAGGCAATAAGTTTTAAATGACTCAATTAAACCAAAACTTATTTTATTCTAGGATATTTTATGCGAAATTTGTTAATTAAGTGTACTGAATTTAAGAAAAAACTTTGCATCGCTATTTGCAAATCAGTTCTTTAGTAATGAAGAATTTGCTTGCATTGTAAGCATTTAAATTTGAATTTTTAGAAAATTGTATCATAAACGGTAATTGAAAAAAAAATGTTTTCTATCAAATATATAAAAGAGAGATTATTTTGTTCTCATTTAATTAAAAAAAATAACTATTATCATAACGACATGAAGATTTTCTGAAGACTTTACATATGTACCCGACAAATAAATTCATTAATAAATTTGACTAAAAAATTCATTAAATTTAAATTATTCCTCATTCGTTAATAATTAACTTGATATCAAATAACGTAATTTAGCTTTTAGATATTTTCTTATTCCATTCTATTATCTCCTATTCCTTCTAATTCGTCCATATTTAATATCTGTATTGATCACTTCATAAACAAATTCTACAACAAACTATTTTTTTCTGACTTTAATAAATTATATCATTTTTTTCATGAATACTTTTTCTAAATTAGATAAAAATGCTATTTTGCTATTTTTTGAACCTTTAAATAGAATATATAAAGAAAAATTCAATCTCTTATTTTTAACTTTTATCATGCTCACAAAACATCAATGCAAATTTCAATTAAAATTCTTATTTTCTATTTTATTTTCAGACTCCAGTAAATTAAATTTAAATTATTAAGAATCTACTTCAAAATAATATTCATAGGTAAACGCTCTCTTGAAGTTCAACGAATTCATATTATTCGAGAAATCACAGTAAACCTATTAAACGAAAATAAAACAAGTAGACGAAGACTGAATTTCATTTCAACTTATTAAATATGATTTCTTCTTAGCTTAATAGTTTTCCTTATTTTGATAATTTATCCATATTTCGAGTTTTGCAGGATAAAAAAATATTTTTAGAACAGTTTCACATATCATTTTTACGTTAAAAAAAAAAAATAAATGATATGAAATGCAGCCGTATACAACGACTGCACTTTTATTTCAATTATATTTTAATGATGAAAAAATATATCTTATATCACCGAATAAAATGTTAAGATTTCTTCAGCGAAAAGTAGTTTTTCAACTTGATTTAATTGCGTTTATCAAATACATAGTTCCAACAGAACTATGCGCGTCAAGATCAAGACTTTTCCGAAATGTTGTTTCTGAAATTGTTTCTGTGACGACAATCTTCATAATATGCGATTGTACTAAATTATATGGTGCGAATTTCAAAGAAAAATGATTACCTTTTTAAAGTATTTCTGAAACAGTTTAATTGGTTTCGTTTTGAGAAAGTAAATTGAGTTCTGAAACGATATTTTCTAAATTTAAATTTTGATTTGTTCTTTTGTTATGATTCAATGGCAATGCATCAAATCATTTTAATCGTTTAAATTTAAAATTTTTAACGGTGTTATAATGGATATAAAGCAAAGGCTGTAAGTTTTTCAACGAAATAGTTAAATAAATCTTATTTTATTGTCTGATATTATTTATTAAATTTATTAATTAACAGTACAGAATTTAAGAATCAAAAGTTAATAAGATAAAATAAGAATTAAGAATTAATATCCATTGCATGATGAATTTTTGATAAAACATCAAAAAAATTTTCATTATTTTCATTTTTATAATTTCTTAAGAATACATGAAGACCGTTTTTTTCCCCATGAATATTGTGATTCAAAAGCTTTGTCTCAATCTGCCCCATGTCTCAATATGACCCGTAACAAATTGCTTCTGTTTTTTTTTGTTTTTTTTTTTTTTTTTTTTAACTTTAAAATTTACGATTTGCAAAAAAATATTTATGTATTGGTAAAAAATTAAAGTTAAATTCGGATTCAGTGGTATGTAATTGATAAGAACCAATAATAAAAAAATAAAAAACATAATATAAGCATAACCTAAATTTTGCAGACTAGTTTAATCTAATAACATTTTAAAATGTGTATCATTTTATAAAAAATTGTGGCTGCTAATTTTCATCTTTTTATTTAACATTTTTTTTTTTCTCCTTAAATGTTTATTACAAATTGTATATTTTGCCTGCATAAGTCAAAATGATTAGAGATTTCAAATTTATACTGCAATATTACTTTTACTATCAACCATGTTTGTAATGTATCTTACAAAATTACTTTTCTACTAAATTTGTGAATGATCCCTAATTTGCTGCAAAATATATGCTCCAGATTTAGACAGCTATTATTCATCAATTTTAATTGCAAAATAACGGAATTTTTTTTTTTAATCTTACTTGTTAGAAACAGGAAAATTTTACTAAATACAACTTATTGGACCGAGAGACCGTGTAAAAATTTAAATTTCGTAATTTTTTAAGAAATATTTTTATTGACACAAATCTCTTGTAAAGTACTGCTTTACCTCATTTAAAACCTTTTTGTAACTGGAACTGTATATCTATGACTAATTGTTTAGAAATCAGCCATTGGATACCGTTGAGAGTGGACACCTTGTATAGAAAAAAGTAAAAAATGTGACGTGATAGATTATTTTCAAGTACCACCCTTCATTAGTAAGAAGTAGTATAGTAAGAAAACAGGTATTTCATCAAAAGTATAATAAAAATGAATACATTTTTAAACCAGTGCTATCAATAATTTGATTGTTGCAAGATAAAGGATAATCTTTACGGCAATTGCACATATCGTTTTTATTTATTTATTTATTTATTTTAAATGAAAAAATATGAAGTTCATCCAAAAAACATGGTTGAAATTTTATTTCACTTATATTTTAATTAGAAAAACATATTATATTTAATGATAGTCATATAAAATAAGGAAACATATTGCACAACAAAAGCTGTTCGTTTTTTTAATTAAAAAGGAAATTCGTTTAAAAAATACATAATCGCGACAGAGCAATGTACCTCAGGATATTTATCTGAAATGCTATATTGCTTCTTAAATTGCTTCTATGACTATTCTAAAAATAGACGATTGTACGGAATTACATGGTAAGAAATTCAAAGGCAAATTAACATCTTTTGAAGTATTTCTGAATTATATTTCCGAAACAATTCAACTGATTAGTTTTGAAAAGGTAGACGCAGTTCTCCTAAGAAATTTTGTAATTTTTATCTATTCTTTTGTTATTGTATTATGTAATCCTACTGCACGAATTCTTATGCATTGTGATCTTTTAAATTCAAACTATTGAGAAGTGTTGTAAAAGATGCAAGGCAAAGGAAATTAATTTTAAATGAAATAGCTAAATAAAAGCTTATTTTATTCTCTAATATTTTACAAATTTTGTTAATTTAAGTTTTATCATAACAATGAAAATTTTAATTGAAAATGTTATGTACCTATCTGAACAATAATTAATTGCCATCGCATCGGCTCTTTTGTTAATAAATGATTCAGCCATTTTGCATGAATTCCCTTGCATTGTCAGCTTTTAAATTTAAACTGTTAGGAGATATTATAATCGATGTAAAGTAAAAAAAAAAAAAATAAATAAATAAGTTTTCGATGGAGAATCAAAATTTTTACTGTATAATAAATAATAACTTTTTATCATAATTATACATAGTTTTAGAGAAAAATTGTGTTTATATTTCTCAAAATATATTTATTTAACATAAAAGGATAACATCGCTAAGTTTTGTTTAGTATCTCCCATACTCATATATTAAAATGTTTAGGATTGTCAATATTTTGAGACTTCTTGGTCGGTTCTGTTTGTACTCTATTATGTGTTACAGTATAAATATTAGTGTATAATATTTATACTGTAAATTCTGCATGCATAAAAACATGCCATCTTCATTTAGAAATTTGGTTAACCCCTTCACCGTCTGCATCAAGATAAGTAGGGGGTAAAAACACTTTTCCCCATACCTGTCGCCGGTGAAGTGGTTAATATTTTTTAATAACTGAATAATTTTTAACATAATAACCTGTTAGCTAATTTTTGAATAGTATAGGACCTTATCCGTAACTCCAATATCCGGAGAAAAATATTCAAAAAAATTATAATTTTTATTAAAATTTTGCCACTTTTGCAATTTTTTGAAAATTTTAAATATATTTTTTTAGACTATTGTTTGAATGTGTAACCAGTAAAATACATTACTTCAGTGGCGGCGGAACGGTAACCAACCCCCCCCCCCCAAAAAAAAAAAAAAAAAAAAAAAAAAAAAAAAACCACTTTGTTTCTTGTCCAATTTTAGTTAAAAATTAATTTATATTACGATATGTTTAAAATAAAAAAAAAAAGTCACATATTTCGCCCCCTGCCTCTCACTGTAAAAAAAATATTATGTCTGTACCATTGTGTTACTTGAATACACATGTAATTGTAGAGTTCTATTTATTTGCTTTTTTTCGGCGGAATTTGCGAAACAAGTTAAAAGATGACATGATTTTTTCCAACATATTTTGCAAAATCACCCAAAATGTTGCGGAAAGAAAAAAAAAAAACATTAAATGCATGCATTTAGTTGAAAAATAATTTGACAAACACAAAGGTAAGTAACGTAAACAAACTGCAAGTGTTGAAAAATGTTAAAATTAATGTAACAAAATATTAGTTTTGCTATTTATTTAACTCCATGGAGATGAGAAAGAAAGAAAAATGTCAATAATAGAAGTTAAATGTATAAATAATTCCGAATTTATTTAAGATTTATTTAAGATTTATTAAAAAAATGATCTTATTTTATGTGTGTATGTAAATAATATAGCTGTAAAGAAAAAAAGGGTAGAGCTTGTAGATAACATAATATTAATGTATAAAATTGGTTGTCGTGCCGCTACATTCATTGTGGACGCACGTCTTTTTTGCGCCTGACGAAGAAAGACTAAGTTCTTTCGAAAGGCCTTGCGCAGTTAACTTATTTTATGGTGTTTAAAGAAGTTTTTTTCATTTCAATTAACATAATATTAGTTAATTTTTTTTGTTATTTGTTTATTCTTTGTTATCATTGAGCAACGCATGAATTTTTGTTTAAATCATTTTTTTAAAAAAAGGAAAAGATATGTTTTATTACCATATTCTACATGGATTGTTTAATTTTTGTTATTTTTATGTTTTTGTGAAAATTCCGGATTTCGGGGAGTGCGTGGGGGGGTGAACAAGATTCCAAATTTCAAGAGGAGTCAAAATCCGAAAAGTTCCAAAATCCGGTAAGCCTTCGATCCCAAGGATTCCGGATAATAGCTCTTGTATTATGTATTGAGGAAAAGGTCCAAATACCATCTACCACTTTTGTTTTCAATCTAGATCCTTCAATTTTCAAAGTAAGCAAAGGAAAATATGACACTAAGGTGCTTTGACATGTTTTACACCTGTTTAGAGAAACAAAAATCAGTTTAAAAGGCATTTACTGCAAATTTTGAGTTTTGAAAATGGGGTCTAAATACCAGCTATCTAAGTTTTCTTTCTTTCTTTTCTTTTTTTTTTTTTTTTTTTTTTTTTCAAAAGAATTACACAAATACCGCTAATGTCAATTATTAAACTATAAGAATATTGATTTAATAAATTTTATTGATTAATAACATTTCTTCTGATTAGAAAAACTATGTAAGTTTTAATAAACGAGCCTTTTATTTCAAATTTATAAAAATTTTAACGACTATCTCTCAGTCTTTTTTTTTTTTTTTTTTTCCTTTACGCCTCTAATTTTGTTTTTTTAACGTGCAAAACAAAAAAGAATTCTTTCTACTTGCAATGAGAATTATTTTATTTTTAAAAAAATCACAAACATAATAAACACTCTCTGTGTCGTTGTCGTCGTTATGGGCCCATATATCGCATTGAATCCAGAATTCTCTCCTTTATTGTTGTCCGTAGAGAAAGCCTATTCGCAGAAGATAAAAATTGCATCATTTTCCTCTGTTGGATACCTTCCCTTTTCACTTTTAAAAAATCTAATTTATGTCTCTTTCGCCTGTTTTTTCTTAAGTTTTCCTCCTCCATGTTTTTCGTTTCTCTTCAATTTTTTTGTAAGCAATTTTTGGAGTGTCCAACGGTGCTTTTTTCTGAAGAGATCAGGTAACCACTGCCGCTTCTATAAACTTGCAATCACGGATTTTTTTTTTTTTTTAAATCTATGTGGGGCTGGAATTATTTTTTGATGACGTGATCCAAGAAATTAACGTATTTTCCCCATCCTTATCAAATCAAATCCGCAGAAGTCTATACCGGCTAGCCGGTATTTAGACCACTCTAGATGACCGGTATTCGGACCACTCTAGGTGACCAGTATTCGGACCACTGCTATGTTTAAAATAAAACCGGCATTACTCATTCACATAGTAAAATACCAATAACGTGCGTACGGCCATTGAGAGTTAAATATGTCTAGAAAATAATTTAATCATCAATTCAAGACAATATATGTTCAGTATTTTTTTTTAATGCGAAACACATATCTGATAAACTTTTGATGCCCCAGACTATGTTCTTTTGATACTTTTTCACTTGTTTTTTATAAATGAGACAGACTTCAGCGACGCACATCTCGAAACTTTCTTTGTTTTATTAAAGTTACTAATTCTACCTGTCGCCACTAGGGTGCGCTGCGCTCAATTACCAGAAAACTTGATAGCCGGTATTTGGACCTTTTCCTCTCTATAACCTTCCACCTGTATAATACGTCAGTGTTGGGTATGAACGCGCTCACTGAACGAAAACTCACGAGTTTCGCTCACTATTTGTGAACTTTGAACTGAACTTCCATCACTAATTTATAAACGAGTATGAACTGAACGGAAACTCAAAAAATAGACGAGTTTGAACGAAATTTACGTTCAAATTTACGTTCAATTTTTTCATAATTTATTTAAAATTTTTCCAGACCTTAGTACACTTTTTCCCTCTTTCAAATGCCATTTAGAGGCCTACACAAGCCTCAAGACGGGTTAAGTCTGTATATCACTTCTCTGAGTAGTATCCTAGTCTTACTTCTTCTCCAGACTCGGGTCGCGCCGAACCGGACCTGGGATGTATACAATTTCGCCGAAAATAGATATATACAGTAAACTCTCTGTACAAAGTGGACCTTGTAAGGCGGAAATATGTCTAAATCGGAAAGATTTTCAAGTTCCTGCGAATACGCAGACAGAGTAGAATTTGTCTAAGATGGAATATTGTCTTCTACGGAAAATTTTCAAGATACCGATCGATTCCGTTATAGCCATAGTTTATTCTAATTTTAAATTACCATGATTCAACAATTAAACTTTTCTTTAAAGAATAGTTCATATACAATGCTAAGGGATGGGGGAAACAGTATTATAAAAGGTGCTACAAAAATTTGTATACGACGAAATCCTGTCTTAAACGAAACAATTTCTAGATCGATGCAAATTGGATAGAATAATCCGTGTAAAAAAATCATAACACATTTGTAAAAGACGGCGAATTTCTTAATAAAGAATCTGTCTACAATGAATTTTTCTAAGTGTTTTTTTTTTTTATAAAGATTCACCAGTATAGAAATTTTTATATTTTAAGCCTCCAATCCGTAGAAATGTGTTAATGTTATTAAAATTTCAGATATTTAGATACAGTTAAGGACTCATTTTAAAATCAATTTAGTTTGTCATGGGATATAAAGAAATAAATATGAAAAGACCAATACTTTGGAATAAATGTGCCTATATACGCAGCACATGACCCCCCTTTTTTTAATGAAAAACATAAGCATGAAAGGGAAACTGCAATAAGTACTTTTTAGAGTTCCGTATTTAAAAAATTAAACGGAACCATTATAAGATCTACCTCTTGTGTCTGGAAATTTCCATCCGTGCATACCTCTATCTCACATATCGAATAATCAAATGATTAGTTCACAAAATTTTGTAAATTTGGACAATAATATCCAAACATAAAAAAGTGAGCTTTTTAGTGAACTTCGTTCACTTTTACAAATGAGTTTGATTTGAACGAGTTCGTTTGAAAATTTTTGAATTTGAACGTGAACTTAAATCACTTTTCAGTAATTGAACGTGAGTTTGAGTTAATTCGTTTATTTTGTGAACGTGCCCAACACTGAATACGATGCGTAATATATAAAGAGAGAGAGAGTGTTTTAAAATGCCCCCATACTCTTAAAAATAAAATGCAATTTAATCTTTTATAGCATTTAAAGTTTTCGTAAATTTCTTTAATAACCTATAACTAAGATTTTTATTTTGTTTTATATTTATTAGTCAATTTTATTTTAATGTAATAACCACACGAGATAATTCAAAGATCACATTACTTTTTTTCTTGAAAGTCAGAAATTTTTAAATTATTCGAAAATAAAAATGAACAGAAATAAAATCAACTCTAAAATCATTAAATAAAAGTAACATAAGAATATGATGCATTGCACTATAATTTCTTAAATATTTATTCTAAAAGGCTATTAAATTTCTTATTTTGATAATTTACCACTGATTTAATTTTTAACTGGGGAAAAGTAATCTTTAGAATAGCATCATAATCATACTGAAGAAAAATATAATTGCGAAATTTTTATAGTGTATTCATATTATTCTAGCGGAAATTTTATTTCAGCTATATTTTAGTGATAACTATATGCATATACAATTTATTCATGATCTTATAAAGTACTTAAATATAGCCCACAAGAAAATTTCTTCAGTTTTTTATTTCAATTAAAATCATAACTTTCATAGAATCCCAATAATATTGCATACCTCAAGATATTTATCAAAAATCTAATTTCATAAAGTTACTGCACAAATTATTTCAATGAGTAACCTACTATACCTAATTGTATTGAAACACAAGTTTAGAGTTTCAAATGATAATTTATATCTTTAGATATTTCTCGGAATTGTATTCCAAACAATTCAACTGATTAGCTGTATAAAAAGAAAAAAAAATACAGTTCTTCAAAGAAATATTCCAAATTTTAATTGTTTTCAGTTCATTCGCTATTATATGATTCGATCGTATTGCAAGAATTCGTCTGAGTTGTAAGTTTTAACTATTGAAAATTATTATAACTGCTGTAAAACAATGTCAATCAGTTTTAACTGAAATAAATTATGAATTGAAATATTGAAAAAGAAATTTAATCTTATTCCCAAATATTTTATAAAATTTATTAACTAGTTAGTTTATTAGTTATTTAAAAATTTCCGGACGAACTTGCATATTCAGTTAACAACTTAAATTACATTAAATAAAAACATGGAAATTATTTATATTTATAAGAAGAGCTGTCAATTTAAAGAAGAAAGAATTAACTCTGCAAATATTATTTTCTTTATTGTTTATTTTACCCTTTTTGAAGATAGTATTATAGTTTTAACAGATTTTTATTTCCTTAAGAGGCTACTTCACTCAAATGAAAAGACCCGTTCGCTAATGTAATCCTACACTGTAAAAAAAAAAGGTCGATCTACTAAAAAAACTTTAGTGATCCTTGTAATTACTAAAACATTTTTAGTAATCTTAGTCAGTTACAAGAAAATCTGTAAGAATTACTAGAAAAAAGTTAGCAACGAAGAGAGTTAATATTTTTATATTTTTAATAACTATTACTAAAACTCACTTGGTGTGGCCTTGATAGCATAGTGGTTATCGTAACGGACTCCAGACTGAAAGGTACCGGGATTGATACTGGCCACCTCCAAATACGCCCCGAATGTATGTAGTGTAAGTACTCGTTAGTAAAGGGATTATGGAAATCCTGTCGGAGCGGTTAGCAAAGTTTGGTGCTGCCATCTATTGCAGTTTTGCCGAAAATTTTCCGCTTCAGAAGTCTGGATGCAGCTCGAAGGAACCTCCTGCCCTTCGGGCGCACGTAATGGTTATTAAAAATAATTTTGGAGCTATTACTAAAATTTGCTTGGTGGCTCATACTAAAAATTTTTAAGTTAGTTATACAAAAAAATCTTTTGTTCAGTTTACAAAAGAAATGCTTGTTTCACTTGCAAAAAAAAAAGTTTGTAATGGTTACTAAAAAACTCTGTGGAATACAAATTTACAAAAAAATTTTTAGTAATCTCTTGAATTTTTTTTACAGTGTATGGAAGAAATTTATAAAAATATCTCGGTTGCATTTCAATATTTTTAGGTGATTCTTTTTGCATTGGATAACTCAGATTGATCTGAATGGAGGTCGTTTTTTAGTTTTTCAATTTTGTTTGCAGATATTTTTTATGGGGTTGCTTTCACTTTCCAAACCGGTTCCAAAAATGAAAGCGTCCTTGTAAAAAATAACTGTAAACAAAATGAAAAAAGTAACTGACGTCATGCATACAGATCGATCTCAGATATCCAACGCCAAAAAATCATTTAAAAATATTGAACTGCAACCGAGATATCTGTATAAATTTCTTCCATAGGATTAGCATTAGTGAATGGGTCTTTTCATTTGGCTGAAGTATCCCCTTAAGTCACCGTTGATGTCTTTTGGCAAAGCTGCGTAAATCAGTATTTTTTGAAAAATAATGTAAATTCTACATTACGCGATGCATCTAATGAAGCTGAGCGCAAAATAAAACTTTTTTTAAAATAACATTAAGATTTATTTTGTTAAACAAAGAACATTTATTTTCAGGAGCTATAAAAGCATGATGGTGTTACCTCTAAAACAGTTGACATAAGTATGTTCATATTCTAAAAATATGTACATGAACCATTTTGCGCAGCGCATAAACGCGTTTTCCTAGTCTAATTTCTTTTCAATTCTTAACAGTAACCTACTCGCAAAGATGCTCATTTTATTTCAAATACCGCTATCATTCTTAGAGGATTAAACAAGAAATTTATATATACAGTCGCGTTTTAGTTGGATAAGGTTGCTTCGTATTGTATTAGGCTGAGCAAAAAAGTTCTGGGAAATTTGTGAAAGTTTCGTTATTATGCGCAAATTAACAACAAAAGCAACAAGAATGATTCTTCAAAGTAGAGACCATCATAGTTCATGACTTTCTGCCAGATTCCGGATTTGCTAGACCATGTTATTTCTACCATGGTGGCACATTAAGGTGCTATTACACGTGCGCTGCTGCAGGCGTCAAATCGCAGGCGTCTCCATGTAATCCTATGGGACCAAGGGAGTCGCTTGGTAGTGCGCGATTCTCTTGTGTCGAAGCGTCTTTGATGCCTGGAACGAAGCGAGTCGCCAGTAAGAGCCAATCAAATGTTTGGAAATCCAAATGATGACCAAAAAGACTCTTCTCAAACAGCCAATGAAATACTTAGAAAACGAAAAAACGCAGGCGATTTTTGTCGCTTGCTATTTTTACGTCTAATAGCAATTTTAGAATCGAAAAAGTCTCTACATGCTTCTTCAACTTCATTAAGGGTGTATTCCGATCAAAACTGCTTATTTTCAGATTTATTTTTAAATTCATTTTTGCTCTCAAATTCACCAAACTTTCAAAATCTCTTTTTAAGAAACTACATTACGTGCCGCGTTTGTCGATTTTTCGGTAAATGTAGAAAATATTGCAAAAAATGCTCTCAAAGTTGACAGAAATTTCCGAACCTGGAGATCTGGGAACGAAAAAATGATCGAACTGAGAAAATAATTGTTTATAACTCAAATTCTAATGAATTTATCGAAAAATTACATCTCACAGCATCTTATACATCACTTCAAAAATCACCCCAGCAATTTCATGTTTCTACTTTTAAAAATGAGTCTGAAAATGCATCGGAAATTTTCGAGTTTGTTGTACGTGGAATATCATTTTTTCGAATAACCATTAAAGCATTCAAATCGACGGCCCTTGAAAAAGTGTTGCATTGATCGAAGGATGCCATAATCGGATAAAGCCACGTCTGGACCGAAATTCATGAACTCCTATGATATACCACTAGTACTCTAGTCTATATATGACACAAATTCTGGAAACTATTAGATTAAAAATTTCCCTGAACATTTTGTTCAACCGAATAGCACACTGCATTATTTTTTCATTATAAAAAATTCCGGTTATTTATTTTTTACAGATTGTCACAAAAAATGCATGCACGGTTCTTTACTAAGATATATCTTTTTACTTCCTGAAGACATATGCTGTGGAGTAAAATATTATCATGACAAAAATCTACGCAAATTTTATTATAGTTTTACATTTTGAAGATCCTTGAATCCACTTTCACTATTTCTAAATCTATTTGCATGTATGAGTGTATAAGTTTTTATTGGAATTTTCTCACTTATTTATCTTATCGTAACTAATTTTGGTGTTTTTGGGAAAATTTATGTATGTGAGCTTGTGTTTGAATGCATAAAACCACCGTGTATTTGCGATAGTGCTTTCATTTATTGAATATGTTATTGGTCGTTGTCTCAAGAGCTGTATGCTATTTTTCTTAAAAATATGACTATACGGATTTGGTATCTAGGGCAATTTAAAATCATTTTCACCTATTTTGTGACACCCCCCCCCCCTCAAAAAAAGAAAGAAAGAAAGAAAGAAAGAAAGAAAAAACGCGATGCTTTTCCTTTTGAATTCAATTGTTCAATTTACCATATATATTCCTGTATAAGTAAGACCCACAATTCTGAAGCAAACTTTTGAAAAAAAAAATTGAATTTTCATGCATAAGTCGAACTATATTTTAGTAGCATGTTGAAAAAGTGATTTATGATTGAGGGTTAAAAAAATTAATAAATTTTCATTAAATTAGTACATTTTTTTCGCGTTTCTTATCAGATTTTTTTTTTTTTTTTTTTTTAATTCAATGTTTTAAAACTATATACTCATGTAAAACCGAAGAAACTTAAAATATTTTTCAACCTATCACATCATTGTTGTGATGAATTGTAGTGATTTTAACAGTTTATAAAAGTGTATATGGATTTAGTAAGCATTGTATTTTGTTGAGGAAAACGGTGAACTATCAAAACTTAAAATTCCATTGGTATGATTTCGGAAATTCAATTATAATATTTATTTTAATTTAGAGTTTTTAATTTCAGCACAGGAGGAAAGAGAACTCACTAAAGTTACGCTTGTAATTTTAGAAAAGTGCTTCAGATTTATGCATGAAAATGTAAGTTTTCTTTAGAACATGCAGCGGTGGAAAATTAGCGCAGAAGTGGAGCCTATTGACAACAGTACTTTTTATAGCATTCTTCATAGCAAAAACTCAGAAATTCTGGCTTTAAATAAATCAAAAAATACTAGTATAATTTAGTGGTGTCCATAGGCTCCATCTCTGCGCCAATTTTCCACCGTTGAATATGAGTTGAATTTACCGATGGAAATGTTTTATCTTTTAAAATAAGAATCTAAGTTTTTTTCACTTATCTCTATATTGCTATTTATTTGAACACAAAAAACGAGCTTATATTGCTATTTGAAACGCTGTGTAGTGTTTAAGAAATTGAGTAGTGACACTCCATACATATATATGCAGGGTGTTTCGCTACCAGACCGACAAACTTTAAGGGATGATAGTACAGGGTGCGTAGTCTGGAAGGACCTTGTAAGGACCTTTTACCAGAATTTTTATAATGTAATGATTGTTTCATTTAACGAATATAAAATTCTTTTTCAGATGTAACAACCAGTACTTTAAAGAATTTCTGATACTAATAGAATTAAAATCTTTTGAGTTTCTTGATGACTACGCACCCTGTAGTAGGCATGAAAACAAACATTATTAAATGGAAAACCATGGGGCGCAAACGTCTTCTGCTAGGGGCCATTAAAGTTTAAGGTCCAAAATTTCAAAGGATGATAAAAAACGGAAAAAAGGGTCGATTCGTTTGCGGTTTTCACTGAAATCATTCTTTATATCACGATTTTTTTAGAAAAAAAATTTTAAAGGTTACGTTCAAAAATTGTCGACAGATTGAGCTTTAGACTTTAGAGTCTAACGAACAACTACTTTTTACCGTTATTTTGTGCATGGGGTTGAAATTATTCTAAAGTTTAAACTTTAACTTAAATTTTAAGCCCAAAATCGGAAACATGGGGATCGGGTAACTAGCAAAAATTGAACTGTGAACAGAGGGGAAGATTTTAAACGCTCATAAATATTGGACAAACAAATCGATTTCGTTGCGGTTTGCGTGTAAGTCATTCCCTTAATAATTATTTTATTCAAAATGACGTACAGCTTTGGTGTTTTCATTTTTTGATAGAGGGCGCTTCCCACATGTCTCTGATATTTCAATGGCAGTACTCCTGGATGTTTTACTACCAGACCAGCATACTTCCAGGAAGTGTTAGCGATGCAAAGACGACTCGGAATCACATGGGAATGTCACGTTGGAAATGCATTTTTTGCGAGTAACGGTTAAAGAAAGCAGAGAAAAGAAAACATAAACAGAAGAGAAAGAGCAACACGTCAATGTGACAGAAAACAGTTTATTTAAATGTTTTACTACAAAAGGTGTTCGAAATACGACCAGAAGTAGTCCGGCATGCTTGACAGCGGCGTCGCGTGGAATTCCTCACGCTTTGAAAGATTCTTCACATCTCTGATAGTTTTCTGGCAGATACAGAAATACCAGCTGCGAGGTCTTCAACTGATGGTACGGGAATTACGTACACCCAATTTTTCATTTTACCCCAGCAGAAGAAGTCCATACAGGATAGGTCCAGCGATCTGGCAGGCCAATGAACCGGGCCACCAAGACCTATCCACTACTGTCCATATGTTACTTTGAAGTGTCGGTAAACGTCACTGGTAAAATGTGGAGGAGCCCTATCGTGCTGTTCATCGTTCAAATACTTCATTCTGCTTCTTTTGGAACCGGTTCGCGAATGATCACTTCAAAGTGATCGCTGCTCAGGCGCATTACCGTTTAGCGCCATCTACTGTGGCTGTTAAACTTGCCGGACTGGTCGTAATTTCGAACACCTTTTCTAGTAAAACCTTTAAAAAAGCTGTTTTCTGTCACATTAACGTGTCTCTCTTTCTCTGCTGTTTCTGTTACTTTTTTCTCTGCTTTCTTTAACCGTAACTTAGAAAAAGGCATTTCCAACGGTACATTCCTATGTGATTCCGAGTCGTCTTTGTATCCCTAACACTTCCCGGAAGTATGCTGGTCTGGTAGTAAAACAACCAGGAGTAATGCAATTGAAATATCAGAGTAGTGTCGGAAGCGCCCTCTATCAAAAAAATGAGGACACTAAAGCTGTACGTCATTTTAAATAAAGTAATTACCAAGGGAATGAATTACACGCAAACCGCAACACAATCGATTTCTTTGTCCAATATTTATGAGCGTTTAAAATCTCCCCCTCTGTTCACAGTTCAATTTTCGCTAGTTACCCGATCCCAATGTTTCCGATTATGGGCTTAAAATTTAAGTTAAAGTCTAAACTTTAGAATAATTTCAACTCCATGCACAAAATAATTTAAAAAGTAGTTGTTCGTTACTCTAAAGTCTAAAGCGCCCTCTATCGACAATTTTTGAACGTAACCTTTAAAATTTTTTTCTAAAAAAATCGTGATATAAAGAATAATTTTAGTGAAAACCGCAAACGAATCGACCCTTTTTTCCGTTTTTTATCATCGTTTAAAATTTTGGACCTCAAATTTTAATAGCCCCTAGCTCCTACAGAAGACGTTTGCGCCCCATGGTTTCCCATTTAATAATGTTTGTCTTCGTGACTACTATCATCCCTCAAAGTTTGTCGGTCTGGTAGCGAAACACCCTGTATATATCTACATACATTTGTATAAAACCATTAATTGTAAAACAATATATAAACCACTGAATGTAACACAAAATTACCTCATTGAAACATGGAAAAAAATAAAATTATTATAATGGAAATTTGTAGAACCAAAGTAGAATCATCAGGCCCACAAATACTTCGGAACTACAAATAAAGTGTGTGGTTTCATCTTCGTATTAGCCATGAAAAGCAAAATAAAACGAATTTGAGGTTACAAATATACATTGTAATATACACGATAATATACATAAAACCAAAATAAAAGGAAGAAAAACATTAAGAATAATAATATAATAATATTATTGAAAAGAAAGAAAAGGGAAAAAATATACCAGACACTATAGTTACCCCAAAAATGATGTAGCAAAAAAAATAGACTGTTATGATTATAAATTAATTAAATGCAATGTATTTCCTTTGGGAGATGACTTAAGGGCGTATTTCGATTCAAACTGCTTGTTTTCCGATTTATTTTTGAATTCACTTTTGCTCTCAAACACATGAAACTCGCAGACTCTCTTATTTAGAAAGTGCACAAGGTGCCGTAAAGGTCAATTCTTTGATAAGTGTACAAAATATTGCAAAAAAAGCAATCAAAAACGGCAATTTGAACCGATTTTTCCGAAGTGGGAGATAAGGGAACGAAAAAAAGGGTCTTCCAGAGAAGTTAATTGCTTATAAATCAAATTCTAATGAATTGAGCGTAAAAAGACTTTACTCGGCACCTCATACGTCCCTTCAAGAATCCCCTCAGCAAGTTTCATGCTTCTACTTATAAAAATGTGTCTGAAATTGTATCGGAAAATTTCGAGCTGCTGAAGGTGGAAAAGCGTTTTTTCGAATACATCCTTAAGCATATACTCCCAGTAGATATATAATCAAAATTAAAATTATTTATTTAATGAAAAACATTATTAAATATAATAAGTAATTGATTTATTAAACATTAAAAATATGAAAAATTCAATATGGGTGAATCATTACAATGATTCCTGTAATTAATAGTACCATATTATAAAATCTTGATGATTAAATCATTCTTACACCATATATATATATATTATTTATTTATTTATCTTCCAAAAATAAATGCTTCAACTTAGTTCAAATAGCTGAAAATAATGCCGGAAAGACATTCGAGCCTAACGAATGCAATCTATTTTTAAAAACACCAATTTCAAGAAGTAGCTGATTTTTGACGAATAAGGTACAAGATGTAATTAGATCATCTTCATGGTTCTTGTTCCAAAGATAAAAAGATCTAACGAGATCGTAAAAGTTTTGATTGATCGATCAATACTGATCTAATGATTAATTTGCAGAGATCTTGTATTCGATCTGTATCATAATAATAGAGATTGATTAGTTGAGAATTTCGTTTGTGATTCTCACATAATTGATAAAGGTTATTGCATTGCATGTAATATCATGTATCAGAAATGCATGTGATGGATATAAAAGCATTGTCGATGCCATGATAATTTATCACTAAAAAATATTTATATCCTTATTTGAAGCAGATATAAATAAAAGAATAAAAATAATACTAACATTTTTTTGCACTTTCACAAAAATATTTTTTAGAAATTAAAGCATGAAATTTGCAAGCATTACTATTGAAGCTGTTTAGAAAAAAAATAGCAATTTCAATTTTCGTATAAGTATATTGCATTTTGAATTATTTCCAATCGATTATTATTTCGACGACGACATCTGATTGTCGTGCCACAAAAATTAGTTCAAAATTGCAGTAAACTCTGTAAGACGGGATCTATTGAGACCGAGAAAATTTTCAGTACCAAACAATATTACGCCTTAGGAAAATTTTACTCTTTGTCTATAGATAGGCAGAGACTTGAAAACCTTTCAGAGTTAGACAGATTTCCGTCTTACACAGAGTCCGTCTTACAGAGAGTTTACTGTACTTTTGAAATCATTTTCAGAAATATCTTTTAGCCTTTTTTAGAAAGCAATTAAATGCGTTTTCCCATTCCTTAGTATCCCAATAAAAATGCCTACAAAAGTTGAGCATTTAACAATATAAATATCTTCATGAATAAGTCAAATAGAGAATTTGGATTTCAAAATATGCATTTCCAATTTATGTTTAAGGGACCAGATATCCCGGTTTCGGAATCAATTTTCTAACGTTCCGAAACTTTACTTAGCTACATATTCCTATTACTAAACAAGCAAAAAAAGAAAAGGAAGAAGTTCGAAGAAATTAAGCGCCGTTTCTTCATCAAGGAACTGTTCAAAAACTTCATTTTGTATATTAATATATGTATGTGTGTGGGTGGATGGGGGGGGGAGAATACATTCAAAAGTACAAAAAATAAATTAAAGAATAAGATTTAAACTGAATCTTTAACTTTGTATTTCTTAAGAATGATTAAGTTGAAATTTTAGAAAAAATGCTTTTAGAAACCACTTTTCAATTAATTTCAACATTTGAAATCATTAAAGAATATTTCAAATTTGTTTTAACATTCAAAAATTGTTTGCATATTTAAAAAAAAAAAAAAAAAAAAAGTATGTTTTTTGAAAAGCTTTTTTTTTTTTTTTAATTTTGTTATCGCTTTTTTTTTTTTTTTTTTTTTTTTTTTTTCTGTGAAACAAACTTTTAAATTTCATTTTTTTTTTTTTTTCTTTTTCAAATAATCAGAAGTATATACATTTTTTATATGAATGAAACAACATTTTTTAAACCGAAAATCCCGACCATTTTTTAGAGTTATTTGACATCATTTTTTAAATCTCAGTAAAATGGAAATTTTCCGTCGTTTTTCCTCCTTGGCTTTTCAATACCCGCGAGGCGTTTGACTTCCATGACTTATAACCAATTCCTCTCTGGTATCCAGGGTAGTGGGAAATCTCACCCCCCCTCTGTAACGACCACTCGGTAAACATGGGAGCCTTTCATCTTTCCCTTCTTTCGACGCGCTTCGCTAGAAGTTCCTCCCTCGCCAGCGACGTTTTCGCGTCGAGTGATTTATTTCTAAGTTTACCGTTCTTTCCGAGCGTAAATGCCGTTTAAGTAACACGTGACGTACATCAAAGAGTGACGAGAGTGGGCTTAGAATGAATTTTGATGAGATGTATTGGTATTCGAATCCTTGCCTCTGCAAAACTTTCAAGTTTGTATCTCGCTGAAAAGCGTTGCTACAGATCATTACACAATCGATTCGCTGTAAAACAGAACTGAATTTTGCCGAAGGGATGGCTAATTCAAGATCTTCTAGTCTTTAAATGACAAACATTTGTTCAAAAGTCGCTCACTAAGTATCGACATTTGTAATAAGCATATCACAGAGAACTTCCATTTTTAATAAGTAAAGAAAAAAAAAAGGGAAAGAAAAGAAAATTTAACAAGTGAATTATCACAACGCTAGTTAAGCTTAGAACCAACGGAGTGAAAAATGTCCAAGCCGAGGATCGAACCCGGAACGCTAGAAATAGCGCTCCAAGTGCTCTATCATTTAAGCTACGAGGACGATTCCTAGCTTGTCTTTCTTCACTCAGATACAGTTGACTCTCGTTAATTCGAACTAGTCGGGACCACAAGAAAAGTTCGAATTATCTGAAGTTCGAATTATGGAAAGTATGAAATGAAAAAATGCTTAATATAGTACTATTACAAAGGAATTAATTTTATGGTGTTTTTTAAATTTATTATGTCTGTTATCATCAGAATATGACTTAATATTAAATTTGAATGTATAAATACATAAACTAATTAAAAGATTAGAAACAAGCGCAATCAAAATAAAATTTGAAGCGTCACTGGTGGACAGACGAGGCACTTAGAAAGAGGATATCAAATGCATGGGTTTATATGTATACTCGTTCGGAACAATTTTCACAAAAATCAAAGAAAGAAAGTTATTCAAATGATCTGAAATCCGTGTGAAAGAAAGGAAGAATGGAAAATCGGAATTCTCGTTAGTTCGAATAACACCGAGCCAAGAGAAAATGAGTTCGAATTAATGAAACTTTTTAACGTTATTCTGCCGTTGAAAATTTCGGGACTTCATATTTAGTTTGAATTAAGCGAAGACTCGAATTATCCGATTTCGAATTAACGAGAGTCGACTGTATGTTGATAAGGCTGCAACTGTAGCACAGGGTTCCGGGTTCGATCCTCGGTTTGGACGTTTTTCACTCTATTGGTTCTACGCTTGGCTAGCATTATGATAATTCACATTAAATATTTAATAAATTCAGGCGCAATTTCACTGCTAAAGATTTTTAAAAAATAATTAAAATCATATAGAAAATTTAACTTAAAATTGCGCCTAATTTCATGACTGCAATTTGCAATTGCAGTCATGAAAAAATCCGTTGCAATACGTTAATTTGGCGTGAGTCCCCATTAACCTCTTCAGTCCCTGAGTACCCAAATGGGTACATCAGTTTTGTCCCATTTTATTAATGATACTCAAATAGAAATGAAATTTCGATATAAGAATAATATGTTTCGAATTCTAAGATTCGAGCTAATGAAAATAAAACAAAAATCTCGCTCAGAAGTCAAATGAGAGAAGAAATAATTCAGTAATAATTAAAAATAGTGTAATAATCGCCAGTAGCGAAGAGGTTAAGAAAAATTCACGGCTTTAAGTTACGATTGGTAGAAACCGTAAAATAATGAATTTATTAATTGTTTTTTACTTCGTTTATTTTGTAACATATTTCAATAGAATAAAAAAAAACTATGTGACAAAGAATCATAAATTTATAAAATAAATTCACTCTAAATTGTCTACTTTTTTATTCTAAATTTTCGAATATGTTTCTTTTCTAAATTAAGACATCACTGCAAATTAGTTTTGATTTTCTTATCATTTTTTTTCCAAAGCACTAAATAATAACAAAAACTTGTCGGATGTAGCAATCCCAAAATTTTCTTCTATCTCATACATAGTAATACTTCCAGAAAGAAGAAACATAGTAGCGCCACCGGTTAAGCAATTTACACAAAAATCTAATCTGCAACAACTTATTTCAAGTTCTAACTGAATCTGAAATTTGATGAAAATCAAGGTATTAGTATTTGAGATAAACAATACCGCAAAAATCGTAAAGAAAAAGGAAATAGAGCGTTATTTGTTGAGCCTTTGTTCTAAAAACTAAAGAATATCAAAGACATATCATAATATATATCAAGGACTAATTAACTTGAAGTTTCATGAAAATCCATGCAGTAGTTCCTGAGAGTTATTGCGATGATCATGAATAATGTCGCATAGCAGCACCACCTGTTGAGAGATTTACTCCAAAAACTACAGAATACTCATTTATATCATCAGGGAATAACTAAATCTGAAGTTTGATGAAAATTCGCGCATTGGTTCCTGAGATAGAGCTATTCCTATAATCATGAATAATGCCACATAGCAGTGCCAGCTGTTGTGCGACGTACACCAAAACGTAATCAGAAACATATCATATAAAGAACTAACGGAATCTGGAGTTTTATGAAAATCCAATCATTCGCTATTGAGATATAGTTATTGTGAATATGGTGAAAAAGGAAGCATAGTAGTGAGTAGTTTTCACCTTTTGGGTGATATGCACCAAAAATTAAGCAGATCCAGTTTATTTGAATCTCTAAAGTTTTGTGAAATTCCGTGTTCTTGAGACAGAGCGCCCACAAAATTTATGCCTCCCCCCACACATACAGACCGACTGACTGACAGACTCACAACAAATATTTTGTAAAAATATTTTTTTTTTTTTTTTTTTTTTTTTTTTTTTTTTTTTTTTATCCCTGACCTCTAAAACGTGTAAATCCGTCAAAAACCGGAATTCGAAAATTTTCACGAATCCAGTTACTTTCCTCTTGTAAAGATAGAAGACAAAAAAAAAGTAAATTATTTAATTTACAATCGCTAATGATATTTATCATTTTAGTAGCATCTTTTTTAAAATAAACATTCATGTCTCAATAACTCATCTTATATTACTTTCATATTCATTTCAATTCTAAGTAACGGCCTTTCTTTATTCAAGATGCATGTACTTTAAATTAAATATCAATATGTCTTTATAACTAATAATCTACGAGTTGCATGATCATTTCGATTTCTATTTATGTGACACTGGAAAATTATGTTGCGTGTGTCTAATGCAATCGATAATTACATGATATAGGCTCTGAAAGAATTAGATATAATCAAAAATCTCATAACTCACTCAAAAGTAATAATTTTCGATTATTGGATATAAATGAATTTATTAATAATTTCTGCCTGGGTACATTTAATAGTCGTGATGTTAGGGTTGTCTATGACAATAAATGATGCCTCACAGAAAGCATACAAAATTCAAATTACCCTGTTTGCGTCAATGCAATGCATTTTCTTTTTAGAGACTTTTGAACTCACTTGTTATGTAAAATTTTAATTTTGAAGAAATTTGTTTCTCGGCTACGTTTATGAAGCGGTTATAATCAACAACATGTAAATCTTAACCTTTCTCCAGCATCATCAGATAAAGCTTCTGTATTGAATCATGATTGTGTTGTTTAAAAAAAGCAGATCAGAGGTGGGCAGTATCGAAAATACATGTATTTGAAATACATTTTCAAAATACATTTGTATTTTGTATTTTATCCCAACGAAACGAAAGTATTTTAGTAATGTATTTTGAAACACTTTTTCCAAGTATTTTATATTTTGAAAATACATTTCAGACTCAAAATACATTTTTGTAGATTTCAAGTTGCTTCGTTTAAACCACCGCAGATGTAAGTTTCACAAAAGCAAAACAGCTGCCTCTCTGTTTTATTTTGTCTGATAGGATTCGTTTCTAGAAGTTAATGTAAACATACTTTTTCAACAATTGATATGATAAGGATTAGAATGAATGCTTCTGTTTTACTAAAGCATTTTTGCTGAACTCTACAATTCTAACGTTCTAGTTTTTATAATTATAACGTTGCTGTGAGAACGACAAAAACTACTGTGTTGATAAACAGGAAGAATCATTCAGAGATTTTCTGTGTATAGTACTTTTTAAGAACCATAGAAAGAAAGCTACTGTAGTAGCAGAAAGAAATGTAATGTATGTTTAAATCTCGTGAAAGAAAGGTTAATATTGCCCCAGCTCCGGATAACAATATATCAATGAATTGCGATAGTGCACCTAGCGCTATATTAGATGGAAATTTTTTTAAAATAATTTCCGTTGATAGTAATGGCAAAGTTAAAGCAGCATGCCAAATGTGTACTACAAAGTCTACTGTTATAAGTGGAACCTTCGACGCAACAATGCATTTTAAAACAAATTTAAAGGTAAAATTTTTAGTTTTATACCATTTTACCTTAATTGCAATATTTTATCTAGTTTCTTTGTATTTTTTTTAAATCAAAGTTCGGGCATATTTTAACGCCCCCCCCCTTCCCGATATTCATTTAATTGGGAGATAATTTTATTATATAAATAGTTCTATTTATTGATATAGAGATAAGATTTTTAATAATTGTATTTACGATTGAGTATGTTAAATACCGGAGTTTCGGCTATAGACCTGTCGTCAGGGCCGTAGCTAGAAGTGAACAATAGGGGGAGGGGGAGTCATAATTTTTTTTCTCTCTCTAACGCAGAAAGATAAATTAGTGCATATTCACATTGTAGGTAATATATTTCTTATTAAACTATTGCAATAACTTCATTTTATGCTAAGAAAAGTATAGGATGATGAAAAATTTAAGTGTATAACTTGTACAAAATTAAATATCATGTTATCTTTATATGTACAAGTAGGATGGGGGATTGTTGAAACACATATTTTAGATGCAATTTAGTAATTCTGTAAAACTGTGAAAGGCTCACAAAACTAAATTAGATTTTTGAACAAATTCCATTTGAATTTTTGGAACAGAAATTCATTTAGTGACCTTAGAATCATTGCCAGGGAGGGGTCAAGATATTTTAGGGGGGGGAGGCTGAGCCGCCTATAGTGCCCCCTTAGCTACGGCCCTGCCTACTGATAGTGATATTTTAAGTAGAGTTATGAACAATGATAATGAGTGTGAAAATGAGCATCAGAACGAAAATCTACAAGAAGCGAATAAAACATCAGGCTGTGAAATAATGAGTTCTTTTGATCTTATTAGGAGATAATTTCAAATGGCGGAAAGTGTTCCTTTACAATTTTTTATGCCTTGCTAAAATTTGAACATTTTTTTCGAGAGTGTAACAATTTGAAATCAAAACAATGAAAATTACAGATTTCTTCGTCGAAAATTAATGCAATTGACTTTCATTAAGCTTTGAAATAAATGTCTGCTCTCTTTTTTGAAAGTGCTTAAATTATTGAGGAATAGAATATTAGATTAATAAATATAGTTAGACATTTCAAATTCTTAATTAAACACATGAAAAATGTTTGTTCAAAATTAATACATTAAATTTTCAACTCATTAATTAAATGAGTCAGTCTCTATACAACGAATTTCTCTATACAACTAATTTTTCCCGGTACAATTGATTTCGTTATATAGAGACTCGACTGTACTTTTAAAAAAACTTCCAACGCAAGAGACTATACAATTCTTTTATATATGTGTGTTTATGTATGCGTGTACGAATAACTACTGAACTGACACTTTGATTTTCAATCTCTCGCTCATTTTTTTACTTTCCTCTATCTTTACAATAAGAAAGTATTGGATTTGCGAAAAAATCTACTTCAAGTTTTTGATGGATTTATATGTTTTAGAAGGTCCTGAATATCATTTGATTGTTTTTACAAAGTGTCCATCTTGTGAGTTTGTTTGTAAATTTTGTGGGCGCTTTATCCAGCGCCGTGCAAAAAAAAGGGAAGGGGGGGGGGGGCGAAGGGAGCGGTCGCCCCGGGGATGGAAATTTAAGGGGAGCCAAATTTATACTACCAACGTCATTTTTTAGCCTGTCACAAGAAAAAGTTGGGGAGGGGGGTGCGCCAAATTGAAACGTTGCCCCGGGCGCAGTTTTTTTCGCACGCCCCTGGCTCTAAAAATCTAAAAGGAAAAGTATCCTTTAACAGATTTCCTTTCAGCTGATACGCAGTTTTCTCTAAATTTACTATATTCTTTTTGCTTGTTATTAAATCCATTTTGTATGAATTAACACATTCGCCATTTAAGGCTGTTCTCATCTACTCTGCTTAACAAGCGCAAAACATTTTGACACATTTACAAACTCATTTTTTAACGGAAAGTTATAAATTGAAAGACCCGACTATGGAACTGATTTGAAATCGAACTGTGTTTTCGATTCTTTTTATCAAAGAATTACTTATTGATATATAAGCGATTTTGTTCATGCAACAAAAACATTTCTTGTTTATCTTTGAGTGGTTAATCTTCTTACTACAAATGCAGTTCAAAACGCCTACTTTGACAATAATTTCTGAAACATTTGCGTTTGCAAAAACACGGGAGAATGAGTGCGATTCCATTATTTTTGAATAACAACACTTGCTACTTTCATCCATTTCGAACAAAAAATAAATCAAAACTTTTTTCATAAAGTTAACCATTTGGATTTTAGAACAGCCTTAAGACAGGATTCATTGACAGATTCATTTTCAGAGTTCCTTTTATTGTGCTTTAATTTTATTGTCCAGAAATATATTTACCATTCTTTAAAAATGATAAAATTAAAACGTTTAACTGTAAAATTATACCAATTTAAAAATACATACATTATTTGGAAAAAAACTGTTGGGTCGGGCCAGATTGTACTGATTTTTGGGTAGTTCAGGCCGGGACGGGATACTCATCTTACAGGCTGGATTCGGAAAAATACTACTATTCTTGACTAATTCAGACGTCTAGGAAGGACGAAGTCTAGTCCTGGTTCGGTCTGGACAGAATAAATCAGGCCCGGCCCGAATTTGCAGGGAAAAAAATAAAGCCCGGGACCCGATAAAGTAATGAACAGGTCCATTTGAGACTATCCTTCAGGAAAATATAAACCGGATATCTGGCCCGGACCAGCCCGGAACGACTGAAGAGTAAATCCGGGCCGGCCCGGCCAGAGTGTTGTAAATAAAAAAATGTCCGAAATCGGACATTTTTTAATCATGCCAATGCTATACACAAACTTTTAAAAATTTCAAATGTATTTTGTATTTTAAATGTATTTTCAAAATACATGTATTTTGTATTTTAAATTTTTTTGAATAGGAAAGTATTTTGTATTTTGTATTTTAGGATCTCAAACTAATGTATTTTGTATTTTGTATCGAAAATGATATTTTGATGTATTTTGCCCAACTCTGAAGCAGATGCATCTTCATCTTAAGAAATCTTAATGCATTTTATTACCAACTTTCATGGCCAGAGTCGCTTTAAGATTAATAATTCATTGTGAACATCAAAGTTTTTCATCTGATATACTACCATCTCCTGGCCTTAGGCCCAGAGGTGCCATATACAGCCGATGCAGAGAGTCCGAAAACAGAGGTCTGTCCAGAATTTTCTTGCAGGGTCCTGTTTTGTGAAATTGTGAATTTTTTTCTTCTATTTGGGAAAATTCTAGTCAGAAATTTGTGAATTTTAAATTATTAGTGTTTTCAGGTTCTATTTTCCTCATATAAAAAACTAAGTAATATGAACTTTGGTGAGTTCATCTGCATATTTACAATGAAGATTTTGTTATTAAATGATTAAATTTGTGAATAGTTCAATTTGAAGGTGAAAAATTCTGTGAAAAGTCTATTTAAGAGACAAATAATTTTGTGAAGGGTTCTGTTTTGGGATAAAAAATTTTATGAAGGATCCTGTTTTAAGATAAATTATTTTGTGAAGGGTCCTTTAAAGGACCTAAAAATTTCCTAAACATATCCTGGAAAAACTATCCTTTACAAGCATTCCAGGCAAAAAGCACGGGCCTCGCGCGTCATTATTTTAGCTTGCACCCAAGTGCGATGTCTGATGCCAAGACAGTAATACCCATGTGCTTGAGGATTACGCCGTGAAGCTTGGAATAACTTCACTAGATTACCTCATAGACCCCAAAAAGACAGAGCACTCATAGAAGAGTCGGACACTAGAACTTGATCTCGGTATTTAAAGAGCCCTTGCTCTGCCCAAGCCTTCCATCCGAAGCCCAAAATTCTATTCTTTCTTTTTTTTTTTAGAGAGATTTTTTTTTTCGAAATTTTTTTATGAAATATGTTTTAATATAATAGTTATATTGCATGTAAAAAATCTGAAAATTTTTCAATATTTTTTTTAGTTTTAAAATTTTAAACACATTTAATTTTTGACATAACTCTGAAAGTACTTACTCGACTTACAAAGTTTGTGCTCTTTTGTGTACAGAACATATGTCCTTTTTATTTGTCTTTAGGATTTCTTAAAATACTGATTATGAATTTAAAAAAAAAAAAAGTAAAAAAATGAAGTTTTTATATGAGTAATTTTTGCTTTAATTAGCATATTTTCATAATTATCACTCAAAATTAAAACTCCTGAAGACAATTTATTTAAAATATAGCATAAAATCTTTAAAATTTCATACATATATCTTGTAAGAAACTTTAGACATATTCGTTGACAAACTATGAAAAAATTCATTCTGAGATAAAATAAGTCTCGGTTTTTTTTTCTTTTAATTTTTTTTTTTTTTTTTTTTTTTTTTTTTTTTTTTTTTTTTTTACTTGTAGCTGATGCATCGCTTCTCAAGTCAAAAGATGTTATATCTCTGGATCTAATAATAAAAGCATGCGGTTTGCGATACTTAACGTCAATAAAAATAATTTTTTTTTTTTTTTTTTTTTTTTTGAGAATTTTTAACCCAGGCCCCTTTAATACGAATTCATCAATAACAAGGATTTCCTCATTATAAACTATCTATTCAAGGCGTCTAAATGGTTTTCTAAAAATATACAATCATAATTTAATATTAAACTATTAATTGTTTTAAGCGCATTAAAAAAGTATACTATAATTATTATCAATATAATTAAAATGAAATATCACATATGTAACTTGTTCATGCATTTGAGTTTTCATTTCAAATTAGGCAGATTTCGGGTCATTTTCGGACTAATTCCAAAAATTTTGAAACTTGGTAATATTGTTTGGGAGGGTCTTCTATTGAACAAACTAAAAGTCCTGATGAATGAGAGGTGAGCGCGAGGAGGAGTAGATAAAAGAAGGGATCTTTTTTCGTTTTTTGTTAATATCTCGTAATCTGCAAGTCCTGCGAAAAAATTTTAAATAAAAAAAATAAAAAAAATTAAATTCTCAACAAAAACTGCTTTATATATTTTTCTCTAAAGTCCATAGTTAACGAGATAATTGCATTAAAAAATGGAGAAATTTGACAAAAGTCACACCCGCGCTAGAGATCATCGGATCAACGGCATTTACATTGCACTTGCTTAACTTGAGTTTAAATGAAGGTTAATAAAAGCTGTAGTTAGTAGAATGTAAGCCTGTCCAATAACTTCCACAAATGACATATTTTGTTAAACATACAAAGATAATGTGCAAACAACATACTCAGCTCCGTGATCATTTTGAAGAATCTAGGCTCGATGGGAAGTTTCAAAAGATGCTGATTTGTGCTCCATATCTGTGAGGACATCCTTGTCAACAGATGGTGGACTGTTTGAGCAATCTCCATGACAGTAGTAACAGGCGGAAAAGCATGTGATTCCTAATTTTTTACGTCCATAATTGTGCCGACAGCCAGTTGTGCACTGGTAGAACATGTGGTTTAGTACTGCCATAGGGGCAACAAGATCGGTGGTTGTGATAGGCACTAACGTATGAACAAATTTGCGTTTCCAACCGCAAGTCTTAGGAGACAGTTCATCTCGCTGCCATAGCAGTATCTCTAAGTATATATTTTTATCTGAAGGGATTAAGGCTGTAAGAAGAACAAGTGTATTCACATCCTGCCTAACAATTGTCATTTTCACTAAGTGCATCGATATCATATAGAACAATCAGAGTGTCGGGGTCATTAGCACTTTGCTGGCATGAAATGAATGGAAGTTAACATTGTCGTATTGGTCTTATTTAAGAGAAACTGATTTTAGGGCACACTAAGGTACATGTCCTTCAAAATGTATGTCAACTGATGATTTCACTGAGCACCTTCTGTTTTATTAATCTGCCTTGATACTTTTTTACAAGGTCAGTGTATCCACCTAAAACAATTCTGGAGCTTTTTCCACAGTAGTGCTTCTTAACGTATTTTATGTATAGGTGTTACAAATATCTTGTACTGTTGATCCCTTCTTTCACACCACCTTCCGTAACAAGAAACCACCATCTATAACTATTTTTTATTGTTGAAGGACTATTATGTCATCTGACTGTTCAAATATTTGATACAAAATACTTTTCTTTGCCTTTCGCATTTCGAAATCATTGAAAAAAGAGAGAGAATAAGGAGCCAATTCATATTGTGGGTAATTTGCTAAATCAACATTACTACGTTTGCTCAAGGAAATCCATTGGAATATAATTAGAAGATCGATATTTATAGTGGTATCATGAAATTTGACTGAATTGCGCATATTGTGAAGGACTGTGCTATTACTATCGGACTTAGTTTCACATTTGAGTCACATGAGTCAGACATCTAAATCATTTATTTATTCCAGATTTCTGAAGCTTTGGAATACGTGACAGTTTCATCCTTAATAACCCCAGAAGACATTTATATAATTTTATCTGTTATAGGAAAGAAACGAATGATTTTCATACCAAGTTGAAAATTTGGTGACATCTGTAGCATCTCTATTTATCCGAGCTTCACGAAAATCCTCATGTTGTTCACCAGAAGAAAAAGTCAAACCACAGGATCCTTCCAGAGTGATTTAAATAAGGAAGGTAGTTGTGGCGTCAAAACCTCATGTACTCAAGACTCTGTGATTTATCCCTTGTCCAGGTGTGAGTCCTCCAGAGCATTTCCTAGATCACATTAGAGTTTGCTAAATGGTCATATCCGAACAAACTCTTGTCCGAAATTTGACACTTCGTTGAATTGAGAAATAGCTCTGTCGAACAAACTTGTCTTATTTATCTTCTTTCATTACGAATTGAAGACTCAACATGTGCATAATCCATGTAAAAGTATACCTGAAGAAACTTACATAAGGAAATTAAATAGGCTTTCACCTTTGGCCTTTAATTAAATTGGTTTTAAACATTCTTTTTTAAAATTGCAGCAAACCCGATTGCGGAACATTTAATCTATATTATATAATCTACAGTTAAATAAAATGTCATTTCTCCAGGTTATTGTTCAGAATTCCATTCACCTGATCACAGCATTTACTAACACTTATTGTTTAAATTTTAGTAGAGTCGGTACAATATACACTGTAAAAAAAATTCAAGGGGTTACTAAAAATTTTTTAGTAAATTTGTATTCCACAGAATTTTTTAGTAACCATTACAAACTTTTTTTTGCAAGCGAAACAAGCATTTCTTTTGTAAACTGAACAAAAGAATTTTTTGTATAACTAACTTAAAAATTTTTAGTATGAGCCACCAAGCAAATTTTAGTAATAGCTCCAAAATTATTTTTAATAACCATTACGTGGGCTCGAAGGGCAGGAGCTTCCTTCAAGCTGCATCCCGACTTCTGGAGCGGAAGATTTTCGGCAAAACCGCAAAAGATGGCAGCACCAAACATCGCTACAGCTCCATCAGGATATTCAAAATCCCTTTATTAACGAGTATTTACATTGCATACATTCGGGGCGTATTTGGCGGCGGCCAGTATCGAACCCGGGACCTTTTACCCTGGAGTCCGTTACTATAACCACTATGCTATCAAGGCCACACCAAGTGAGTTTTAGTGATAGCTATTAAAAATGTAAAATTATTAACTATTCGTTGCTAACTTTTTTCTAGTAATTCTTACAGATTTTCTTGTAACCGACTAAGATTACTAAAAATTCTTTAGTAATTACAAGGATTACTAAAGTTTTTTTAGTAGATCGACACTTTTTTTTTTACAGTGTAAGTGTCCTTGACTCGATCTGGCGCAGATGTAAATTTTGGCAAATTTCTTCAGTTTTTAATGCACTTATGTGTAGACTTTAACTGTAGATTCTAGAGAAAAATGTATGCAATATTTTTTGTAGGGAATTTAATCTTTATTTCTTGTATTCGAAATTTTTCTGTGGGCTTTATAGATTACGAGATATCAACAAAAAAACGAAAAAAGATACTTTTTTTTACCTCCCCGTCCTCGCGCTCACAACCCCTATTCATTAGGACTTTTTGTATATTCATTAATATACCTTCCTAAACAATCCCACACTAATTTGTACTGACAAAATATATAGGGCTTGATAATACTACTTTGGTTCTACAAATTTCTATAACATTTTTCTTTATTTTACTTTTGTATGTTAATTTGTTTTTCTACGGTAATTTGTATTCTTGTTAATGGAATTATATCTATCTATCTATTTATATACATATGTTCCATTTTTACATAGATAAGAGCTAGATGAAAAGGTGTAAATAATTATGACTAATTTAATAGCTCATTTTATAAAACGCCTAAGTACGGAATGGAAAGCTCTGAAGTATTTAAGATAAATGTCTAATCAAGAGAAAAGTAGATGTAAAAAAAAAATTCTACAATATAAAGGACTGCTTACTATACCATAAGACAGAGTTATTTATTCATTAAAAATTGAAAAGTAAAATAATAATATCAACAAACTTTTATCAGAAGTAATATGTTTTCTGTTGTAAAATATATTTCGTCTCTGTATTTTCGTGTGTTTTATTATTTTTCCGATAGTAATGAGTCCTTTTAAGAATAAAAATTTACAAAAATGGGCATTTTAAAATTCCTCCACTTTATTTTACTAATTAATAAAAATTTCAAACAAGTTCAAATATTGAAAAAAGTTTTTCAGATACTTCCGAATTTCAAACATCCCAGGAAAATTGAAGGAATCGTAATTAATTGTTTTGCATTATATAGCAAATTAGCTCTGTGAAAAATGCTTTCTGAGCAAGTGAAGCATCCTCTACAATACGAAACAAAACATTAGGATTTCAAAACATTAATTTAAATAATATCTAAGATATATATTAAACTTCTTTTTAAGCTTTTAAATTATTTGTATTTCTAAAGAAAAGGAATTTTTCTTTTCAACGACACGAAACTGTGATATACATTTCTTTAAGGCTTGAACAAAAAGTAAAGTTAGTGACGTGACCACTTTATACATTTTCAATATTGTTATTAAGCTATTGCATAGCTTTTATCGCGGGCTTTGAGTGCAGCGACCGAATCTAAAAATTCCGTAACGAGAAAACCTAACACTTCCGTAACAAAAAAACCTAACACTTCGGCTAACGTCGTTTTAGTTCGGCAAACTTCGGCATGGTATCCTTCGGTAGACTTCGGCAGACATTGACGCGGTATTTTTCAGATATTAGGATATCAAGTCTCAAACTTATGTTTCTTATGATCTAATTTTCATAGCGCAGCCAGATTTTGTTTGGTAATTTATTATGAGACAGTGTTAATTTTTGGTGACAGAAGACCCCACACGGTGAGGATCGAAAAATTTAAAATGCTTGTAACTCGCGATCTAATGTTCATAGCACGGACAAATTTTGTTTGGTAATATATTATGAGGCAGTGTTGATTTTTGGTGACAAGAGACCCCCCACGGTGAGGGTCGAAATATCTAAAATGCTTATAACTCGCGATCTACTTTTCGTAGCGCGGCCAAATTTTGTTTGGCAATTTACTATGAGACAGTGTTAATTTTTGGTAACAGGAGACCCCCGACACACGGTGAGGGTCAAAAAATTTAAAATGCTTATAACTCGAGATCTAATTTTCGTAGCGCGGCCAATTTTTGTTTGGTAATTTATAATGAGGCAGCGTTACTTTATGGTGACGAGAGCCCCCCACACGGTGAGGGTCGAAAAAATAAAAATGCTTACAACTCGCGATCTAATTTTCGTAGCGCGGCCAAATTTTGTTTGGTAATTTATTATGAGACATTGTTAATTTTTGGTGACAAGAGACCACCCATGGTGAGGGTCGAAAAATTAAAAATGCTCATAACTCGCGATCTAATTTTCGTAGCGCGGCCAAAATTTGTTTTGTAATTTATTATGAGACATTGTTAATTTTTGGTGACAGGAGACACCCCACGGTGAGGGTCGAAAAATTTTAAATGCTTATAACTCGCGATCTAACTTTTGTAGCTTGGCAAAATTTTGTTTGGTAATTTATTATGAGACAGTGTTAATTTTTGGTGACAAGAGACCCCCCGCGGTGACGGTCGAAAAATTTAAAATGCTTATAACTCGCGATCTAATTTTCGTAGCGCGGCCAATTTTTGTTTGGTAATTTATAATGAGGCAGCGTTACTTTATGGTGACGAGAGCCCCCCACACGGTGAGGGTCGAAAAAATAAAAATGCTTATAACTCGCGATCTAATTTTCGTAGCGCGGCCAATTTTTGTTTGGTAATTTATAATGAGGCAGCGTTACTTTATGGTGACGAGAGCCCCCCACACGGTGAGGGTCGAAAAAATAAAAATGCTTACAACTCGCTATCTAATTTTCGTAACGCGGCCAAATTTTGTTTGGTAATTTATTATGAGACATTGTTAATTTTTGGTGACAAGAGACCACCCATGGTGAGGGTCGAAAAATTTAAAATGCTTATAACTCGCGATCTACTTTTCGTAGCCCGGCCAAATTTTGTTTGGTAATTTATTATGAGACAGTGTTAATTTTTGGTGATAGGAGACACCCCGCGGTGAGGATCGAAAAATTAAAAATGCTCATAACTCGCGATCTAATTTTCGTAGCGCGGCCAAATTTTGTTTGGTAATTTATTATGAGACAGTGTTAATTTTTGGTAACAGGAGACCCCCCCCCACGGTGAGGGTCAAAAAATTTAAAATGCTTACAGCTCACGATCTAATTTTCGTAGCGCGGCCAAAATTTGTTTGGTAATTTATCATGAGACATTGTTAATTTTTGGTGACAGGAGACACCCCGCGGTGAGGATCGAAAAATTTAAAATGCTCATAACTCGCGATCTAATTTTCGTAGCGCGGCCAAATTTTGTTTGGTAATTTATTATGAGACAGTGATAATTTTTGGTGACAGGAGACCCCCCACGGTGAGGGACGAAAAATTTAAAATACTTATAACTCGCGATCTAATTTTCGTAGCACGGCCAATTTTTGTTTGGTAAATTATAATGAGGCAGCGTTATTTTATTGTGACGAGCCCCCCCCCCCCCCACGGTGAGGATCGAAAAAATTAAAATGCTCATAACTCGCCATCTAATTTTCGTAGCGCGGCCAAAATTTGTTTGGTAATTTATTATGAGACATTGTTAATTTTTGGTGACAGGAGACACCCCACGATGAGGGTAGAAAAATTTTAAATGCTTATAGCTCGCGATCTAACTTTTGTAGCTTGGCAAAATTTTGTTTGGTAATTTATTATGAGACAATGTTAATTTTTGGTGACAGGAGACCCCCCACGGTGAGGGACGAAAAATTTAAAATGCTTATAACTCGCGATCTAATTTTTGTAGCACGGCCAATTTTTGTTTGGTAATTTAAAATGAGGCAGCGTTACTTTATGGTGACGAGAGCCCCCCACACGGTGAGGGTCGAAAAATTAAAAATGCTTATAACTCACGATCTAATTTTCGTAGCGCGGCCAATTTTTGTTTGGTAATTTATAATGAGGCAGCGTTATTTTATTGTGACGAGCCCCCCCCCCCACGGTGAGGATCGAAAAAATTAAAATGCTCATAACTCGCGATCTAATTTTCGTAGCGCGGCCAAAATTTGTTTGGTAATTTATTATGAGAAATTGTTAATTTTTGGTGACAGGAGACATCCCACGGTGAGGATCGAAAAATTAAAAATGCTCATAACTCGCGATCTAATTTTCGTAGCGCGGCCAAAATTTGTTTGGTAATTTATTATGAGACATTGTTAATTTTTGGTGACAGGAGACACCCCACTATGAGGGTAGAAAAATTTTAAATGCTTATAACTCGCGATCTAACTTTTGTAGCTTGGCAAAATTTTGTTTGGTAATTTATTATGAGACATTGTTAATTTCTGGTGACATGAGACCCCCGCGGTGAGGATCGAAAAATTTAAAATGCTCATAACTCGCGATCTAATTTTCGTAGCGCGGCCAAATTTTGTTTGGTAATTTATTATGAGACAGTGATAATTAAAATGAATTTAAACGAAAAAATTTAAAGTGCTTATAACTCGCGATCTACTTTTCGTAGCGCGGCCAAAGTTTGTTTGGTAATTTATTATGAGACAGTGTTAATTTTTGGTGAAAGGAGACCCTCCCACCGTGAGGGTCGAAAAATTTAAAATGCTTATAACTCGCGATCTACTTTTCGTAGCCCGGCCAAATTTTGTTTGGTAATTTATTATGAGACATTGTTAATTTTCGGTGATATGAGACTCCCACGGTGAGGGTCGAAAATTTTAAAATGCTTATAACTCGCGAACTAATTTTCGTAGCGCGACCAAAATTTGTTTGGTAATTTATTATGAGACATTGTTAATTTTTGGTGACAGGAGACACCTCACGGTGAGGGTCGAAAAATTTAAAATGCTTATAACTCGCGATCTAATTTTCTTAGCGCGACCAATTTTTGTTTGGTAATTTATAATGAGACAGCATTACTTTATGGTGACGAGAGCCCCCCACACGGTGAGAGTCGAAAAATTAAAAATGCTTATAACTAATTTCGATCTAATCACGATCTAATTTTCGTAGCGCGGCCAAATTTTGTTTGGTAATTTATTATGAGACATTGTTAATTTTTGGTGATATGAGACCCCCACGGTGAGGGTCGAAAAATTTAAAATGCTTATAACTCGCGATCTAATTTTCGTAGCGCGGCCAAATTTTGTTTGGTAATTTATTATGAGACAGTGTTAATTTTTGGTGTCAGGAGCCCCCCCCCCCCACGGTGAGGGTAAAAAAAATGTAAAATGCTTATAGCTCACGATCTAATTTTCGTAGCGCGGCCAAATTTTGTTTGGTAACTTAATATGAGGCAGCGTTACTTTATGGTGACGAGAGCCCCCCACACGGTGAGGGTCGAAAAATTAAAAATGCTTATAACTCACGATCTAATTTTCGAAGCTCGGCCAAACTTTGTTTGGTAATTTATTATGAGACATTGTTAATTTTTGGTGACAAGAGACCCAACACGGTAAGGGTCGAATAATTTAAAATGCTCATAACTGGCGATCAAATTTTCGTAGCGCGGCCAAATTTTGTATGGTAATTTATTATGAGACATTGTTAATTTCTGGTGACATGAGATCCCCCACAGTGAGGGACGAAAAATTTAAAATACTTATAACTCGCGATCTAATTTTCGTAGCGCGGCCAATTTTTGTTTGGTAATTTATAATGAGGCAGCGTTATTTTATTGTGACGAGCCCCCCCCCCCCCCCACGGTGAGGATCGAAAAAATTAAAATGCTCATAACTCGCGATCTAATTTTCGTAGCGCGGCCAAAATTTTTTTGGTAATTTATTATGAGAAATTGTTAATTTTTGGTGACAGGAGACATCCCACGGTGAGGATCGAAAAATTAAAAATGCTCATAACTCGCGATCTAATTTTCGTAGCGCGGCCAAAATTTGTTTGGTAATTTATTATGAGACATTGTTAATTTTTGGTGACAGGAGACACTCCACTATGAGGGTAGAAAAATTTTAAATGCTTATAACTCGCGATCTAACTTTTGTAGCTTGGCAAAATTTTGTTTGGTAATTTATTATGAGACGTTGTTAATTTCTGGTGACATGAGACCCCCGCGGTGAGGATCGAAAAATTTAAAATGCTCATAACTCGCGATCTAATTTTCGTAGCGCGGCCAAATTTTGTTTGGTAATTTATTATGAGACGGTGATAATTAAAATGAATTTAATCGAAAAAATTTAAAGTGCTTATAACTCGCGATCTACTTTTCGTAGCGCGGCCAAAGTTTGTTTGGTAATTTATTATGAGACAGTGTTAATTTTTGGTGACAGGAGACCCTCCCACCGTGAGGGTCGAAAAATTTAAAATGCTTATAACTCGCGATCTACTTTTCGTAGCCCGGCCAAATTTTGTTTGGTAATTTATTATGAGACATTGTTAATTTTCGGTGATATGAGACTCCCTCGGTGAGGGTCGAAAAATTTAAAATGCTTATAACTCGCGATCTAATTTTCGTAGCGCGACCAAAATTTGTTTGGTAATTTATTATGAGACATTGTTAATTTTTGGTGACAGGAGACACCTCACGGTGAGGGTCGAAAAATTTAAAATGCTTATAACTCGCGATCTAATTTTCTTAGCGCGACCAATTTTTGTTTGGTAATTTATAATGAGACAGCATTACTTTATGGTGACGAGAGCCCCCCACACGGTGAGAGTCGAAAAATTAAAAATGCTTATAACTAATTTCGATCTAATCACGATCTAATTTTCGTAGCGCGGCCAAATTTTGTTTGGTAATTTATTATGAGACATTGTTAATTTTTGGTGATATGAGACCCCCACGGTGAGGGTCGAAAAATTTAAAATGCTTATAACTCGCTATCTACTTTTCGTTGCCCGGCCAAATTTTGTTTGGTAATTTATTATGAGACATTGTTAATTTTTGGTGACATGAAACCCCCACAGTGAAGGTCGAAAAATTTAAAATGCTTATAACTCGCGATCTAATTTTCGTAGCGCGGCCAAATTTTGTTTGGTAATTTATTATGAGACAGTGTTAATTTTTGGTGTCAGGAGCCCCCCCCCCACGGTGAGGGTAAAAAAAATGTAAAATGCTTATAGCTCACGATCTAATTTTCGTAGCGCGGCCAAATTTTGTTTGGTAACTTAATATGAGGCAGCGTTAATTTTTGGTGACAGGAGACCCCCCCACGGAGAGGGTCGAAAAATTTAAAGTGCTTATAACTCGCGATCTACTTTTCGTAGCGCGGCCAAATTTTGTTTGTAATTTATTATGAGACAGTGTTAATTTTTGGTGACAGGAGACCACCCTCTCACCGTGAGGGTCGAAAAATTTAAAATGCTTATAACTCGCGATCTAATTTTCGTAACGCGGCCAAATTTTTTTTGGAAATTTATTATGAGACAGTGTTAATTTTTGGTGACAGGAGACCCCCCCACACAGAGAGGGTCGAAAAATTTAAAATGCTTATAACTCGCGATCTACTTTTCGTAGCCCGGCCAAATTTTGTTTGGTAATTTATAATGAGACATTGTTAATTTTTGGTGACATGAGACACCCACGGTGAGGGTCGAAAAATTTAAAATTCTTATAACTCGCGATCTAATTTTCGTAGCGCGGCCAAATTTTGTTTGGTAATTTATTATGAGACAGCGTTAATTTTTGGTGACAGGAGACCCCCCCACGGAGAGGGTAGAAAAATTTAAAATGCTTATAACTCGCGATCTACTTTTCGTAGCCCGGCCAAATTTTGTTTGGTAATTTATAATGAGACATTGTTAATTTTTGGTGACATGAGACACCCACGGTGAGGGTCGAAAAATTTAAAATTCTTATAACTCGCGATCTAATTTTTGTAGCGCGGCCAAATTTTGTTTGGTAATTTATTATGAGACAGCGTTAATTTTTGGTGACAGGAGACCCCCCACGGAGAGGGTAGAAAAATTTAAAGTGCTTATAACTCGCGATCTACTTTTCGTAGCGCGGCCAAATTTTGTTTGGTAATTTATTATGAGACAGTGTTATTTTTTGGTTGCAGGAGACCACCACCCCCCCGCCCCACCGTGAGGGTCGTAAATTTTAAAATGCTTATAACTCGCGATCTAATTTTCGTAGCGCGACCAAATTTTGTTTAGTAATTTATTAAGCTATTGCATAGCTTTTATCGCGGGCTTTGAGCGCGGCGTCCGAAACTAGAAATTCCGTAACGAGAAAAAATCCTAACACTCCGGCTAACGACGTTTCAGTTCGGCAGACTTCGGCACGGTATCCTTCGGTAGACTTTGGCAGACACTGACGCGGTATTTTTGTATAGGTTGATAAAAAATGGTATGCAATAGCTTTACCGCGGCAGTCCCCGAGTGCCACACGTATTTTTTTTTTACTATGTTTCTATTAGGAAAAATGGGATTTTTAGTACATATAGGAAGTAACGATAATAACTTTGACTCCTTATGAACACCTCTTAAAAGTTTTAATTCTCTTTAGCCACACCCCCTTTTTTTATTAAGTTAAAAGAATGGTATATTTACACCATTAAAAACTCACAATCACAAAGGTTTGAGGCAATTAAGACTACTAGTGGGGAAATTATGACCACTATATTTCTTCTTTATACTTACATACACACATTAGTTTGGGGTAATTAAGAACATTAGAACACCAAACTGTCAAATCCGTTTATCAAAAATTTTGGTAGACATTGTTCAAACTGCTATTTGGATCTCAAAAATGCTTCAGATTAGTTAATAAAGAATGTCTAAAATGAAAAATACATTATATATTATATGAGGTTAATATCTAAGCGTGAAACAAAATTTTACCATACACACTTTTCTCCATTATGGCGGTGATCACAATTATCCCTTGGTCATAATTACACTACCTGACCCTACCATCTCTTGTAAGTCAATTGAATAATTATTGATTTTTGATTCATAATCAAAAGACAGAAAGGCATTACATGACCACACTTTGTTTATGTTTTAAAGCACAAACCGAACAGAAAGTGCTTGAAACATTTGCAAAACGCATTACAGGAAAACCTTGTTAGAAAAGATAAAAACAACGACCGTCAACCATTTTCAAAATAAACAGAAACATGTATTACAAAATCATTATCTTTGAATTCTTTGTTAAGTAGAGTAAGGAATATTATATTAAATTCAGTAACAGTAAAATTAAAACTTTAATAATCACATTTCTTGCTTGCATCCCTGATTTTGCTCGTCTATTCTGATTCTTCGTGTATTTTAGTTTGCTTTTGTTGTTGTTGATGTTTTTTATAAAACGCTTAATCCCCAAATTGCCTTCTCTTTTTTATATATATACATGAGTGTCGATTGCATTAAGTTGAATTTTTTAGCAACTGCACTAGTGGGTTTTCTTGAAGGAGTCTCTATTTTGCGAATGATTCCTAATTTAGTACTATTTTCAATGCATTTTGAATTCTGCTGTTTTATTATTTTTTTATGTCTTTTAAATATTCTTCAAACAGCTACTTTCCTTTTTTTTCCTTTCTTTTTTGTTCACGGCTATCAGCCTGAGAGTTAATCTGCCCGCAAGTTCTGTATGTATGTAATGTATATGTAACTATATATGTACGTAAGTCTTGATAGAAATATCCGATTTGGTTCATTCTGATAAGGCGCTTCTCTGATTAATTTTGGGATTCATTGGTTAAGTATGAAGGAGGGGAAGGGGGCTAATCCCTTCTAAATTTAGATGAATGCGATTTTTCATGTATAATTATCAGATTTGCTTTAAATTTGGTATATCAGTTTATTATGATAAGGCGCTTCCCTGACTAGATTTATATATTTCTTCCTAAGTATAACTGTGGGAAATGCGGAACTAATCCGACCCCTTTAAATTAGCTAAATGGGTTTTTTATCCAGAATTATCCGCATTGCTTCAATTTGTTATACAGTTTATTCTGATAAGGTGCTTCTCTGATTAGATTTGGAGATTCATTGGTTAAGTATAAAGGAGGGAAAACGGTGTTAATTCCCACTTAATTTATTTTTCGAGGGGTATTATTCTTTAAAATAATATCCAAGATAGTGTGAATAGTTTGAGAGCTCAATAACATCAGTTCTACTGTTACATTTCTTTTTTATTTTAAGTCGTTAACGAACATTTTTTTAAATTTATTCTGAAGTGTTTTTAAACACATTTTGCAAATGCTTCATTCTCTCTTCGGATTATGCTTCAGAGCGAAGCGTAAACACAAAAATAATATTGTATTACGCATTACGCGCTAATAATACAATGTTACCTGCAAAAATATTTTATAGGTATTAGTTATATTTGTCTTCGTAATTAAAACTTAAGTAGCCCTGCTTCTTGTTCAACCTTATTTTAATGAATTTCTGCATAAATTGAAGTGTGTATCAGTTAGCTAATAACTCATTTTGGAATTGTTTTGATCAGAAACAATTTTATGAATATTTATGAAATGAACAACTGAATTGGATTAACGTTTAAAAGTGATCGCTTTATGTATACCCTTTAAAATTAAAAGAATATTTTGTAATAAACATATAAGGGGGGAGGGAAAGCAAAATTTTTGTTAAATAAAATGATGAAAATTAGCTTCTTACATAATGATACATATTTTTTAAATTTTATTATGTAACACTAACCTGCAAAAGTTGGGTTATGTTTATTAGAATTTGATAATTTAATCTTATATATTCTGACCACTGAATCCGAAATTTACCTTCATTTTTTATCATCACGTAAAGATTTTTTCCAAATCATAAATTTTAAAATTAAAAAAAGAAGAAAAAATAGCGAAAATTTGATATTATAAAATAGGTATATTTTTAAATTTCGATAATTATTTCATGTGTATTTTTTACCGCTAAAATCGAAAATAATCTTCATTTTTAACCATAGCATTAGGTTTTATTTTCGAATTGCAAATTTTAACGTTAACACCCCTTCCCCCCCCCCCATTTCATTCGATCCCTCAGCTTTTTAGCTGTAAGAATACCAGTGTCAGCCAAAAAAAATTAATAAACTGTTAAATATTAAATAAAATTAAATTTAATAAAAATATATATATATATATTATAGTGTTAAATTTTTTCTATATTTTAACTTTGGCATTTACGATTTGCAAATAAATTCTAACTTGGTGGTTAAAAATGAAAGTCGTTTTCAAATTCTGTGCTAAAATGTATACAGAAATCAAATACCAAAAGTTAAAAAACATAGCCCATCTCCTTTGTTTTATGGTATGCAATGTTTGTTATTTTTTAACTTTGAGAATTTATGATTTACGAAAAATCCTGACATGATGGTTAAAATTTAAGGTAATTTTCGGTTTCAGCCAATAATGAATACATAAATGTTAAGGGTGTATTTCGATTCAAACTGCTTATTTTCCGATTTATTTTTGAATTCATTTTTGTTCTCAAATACACCAAACTTTCGAAATCTGTTATTTGGAAAGTACATAAGGTGCCGTGATTGTCGATTCTTTGATAAATGCAGAAAATATTGCAAAAAAAGTAATCAAAAACGGCATTTCAAACCGATTTTTCCCAAGCGGGAGATCTGGGAACGAAAAAAAGGGTCATACTGATAAGGTAATTGTTTATAACTCAAATTCTAATGAATTGAGCGTAAAAAAACATCACACGGCACCTCATACGTCCCTTCAAGAATCCCCTCAGCAAGTTTCATGCTTCTACTTTTAAAAATATGTCTGAAATTGTATTGGATAATTTCGAGCTGTTGAAGGTGGAAAAGCGTTTTTTCGAATACACCCTTAAAAAACACAAACATCGTCGTCTTGTGTTATCTAATCTAAAAAAATTTCTAAAATTTTTGACGATAATTTTTTGTGTTATCCTATAAAATAAGTATAATTGGTGACTACCAAAAGTCATAATAATATTAGATTGTGATCGGATTTACATTAGTATGTAAAATTTAATCTCGTTCGGATATCTGAAAAAGTTCGATTACAAATTTTAAACTAAAAAACATACATACGATCGTTGAAGCTAAATAAAAACTTATAAAAATAACATAATTTTTACTAAAAGAAATCCCGAAAAGAAATAATCTCAAATCCTTGCAAAATAAAACATATATTAAAATACAATTATTTTGGACATTCTGAAACTTAATAAAAGTTAATTCAATTGTAATATTTGTACGTTTTTTTTTTTTTTTTTTTTTTTTGGTACAGATACACATGAAATAAGCACTTCAAATATTCTAAGCACTTGGCATGTGATCCCTCAAATTATGGTCGATCTCATTTGTTATTAGATGAAGAAAATGGTATAAATCATGCATTTTAAAGTTTTATAACTCGATCAATTTCAGTGGTATCTGAACGGGGCTTTTTTTTGTCTTACTTGTTAGTATAATAGGAAAAAATTGCTTAATATAACTATGACACATGTACAATGACCGTGGGACCGCAAATAAATAAATAAATATCGTAATTTCTTAATAAAAGTTTTTTTTTTTTTACCCAAATTGATTTTAAAATATTTCTTTACCTCATTTAAAGCATTTTTTGTAATTGGATTTATATGTCTGTGACTAACGGTTTAGGAATTAACCATTGAACCACCGTTGAGCGTGGTATATTAATTATGAAAAGTCTATCAGAGTTTTGAATTAAAAAAAAAAAAAAAATGTGCAGGTGAAGCTGAGCTCCCTAGTATAACTAATAATGAATCATTAATGAATTAAAATGTTTCGTATAAATAAAATGAAGCAACTAATAGATTCTTAAGCAACAATTTATTTCTAAATCTTTTCGTTAATCACTGTCCAACGTAAAATTCCTGCCGTGTAAATTTTCACTTATTGTCTTCAATTTTAGAGCCTTACAACACTTTTACATTTTAAAAAATCCTCGCCTTCTAGACTGTATAACTTTGGAATTCAGCCTCGCTAATGATTTAAAAGGAATCCGCGCTTGTTATCGTAGGAGAAAATTCAGGGCAAGTCAGCTGATATAAATCAACGAAACGATATAAAGGCTGGGGAGGATGAGTAGCAGAGTCGGAGGAAGCTCTTGTGTTTACCCGGGTATATTTACTGAGCTCCCTGTTCGGCACATAATTCGGAAGGACGGCTTTTACAAGAACATATGCATGATGAGAGAGCAGGAATTCAAAGGATAATAAAGTTGAATGGGAAATCTACTCCACTCTAATTTAGTTGGTATTTGAGAAAATTCAGATAGGGCTTTGGGGGATTGATTTTTGAAATTTTTGCGATGGTTTGTTTTTAGCACTCTTATAAAAAATAGAAAGAAGATTTACCTAAACATCTTTTATTTTATTTAATGCAGAAATTATATATATATAAAATAAATAAATAAATAAGTAAATAAAAAACGTATTTTAAACATTAAATTGTTATAACCTATTTCTCCTGATACGTATTATTATTATTATTCAAATGCTGATTTAAGAAAAAAGTTATATTAATGTTATATTTTTTCACTGCGTAAGATAGATAATTATGTAAGGTAATAAAATTTAAGTCTTTATATCAGTGCTTTCCAAAGCTTTGATCCAAAACAAAAGCTTTGAAGCTTTGAAGCTTCAAAGCTTCCAAAGCTTTGAAGCTCTCCTGATACGTATTATTATTATTATTATTATTATTATTATTATTATTCAAATGCTGATTTAAGAAAAAAGTTATATTAATGTTATATTTTTTTCACTGCGTAAGATAGATAATTATGTAAGGTAATAAAATTTAAGTCTTTATATCAGTGCTTTCCAAAGCTTATTTATTTATTTATTTATTTATTTATTTATTTATTGTATCTATCTATTTTTTATTGTATTTAATGCAGAAATAATAAATTGATGAGCTTTAACACTTTAAGCGTTGTAACCGGCTTTTTTCCGCCTCATAATTTTTTATTCATAGGCTGATTTAAGAAAAATATACAGGGTGTCCCCTCTCAACGGTGGCCAATGGCTAATTTCTAAACCGTTGGTCATAGACATATAGTTCCAATTGCAAAAATGCTTTAAAAAAGGTAAAGAATTATTTTTTAAGCGATTTAGGTAAAAGAAAATGCTTTACTAAAAAATTACGAAAATTAAATTTTTATACGGTCCCCCGGTCCTATAAGTGATATTTAGAAAATTTTTACCACTACTCTAACAAGTAAAACAAAAAAAGTCCCATTCCTCTGCGATCAAAATTGACCGAGTTATAGCTGTTCAAAGTTGAAGCATATTTTTTGCTGCAAAATAGGGGTCAGCCACAAATTTACTGGAAATAAAAATAAACATCAGATAGAAAATTTAACTTTAAACATTGAGAGTAAAAAATATTTTTACAATGTTGTTTCTGAATTTATGTTGACATTTACATGTTAAAGTAAAATATGCAATTTGTGCTAAAAATATAAGTAAAAAAAAAACAGAAATTTTGTTAAATTAAACTATGAAAAGCAACAGTCATAAATCGTTACAAAATGATACATATTTAAAGCTCTATTAGATTACTCAATCTAATAGAATTTGATGTAGTCCTATAAAATAAATATATGGAACGCACCTAAAATCGTATTAATATTACATTGTCATCGGGTTTAAATAAGATTGGGAATTGAACCTCAATCAGATATTTGGAAGTGAGTTAAAATTTGAATATAAGTTTTGAACTAGGAAAATTTACATACAAAAACTATGAATAAAATAAAAGCTTTTCAAAATAACATACCTTTTTAAAATAAAATCACGAAAAGAATCAGCTTCATTTGCTTACAAAATAAAACATACGAATAATACAATTGAGGATATGAATTTCAAAACTCGACTTACTGTTTTTTGATTTCTCTATCAGTTTATACAAACCTCCACTATTGTAACAATGCAATCTCAAAATTTATAATGAAAACCAATAGATGCATTTAAAGTTTTTTCGCTATTTCCCAAAATTTGATTTTTTCGATAAAGAGAATTTTTAATTTCATGTCTTCAGTTATTTTAATAACCAATCTAAAAGTTACTTAATTATAATTAACACTACCGAAAAACTTATACGGTGACAGCGCCTTCAGTTAAATCGCTCATTTAAAACATTTTGTAATTGGAACTATATGTCTGTGACAAATAGTTTAGGAAGTAGCCTTTGAACAGCGTTGGAAATCGACTCCCTTTATAATACTTTAAGCACTTAGTGTACGTTCCCTTAAACCTCCGTCGAACTCATCCGTTTTCAGCTATAGAAAAGTGGTTTAAGTCATGAAATTTAAAGTTTCATAACTCGGTCAATTTTAATGTTACATGAATGGGACCTTTTCTGTAATACTTGTTAGAGTATTGAAAAATTTTTACTAAATATCACTTATAGGACCGGGGGACCGTATAAAAATTTAATTTTCGTAATTTTTTAGTAAAACACTTTTTTGACCAAAATCGCTTAAAAAACAATTCTTTGCCTTTTTTAAAGCATTTTTTCAATTGGAACTATATGTCTATGACCAACGGTTTAGAAATTAGCCATTGGTCACCGTTGAGAGGGGACACCCTGTATATATATATATATTAATGTTATTATTTTTTATTCCTTTAGTACACGAGATAAGTAATTGTTACAGTTTTTTTTTTTTATTGATTACTGCTTTTCTTTAAAATTTTAATTATTCAAAATTCAAAACCCCTCTTTCCTTTTTTTTTATATACACAGCCCCTTAATACTCTTACTAGTCCTTTCTCCTTTCCCACGATTTAGCAAGCGTTTGTGAATGTTAGAAAGAAAAACACACCCCCTCCCCTTAAGACTCGCATAAAATCCCTGCTCGGCAGAGAAATGCGATAATTGCTAAAAGCCCTTTTGTTAAGATTAAAGATGTGTGTGCTTCCCAAGCTATGAGTTGTCAGACAATAAATAGCTACCCTATATAATTGGCCACACACACTGTTTTTAAGCCCTGGGTAAATTGCTAAAGGTACACTCTTTTTTTTTATGACCCATAAAAAATTGTACAGTGTCATGTCAGAGAGAGAGAGATACATTTTCGACCATAAAAAATATCCCCGTGCCTGTTACTGATGTTACTACCCTTTGTGTGCAATACTTGGAATCCCAGCTGTCGATTTCATGGGTACGGGAGTTGAAAAACACCTGCATGTGAAAAACCTCATGTAAGTCACGTGATTGAGATATAGAAACATCTCCTTATATGGACATTGGATATGGTACTTTGCGCGTTGACCAACGGGAAGTCACCCTTTGGTTGGGGAAAGTGGGGGATGCGCCGTGTTCCCAGAAAAAGTGCCCCCGTTTGTTAGAGGCTTACATGCAATTGGTTTTTGAAGAAAAAGTCAGTCCTGGTGTCAGAGTCGAACGGAGAGCATCTAGTTGAAGAAGCATAAAAGTTCTGTCTCCCCCCCTCCCCTGTTTTTAATCTGGGAGAGGGGAGGCCAAATGAATTCTACGATATTCGGGAGTCTAAAAAAAAAAAAAAAAAAAAACGCTTAGAGGGAGTCGGAGAAATATTGCCTGCCATCTATAACTACGAGTTTGCTGACGGAGAATGACCCTCTCGAACTATTCGTCTAGAAAAAAAGGACCGGGGCCTCTCGTTTTAATTTGAAACGCACTCTTAAGGCTTAGTTAGATACCCGCTAAACGGAAGCCTTCGACGAGAGCAGCGGAATAAATTGCCCTTGGCAGAAAATGACTGGTAGCATGTGTCGATGGTCGTCCAAGAATTTTTCTGTTTCAAATATTTCTCCGGATGAGATGTGGATACCCAAAACGCCATAAAATTGATTCGTGTCGCTGAGGGATGATAGGCGATTATGTCGCAAACCCTCATGAAGTTGTCGTAACCATGCATACCGTTTCAGATGAAGGGAAGTCAGCGTAGAGACTGAATTCAAATACAAATCCAAGTTTAATTTGTGCAACAGAAACTTATCGTAGCCCTGTGTACCGTTTCAGATGAAGGGAAATCAGCGTAGAGACTGTTTTCAAAGTTTACTCCAAACCTAAATTGAGCAACAGAATCGCCATAAATTAGTATAAAAAAAGTGATCCGGTGCAAGGAAAATTTGTAATCAACGTTAATAATGCAAATGAAAGTACCCTAATTGGGTGAATGGTAGAGATAGCTGTAGGTAAGAAAAATATTTTGTATTTGTTCTGAAACTATTTTTAACCTAGTGAATATTCATGTTATGATTCAGTATTTCCATATGTTTGCAACAAAATGTGTGATTAGTGAATTCAGATGCCTTTTTTTTATGTTAAATTAAATAAAGGAGAATGTATTTAAAGGATATGCTTTAGTATAGTTCTTTAAATTTTTTTTTTATTTATCCTACCTTGATATTAGTTTATTTGAATTTTAATCTCAATAGTGTCAAAATAACTATACTAAATTTTGTAATACCATGAAGTTAAAGTAGTTTCTTTGAATGTTTAAAAGCAAAAATAGTTTTCAACCATTACTTTTTTATTCAAAATTTTAAAGTAACTTATCAGGCTGGAAATCATATAAACACTTATTAATAAATATGCTATTATCTTAAACTGAGTAAGGATATTTAGCTAATTAATAGAATCTTTAAAGCGAAACTGTTGAGAAGTTCACATGATTTAAAATGAATTAACTCATCAAAAAAAAAAAAAAAAAAAAAAAAAAAAAAAAAAAAAAAAAAAGAATGGAGAAATTAAAATAGATGTACTAACACTATACCTTTTTGACCACAATGTCATTGTTATATTATGGGATACTAGTGTTTATATTATAGAAATCTTATTGCTTATACAAAAATTTCTCTTTCTTTGCTCCCCACAAATAGATGGGAGATTCCAGGGTCTTTCTTCTATCTTTTGAATTTTTAGTAAAGGTCTTGAGCTTTGATGTTGTCTATGCGAGTGTGATATCCCATAAAACAACATTGGCAAAATATTGGGTTCACTGCTACAGATCCTTATATGCTACATCTGAGATCTAGACAGATTGAGAATTTTGTTGCGTTACCATTATTACTTACTGGAAATCATTAATATGTATGGAAACTTAATGAATCTGTTTTTTGTTATTCGTTTTAAATTTTATCTTTGTATTCTTTCTTAATTCTGTAATTTCTTAACTTCTTGGGGTTTTCTAATAGTATTTATCCTTATGAAATCTCCTTTTGTTTTGATTATCGTAAATTACAACAAAATTCATATAGCAGGTAGTCTAGTCCTGATCTCAGTTAATTCAGTAGTAAAATAGATGAAGTATTTGAACTAATCAAGAAATAAAAGTGTAGAAATGAGTGATTATATAGTAATGCTTATATGAAAAAAACTATTTTATTGAATGAGATCTTTTTTTTAATTAATTAATTTATGGTCTGTAGTAGTATAAAAAAAAAGAACCCAACAAGTTTGGTGCCGTGTGGCAGAGCCTAATTATTACGGTATACACAACAAGTTTGATGCCGTTCTGTTGAACCTAATTATTGAAATATAAACAATAAGTTGATGCAGTGTTGAAATGCCTGATTTTTACAATAAACACAATAAATTGGCACAGTACTGTAGAGCCTGAGTTTTACTAAACATTGTTTATATTAAGTGTGATTCAAAGTAAATAAATATATGTATTGTTGTTCTATTTTTATTATTTTGTTGTATGTTGAAAATTTGAGTAATAGGGGTATACATTGCTATTTTACGGGTAATTTATGCCATATCTAGAAATAGTAAAGGTTTGTGTGTGAATATTTTACTATTCCCTGTTTTTTTCCCCTGTTTTATCTTTATTATTTTCAAATTTTGTATCGTATCTTGTGCACTTTAAAACGCAAAAATGGCACTCGACCCCTCTAAAGAGATGGCGAAAATTCAACGAAAAACTGCCCTTATTGATAATCTCAATTATATTCCCCCATTCAGTGGCGAGGGTAATTCGGTTTCTTTTGGGGATTTTTATGAAAAATTAGACAGTTTTGCCAACATGTTTGGCTGGGATGATGAGGAAAAGAAATTTGCTTTGCTATCTAGGTTATCTGGTGCAGCTGCTAGACTGCTAAAAATTCACAAAATTAAGTCTTTTGAGGAGTTAGTTTCTATTTTAAAAAACAGATATAGTCAGCACATAACACCAGATGTGCAGCTTAACAAATTAATGAATTTTAAACAAACCCCAGCAATGACAGTACAGGACTTTTATGACAGGGCATGCGACCTGTCACTAAACTCGCTCGTCATAGAGGGTATACAAGACGATGTTGTAGAAAAAAGCAGAAAAGCACTCCTTCACTCAGTGCTACTCAACAATTTGTCGCCTGAAATAAGAAAAGGTGTCATCGCTAGAAATCCAAAAACTCCCGAGGAAGTCCTCCAAATAGCCCTACTTGAGGAAAAAGCTTATAAAAGCGTAAATCCATTCTATAACTCTTATGAAAGTAGTGAGAATATACCGAACCCCCAGAAGGTACCATGTGCTGCCGTATTTTCTCAGAAAAGTGATAATGAGTCCCATAACAGACAGATTCAAAATTTAAAATCCCAAATTGATCTGCTCGCAGCTAAAATTGATAGTCTAGTTGAAATAAAATCCAAAGAAGTCCAAAATAATTTTAACCAGGGATGTGAAAGTAACCAAACTGGAAGTTTTTACTGTTTCAAATGTGGTTTGCCAGGCCACTATGCAAGAAATTGTACCCTAAACAGGTACACAAATGATTATGGAAGGGGCTTCCATCAAAATCCCAGGGGACGTGGACAAAATTCCAGGGGCAGGAACTATCAGAGTGAGAATTATAGAGGAAATAATAATAGAGGTGGATATAGGAGACAGAGGGGCAATTTTGATCAAGGGTATGAGACTTACCGAAGAAATAGAGATGATAATGCGAGCGGTGATACTCGTCAGGATGAACACAGTAACCCTACTACATCCAATAATGCTTTAAACGTGTAACGGCTGGTTTCGATTTGGTCGAGTCGTCTCCATATAGGCCTCCAGACCCCCCAATCATTTTTAGTATGTTCTCCCCCCATTCTTACCATTTACCTACTGCTGTGATAAATGTAAATAATATTTCTCTTACTGCACTGTGTGATACTGGGTCAGCCATAAATATTTTAAGTAGTACAACACTTATTAATTTAAATTTTTGTGAAGTTGTCGAGTGCAATACTCCTATTTTAACGGTAACTGGCGAAAGAGTAATTCTAAGCCAAAAAGTTTCTTTGAACTTTAAATTTAATGAGATATTATGTCAGTCTGAGTTCTTTATTGTCCAGGGTAAATTAGCCGATGAATTTAGTGTGATTTTGGGAATGCCCTTTTTAAGTAAATATCAGGCTGTAATAAATTGTAAAAATAATGATGTTGTTTTAAGTATTCCAGTAGAAACACAGTGTAAACAAGTAGTAGAGAGTCATATGTCAAATGTTTCACCTGTGAAAAATTCTAGAGAAAAAAATGTTGTAAATAGTATCAGTGTAAATAGTATAGGTTTAGAGAATAATTATGTAAATACTTGTAATGTGCAATCTAAAGGCAGGCAAAGTTCTGATAGTGAACAGAGAAGTAAGTGTAGTAATAAGAGTACTCCTAGGAAAAGTGTAAACAAAAAGAGTAAGGAATGTGTACAAGAAAAATTTGGGAATCTGGGTAGTGGAAATGAGACGGTTCAGGGTAATATGTATCCCATTATGGAGGAAAGGGTACACTCAAGCATAACATTTAATGCGAAAGAGTCAGAAAGTGAAATTGCTCAGGGTTTTTGTTTGCAAAGTACACCAGAGAGTAACTCAAGTACTAATGAGTGTGAAATTAATGAGAATAATGTGCCTTTAGACCTTAGCCAGCAATCAGCGAGTCAAATTGTACAGGAAAATTCAATCTATGTTCATGAAAATTTTTACATATCTGAGGATAATGAAAATGAGTTAGTAAATAGAGCAAATCAGACTAATGAGCTAGGCATTGTTGATAATAATAATAACAGGAATAGTGAAAGTACTTCCTTAGCTATTTTATGCGAGAGAATTTCTGTTCCCCCCCAGTCAAAATTAATAGCTGAAGTTAAATGTAATAGAAATAATTTTATAAAAGATAATGATGTACTAATATTAGAACCTTTGGCGAAGAATTTAAGCCAAGGGCTTCTTATTTCTCGAGCCATTTGTACTCCAGAACATGGCCTTTTTGTTTCGCTTGCTAATTTTTCGAATAAAACTGTTAAGCTAGGAAAAAATACTTATGTTGCTAAAATTCAGAAATGTGTAGATAAATCTAATATACCCTTAAATAATAATAATATAACTTGTAATGTAAATTTAACCACTCCAATAGCTGACTTTGATCACGCTGATCTCACTTGGAGCTCTGATATTGATTTAAGCCATCTAGACCCCCCCTTAAAATCTAAAATGCAAGAATTTTTAGACCAAAATAAAGATGTGTTTGCAGCTTCTGTCCTAGACTTACCAGGCTGTAATACCATACCCCACGTTGTAAATTTAACCTCTGATAAACCTGTAAAATCCAAAGCTTATAGAGTCCCATATAAATTACGCCAGGAAATGGAAGATCAACTTAGTATTTTACTGCAAGCTGAAATTATTTCCCCGTCTATGTCTGAATTTGCTTCACCAGTTATTCTTGTAGAAAAAGCAGATGGTTCTTATAGGTTAGCTGTTGATTTTCGTAAACTTAACAAGAATCTTGTCAAAGATGCATATCCTATCCCAAACATTACTGACTCTGTTGATGCGTTAAGTGGAGCTAAATTTTTTTCAACACTAGATTTAACTAGTGGCTTTTTTCAACAGGTCATAAGACCCGAAGACAGGCATAAAACTGCTATTATCACGCATAAAGGTCTTTTTGAGTGGAATAGAAATTGTTTTGGGTTGTCCAATTCAGGCAATAGTTTTCAGAGGCTAATGAATGCCATTTTTGGAGATTTAGGAAATCTAGGAATTTTAGTGTATATAGATGATATTGTCATTGCTTCTTCTGATGTAGAATCCCATTTTGAAAAACTTAAATTAATATTTGATAGACTAAGACAACATAAACTGAAACTTAAGCCCAGTAAATGTAATTTTCTTTCAAATAAAATACAGTATCTTGGCTTTGAAATTAATAGCGGACAAGTATCCCCGGTTAATAAAAATATTGAGATAATAGAAAAATTGCAACCACCTACTAATCGAAAAGGTGTCAGGTCTTTTATTGGAACCCTATCATTCTATAGACGTTTCATACCTGATTTCACAAAAAGGGCATTAAATTTAATCGATTTGACTAAGGAAACTGGACATTTTGCCTGGACAAAAGAAACCCAGGAGGAATTTGAAGATTTAAAAAAGGCTTTAATATCTAAACCGTGCCTAGTATTGCCTGATTTTACTAAAGAATTTTATCTATACACAGATGCGAGTGGAGAAGCACTGGGTGCTGTTTTGTCACAATTGGATGATGAAAATAAAATTCATCCAGTGGCATCTGCCAGTAGGCGACTAAAAGGTGCAGAGACAAGATATTCTGCCACTGAGAGAGAACTTCTCGCCCTAGTTTGGGCAACTAGCCATTTTAAGTGCTACCTAGCTAACACCCATTTTACCATTTTTACAGACCATGCCCCCCTTACTTTTATGTTAAAAATTCATGACCCCACTTCACGTATAGCCAAATGGGTATGTACTCTATCTGATTTTGACTTTACCATTAAATATATAAAAGGCAAGTGCAATAGTGTAGCAGACTTTCTCTCGCGATTTGCAAAAATTGATGAAACACCTGAGATTAGCAGCAGTAATTTTTGTATACAGGTAGAAAAAGAAACTACTTTTGTACCGCATTCAAATTTAACTGATAAAATTAGTGAGTTGCAGAAATTCGATAAAAAGTGCTGTGAAATAGCCAGAAAATTAGACCAAAATTTAAACATAGCACCTAAATATATGAAATTTTTTTTTAGAGATGACATTCTTGTGTGTGAGGACACTAGAGATTCGAATATAATAAGTAACCCAATTAAGTTAGTAGTTCCTAGGGATATGATTGAGCAAGTGTTCGCTCTAACACACGATTCTCTAGCGGCTTGTCATCAAGGGTTTAAGAAAACGATTGACCGCATCCGGGAGCACTTTTACTGGCCCGGAATGTCGGCCGATGTCAAGCATCTAGTAGAGTCTTGTATTAGTTGCCAGCAGAAGAGAGCGTATAAACCAGATCAGCAGGCACCCCTTCAACGGATGCCTACACCTGAATTTCCCATGAACAAAGTTCACCTAGACCTAATAGGCCCACTACCGGTTACATTTTCAGGTAACACCTATATTGTCACGTATATCGACTCTTTTACTAAGTGGCCAGAAGCTTATGCAGTTAATTCCACCACATCTGATGTTATCGCAGATACGCTTGCTGATTTCATTTCACGTTATGGCGCGCCTGCGGTGATAGCAACAGACAATGGGAGAAATCTGATATCCGAAGCGATCAAACATGTCTACAAAATGTTCGGAATTAAACATATCACTACGTCTGCCTTTCATCCGGCGTCGAATGGACAGATCGAGCGACAGAATTCTACGTTAAAAAATGCCCTTAGTCACATAGTAAATGAAAACCAATCAGATTGGGATACTAAACTTAAATTTGCCCTGTTAGCGATGCGTTCAGCTGTGCACTCCTCAACAAAATTAACACCCGCTGCTATTTTATATGGCAGGAATTTAAATTTACCATATAACCTATTTTCTCAACCACCTAGATTTAGTTATAATGACGCCCCATCATTCTGTGAATTGTTAATCCCCGCCCTCCAAAAAATATATGCCGAAGTGTACGATAATTTGGTTAAAGTATCAGAAGTACAAGAAAAATACAGAGAGAAAACAGCGGTCGTTAAAGACTTAAAAATAGGAGATAGAGTATGGATGTATAATCCATCTATAACTGCTGGTAATACGAGAAAATTGTCAAAACTAAACAACGGACCTTTTACAATCATTGAAAAACTCAGTGATGTCAATTTTAAAATTGCATTAATTGCTAATCCTTCAAAAACCCAGGTTGTCCATGTAGATCGCCTCACCTTATTCAAAAATAGATGCATTTCAGGTGTAAATAAACAGAATGGAGACACTCATTCAGACCAAAACCACAGCCAAAGTCAAATGTCAACAACAACAAGTGAATCGAATATTCAATTCGATTTTACTGCACGTAAGAAAAGAAATCGGTTCATAAATCGATTCCCGCCACCCTTACCACGTACAGCAACCATCCAACCGGATACGCAAGATCCCCGAACTACGAGCAGACGTCACGAGCAAAGCAATAGCGAAACTAGACCCGGGTGGGAAAACGAAACTAGTAAACAGATGGCCAGCGACGTTTCCCCATCACACTCAACTCCATCCGAGCATATCGATGGAAAGGTTGATAGGTTGCTTGTTGAAACACAAGGAAAGACGGGCTTATCGGATAGCGTTGGGCGCGAAGCGGAAATGATGCGAATAGGAACGTCTAGTGATTCGGGCCGTGAGAGTCGTTCACGAGAACGATCCGGCATCAAAACAAAACAACAGAATTGGCGGTCAGTATCGGGAGCTGATTACTCTTTGAGAAACAGGAATTCGCGTCCTAATTATAGATTTTAGAGCTGTTTAGCTTTATTTTTTTTTAAGATTGTATATATATAGCTAATTGTATTTATTTTAAACAAATTGTAGGCCCAATATAAGCAAATTTTAGGTAGTGTGCGAACCTAACAGTGCTTTGTTTTGATTTTGTTCCGCAAATGTTTAATGTGGATTTTAGCCTGCACCTTATTTTCTCTCGGGAGTGTTAGTAATATTACGATATATTAGGATCAATTAAGTGCTCCGCCTCCTGTTTGTATTCTTTTTTTTTAATTTTTAGCGGATTTTAACGCTAATTTTGGGAACTTAGAAAAATTTCTGGTCAGGAAATTTTGGGAAAGTAGGCATGATAGCAATATATGTAATGCCTGTAAAACCCAGGTGCAACCCTTTTTGTATATAGTATAGCTACTAGTGTAAATATAGTTCATTCTTTAACAAAAAAAATATATATATATAAAAGTAAAAACTTTTGCAATTTTTTTAACTTTACCTTTTTTGGGGTATTTTTGGAAATTTGTTTCTCTATTTGGGAGATAGAGGATTTCTGATACAAGCAATGTACACCCCCACAGATATACTTATCTAGTTTTTGTACATTTTGTATATATATATATTGTTTGCGTTATCTATTTTATTATGTTGTTTGATTTTTCTAACAATCGACCCTTCCCCTTATATGTGTAAATGGGGTATTTTGAAAAAGCTCGTATTCCTTGTCAAAGAAATTGGCAAGCTCTCGTGTGGAGATAATATCATTTCACTTTAGGTATTATTTGTGATATTTTAAGAACTTTGTATTTTTGGTTGCTGTCTGTATAAAAACTAGTTCCTCATCAGTGGTAACAAAGGTATACAATTATCCCTCGAGGTTACACAAGGTAACCTATACAAATATAAAGTTATGTTCTAAATGTCCATACATTTGTGTACTTCAGTTTGAAAGGTAAAATACATTATATTGTTTTTTTTTATGTGCACACGTTATGTAATTGTCTCCACTGAATATAATCAAGTGTAAGTGCTAATTTCACCTTCTTTTGTGTGTGTATAACCTATGTATGTAATGCGAGGTATTGTTCTTTTTATTGTATATGTGTATACAACATATTATCCTACTTATATGTGTATGTATCTGTGATACCTCCAGCTGCAATGATATATTTATAGTGATTTTTCAGGAATTGGTTGTTTCGGCCCTTTGGCTCAGTCCTGCTCACAGGATTCAAAATTTTTCAAAAATTCCTTTCTTTATACTGGACAAATCTTCCTTGCATTCGACTTGTGGGAAACTTTTTTTTAAGGGCTTAATATTTACAGAGGTGGTAGCATGTAGAATTATCCCAGAGTATTGGTATTTGTAACTGTATGCCCAGCTTGAAGATCTAGGTGGGTATGCCAGGTAAATAGTGTAGGTTTTGCAATAGCAACTTAGGCCCTAGTATATATTTAACTTTCAAATGTTAAACCCAAACTTCAACATTGCATTCCGGAGTGCATAGTTGTTGTGGTGATTTAGTTAGGGTGAAATTATCAACTTTTCGGGTCGTTGTGTGATCTGCTCTAGTCGGTAATCTTAATTCTACTAGTCAACCGGGGTACTACATTAACTTGTCATTTCACTTTTCCATTCACTTTGGATTAAATTTTTTTGTACTTTTCTTCGACTTACCTTCTGGGATCTTCTAGCTAAAAAAATAAAATTCTTGTTTTTGGCCAAAACGAATAATGTTTATTTTTTTTTTCAACGAGGGGGAGTTATTGTTACAGTTTTTTTTTTTATTGATTACTGCTTTTCTTTAAAATTTTAATTATTCAAAATTCAAAACCCCTCTTTCCTTTTTTTTTATATACACAGCCCCTTAATACTCTTACTAGTCCTTTCTCCTTTCCCACGATTTAGCAAGCGTTTGTGAATGTTAGAAAGAAAAACACACCCCCTCCCCTTAAGACTCGCATAAAATCCCTGCTCGGCAGAGAAATGCGATAATTGCTAAAAGCCCTTTTGTTAAGATTAAAGATGTGTGTGCTTCCCAAGCTATGAGTTGTCAGACAATAAATAGCTACCCTATATAATTGGCCACACACACTGTTTTTAAGCCTGGGTAAATTGCTAAAGGTACACTCTTTTTTTTTATGACCCATAAAAAATTGTACAGTGTCATGTCAGAGAGAGAGAGATACATTTTCGACCATAAAAAATATCCCCGTGCCTGTTACTGATGTTACTACCCTTTGTGTGCAATACTTGGAATCCCAGCTGTCGATTTCATGGGTACGGGAGTTGAAAAACACCTGCATGTGAAAAACCTCATGTAAGTCACGTGATTGAGATATAGAAACATCTCCTTATATGGACATTGGATATGGTACTTTGCGCGTTGACCAACGGGAAGTCACCCTTTGGTTGGGGAAAGTGGGGGATGCGCCGTGTTCCCAGAAAAAGTACCCCCGTTTGTTAGAGGCTTACATGCAATTGGTTTTTGAAGAAAAAGTCAGTCCTGGTGTCAGAGTCGAACGGAGAGCATCTAGTTGAAGAAGCATAAAAGTTCTGTCTCCCCCCCTCCCCTGTTTTTAATCTGGGAGAGGGGAGGCCAAATGAATTCTACGATATTCGGGAGTCTAAAAAAAAAAAACGCTTAGAGGGAGTCGGAGAAATATTGCCTGCCATCTATAACTACGAGTTTGCTGACGGAGAATGACCCTCTCGAACTATTCGTCTAGAAAAAAAGGACCGGGGCCTCTCGTTTTAATTTGAAACGCACTCTTAAGGCTTAGTTAGATACCCGCTAAACGGAAGCCTTCGACGAGAGCAGCGGAATAAATTGCCCTTGGCAGAAAATGACTGGTAGCATGTGTCGATGGTCGTCCAAGAATTTTTCTGTTTCAAATATTTCTCCGGATGAGATGTGGATACCCAAAACGCCATAAAATTGATTCGTGTCGCTGAGGGATGATAGGCGATTATGTCGCAAACCCTCATGAAGTTGTCGTAACCATGCATACCGTTTCAGATGAAGGGAGTCAGCGTAGAGACTGTATTCAAATACAAATCCAAGTTTAATTTGTACAACAGAAGCTTATCGTAGCCCCGCATACCGTTTCAGATGAAGGGAGTCAGCGTAGAGACTGTATTCAAATACAAATCCAAGTTTAATTTGTGCAACAGAAACTTATCGTAGCCACGCGTACCGTTTCAGATGAAGGGAAGTCAGCGTAGAGACTGAATTCAAATACAAATCCAAGTTTAATTTGTGCAACAGAAACTTATCGTAGCCCTGTGTACCGTTTCAGATGAAGGGAAGTCAGCGTAGAGACTGTTTTCAAAGTTTACTCCAAACCTAAATTGAGCAACAGAATCGCCATAAATTAGTATAAAAAAAGTGATCCGGTGCAAGGAAAATTTGTAATCAACGTTAATAATGCAAATGAAAGTACCCTAATTGGGTGAATGGTAGAGATAGCTGTAGGTAAGAAAAATATTTTGTATTTGTTCTGAAACTATTTTTAACCTAGTGAATATTCATGTTATGATTCAGTATTTCCATATGTTTGCAACAAAATGTGTGATTAGTGAATTCAGATGCCTTTTTTTATGTTAAATTAAATAAAGGAGAATGTATTTAAAGGATATGCTTTAGTATAGTTCTTTAAATTTTTTTTTATTTATCCTACCTTGATATTAGTTTATTTGAATTTTAATCTCAATAGTGTCAAAATAACTATACTAAATTTTGTAATACCATGAAGTTAAAGTAGTTTCTTTGAATGTTTAAAAGCAAAAATAGTTTTCAACCATTACTTTTTTATTCAGAATTTTAAAGTAACTTATCAGGCTGGAAATCATATAAACACTTATTAATAAATATGCTATTATCTTAAACTGAGTAAGGATATTTAGCTAATTAATAGAATCTTTAAAGCGAAACTGTTGAGAAGTTCACATGATTTAAAATGAATTAACTCATCAAAAAAAAAAAAAAAAAAAAAAAAAAAAAAGAATGGAGAATTTAAAATAGATGTACTAACACTATACCTTTTTGACCACAATGTCATTGTTATATTATGGGATACTAGTGTTTATATTATAGAAATCTTATTGCTTATACAAAAATTTCTCTTTCTTTGCTCCCCACAAATAGATGGGAGATTCCAGGGTCTTTCTTCTATCTTTTGGATTTTTAGTAAAGGTCTTGAGCTTTGATGTTGTCTATGCGAGTGTGATATCCCATAAAACAACATTGGCAAAATATTGGGTTCACTGCTACAGATCCTTATATGCTACATCTGAGATCTAGACAGATTGAGAATTTTGTTGTGTTACCATTATTACTTACTGGAAATCATTAATATGTATGGAAACTTAATGAATCTGTTTTTTGTTATTCGTTTTAAATTTTATCTTTGTATTCTTTCTTAATTCTGTAATTTCTTAACTTCTTGGGGTTTTCTAATAGTATTTATCCTTATGAAATCTCCTTTTGTTTTGATTATCGTAAATTACAACAAAATTCATATAGCAGGTAGTCTAGTCCTGATCTCAGTTAATTCAGTAGTAAAATAGATGAAGTATTTGAACTAATCAAGAAATAAAAGTGTAGAAATGAGTGATTATATAGTAATGCTTATATGAAAAAAACTATTTTATTGAATGAGATCTTTTTTTTTAATTAATTAATTTATGGTCTGTAGTAGTATATAAAAAAAAGAACCCAACATAATTATGTATGGTAATAAAATACAAATTCTCGTACCAACGTTTTTCTTAATTATTTTTTATGAATCATTAAATATACCTCAAAAATTTTCCTGACGTTTAAAGAATTTTAAAGAAACTTTATTGAAATTTAAAACTCGTTTCATTATTGCAAAAAATGGATATTAAATTATAGAAAAATACTTTAATTAAAAAAATTAATTGATAAAACTTACTAAATAATTATAATTAATCAAAAAGTTTTTTTTTTCACATTCTCTATTTTTCTGTATTTTATCACTACTTTTCTGTATTTTTGAATACCAAGATAGCCGCATTAGAGACTGATCTAAGCTATCCTATGGAAGAAAAAAAAGTCGTTTAAAACTATTCACAGTTAAATTTGAAATTCAAAAACAACCTGCCCATAGGATTAACATTACGGAGCGGGTATTTTCAACTCAGTGAAGACTCCCCTTAAAAGTGTATTTCGATTCAAACTGCTTATTTTCCGATTTATTTTTAAATTCATTTTTGCTCTCATATGCATCAAACTGACAAATTGTCTTATTTAGAAAGTACACAAAGTGTCGTGACTGTCGATTCTTTGATAAATGCAGAAAATATTGCCAAACAAGCAATCAAAAACGGCATTTCGGACCAATTTTCCCCTAGCGGGAGATCTGAGAAAGAAAAAAAGGACCATAATGAGAAGATAATTGTTTATAAATCAAATTCTAATGAATTGAGCACAAAATGACATCACAAGGCACCTTTTACATATCTTCAAAAATCCTCGCAGCAAGTTTCATGTTTCTACTTTTAAAAATGTGTCTGAAATTGTATTGGAAAATTTCGAGCTGTTGAATGTGGAAAAGCGTTTTTTCGAATACACCCTTAAGGGGGAAAAAGCTTTTTTCAATTTGCGCATAATAAAAAAAATTAATACTTGATTATAGTCGAATGCCAATTGGTAACAATTTAACTTTTTTGCAAAGAGCACATTTTGTATATATGACGTATGGGATGTGTATAACTCTTAAGGGGGTAGTAAGGTATTTTTTTTTCTTTTTTTTGCATTTTTTAATTTTAATTTTATATTAATGCACAACATCTTAAGATTATTCTGTGAAAATTTGAAAGCAATTGAAGTAAAACTGACGGAGATATACACTTGTAAGTCTCCGCCCTCCGATTTCACACTGAGGAATGTGGCCGCAACAATCAGCTACCAAGTAGCTGCTACTGCTTGACCAGGTTTCAAAGGCCTGTCCTGGCATACTGCCAAAAAAATGGACCTTTCCGAAGGTACACGTACACGTGTGTACACGGTGCATTGATGATTCTGTGTAAGTATATGAACAAAGCAGTAATTTACAAATATCTATTTCGACAAAAACGTCTGTGAAACTTTAAATGTGTTTTTCTAACACTTCGCTTTTTCGAAGCCGGTGAACTCCGTAGCTCAAAATCTACTGAACCGATCTTTTTAAAATTTTACTCACTCTTTCTTTATATAAATTACGAGATAACGCTGTCGAGTTTTTTTTTTTTTTTTTTTTTTATTTTAACTTACTTTTAAAAAACAAAATATCAGATTTTTTTTGATGAAAAATCAGTATTTCGACTTCCGAGCCTTGTAAAAAATTGAAAAATCAATAATAAAAAAAAAACTCGACAGCGTTTCCCGAGGAAACTTATCAACTAATTAAATCAATTTGGTTTTTTAATTTCAGTTGATCCAGTCATGAGTTATGCGGTTCACCGCGAATCAACTTTTTTTTGGGACGTCTTCGAAGATTCGCTGTCATCGGTTCATTTTTTAATATTTCTTAATGAAAATTTCACAGAATACTCTTTAAATGACATATAATTATACTATAATTATACAAATAAATAAATATTATTTGTATCCTTACAAATAATGATAGAAAATATGCTTTTTTTTCCTCGAATTAACCTTACTACCCCCTTAATACATTTTTCCTACCCACATTTCCGATTAGTGATGTGCACTTTATTTGATCGCTCAATTTCTGCTAATAAATTAGGCAAAGATTTCTGACTTGAAATATTGACTCTAAAAGATTAAATATTTTGCATTAACTTTATTTGTCGCAAATGAGTTCAATCTAATATTTGCTACTCGAAAACTGAATTAAAAATTCAACTTCGACATCGACAGTATTTTCTAAATGACTTTTTTGACTTTTACAATTAAATGCGAGGAGAAGAAACAGAAAAATTCAATTTTTTGTAAACTAAATACGAAAGTCTGATAATTTTACACACACAGGGTCAAAAACTTTTTAATAATTGTACCACACAGTAAAAATATATATTTAGTTTTTACAGAATAAAATTGTAATTTTTACAGTTTAAAAAAATAAATAAAAAAGGTTTAACCCCTTGAAGGGCACCGGTATTATATATACCACTTAATTTTAATTCCATTATGCCACATTGGCACCGGTATTTTACTATTAAGATTTGTTTTTTACAATGTACGCGAAAAACAGCTTTTACTTTATATCATATAAATTTGTTTGTGAATCCCGGTGTCAGTCATTTGAACATTTTAGGAACATAAGTGCTTTGCCCCTCAAGGGGTTAAAAAAATGGATATTGTACTCTTATTGGACAAAAATTTCTATTCTTTTACACTTTAAGTGAAAAATTACAGGTATTTTCTGTAAATCAAACGGTTTTTCACTGGCGCCAAAATTTACATTTTTTTTTCTCTCAATTTGAGTTTTTCTTCTTTCTTTTTTTTACAGCGCAGAAAGTCACGAATCATTATTTGAGAACGACTCTAAGAAACCGGGAATTAAGAATTAAGTGCGACCCAAAATATTTTCCGTTATCTGCAGTTTGAATCTCCTCTTTTCATCTGTTTACGCACTGGTTCATCTCATTACAACGACTCCACTTTCCCGTTATACTGCCACTTCCAGAAGACATGCAAATAAGTTCACTATAGTTCAGCGAATCTCTTAGAGAGTATCCCCCTAGACAGATGTCAGGATGACTTTCTGGTTCAAAAACAAACCATCCCTTTTTATCTTTCCGGCAGCTTCTAATTAACGACATCAGCGAACCACACATACAGACCGCCGTTAAGTGCATGCATTGCAGACATCGGATCTTGTTAAACACAATGGCTTGATACAAGCCTTGATAAAATCAATACTTTTAGAGACCATTAACTATGCAATCTTATTGAAACTGGCGTATTGAAATACTGTGTGTGCGTGGGGGGGGGGGGGGGGGATTGGTAAATCGTAGAGAATCTATCGAAGCATGCACTGGAAGTTGAAGAACCGCAAACATTGTTGTAATTCCATCCTTTAAATGGATCAACGATAAAAATCTACCGATTTCAGAATTTCCAGAGGGACTGTTCCTCTCAGAGACCCCTTAATCCCTATGGAGGTGGAGGGAAGAATGAAGCTGACAGGGATAACAAAAAGAAAAAAAAAAGAGGAAAAAATGGAGGGAATTTTAGATCCATGTACCCGATCTATTGTTGAAAATACTTTTTTATTGTAAGTTTGACATTGTAGCAGAGATTTTTGGGGGATCTGTTCCGGGTGTTTGGTATCCTCTTCTTCATCCTGGTTTCGAGACTATGTCGGTGATTTATCCGGCTTTATTGGCGTTACAAAATTCAATGCTCCGCTACGGAGCAAAGTTAAGCTGGTTTCGAAGTCATGCACAATATGCGCGGATAGATGGCATAAACATAATTCTACGTAAATCTCTGTTCTTTTATGTCTTCTTCAAGGGATATCGCTTCTCCGAATTCAATTTTACAACTAATTTATCTTAAGAAACGCCGCTTTTTCCTATTTCCTTTTGAGATAAAATGAAAATCATTCAGAGACTTCTGCTCCATTACGTAATTTAAGAAAGAATATGCTACAATTTTGATGGGAAAAAAGGTCATTTTTTCTTCTCTTTTTAACTTTTTTTCTTCACTAGAAAACAAAGCAAACATATATATATATATATGTTTGCTTTGTTATATATATATATATATATATATATGTTTGCTTTGTTTTCCAGTGAAGAAAAAAAGTTAAAAAGAGAAGAAAAAATGACCTTTTTTTCCATCAAGATATATATATATATATATTCTTTCGGATCTAACGAAAATAAAATCTAAAATTTATTGAAAATGTGATAGCATATTGGTTTATGCAGTCTTTAGATAGTCAATAAACGAAATAATTCATTCTTTTTTGAGAAACGGAGAAACATAAATTCCTATTTTTGATGCGCATCAAAATTTATTTCTTTTTTTATTAGCTCACAGGCTATCATAGCCTGAGAGCTTATGTGCCCGTCCGTTCTGTATGTATGTTCGTTCGTGCGTAACGCGATAACTCATGATAAAAATATCCGATCCACTTGAAATTTTGTATGTAGATATATCCTGACAAGGCGCTTCCCTGATTAGTTTTTGGAGTTCATTCGATATGTATAAGAGGGGGAACGGGGGGGCTGATGCCCCTCCCCTTAGTTGATATAAATGGGATTTTCATGCAGAATTAAGTTTTCGTTCAAAATTTAGATTAGGATCATTCTGATGAGGTGATTCCGTGACTGTTATTAGGTGTTCATTGAATAAGTATAAATAAGGGGAACAGGGGGTCTAATGCCCCTCCCCCTTTAATTTATATAAATGGGTTTTTCAAGCAGAATTTTCAGATTTCGTTCAAATATTTGAATAGTTTTGGAAGTTTAATGGTTAAGTATAAAAGAGGGGGATAACTCCTTTTAAATTATATAAATGCTAAATGGGTTTTATTAAGAATTATCTCATTTGCTCTGAATTTTGGATATAGATTTTTTATATGATAAAGCATGTCTTTGATAGTATAGGAGGTTCAATGATTAAGTATAAAAAAAGAGGAAAGGGGAGAGCTATTTCCCCTTCTTAATTTTTTTTCGAACGGAATTAACCCTTGAAAATATAAGGCTTTAATGTACAATTAGTATTTGGAGCCTGTGAGCTCAATGCCATCAGTTTAACTGGGCAGTATTCTTTATTTCAAAAGTGTTTGAAAAATTGATAACATATTGTTTTCAGTACTTCGTAGATATTGCTTGCACGGACCATCAACGTAGAAGCAAACCTTCCACGCTCATAACCATAAATGAATTTCTTTTCCTTTTATATGGGGGGGGGGAGGGGGGACAGTAAACACAAATTAGACGTGCCAAATGTTGATGTAAATTAAAACTGGATTTTTTTTTTCTACTTCAAAGCTTATTAATACTATAACAACATTGTTTTTTGTAATTTTTAAGCATTGTTTAAATAAACTGAAAATGCCATACTTTCTTGAGTGGTGGACGAACATTAAATATGCAAAATTTTGATTTTGCATCAAAATTGTGTCTCTTGATGCCAAAAAATTTTTTAAAAAGCGGTGACACGTTGATTTCTGTAACATTTAGATACTTTCAATTAAACAAAACGTACCTTATTTCAGGGTGGAAGACAAATATTAAACAATTTTGATTTATTATTATTAATATCATTATTATTTTTATTTATAAGAAATGTAATGATATATTTGTTTCTGTGATCTTTAGATGTTCTTTGAATGATCAAAATGCACTATTCTTTGAAAATAGCTACAAAATGTGAAACATACCATTTCTTTAAAATGATAACGGAAATTATGTTCCTTTTCTAACATCAAGCACTATAAAATTTCCAGTTTTCAAACTTACGTACAAAATATGGCGCGTCGATATAAACCCTCAAATACTGTATGCCATAAAACTTTTTCCCATGAACCAAAACTTCAAAGATAATATTTAAGAATCCTCGAAACCGACTTCATGAAATACCGTTAAAAGCACATCATAAAACCCCTTTAAAGCTGTACCATCATTTTACAACTTCTGAAAAGTTGGAAAGTGAGATAAAATCGATTGTTGTTTATCCTTTATGACTATTGTCTTAAATCCTGTCATCTCGTTTTAGTTCCTGTTTTTTCGCATATTCTCCTCCAAAAGACACTTAAATAGTTGGAGAATGTCAAGAACTTTTTTAACTTTCCCATTGCAAAAAAACCTCTATGGGTTTATGACTTTTTTTTTTTTTTTTTTTCGTTTTTCTTTAGCTTATCATAGAGGCGTGGAGAATCATCAGAAGAGGAAAAAAATATATAAGAGATTTAAAGATTGTTGAGTCTTTAATATGAGGGTGGGGAACGAGAAAAAAAGGGGAATTTAGATATCATTGGTGGAGCTGCGAGTTTAAAATGAAGATTGGATGTGTTGATAGTTCTGGGAGAGGAGTGTATATATTCCCGAAATGCTATCGTCAATGTCTAAAAATTGCAATTACGAGAGATTAAAAAATTTACGAGGGACGATATGAACTGGAAATCCAGATAGGGTTCAAATGATGGATTCACCCTTGTATAAATGACAAAGCACATTCATTATAGAAAGATTAGCATTGTAATGTTATGATGGGAGTAGGCATGATAATGTAAGTTGCTTTAAATATGCAACAATTTCAGAACATTCAAAAACCCAAATTCATTACTTTTTGATACAGTCACAACATATCCCCAACAGCATAAGACTTGCAGATATCCTTAATTAAATTTCATATATATTTAAAAGTTTCTCCTTATTCTGTTTAAAATAATAATAATAAAATAAAGAATCTTTTAGAAGTTCTGAAAGAGGAGTGTATGTATTCTAAAATACTTATGCCAATATCTAAAACGATAATTAAGGGGGATTTTAAAATTCATAAGATACGATATGAACTAAGACATCCAGAGAGGATTGAACTGATGGATTTCCCCCCATGTTTGGTTATTAAGGGTGTATTTCGATTCAAACTGCTTGTTTTCCGATTTATTTTTGAATCCACTTTTGCTCTCAAATACATGAAACTCGCAGATTCTCTTATTTAGAAAGTGCACAAGGTGCCGTAAAGGTCAATTCTTTGATAAGTGTACAAAATATTACAAAAAAAAGCAATCAAAAACGGCAATTTTGGGCCGATTTTTCCGAAGTGGGAGATAAGGGAACGAAAAAAAGGGTCTTCCAGAGAAGTTAATTGCTTATAAATCAAATTCTAATGAATTGAGCGTAAAAAGACTTTACTCGGCACCTCATACGTCCCTTCAAGAATACCCTCAGCAAGTTTCATGATTCTACTTTTAAAAATGTGTCTGAAATTGTATCGGACAATTTCGAGCTGCTGAAGGTGGAAAAGCGTTTTTTCGAATACACCCTTAAAGTATTTTCATTATAGAAAGATTAGCACAAAAAGTATCACGATAGATGCAAGCACGATAATATTTCTCGCTTTAATTAATCAATAAGTCAAGTCTGCAATCTACTTATAATAAAAAGCGTCTTCAGAGACTGTAGGAACGGTTCCGGCATAAGCCACTCCAAATTGGATATCGACTGCAACTAGACGCCACGTTAGGTTTAGCTGAAAACAAATGCTAAAATGATTGTTTTAAAATTTCTTACATTTGAAATAATGTTTGTTCAGCATATTTTCATAAAAAAACCAATTATAATACATAAAGATAGCAGCGGAAGTGTGAACTAATAAGTTTTCAGTCATTTAAAAGTATGATTGTATATTATCGGCTCAAAGCGCCTTTTTACGCTGATCTCACAAAACTTTAGTGCTGACATCTATGAACTAACAAAGGACTCGCAAACCCGTTTTTAAATTTTTGTCCTACATGGCTATTGCGGACTTTTTTAATTTAGTTTTATTAATTTTTTTTAAGATGCTAGCATAAGACGCTTATTTTTTTAAATTTTGTGTTCTATTATAAATAAAATAAGCTCCCCCCCCCCCCTTCAAGTTGTAATGGATATATCACATATTATCATAGTTGCATTAGTATAATTGAAAATTATACTTTCCACAACCTCTTAAATCAAACTTTTATCTGCTTTGATGTAATTAATATATTTGTGCATGATATGGAATAGATGACTTATAGATGTGCACCACCATTTTTTTCGCGCCAAAAAGCCGTTTTCGAAAACGATCGGCAAATTCAAACTGCATGGGAAACCCGTTTTCAAATACAGCGATCACTTTCAAAACTCCTGAAAAATTGCATTTTTGTAAATATAAAAAATGAATAATTTACACTATGTCACGCAACCCCCTAAAGCCCCCGTTTTTTATTTTTATTTATTTATTTATTTTTTTTTTTAGGAGAAAAAATATAAAATATTTAAGTAATCGCCATATTCCAAAACGAATTATATCGCCAATAATAACGTTTTATTTTGCAAATTATTATTATTGTTGTAATAAATACTGTTCTTGATTTTGAAATTAAAAGTTGTTCAAAAACTAAAAATTAAATAAAAAAAATAATAATAAGTTTTTATTATTTGTATTTGTAGAAATTTATTGCTATCTTTAAAATGTGCTTTTCTACAATACAAACTCTTCAATAATAAAATCTTCATTCTGTTTGTTTGTATGAAGTATAATGAAATATTTTATCTGTTTTGATGTAATTAATATATTTAATGCATGATAACTTATAGATGACTTATAGATTTGCACCATAAACTTAACAATTTTTTTTTTTTTTTTTTTTTTTTTTTCGCCAAAAAGCCGTTTTTGAAAACGATCGGCAAACTGAAACTGTTTTCAAATACAGCGATCACTTTCAAAACTCCTGAAAAATTGCATTTTTGTAAATACAAAAGAAAATAATTTACACTATGTCATGGGGGGCGGAGCCCCCCCCCCTCTTACCCCCGTTTTTAGGAGAAAAAATTTTAAATATTTAAGTGATCGCCATAAAAATCAAATTTAAAAAAAAAAGGTTTTATTATTTGCATTTGTAGAAATTTATTGCTATCTTAAAAATGTGCTTTTCTATAATACAAACTCTTTAATAATAAAATCTTCATTCTGTTTGTTTGTATGAAGTATTATGAAAATGAAATGCAAGTGAAAATTCCGTCATTTTTGACGGGGTTATATACTAGTTATTAAGAATATTCGCAACGATATTGTCAATTTAAGACAAGCAAACGTTTGTTAACTCAAAATATTTACCATTATTTCCATGCAGTAATTTTCGTTTTATTTAATCCCGGAATGTCTGTCATTAAAAAATCCAATAAATACATAGCAAAGATTGCTTTTTGGAAATAATGGTTGATAATTTTAAATTAAAAAAATATATATATACCCATTAAATTTGTCACACTGATTCAGAATACAAAACCACGATTTTCTGATTTATTCGCGAAAACATTAAATCTAAATTTGTATACAATTTGCAAATTTTCTTATTCAAAATCAAACGTTCGTTAAATGTTTGTAATCGCCGTAACTTCTCAACTAACACAAGAAAAAAAAATGTTAAATTCGTTTACAAACAATTTTTGGAGGATGTGCAGCATTTTCTTGATTCATAATTTATTTCAATATAGTAGAGATTCAGTTCAATTACAATAAAATCAAACTTTATTTGTATTTTCAGTAAGACAAAGCAGCGGATCGGCGTAAACATTAAACTCTTTATTTCTATAGTTTAACCCTTTATATTCCAACGTATGAATTTTAAAAATTACCTCCTCGAAACTTTTTTTTAATTGCATTACTACAACACATTAGATGACGTATGCACTAACAATAAAATACTTTTTTAAAATTATTATTACTGCTAAATGCGTAATATCTAACTTGAAAGGTACATAACGCTTTGGCAGAAATCGAGAAAGTAGAAAAATACCTGGAAAAAAAAAAGCTGTATCCAAATTTTTTAAAATATTTTCATGTGACTTATGCATTTATCTTCTGATGACTAGATAATTATACTTTTGCTGCATCATCAGTAAGCATTTTGCCATCCGAAGAATATTCTACAGTTATAACACTATCGTTCGATGGAATAAGCATGTCTGAAAGAAATTTCGGAACTTTTATTTCTAAATGACTCAAAAAGATTTACACAAATGCTTAATGATAAGTATTTTAGGTATTTTTCCAATTTGCAATTTTTTTTCATTTTATTTTATAAAAATACAATATTTTTCCAAAGATAAAAATAACACACTTTTACTTTATTATTCATCAATGCCATGCATAAATCATGCAATATCTTCCTCTACATTATATGAAAATCCACTTGTCTAAGCACCCAGGGCATCATTCTGGGAGGCCCTCTTCTGTCTATCTATAGAATATTTTTGTGAATAATATAGAAGTGGTTAGTACAAAACTTCATAAGTATTGTATGTATGTATAAACTTTGTACCCAGTACAGTTCACTTCTATATACAAGGTATCACAAAAAATATTCAGAATTTTAAGAAAAAATACTAGAAGGATAATTGTAGGGAAAATGATGGATAATAGTTGACAGAAGTATCTTTTTGCAAACATTTACTTTGCTTATATGATTACGTTAGAAGATGTCTAAAAGAAAATGACCCATATTGGTCATAATTGATGATTTTAACTTTTTATGTTAGAAAGAAAATTGTTGGAAAACGTTAATAAGAATTTCTTTTGAAAACAATTGAATACTTAGTTGTTATAATAGAACTTTAATCATTAATTCTCTAATGATGTGCTTTACTTTTTACATAAATGGTACACGCATGGAGTATTGGAATCAAAGAGAGGAAAAAGGACCGCATTATCTTCCTAAATGTTTGAAAATACCTGAATTTTGGTCACTTTTGGCAAATTTTAATCATTTGGCACACTTTAATAAAAATCTTATTAGTCTCATGGGGGGGGGGGGGTCTTAGGCATTTACTCCGCTTGCCTTTGCTTAAGTCGGGCCCTGCTAGCACCCACGCATCCGTGATTAATATATATGCTTTCATGCACAATATGTATTCAAACGATAAAAATCCAAGTTAAAAATCTTGTTAACATAGTCTCGACGGTGCTCAAAAGTAGTGCTTTGAAATGTGATTCATAAACTAAACACACTGAAAATTATTATTATTTTTTGCATAACACATTGTCAGGCGATCTTTTTAAGATAAGAAAAAAAAATATATAGCTTTACCTCTAAAATTTAATATTTCCTAGCAGAAGTTACGGATACCACGCCAGACACGAATATTGAAGCAAATTTGACACTTACATCCCTTACGAAAATATCTATCGTTTAAATTTTATAGAAGCCTATAGAAATATGGCCTGTTTTTCTATAAGCCAGTTTAAAAACTATTAGTGTTGAGAGAAAGTGCGTTTAATAGAGGTTTAATAGAAATTTTAGCTGTACAGACATTTCTATAGAACTTCTACAGATATTTCTATAGATTTTAAACTATAGCTTATAGAAAAACGGACCATAATTCTATAGGATTCTATAAGAAAATTTCTACCGAACTCTAAATGTCATTTTCGTAAGAGATGCGCCAAAATAGCTTCATAAACTATTTTCAGCTTACTGGAAATGTTAATGCTGTCTAATTATTGTCAATAGAAGTATTTGCTATTGTTTCCTAAAATATCATTGTGAATCCATTAAATGAATGTCTTTTAATTGAGATAGAAAACTGTGATACTTTAAAGTACCATCGGATAATAAAGGGTTAAATAAGTATTCTGGAATATAATTCGCTTATTCCTAAATTTATCATTCTATTTTAAACATTTCAGAAGATTAAAATTTGGATAAAATTCAGTAAACACTTTATTCAAATTAAAACATTTTTACTGTTAGCAAGACAGAGCTGGATATATTTCTTTTTTAGAAACTTGTAATTTTAATCTTGTTTTTAAAAAATATGTATATACATTCCCGTGCAAATAAAGCAAAGCTTGTAGATTTTTATAAATAAAATACACCCAAAAAATTACTTTTATACAGAGAAATAGATTATCTTCCACTGTATTTCATCTTACTTTTTCCTTATAAAGATAAATATTGCATGGAAAGTAACAAAACAATATTTTTCAATTTAGTCTCAATATTCTGTATACGACTTTGTTATCTCTTAGAAAATTCGATTGTTCTTCCACAAATTTCAATAAAATAATTCATTTGAATCTTTTATACAATGAAAAATGAAAATTATTTTCTCATTGTGTTTTAAATGTATGTGCGTTTATTTAAAATTAACCGTACTTGAAATTTAGTTTACTGACTTAACAGTTAATCGAATTTTTATCAAACTTTATTTCCCATTTCATTTCATCTTTTTCTACTTGTACTACCGATAAAAATATCAGGAAAGCTGATAAATGTATTTTGCGATTAAAGTTTCAATAATATGTATACACTGTAAAAAAAAGAAAAAAAAATCTGTAACGTTACTACACTTTTTGTAGGAAACTGGATTCCTAGAACTTTTTATGTAACGGTAATAGCAAAATTTCATGTAACAGAATCGGTTACGTGAATTTTTGCCGTCACCATTACATAAAATGTTCTAGAAATCCCAGTTTCGTTGAAAAAGTTTATTAACTTTACAGATATTTTTTTTCTTTTTTTACAGTGTATTACTTTATAATCATCTAGAAAACAAGTGTTCCCCCACACCAACCAGAAAAATATTCTGTGGTAAAGTTTGCGCAATTATATATGGAAAGGATTTCATTATTGTAACTCAAATGTCTTTTCACTTAAAATGAGCCTAAATTGAAACATTGATTTAGCAGCTAATTGTATTTTTATCAGACATTATTTCCCGTTATTTTTCTCTTATTTCCGACTGGTACAAATGATGTACATTGCAGGGGAAGTAACAGAAGGATATTTTACAATTTAAATTTCAATGATCTGGGTATATGCATATTTACCACTAAAAACTCAAATATTTCTCTATAAATTACTTTCAAATAACTTATTTAAAACTTTTATGTAACTATAAAGGAAAACTCATCATTGGGATTAAAATGTCTACATTTTAATTTTCATTGAAGTTCAGTTTATTGATTTAGCACTCGCAGACATCCGTGTTTTTATCAGACATTATTTCATTTCCTATTGTATTTCAGTTTTCCCCCACATGCACTGATGATAGATATTGCAAGGAAAGTAACAAAAAGGTATTTTCCAATTTAAGTTTCAATAACCTGTATATTACTTTGTTATCACCTAGGAAACTCAAGTGTTCCCCTACACATTCCGATAAAATAATTTAATCTTTCACCCCTACTTTTTTCCCGGAAGAATGGCAACATCTGTTATATCAAATAATTCTTTTTTTTTTTTTTTTTTCCTTGTCCATTCTTTATCGAATATCCTCTCTTCATTGGGCAGCTATTTGGAGGGCATGATGACATGTGACGATGCTGGACATTTCTTCATCCCCACTCCAGGGAGGCTGTTCCCTGGGGGGGGGGGGGGATCCCTAACATCCCGGAACTGATGGCTATCAGGAAAAGAAGCTTTGGTCCGAAAAATCAAAAGAATTCGGCATTTAATGAGTGTGGTGATTACCGACCCATGTATCTGAATCCCTCTTTTGGTGAGGAGCATATAGAGAAGGGGATTTCTGGTACATCGTAAGGGATTTGGGGAGTCAATGACCCCATGGGAATACCAACACCATTACCGAGTAATGGGCAACGGTTGTTCAATTGGAATATCTAACGATTTAGTTATGAAGATGCAATGAGCAATGAGCTTTATTTTGCTTTTGTAATATTGTTTTTATGTAGAAAATACACATATGCAAAATTCTGTAAATAAATCTCACACATCTACATTTACAATTTTTTTTCACTTGAAAATATAGAAAACGAAGCACTTTTGTTAGAAATATATTACATTTATGAGAAAGGAAGACCAAGCTCGTTGAAAATTAGCTTTGTATTCAATTCGATATAACAATAATTTCTTGCTGTATTATACCTATAATGAATTTTATTTTATAACATTATTATTTACAGACACTATCAATGTTAATACTATGTAGATATTTCTAAATTTTATCATAATCAATATATACATATCCATACATAATCTCAAAATTCACTGTCCAACTTCACAAAATTTAGGCTTCAATCTAAGAACTTTGTTATATAAATGTAGGATTAAATGCGACAAAATTCGATTTGGCCTGATTGGTTGAATTCTACTTTCGAAAACATTTCATGAACTCGGATCGGTTGAATCATATATTTTGGCTACTTTTGAGAATTTCTAGAAAATTCCTCCAGTTTCTGAAAGGCAAGTTTTGTCAATTTTGGCGACATTGTTTCATTTGGAGCCAAGCATGCGTTCTGGCATATGCTAATCTTAAAAATCGTCTTTCTCGCACAAATTTCGCCAAATTTGGTGAAATGCTGCTATTTTTGCGACTTCGTTCACTGTCAAATGTTCAACAACTTCATAACAGTTTCAACTTTCATTCCCATTGAAATTCATTAACCTCTAGTGACGCCAAAATGACTCACTAATCACATTTTCTGGAACATATGACCTAGCTCAATGTTCTTTTGCCTCAAAACGGTAGAATACAAACTCGTCAAAATCGTTAGAGCTATCTTTGAGTTAAAATTTACATAAGCACATACATAGACACCCTCAAGATTTGCTCGTATTGTAATGCTGACGTGTGTCCGAAGGGCAAGAAGGGTTGCTGGAGATTTCATTAGTCTACATCCAGGGGTTGGAAGTCAGATTTCGGCAGAAGATGATGTTCGGCAAAGCTGCTAATAGATGGCAGCACCAAACATCGCTACCTCCTCAATTTCGATATGTCTCTGAAGGGGAGGGAAACTTTTCTGAAGAGACCTATGACCTATACCCATTGTAACTGCTAAGACCGACCACAGTACTTTCAGAACCACTTTACTTAACGAGCGCGTACACTACATACACTCGGAGCAATGAAGGACTCATATATAATAGATTACAATGATGTATAAATCCTGTTTTTGGCTCATACTCTCAAATGTTATTTTACTCAAAATACATGAAGTTGATGAAGTTTCACAAATCTGATATTTTCTTTTTTCAGATAATTCATCCGATTGGACTTCTTGTTTATAATCCTTAGAAGCAAATGTATCCGTCTGAGTGGCATCACCTGATTTTGCTTCTTTGTTTATATATGAAATTGTAAATCATACATAATTAGAAAAGCCTCCCTAACGGGTAGTAGCATACGTCTCAGTATTTGCCAACCAACCAACCAATACATAATTAGATTTAGTTAAGGGAGACCCGTAAGAAAAAACCCAAAATTTTTATTACTGATTTTAAAGTAATGAATTTTGGTGTACTACTTAAGAATCTTTTTGTAAGGAATAATTAGCAATAAAAATTCACTTTTTATTAAAAAGTATATTTTTTATGGGGATTTTTATGATTTTTTTTTTTTTTTTTTTTTTTTTTTTTTGGTCGAAAAATACACTTTTTAAAATTACTACTCCTCATTCAATTTTCAATATTTTGGTATTACTAAAATTTCTTAAATAGTGTTATAGTATATAGAAAAGAACTAAGGAGAGATATTTTTAATTTTCTATTTTAATCGGCTAAAAAAAATAAATAAAAATACGCATGGTAAATTTCCTTAAATTCGTTATAATTTTCATGTTTATAAATTTATGTAAAATTTTCAGAAATAGTTAAAAAATATATCTCTCCTTTTAAGATTCTAAAAACATAAAAAGTTTGTTTCTAAATCATTTTACCACTGAGCCTTAGTACTTTGAACTTAGGCAAAATATAAAAAAGTCATTTTCAGGAAAACACGTTTTAAATGGCCGCTAGTCCTTTAAACTCTATAGTGAGTACAATTAAAAAAGCTCATTTTCTACCTGTTCCAAGTGTCCTCGAGTTCTGAAATTTTGCATGGATATTCGCAAATATGTATTTTATCGTTTTCTGAGATAAAAAAAATTTTGAACTTTTTATGATTTTGGGCCGAAAATGGGGTTCGGGTCTCTCTTAAAGGTTTAGGATTAAGGGTGTATTCGAAAAAACGCTTTTTAACCATCAAGAGCTCGAAATTTTCCGATACAATTTCAGGCACATTTTAAAAAGTAAAAACATGAAACTTGCTGGGGGTATTCTTAAAGAGACGTATGAGGTGCCGTGTGATGTCTTTTCATGCTCAATTCATTAGAATTCGAGCTATAAACAATTACCTTATTAGTATGACACTTTTTTTTCGTTCACAAATCTCCCGCTTGGGAAAAATCGGTTCGAAATGCCGTTTTTGATTGCTTTTTTTGCAATATTTTCTACATTTATCAAAGAATCGACAATCACGGCACCTTGTGTACTTTCCAAATAAGAGATTTTGAAAGTTTGGTGCATTTGAGAGCAATAATGAATTTAAAAATAAATCGGAAAATAAGCAGTTTGAATCGAAATACACCCTTAAATGAAATCTTTTTAAGCTGATAAAGCATTTAATTTACTTTAAATATGTATATTTTTAAGGGCATATAATTTTTTAAATCACTATGGTCTAATTTTAAGGGAAAAACCTTTGGAAAAACCAACCTGTGTCATCAAGTATAATCATCCATTGCATCTTTGTTTAATTTTCGATATTAGTTTCTAGGCTATTCATAATGTTCTTTTTCTTTAATTATCTTTACGTATCAAATTATTTTTTCACAATATTTTAGCACTTTTAATCCTACAGATGCACAGAGTCTAAAACTGGTGAACAAAAGCTAAAATTAATATTTTTAAAATTCATATCTTCGTAATTCCAAGATATTCATTATCTAATATGTAAAATATTAAGTTAAAAAATTTTTGAATTATTATTTATCAAAATAGACAACAACTTGTTTTCTTTAAAGGTCATTAATGTCTAAAAATTTAGCTTACATTCTTACAAATATATGTACAAATGCATAAGACTGCAGATATCTTTCCTTTTTGTTGAAATCAAATTTCAAATAAATTTGCTAACTTCAGTTCTTAAGAATAGATCAAAATTATTTAAGGCAGATCTTAAAGCTCCTGCTTTCTAATGTACAATCTTAAAATCACCCTCCTTTCATCCTCAGATGTATCATGTTTTCTCAGATTTCCAAGAGTCGAAAAACATGTCTCACTTTTCCATAAAGGTAAATAATCTTTGAAAATATCAAAGTGCATTAGAATAATCCTAATTTTAGAATAATCCATAAGCATTTTTTTATGCTTTATGTCATACATGAAAAACCTTAAATTATTATCCAATCTCCTTTTCTATTAATTCGTAAAATTTGTACACAGAGTTCGTAAACGCTGAAATTTCACCCTGAAATCTCCAGATCAAGAGATATCAGTAGCTTCTTGCTTCTTATAGAAAATCTCTTCTTTAACCCCTTGGGGACGAGCGACACGTATACGTGCCGCTAAAAGGCTTAAGAATCGTTGTTTATCCCCACCAATAAAAGTTTACAGCAAAATTTGCCTTATTTAATTGAAGCATTTTCTCGATTTAATAAGGCACAAATTTCTCTTTTTAAAAACTGGTGACAAAGCATTAAATATTTCGTTAAAGCGTCCAGTCGCGAAAGGGTTAGAAAAGAGATGAATTTTCACGCGTGCAACCAAAATTTACTTTTCTAAAAGAAAAAAACTAATATTTTACTTAGAAAATAATGCTACCCATACGAACATTGTCGTACAGATTTGAAATAAATAAAACTAGAAAAAAATATATAATATTTAATATTTAAAAAAAGAAAAAAAACTGGCGATTTAGAATCAAAATTATCCATCAGTTTAAAATTCTAAAGTTAAAGAAAAAAAAAACGGACGTGAAACCAATAAAAGGGCTTTTAAATGTTAAAAGTTATCGATGAGACATATATATTAGAGATCAAGTGGTTTTAAAGTCACTTTTTACTTACTATGTAGTAATTTAATGGCTTCCTTTATTGCCTGGAAGCTGGACAAGTATGCCCTTTACTGTGAAACCTCAAGCCATTTTCACAAATGATACTTTCTTTGATAGAGAGAGTAATAGACATATTTCCTTCATCTAATTTGTCCAATTTCACACGAACATATTTTCCACACTAAGAATAGAAATAAGAACAAGTTAATGAACCATTTATTTGATCTATGTGTTTCCATTGAAATATTGCTGATTTCTTAAATTTTTCCCATGTGATATATATTCTTGTATACAGTTCAGTTTTAAATATACCCTGAAGCCATATAAAAGTAAAACAATCTAAAATAATCTGCCTTATTAGTCCTTATTAATGAAATGTTTTTGATATGGTATAATGTTTAATAAGTACTTTTTCTTTTAAAATTATCTGGATAAATACTCAACAATTGCACAGATTAACTACTACAGTCTTAATTATAATAGACTTATGACATTTTTCCTTATATGCTTGATTATAAGCATCTTACAGAAAGCCATTATAATACTAAGACAACTTTTAACATATAAAACATATAAAAAATATGTATATTAGATATAATTAATATCTACATGCAATTTTTTTAAACAGACACAAGTACTAGGGACTAATAAAAATTATTAATAATCCTGATTCAGCCTATTAAATTTATTCCGTTAATGCAAGTATTGGTAGGACTGTGAGATTATTAAAATGCGATTTATCCTTTGATCTTAATGAATTTTAATTTTTGGCAAATATCAAGGTTGCAATGGATTTATTTATAAAAAGTTTATGCATACAGACACACACATGTATATATGTATTACATCTTTCCCTTTATTATTATTATTATTATTATTATTATTATTATTATTATTATTATTATTATTATTATTATTGTTATTATTATTATTTCGTCAAATTATTAACTTCGTACAGCTTTAAAAAAATCAATACTTAAAAAATATAAATTTAAACCATAAAATATAATGAAAATTATCCTCTCACTGTAAAAAAGAAAAGTTTGCTGAAGATCAAGTGATATTCTGGATCAGGGAAGGGTTACCGATGGGCTACTTTTTTTTAAATTCTGATTTCTTCATTGCCACCACTATTCCGAAACGTTAAAATTTCCTTGTTTTCTCTTTAATTAACGTGATTAAATAAGGTTAAAACGACGAATTTTACCATTTCAGAAAGATGATGCCAATCAAGAAATCAAAAATTCAAAAAAAAAAGTAGCCCACTAGCAACACTGAGTCAGGGATAGCGAACCAATAACAGGTACAACAATTTTCCTGGCACGCAGAACATTTAAATTTTATCATCATAAGACAAAATTCTTTTTTTTTTAATGTAACAAATCAAATTTTGTTTAACATGTATATGCAGACTAAAACAAATAATACAGTTATTTTCGCATAAATTAAGGGTATAAAGAACATCTCGACAAGTAAATTAAATAGTTTTTGCGAAATATTTAACGTGATGTATTTTACTTTAAAATAGAAATAGAAAGGATTTTTTACGAATGGTTTAATGGATTCTGATGACATCATATCTGCACATTCCCTGAAGCCTTATTTAATCAAGCGTTCTTTAATGCATCACACGTTTCTCTATCAGTTTTGCAGGAAGTATAATCTGTGAAAGAACATACCATTGGAAATAGAGATTTTGAGACCTATTTCGCTCTACGAATTCAAATTAGCAAAGAAAGCTGCAGAGGCCGCTAGAAGAATATGATCCGCGTTTAAAGTGACTTTGGTTAGTGAACGAACTGCTCAAAATAGGTTTAGCTGTTTTTTGTTCGTAGACGACAGCCTCGAAGAAAAGTCCCATGTTGGTCGCCCAACCTCCTAACCTAAGTCTAGCCGGAGGAGGAATTCAAATGGAATCTTCATAAAATCGGCCAGGAGCTATCATACTACAGGATTGGAGCACATGACGAAACCATCTAATCGCATTTACATAACTTTGAGATGACGTGGAAATTCAACAAGTGGTTTCTCTTGTCCAGGAAGAGGGAAACAAGCTCCGACAGTTGAATATCTGCTTGTCATTGCTGTCACGCTGCAACAAAGGTTAGTTCCTGGACCAAATAATGACATGTGAAAAAAAAAGTCAGATATCATAGCCTAAAGAGAAAACAACATAGGAAGATTTTTTATTCCGTTTCATTGGCCACCAAATCAGAGAATTATCAAAAAAATCTAACCCTGTCAAGTTTGGTGGACATGCGCTGATATAGTTCAGAATAAGTTCTTAGAAATCTGTAAAACTATCACAGCCGATGTCAACTCGCCACACTTGCAAAAAGTTTCAGATACTACGCTCCAAAAGCAGAAAGCACGGGTCAACAAGAGAGGAGCTCTGCTTTTTCACAATAACGCCAGTAGTCATTAGAGCGAACGCCACCTCTAATGTGATCAAAACACTGGGCTGGTAAATTTTGCTTCATTCACTTTACTCCCCGCACGTCACAAAATCGAACTGTTACCTTTTTTTTTAGCTATAGATAATCAACTATGGAATCATTAAACATTCACCTCCTTGTGATCGACTAAAGCAAGTCTCGGGCTCTTAACGCAAGTTGTGCCAGTATGTCTACCCATTTGGATCATTCAAATTCTATTTTTTTTCATTACTGCATATCATAGTGTACCACTTGGGTCTATATGAAAGATTTTTACAAGTCTATTGTATTCTAGCCAATTTGTAGTGAGATTTCAAAGCTGGTTGTTTTATCATTTCATGTAAATTGATTTATCCCTTTATTTAATTCCTCTACGAATCATATCCGTCGACACAGAAAGTCCTAACATTCTTTTAATGTGACTAGCAACCATCATATGTGTAGCTGCCTGTTTATGGATCCTTCTATTATCTCATTTTCTGGTCACACAAGATCTCCCAGATTTATGTTTTATTTTGAAGGGTCACCCTTAGACTATACTTCATAGACAGACCTCTTTGGACAATTCAATGTAACTGAAATTTCTGCAGCAATCTTCCTTTTCAATTTCAGCTCCATTACTTCAATTACCTCCTCTGACTGAATATTTCTAGCTCGCGGCAACTTCACTAACCGATGCTTTAGCAAGGTATACTTAAATACGTCAGACATGCGACATCATGTCTTTGTAATTTGCATTTTGCGTGAACAGTGGCCAAAAAATCACAAAAGTGTCTAAACTTTTGTAATACGCAAATTTCAATTTTTTCAATTAAATTGAATATTATCCTAAATTAAAAACATAATTTTCGCCCCAAAATGTTAAAAATACATTTAAAAATTAGTCACTTGTATAACTCAAGAGCTCGTATTTATTTTAAAGCTTAAATAACACCAGTATCTAAACTTTTGCTGAGCACTATATTTACCTTCATCTGAAAAGTCTTACCACATTTTCTGAATACGATAGTTAATCAAAATTTGGGCAATTCAGAAGCAGCTCTTTTATAATAGATCATTATAGTAGATCACTATAATATAATAGTTTGGGAAAGAAGTTTGGCCATTAAAATTTTTTAAAGTCACATCATTACTAAAAACAGGGGAGAACTAAGATGATTATAGAGGTTAACCATTGAATTTAAAGAAAGTTCAGGTTATTCACTTTCGCTTGTTACTTCATTTATTTTAGGTTTCACAGCTTGGTTCTATGTTTGATTTTCGTAGTTTAAATACAACCTGTCTCTGGGTATATTATATTATAACATACGTCTTCTTCTATACAATTACTACAGTTTCTTAGCTTCTGATTCCAGTAGAGTAAATACAGTCAAAACAGGCTTTGATTCTAATAATAATAATAAAATGTGAATCATATAAAAGTGGTTTTTAAAGCAGAATTGTTCGAATAAAATTAAAATAATGTCATTTCAGCTGCGTTTTATACATATAAATAGATAGATATATATATCGGTTATAATCATGTAACTTTTGATCCAAAAAAAAAAAGCCTCGATAACTGATTCTGATATAAAAATGAATACACTAAAGTCAAAAATGACGCGCTACTTGAGATTTTTGACGTTTTATTAAATATCTAGAAAAATACACGAGGAATTATCCTAAAACTCCATGTGTGCCAACAGAAAAGTACAGGTCATATATTTCCGTGAAGATATTTTTCCCGAAATCCCAAAGGGCACCGTAAATAAATTGAATAAAAATGAATATTTTTTGGATAACCCTGTCAAAACTAATGTAGTGAAGGCGTTAAACTGTAGATTATGATTAAGGGGCTTAATGTAGTAAACTGTGTCATTTTTATGAGGATGACATGTATATTCCTTAGAAAAATTAAGATTTTCATAAAAACAATTCCAAATTTTGCCAAATTTTTTTGCTTATATTTTTCAGAATTTATAATATAAAAATATGTTCTTTCCAGAAAACATGACAAACAACACTGTACACAAAATTCTGCAATCAGAATTAAAAAATAATAAAAATTATATGAAAAATGAGCAGGTTTTCTAAATAATTTTGCACTACGCATGCGAGAAAGCAATCAAGATATAATCTGCATAATGTGTTAGCTAAACGTATAGAGCAACTTTTGTGAAAGTCTCAAAAACATAGCTTGAAAATTCTAAAAATGATCGTCGATAGAATAAGCTCAAAATCCGTTGTTTCAAAAAGGAAGCAAAACGATGAGGGCTGTCTTCATATATCCATTGAATAGTGTCAATACAACGTATATAACATTACACGTACTACTATATTTGGATACAAACCCTCATCTTTTTGCGTCCTTTAGGGAATAACGGATTTTGAGCTTATTCTATCGACGATAATTTTATTAATTTTCAAGCTATGTTTTTGAGACATTCACAGAGGTTGCTCTATACATTTAGCTAACATACTGTGTAAATAATATTTTGATTGTTTTTATGCATGCGCAGTGTAAAATTATTTAGTAAACCTGCTCATTATTCATACAATTTTTATTATTTCTTAATTTTTATTACAGGGTATTGTACACAATTTCGTTTCTCATATTTTATGAAAAAACATTTTTTTTATGCTAAGAATCCCTGCAAATAGCAAGCAAAAAACTTGGCAAAATTGGGAAATGTTTCTATAAAAACCTTAATTTCTCTACGAGTGTAGATGTTATCCTCATAAAAATGAGCACAGTTTATTACAACAAGCTATTTAATCACAATCTGTACTTTGAACGATTTTGCTATATTAGTTGTGACAGGGTTATTCAAAAGATATTCGTTCTTTTTCAATTTGTTGACGGTTCCCTATAAGGTTTCTGGAAAAAATACGCACAAAAAAATATGTCCTATACTATTTTGTTTACACACTTGGAGTTTCAGGATATGTATTTTTCAATATATCTAACAAAACGTCAACAGTTGCAAGTGGCGGGTCACCTTTTGCCATATAAATGTATCTAGTTTTCCTCCTATAAAATCTTCCCGATTTTGCGTAATCGAATGCACAACGACGTTTGACGTCTAACGTTATAAATGTTTGTCACTTGTAAGGATATAGATACAAACGTATCAGAGTTAGCTACAAAACACTAGTAATTACCTCCAAACTCTATTCCATTAAATAATGTCATATTGTTGTTGGCTGAATATAGATTTTTCCCTATCAAAACTCTTTGAGAATGATAAATACAGTTATTTATACAAAAGTTTTAATAATAATCTGTTTTGTGAAACCGAAGATTTCTCTGATGATGTGCTCACTTCTCTAAAGAATATACTACGATGGCGAAATAGCGTTGCTATATTATTAAATTAGAAGAAACAGAGTTGCTATTATTCATCACTCTGTTGCTTAAATAAACCACAAACCTTTAATTTGTCGCGATTTTCATCTGCTCGGGCTGTGCCTCAACTGAAATTGCTTAATTAAAATTTTATCTGAATTTCAGAATTTTTTTTTTTTTTTTAAATTTAGGTTAAATCAACAAATATTGTTCCATTAGCTACTTTTAGCATCTGGAAATTCCTTTTCCTTTTCAAAGTAATTTTTTTTTGTGATAGTAAAATAACTGCAGAAAGAAAAAAATATATAATTGTAATTCTTCTTTTGTGCATTTCCTACCATAATGAAAAAGCACACATTTACTAATTGCTAAGTATAAATTTCGTGTAATCTTTTGAAATCAAGTTTACCGTCCAGCTTCACCGTCCTTCAAATACAAACGAATCTTCCAACAATACACTGTTAAATCTGCAGCTTTGCTGCATAAGTCACCCCGCCGATTTCGTTGTTGATAATAGAGATGTACTAAAAAAAAAAGGTGGAGTGGCTATGCATCAAAACATGCATATTTTAAACAGTGTATAGTGAATTTGGCAATTGGAAAGTGGCTGATTACGGAAAATTCATCGAATATTTTTTAATAACATTTCCGAAAGAAGAGAAGATATGAAGAAAAAAAAAAAAGAAAAAGAAAGGACGAATGAAATGGAATATCAGAAATTTATTTCAGAAAGCAAATTTTTATTTTAAAATCTATTCTTTTGGGTAACGCGACTTTAATGCAGCCGGAATAAAATTTCTGTTTGTATTTTATATACAAAAGCAAAAAACACCCAATACATACTGAATGTTCCATAATGGAGCGATCGATTTTTAAAATCAATATTTTGCAAATGGTGTCAGCTATTAAAAAATTCTTGCGGGAGAGTTATTCAAGATTTCAGAATTTTTTAACTGAGATTCTCGGTTTTAGTTCAGAATTTAAGTGGTAGAAAGCACTATAAGCAATAGGTGCTAAATAGAGGCCAAATTTTGTTGGCCTCGCGCTTCTCCCAGCATTCATGCATATAGGAGGGATGTAAACTATATTGAATGGATTCCTAAGAAGAAGATTGTATTGGTGAGTGAGACTTGTTCCATGCTTCTGCATCAATACTGGATAAACAGCGAAGCCAAAAAATTGATCCTCCATTTAGCGCCTATTGTTTGTAGTACCATCTATCGTTGCTATTTAAAAATAAAATCTTGAATCTCTAAAGAAAAAAAAATCCAGATATCTTATAGAATTTTTTAATGGGTGTCACCATTTGGAAGTTATTCAATTTTAAAATCAATCAATCCATTTTGAGGAAGCCTGTGTGAGTAGAAAAAAAGTTATATAACTCACCAATTTGCTTTAACTGTTGAAAAGTTTTAATGAGACATGTGTAATAGAGTTTAACAATTCTATGGTAGTTTACTAATTTCCAATATACATCGAAAGGCTACACATACTAAAGTAATTCTTTTTCACAGTAAAATATTAAACCACTGGCAGATGTGATACTCTCTTTGGATATAAAAAGCAATAGATATATTTCTTTCATATAATTTGCTGCTTTCCACAAGAACATACTTTTCACATTAAGAGAATAAGAAAAGTTAATGAACGATTTATCTGCTCTCTTGTTTTGATTGAAATAGGTATGAGGTATTTCAGTTATTTTGTGAAATGATATTTATTCTTATATTAGAGCTCAGTTTAAGATTTAAGTATTTCTGAAATAAAATACAGGCAGATTAATATACATGCATAGCTATAAGTATACCTGAAAAAAATCGAAATTAGTTAATGCGTGAGTCATTTTTGAATTCTGTTTCGTTCATAAACTAGTCAAAATTGCAAGCTCACTTATTCAAAAAACTATGCGATTGAAAAAATTTCCATTTTTCGATAAAGGTAAATAATTCTTCAGAAAAGGTTATCAAAATTGACGTTTTGAACCGAATTTGAGAACGCAACAACGTGGAAAAGAAATAAAAAAAATATTGTCATGAGGCAACAATGACTTATAATTTAACATCCAATTATTATTATTATTATTATTATTTAAGAAGAAACTATTTGATTTCAAAATTGACCAATAATCATCCCTGCAACTGTTATGATTTTACGTTTAAAAAAAAAAGTCAGAAAATATGTCAGAAAGTTTCTTATTGTTGACCGTTGAATAATATATATATTTATATCACCTTAAGATTTAAAAGCAAGTGATTTGAATAATCTTATCGATTGATAAAATTAAACATCTTAATGAACATGGTAAATGCATATTGGAAGGTGTTTTTTTTTCTTTTTTTTTTGGGGGGGGGAGAGAAGAGAAAGGGCCTTTTACAATTAGTGGCGGAATTTTTTATATAAGCCCATTTCATAGTCCGTAGCATCCACGTACAATTAAAAAAAAAAAAAAAATGAGTATAATCAGTCTTAAAAACTAGGTGCAAAAACAATCATGAAAAATAGGAATTGCTGACATATAAAACATACTTAATCGATTTTAAAATCCACAGCAAGTGTACACTATATTGCCATTGATTATGGGACACTTGCGATTTTAGACATTTTACTAAATATCTAGAAAAATACATGAGGAATCATCTCGAAACTCTTAGTGTATAAATATAATAGTATACGTCATACATCTCCGTGAAGATTTTTTACCGAAACTCCATAGGGGACCGTCAACAAATTAAAAAAGAATGAATATCTTTTGAATAACCCTGTCAAAACTAATGTAGCAAAAGCGCTCAAACTCTATATTATGATTGAATGCCTTATTGTAATAGACTGTGTTCATTTTTATGCAAATAGCATGCATACTCGCAGAGTAATTAAGGTTTTTATAAAAATGGCCCCAAATTTTTCTAAGTTTTTCCCTTATAATTTTCAGAGTTCTTAATATAAAATAATATTTTTTTCAGAAAATATGACAAACAACATTGCACACAGTACCTTGTAATCAAAATTAAAAAATAATAAAAATTGTATGAAAAATGAGTAGGTTTACTAAATAATTTTTTACTGCGCATGCGTCAAAGATATCAAAATATCATTTGCATATTATGTTAGCTAAATGTATAGAGCAACTTTTGTAAAAGTCTCAAAATTATAGCTTGAAAATTCTGAAAGTAATCGTCTATAGAAAAAGGACAAAATCCGTTGTTTCCAAAATGAAGCAAAAAAATGAGGGATTTTATTCAAAAGTAGTCGTAACATCCCGTATTGTGTATTCTATATTGACACTAATCAATGAATATATGGATACAACCCCTCTTGTTTTCGCTTCATTTTAAAAATAACGGATTTTCAACTTATTCAATTGACGATTATTTTCAGAATTTTCAAGTTATGATTTTGTGACTTTCACAAAAGTTGCTCTATACATTTAGCTAACATAATATGCAAATGAAATTTTGATATAGTTGACGCATGCACAGTAAAAAATTATTTAGTAAATCAACTCATTTTGTATACAATTTTCAATATTTTTTAATTCTGATTACAGGGTACTGTGTGCAATGTTGTTTGTCATATTTTCTGAAAAAAATGTTATTTTATACTAAGAACTCTGAAAATTATAAGGAAAAAACTTGGAAAAATTTGGGACCATTTTTATAAAAACCTTAATTACTCTGCGAGTATGCATGCTATTTGCATAAAAATGAACACAGTGTATTACAATAAGGCATTCAATCATAATATAGAGTTTGAGCGCTTTTTCTACATTAGTTTTGACAGGGTTATTCAAAAGATATTTATTTTTTTTTAATTTGTTGGCGGTCCCCTATGGAGTTTCGGTAAAAAATCTTCACGGAGATGTATGACGTATACTATTATATTTATACACTAAAAGTTTCGAGATGATTCATCATGTATTTTTCTAGATATTTAGTAAAATGTCTAAAATCGCAAGTGTCCCATAATCAATGGCAATATAGTGTATAAGATATACGTATAACGTTGAAGCCTCCCGTAAAGCAGGGTGACGTCACTGCAACGTCGTTGTGAAGTCACATTCTGACTTTGTGACCATCGATTGTCAATGGGACGTCACGTAACGTCGATGTGAAGTCACAGTGACTAAAATGTGAAGTCGTTATGGCCGTTTTAGAGCTCTTTTGTGACGTTACACAAAGTGGTCACAATGTGACAAATTTGTGAAAAATGTGTCATTTGTAACTAATTTGACATTAACATTGTGACGAAACTGTGACAAAAGCGACGATATTTAAATTGCCAGAAACATGTTTTTAAAAGTAAATAACATGTTTTGAAGGATATTTATAAATTTCTAAAGATTTTTAAGAAAGTCACATCTCAGTCACAATGTGACGTCACTGAGTGGTGGCATTTTGGTCACAGATGTGATGTGACCAGAGTGACTCACTGTGACGTCCCTGTGACCATGCATGCTATTAGGGCTCTGTCAACTAATTTTACAAAGAATCATTTGGCATTAATTGCACTGATTAAGAATTTTTAACTTTTCTATTATAACAGATGTAAACTTTCCAAGTGTGTGAAAAAAGTCCGGGCCAGGATTCGAATCAGCGATGTACTGGCCGAAGCCGCCAGTGCTCTTTCAATTGAGCCATCCGGGACGAATACTAGAGGACTATTTCACAAAACTAACCTTAACGATCACACAATCTGGTCTTATATTCTGGATCAGTTCAACAAAATATGTCGAAGGCCAATGTATGGAACTGCAGAAAACTCTGCATACGAAATTATATTCGATTAATTTATAACACGGTTATTCAATCGGCAAATAAATTAGAACAGGTGTAAATTTTAATCGGGTTCAGCCAATACATCCCTGATTCGAATCCTGGCCCGAACATTTTCACCTACTTGGAAAATTTACATCTGTTATAACTTATTTACCGATTAAATAATCGTGTTATAAATTAATCTTATACTCTATTATATCTAAGATTAATAAATGTTCAAAATAAACAGTTCTTGTATTAATCGAAAGAGGATCATCAGTAAGGAGCATTAAAAATCGAGATGATTAATATGACTCCTTGAAACAAAATTTTATTTGTACTCATATGCGTTCTACAGTCGTATGAAGAACGTTGGGAGATTTCAAACCTGGAGGTATTCAAAAAACAGTGAATGAAAACTGTTCTTAAATTCTCTTCTCGATAACACAAAACTTTCTGGCTCATTTTAGATCATAAAGAAAGATCTGACTAATCTAACTACTAAAGTGATTCAGAATCGAATGCGTTTTCGATTTTTCATAAACAAATTATTTATCAAGTTATAAACGAGATTCGAAGACAGATTCGTTGGTTTTCGTTTTGCACTATTTTTCTCGGTTCTCCTTTTATTTTTTATTGATTGCAACTTCATTTACGCGATTGTTATTAAACAATTATTATTTAAAACAAAATTTCGCTTTTTTTATAACTGAGCGTATATCAAGGTATGTAAATATGTAAAGTGTTCATATATAAATAAGAAATACCGTAATCGTCTCCTATAAAATCTGATAAAGAGTTAGTTAATTATCTATCATTTTTATTATGAGTGAAAAAAAAATTTCTTAATAAATGTATTTATCTTTCTTTTAATATATGTAAACGACGATATGGGTAACTACTAGTTTATATTTTATAGCATAGCAGACATACATGGTTACATACATTTATTAATGCTACCAGTGTATATAACAATACTTTTTTATCCAACTATTTATGAAATTAATAGGAATTAATTAGGAATCTTCCATAATCCCGATTCCACCCAAATTTAATAAATCTATAATGTTATTGCTGGAGGCATTTATTTATTTACTTTAGATAATAGCAAATAGAAACGGTCTAGCATGAGCATATCCTCCACAATACAAGTAAAGGGGGATTTCGGAGCTAAGGTGAGTTTATTGTCATATTGTCAAAGGAAATGGCTAATAAATTGCAACTTGTTTAAATGAAGTTTGTGAAGAACTCAGCAAGGCATTTATTTCGAAATTACTTAGTTTTTTTAAAAGTTTGGCTAACTTGGCTGTTTTAACTAATGTTCCCATTAAAACATATTTAACAATGAAATATTTGAAACATTAATTTGTTGACATCAATGCCAATACTGCCAATCTGTGAAGCAACCAACAGTAACGCGGGTAATGTAAATTTACTTTCAATGAAAAAGGATTAAACATAAATTTTTCTTTTTTTTAATAGAGCTATATTACTAAACTATTCTTTGCAATAAAACTTAAGATTGTTCTCAAATCCAAAAGGGCAATTTTATGACAGAAATTTTAATTTATTTTTGTTCGGACATGAAACAAGCAGATGTTGTGGTACAGAAACAATCTAATCGAACTGTTTTTTTTTTTTCGGTTTTTTTTGCCAACGCAATAGATTTTTTAGAAAACAGTGTCGAAGTGGGCGTTTTGAACCAAATTTCTGCGTAAAAGAAGAATAACTACTCAATAAGGTTGTGAAAATGTCTTTATCACGTGATCAAAAACGTTTATAACTCAATAGGTAATTTATTTGTCAAAAAATGGAAAACATAATTCGATTCCATATCGCTTTCATAGTCAGGCCTTTCAATTTTATGTTTTTCCGTTAAAAAATGAATTTGTAATTGTGTCAAAACTTTTTACGCTTGTTGAGCAAAATAGTTGATAACAACAACCGTAATAAGTCTTATAATTTCATTCACCTCTATTAAAAATTAGTTCTTAAAAGTTTCTCTTAAATAAAATAATAAAAATTACATTTTGACCCAAAATTCCCTTCAAAATATCTTTTGGGTTACGATTTTGCCCTAAAAGGGTTAAAATTATCCATCCACTACAAATTCTTGAATTTATTGGAAAATACATGAATCAAATAAAATAGCCTTTGAATGTTGAAAAGTACAAATGAGACATGTACTATAATGGAGTTGAACTGCAAGTGGTTTTAAAGCCACTTTTAACTTCCTATAGTAGTTTAATGTCTTCCTTTATTACCCAAAAAGTCAGACGTCCTGAAGTGTTCTCTTTATTGTAAAACTTTAAGCTATTCCCAGAAATGATATTTTCTCTGATATAGAAAGTAATAGACATATTTTCTTCCCCTAATTTTCTCCTTTCTACATTACGAGGAGAAATAGGAAGTTAATGACCAATTTATCTGATCTCTGTGTTTTGATTGAAATGGTATTGATAGCCTGAGATTTCTTGCCAAATGATATTTCTTTTTATGTGAGAATTCAGTTTCAGTTACAAGTATATCTGGAAATAAATTAAAGAAGGATAAGGGGAAAATCCATATTTAATGGGCTTTTTTTTAATTTTACATTAATACAAATATTGATTTTCACCGTTAAACATAGGCATTTAAAAAATAAGAATATATATATATATATATATATATATATATTGTATTTTATAAGCTTATAATTAGCTCCGAATATTTAAATCTCAATTTTGAAAATACATACTATAAAGAAAAAAAAAATCTGTTTGTCAGGGTGTTAATACATAAAATATAATCTATGTATTTTAAAAAAAATTCTGTTTTTTTTTTTTTTTTTTTTTTTTTTTGCTTGTTTTTTTTAGTAACATAGCTTAATAATGATTTTTTTAATGAAAGCAATTTACAAAAAATCAGGCATTATGATAGTAAACGAAAATTACATAAAAGGGACTCATAATTCATTTATTCTGTCAAAAGTGTATGGTACAACACTTTAAATTGAAATTGAATATTTATCCATAAATGTTGCATTGATGAATATTTCTTATTGAATTTCCCACCAGTTTAAGCTATTTTCTGAGAAAGATGATGCACATCAGAATAAGTGCTGGAAGAAGAAATTGCCTCGTATCAAGCAACAAGCTTTTTATTACGGAATATAGCTGATATTACGCTCAGTGTCACGAACCAAACAACTGCGTACTGCCACAATATCTTTCGATATTGTTATATTTCACTTAAGATAAAGGAAATCGTTTTAAAATATCATTACAATGTTGTTAAAGTTGTAAACGAAAATTTAGTTTAGATTTGAATGGACCGTCTGTATTTTGATATTACTCTTTGTCCCTGTATCATTTTTGTTTATTACCTCTTTCTTTTACAGATTGTCTAATCAACTTCTCTATATGTATATATTAATCCAATGTAAAAAATTAGAATCTTTCTCAAAGGTTTTGATTTATATCATACAAATACCAAACTAATCCAATCATCAGCAATCTTTTTTTTTTTTTTTTTTTTTTTTTTTATGAATGAAATAAGCTATATATTCTTTTTCTAGCTCCACGAGCTTAATATTATTAACTCGTACAGAAAAGAAATAGAGTAGTTGAACAATTTATTATATATCATCTAATGCGCAAATAGAAAAGATTTCACCGATGGAAATAATGCAGAACTCTTGCCAAATGACATTTCTTCTTTCCTTCAAGGGCTCAGTGATTTTCGGTATATACTTTGGGTGCTACAGAAAAGAAAAAGAAATAAATATGATACATAATTGGTTAACAGAACTCTGAAGATGAAAAGGTAACTTAGTTATATTTATTATTAAACGCATATAAGATAATAGTCAGTGAAGAAACATAGTTGTTCTTATAAAAGTCATTTATGCATTTATTTATCTTCATAATACGGACGTCAGAGAAATATTAATTTTTAAATGTAACTAGAAACACACGGCACACAGAAAGCACATTTGAGGCCAAATTTTGTTCACTTTTTTTTCATGTGTTTTACAATTAAAGTCATTGCTTTTGACTTACTATTAGTAAACTTAGTGTGCTTGTTCACTACAAATTCTCAACACACAAAAATAAACACATTTTAACACTTTTTGTCACTAAATTACCATTAATGTGTTGAAAGTGAACAACGAGCATTAATGTGTTGTTGTTTTGTCTCGACAAAATTCTGCAACAATTAATATATATTAAATTTCGAAACATCCTGTTGGATTGTTTATGCACTGTTATATGCGGACAGGGTGACTACTATAGGTGCTACGCATTTATATACTACTTTTGACAGTAAAGTTCGGTGAATGAATTCAGAACGACCGATCTGGCAACCCTGGGGAAACAGAACGCTGCACCTGCATAGAGGCAAGTATTGACCATCTTCTCCCACCGTTGTTCAGTTGAGCGTCGTTTATGTTCTGTGCAAGATGTGTTTTACTAAGTGCTTGTTCAGTGTGTTGGTTCGTAACTGAGAACAGGAAAATGAACGAACAAAAGATCAGTTTAAAGTTTGGTTTTAAGCTTTGCAAGACACCGACAGAAATTCATGAGGGGTGATGCAAATTGAACATCCACCATACTCTCCAGATCACAATCCTCCAGACTTCTTCCTATTTTCACGACTCAAACTCTCTTTGAAAGAGATTTGACCATATTGCTGACATCCAGCAAAACGTGACGAAGCTTTTGAACTCCAGCCTAAAAGAAGACTTCTTGCGAATTTCTCAGGAGATGTATAGCAGATCTAAGCGGTGCATATTAATGGGAGATAACTATTTCGAAGGATGGTACGGTATCTTTCGTTAATAGTTCATCTACATTAATATTACAGAACTATTCACTGAACATTATTGTCAGAGGTAGTAATTACCAGAGCACCTAAATCTTAAGTATTCGCTGTGTGTCCACAACTTTCATAAATATGCTACTCTCATAAATAAAGTTACTTAAAGATAGATAGGTGTAAGGACAATAGGAAGGGTTAGGCTAAAGTTTTTGAAATCAAACTTCGATTCTAAAAATTCATAAATCTATAAAGATCGAAAAGGAGATGAGGGCTTTAAAAAAGTCTGAAATCGTTTTAGAACTTTGAAGATGAAGATTTTTTTTTGAAATATGATGACATTTCACAACAAAGTTCAAGGAATTAAAATTTGCTTTCATGTGATATCTATGTATATCTGTAATACTATATCCAGTGTTGTAATCATATAAAAAAAAAACAGAGTATGCAGTATAGGCAGAGGGTATACGCTAATATTATGAACGTTCATAAATAGAGTGTGTCACTTAAAAAAATACGTTAATGCTTTATTTGAGAAACAAAGGGTATACAAAGCTTTTTGAAAATAAATCCAGAAGGTACACGACGTGTAATAACCTCCACTACATCCCTGGTTATCTGTGTGTTATCGGGTTGCCCTTGAAATTTCGGTGCATATGTCCTCACACTGTGTATTACTGAAGTCCTGATTTCCAGATGAGTGATAAATAGTGGGTGCTACTGACACATTTAAGAAAATATGAAAAGATCTTTTTTTAATTTAATATAATATCACCTTTAACTCTTTTTCTCAAAAGAAAGTTTTACAAAACTAAGTCACGTTCTGTAGAAATTTCGGGATTATAAGATAAACGTGAGTCGCTGCTGTCATTGATCACGCCGACAACAAAAATCAGATTGGCGTCGGCAACTTTCATATGGTGAAAGAAAGAAAGAAAAAAAACTAAAGCCATAATTGTATCAGAATTTTATAGAATAAGATGCCAGATAAAAAAAAAAAAATAAAAAAAAAAAATAATAATAATAATAATAATAATAATAATAATAATAATAATAATAATAGTAATAATACTGTATTTGTGAAGAAAGTTTATCAAACTCTTATCTAAATCAGAGTTTTGCATTTTTGAAGGAAAAAGACAGTGTGTGATATTAAAATTTTATTTACAATCATCACATCACTAATAAAGATTCACGAATAAAAACTCATTTTTATACACATCATCTTTACTGAAAAATAAAGTAGTTTTACTAAAGTCACGTTCTGTTGAAGCTTCGGGACCACCATAAGATGAACGTGAGATAAAAATATGTAATTAAATAACTGAAAAGAAGGAAAAAATAGGTTCTGAAATCCCTTTGTTACCCCATTTTTCTGAAAAGGATGGAGTGGGCTGATTAAAACTCTTTCAGTATTTTTTTTGTTCGGTTACTGTAATGTGACACTTTAAAAAAAAAAAAAAAAAGGTCTACGAAATTTCGTTCTAATCTAATGATAAGTTCAGGTAGAAATTTAGAATGCAACGAGTATTGAATAAACATAAATAGTATTCGCCAAATTACTGGAGAAAAAAAAAAAAAGAAAAGATGGAAGTTGGCAATCTGATACAAACAAAAATTTAACTGTCAACTATTTTGAAACCAATCAATTTTTACTTTCTTCTATTTTCAAAAGAAAAAAATATTGTAAACGATTTTTTTTTTTTTCGATTTCTGGTTTTCGATGGATTTATACAGTTTAGGAGTTAGTGATACCTAAAAATACATTTATACAAAATGATTGTCTGTCCTTGTGTCTCTGTGTCATCATACGATCGAAAAATGCGTGACGTTATGCACAGAATTGAACCAAATTTTTTTTGCATATTTTTTAGTTAAGGTCAGCAGGCCATTCCTTCAATTTGGAAATATGCCGACGAAACGCAGAGCTGTAATACCGATGTCTGTGCCATTTTTTATTTTACTGTACCATCGAAAATTGTGTAAAGTTGCGCATAGAATTGTACCGAATTTTTTGTGTATGTTTTTCGCTATGGCCAGCAGGCCTTCCTTGAATATGAAAGTATTCCACCGAAAGGAACCACTATAATAACGATGTATGTGACATTTTCTTTATTGTATCATTGAAAAGTGTATGAAGTTACGTATAGAATTGAACCAAATTTTTAATATATGTTTTTTTAATTATGGCCAGCAGATACTCCTTCAATTTGGAAATATTCCGATGAAAGAGTTACAGTAATAGCGACGTCTGTGTTGTGAAGTTATGTATACCAATTTTTCTATGTATTATTTAGGATATTACCACAAAAACCTCTTTTAATTTGGAAAATTCCGCCGGAAGAAGAACTATAATAATGATGTCTGTGGAATTTTTTTTTTTATTGTATCATCATAAAATGTTTGGAGTATGTATAGAAATGCCTAATTTTTTGTGTACGTTTTTGTGTATGTCCAAAGAGTACTCTTTAAATTTGTAAATATTCGGAAAGGAAGAGCGTTGTGATTGTAATTTTTGCATAATTTTCTTTATTTTTCGTCGTTTTTTTGTCCATCGGCCACTCGTCCAGCGACGGGAACTCGCGCCCTGCTGTAAACCGATTATTTGCAAACAGCTGATGTACAAAAGAAATACGAAAAACTATTCATTTATATAAATATCGTGATCAAGGTTAACACGTTATTACCCCGTTTCATTGAATGAGTTAGAAATTTAAGAATGAGAATCAAAGTTGGTATAATATTGAACAAATACTATTGAAGTATTAACACCTATTACTACTTTTTTGGATTATACTAATTTCTATGAGATAGAAGAAAATTTTGGGAGTGGCACATCTAACGATTTATTTTTAAAATTTTTGTATGAAAATTTAATCCATAATATTTTATAACTTTAACGTAAAATTAGAGCTCTAAACCATATGTACAGTGTCTCACATAAGTGATAGGACACTTGTGCTTTACAAAAGGAAACTAATCAAATAGATTAAAAAAACATGTACACATTTTTTTGTGGGTGTGTTTCATACTTAAATTTAGTAAAGATTATTACATAACATACATTTTGTCAAAATATTAAAATCTTAATTTAATAAAAATACAAATGTTTAGAACGGAGCAAAAAATAGCTCACATAAGTGATGGGACACCATTATATATGCAACAAAAATCGTCTGAAATAAGCAATAAAAATATTTTGGGGGGTTTTATTTTTACTTAAAAGCAATTGGAAATAATTTATAAAATCGTCTGCAGTATTTCTCTCCAGTTTGTTTTGAAATCTTTGTGTTTTTTTAGCTCTGTGTAGCCATGAATGCTAAACGAAAAGAAACATCGCCTGAGATTCGAAAATTAGTTATTAATTTGCATATTGAACGTGGAAAATCTATTAGAAAAACTGCTGAAACAGTTAACTTGAGTCGTTCAGCAGTTTTCAATATCATTAAACGATATAAAAAGAATCATATGATTCAGAATAAAAGAAGACCTGGTCGACCATCAAAGCTATCCAATGGAATAAAGCGAATTATCGTTCGAAATATAAAAAAAAATCCAAGAAATAGTGCTTCAAAAGTTGCTGCTGATTTACAAGCATTATATGGAATAATTGTTAATCCTGAGACTATTAGAAGGGTAATTCGATCTGCTGGACAAGTATATTGATATTTTAAAGCAAAATTTGAAATCTTCAGCACGTAAATTGAACCTTCATAACGATTTTAAATTCTACCAGGACAATGACCCCAAGCACACTGCTCTGAACGTTAGACTCTGGCTGCTATATAACTGTCCTGAAATAATAAAAACACCACCACAATCTCCAGACTTAAATACCATAGAGAATATTTGGCAAGAATTGGAATCAAGAATTCGCAAACACACCATTTCTTCAAAACAGCAACTAAAATCGGTGCTTCAAGAAAAATGGAGTAAAATCACTCCAGAAATCACAAAAAAATTAGTCGAGTCCATCCCAAAAAGATTAAATCATGTTTTAAAAGTAAAAGGAAATCCAACAAAATATTAAAACCTTTTAAAAAGTAAAATTTTTGGATAAATATTTGATGGAAAAGTAAGTGTCCCATCACTTATGTGAGCCATTTTTTGCTCCGTTCTGAACAATTGAATTTTTACTAAATTAATATTTTAATATTTTGACAAAATGTATGTTATGTAATAATTGTTACTAACTTTAAATATGAAACACACCCAAAAAATTTTTGCACATGTTTGTTTATTTATTTTATTGCAGTTTCTTTTTATAAAGCACAAGTGTCCCATCACTTTTGTGAGACACTGTATGAATCTTTTCAGATTTTAAAAAATGTCTTTTGTCCTTTGGACAGGGAATTTTTCACTGTTGCAACAGTTGGGGGCTATTTTCGTGATTGATTTAGCAAGATCAGTTAAACATATGAAAATCAGCTTGTATACAATGGTCAAGGGAAAAAATGTCGCTGCTTCCCAAACTTTTATAATGTTTATAAGAAAATTGTTCTTTTAGACACTATAAGAAAATCGCTTTAAATATGGTGTAATTTTCAATATTAATTGCTCTCCTGTAATAATTAAATTATTTAAAATGTTCTCCTTTTTAATATTTACATATAAATATGTTTTTCAAATGTAAAATGTTTGTAAATACTATCTGCAGGGCCTGTTTACCGCACACACCAACTAGGCCGTGGCCTTGGGCCATTGCTGAAAAAGGCCCAAGTTTAATAAAATGATTTAGAAAAAGTTTGTTAAAATTTCAGTAAAAAGTAAAAAGTAAAATTTCAGTTCTGCAATTATTTTTACAAAAACCAAGCACGATTTTGGTTAATTTGGCAACTCTATGATATCATTAGATAATCATTAGATGACTTATGTTTAGATAATGATAAGTCCTAGAATACTCCTGGGGGAAAAAAACATATAGCTACTACTTTGGTGGAGAGAGCCCCAAAAAAGAGTCGAGCCTTGGGCCCCCTACCACCTTAATCGGGCTTTGATTATCTGGGAATTTTAAAATCTGGCAACAGTAAATAAAAACGGCTTTTCCAAAATATGAGCTAAATTTCTACTCAGATAATGAAATTTTAAATAACAAATATTTGAAAAATTAGACAAATTTTAAAAATGAAAAGACAGTGCATATCACAATCTAGTCACGTACAGTGATCAAAACTGGTGTTTGGCGAACATGTAGTTTTCAATGTATCATCCTATATCTTTATTAAAAGGAACAAAAACATTACATGCAAGCAATCGAAACTTAGATTATGACATCTTAGATTATGATTTATATTACAATCAGTGGTTTTTTTTTAAACCTTTTTTAAACAATTATTAATTCAGTAAGAAGAAAAGTATTCGACAAATAACTTTAAAACTATTTATTATATTAAATGATAATGCTACATAGTTTTTACTCGGTTGGAAATCAAATCTGCGTAAACGATTTGATATTGGCTTGAGTAACTACAATGCCACATTTTTGCCATTTTTTAAGGTCTCGTTTATCTAATGAAATCCTATTCGTTTCTCTCCTCTGTTTGTTCGTCACAGAGTCCTTACGCAAAAACTGCGTAAGTCAGAGACTTCAAATTTTGTGGCTCCACCAGTAGCCGATAAGTTCTGCTGGCCAAACTGGTAGACGGTAGGTGCTGGATTCGAGCCCAATCGCGGCCGTCGGCCCAACCGTTCGGAGTTTTCCGTGGATTTCTTCGAACCTTGAATTTCTTGCGTAAATACGGATTAGGTCCCCTTAGAAAAATCGCCACGAAGCCCCCCTTAGGTCCTATATCCCAAGTGTAAATAAACACGCACAAACTTCAAATTGAATGTGTGAGTACTACAAACTGAATATCTCATGCCTCACGACAAATCAAAAAAAATTTGAAAAAGTCTATTATCTTAATTAAATTAATTTTTTCAATCCATTCATTTTTGCGATTCAAAAACCGAAGCTTAATTTTACTCTTTTCCGTGTGGAGGTCATGGCTTGGGAGGAAAGCACCTAGCTAATTAACAGAGGATTCTTAAGGACTAGACAAACATAACTACTCTGAAGTTAAACTTTTTTCCTGGAACTCCCTTTTGTTACTCCCCACTTGCGGTTTACTGACAATACAAAACGAGGGAGATACAATGGTAAGGGTAAGATCACTAAGGTACTGAAGGGTAAGGTACTGAAGGGAAAGATTCCCGTCCTACACTTGGATTGAAGTTCAACTAGAAAGCTCGTTAACATCAGACGCGCCGCCTGCGGACTTAAAAAGTGCCGCCTGCTAACCGCAAAAAAACTTTGTGTGTGCCCGCAGCCTTAGTTCGATCCCCTATGCGGGAGTTTGAAATTTTCATCCTAAGATGGATTTAATAAAAAGAAATTTTGTATTTTGCGCCAGTTTAAGGATTTATAATTATATTATTAGGTTTCGTTTATCTGACATTCATAATATTTTTTTAAGTTCAGTTTTCTTTCTATTTAAAAAACTTTTGCGATTCATTAATGACCCAGCATTTTAAATTTAATTTTAAACAATTTTTATCGCTTTTAGAAATTTAAAATTTTATTTATATCCCCGCCTATTTTATTTTTATTTTGGAATCTCAAAAAATTTTGAATTTTTTATTTAAATGGTTTTATTTGAACATTTTTAATTTGATTAAAATAAATTACTTCCTTTTATAATTATATTAAAATTAAATTTATTGTAGCTATCATCGATGTAAGATGTTAATAATTATAAATTAACAGTTTGGTTTTGTTAATTAAATGATAAATTGTTTTGAAAAAAATATTAAACGAAAGCTTCTGTGCGATAGGCGATCATACTTACCCACTTGTTTGCCATTCTTCAATCAACACTTCTTTCATCCCCGTTTAAAAAGAAAAATGACGTTCGTGCAATTTATTGTCCAAACGATCTCGCAACTGATCTATTGGGTGATGTCCAATAGCCAGTCATGCGCTGACGCGGGAAAATCTTTCACTGATTCTTTGTTATAAAAAGTAAATCGGCTTCTTGGAAAAACCCACTTCTACAGTGCGGCATTAACTATCATCATATCTTCATGTAAGCGGCAGCGAACGTGTTCACCACTTATTAGGGCGACCACTTCTAGGCTTACTTTCCACCATTAAAGGTGTTTTCGAAAAAATATTTTTCTTCAACTGAGATTCTCCGATAAAAATTCATCAAATTAAATAGTATGAGAGGGAAATGGAGTATTTTAATGAGTTGACCGAATGCGCAGAAAGTACTTGCTACATGTAACTTAGTATCGGACTGGATCGTTAATATCCAAACTCTTAAATGTAACTAGTGTTTTGTTTATATGTAAATAATTGTAAATAATTTGTTCTTTAATTTTAATTGAATAAGTTTAGCATTTTTATTCTTTTTTTTATAATTCTTCTCGCATAGTCCCCGATATCACGTACTTATATCGGTGGTGGCAGCATATCAAATAAAAGAACATTTTTAAAACTTTAAATAATTCTTCGATTTAAAAACGGTTTTATTATGCATTTCTCTATAAAATTATCATTTTTCATGTTTTGATATGTGAACGTTCACAATAATTTCAATCACAGCAGCTGCAGCCATTGTTTTTTTATTTTTTATTTATTTATTTATTTTACATTATAGAGCTATCTCTCGTTAAAAGGCTTTATGAGTTTATGCGAGAGTGCATTTCCTCAACTGAATAATACATGTCTGAGCTGATTATTGCGAACAAAATAAATATTGGTGCTGAAAGTAAATAGATATCTTCGCTAAAGGAGATTTTGTCATCTTTTAATGCTCGAATAATTTTTCTTATATTGCCACAGATATCCCGAAAAGAAACAAAAATTAATTGGGAGTCAGTAGAGCTAAAAGCTGATGAAAAGGAAATTGTGTCTGTATTTAGAAATAGTTAAAGAAATATCGGGATATTTTTCTTCCCTTGTCCCAAATGCCGAACAATATATTTAATTCTCAAAAAAATTGCTTAAAAACGTTTTTGAAAAATCATTGTAAGAAGTAAGCAATCATTGTTTTAATAATCTTGTTTTGAGAAAGATAATGTAGTACATGATGTTATTATACATGAAAAAAAATAGCCTTAAAAATTAATAACTTTACACCAACAAATTATATTTATTCAGTTCTAATTGAATCATAATAGTGGAAAATTGCTCACCAATAATATCTTTTTTTAGAAATGGGTTATTAGGGGTCCCTTTTTATCACTGACTATTAGCTACTTTTTAAACCGTTAATTTTAGAGTTATAATTTCAATGCTTCAAATGTTGTTCTTCCTTAAATAGAAATCCATTTGAGTCAAAGTAGTTATTTTTAGGATAATTCAGAAAAATATCCCGAAATTCTACATATAAAAAGGGAATTTAAACAAACCAGCTCAAAGTATGTTTTTTAAACAGGACACAAGAGTGCCTTTTTGAAAACAACAATATGCCTTTTTTTTTTAAACAAACTGCCCTTTTTACTTACCCATCATACGCAGTACTGGGTAAATCTTGCAATCGTTTTAAAAATCGATTTTTTTTTTTTTTTTTTTTTTTTTTTTTTTTTTTTTTTACACGTTTTAGATATTGGAGATGCCGAAAAACATATTTTTAGAAAAAAAAAATTGCCGTCCGTCCGTCTGTGTGTGTGTGTCTGTAAACGCTCTATCTTCCGAACAAATTGAGATAGAGACTTGAAATTTTGTATGTGCTTAGTATGTAAGAATGAGACGAAACCTATTTAATATCAGTAACCTCTGTTATCCGGAACTATATTTTTCGGACACTTGAAAAATTCGTTCTGATGAAAGGTATATAAAAATTTTCGAATTTTTTTTTTTATTATTATTATTATTATTAAGGAGTGGCCGTAAAAGGCAATAAAATAACACAAATTTTGCATAAACAACGAAGTCAATCAGATTATTAGCTGTCGAGATATTCGTAATCCTGTTTTTCACATTCTTCGATTTTTCAAGACCCTATATTACATTCAAATTTCAATTCAAAGATATATTTTAATTGGAAATGAGACGCTTAATCCGACGCAGCAAACGCCCCACCAGTGGCCGAGAGGTACGGACCTCTCAACTGGTAGACGGCAGGTGCTGGGTTCGAACCCAATCGCGGCTGTCGGCCTAACCGTTCGGAGTTTTCGTGGTTTTCTTCAAACCTTGCGTAAATACGGATTAGGTTCCCTTAGAAAGACCCCCACGAAGGGCACTCCCCCCTGGTCCAATATCCCTAGCGTAGATAATCGGACGACAAAAATAAACCAAACCGACGCAGCAAACTGTTAGTTAATATGATTATTATTTTTGGATCTATAAGGATGTTTCTTTTACGCAATTCGGTACTACTTGAGAAGTTTGGCGTTTTATATAATTTGTCGAAATGGGCTAATCAGCAATTCATTAATAGAGCATTACTAAGTGTTAAAAATATTTAAATATACGTTTAAATTTTGTTTTGGAATTGCAATGCATTTTATAAAGAGTTCACAAATGTTTTATTTTCATATATTATAGTATGCAAATACATGATGGGTAAGTATTACGGTGGCCCCTAACGACTAGTTTTTATAGACGGCTTTTTTGTTCTGGAGTCCACACATATATGTATATAAGTAAATAATGTTGATATGCAAATAATGTAGGTATGCAAATAATATATTATGTCACGGAATTCAGCACAAAGATAATTTAAAAACTAGCAAGTATTTCAGAACCTGAAAATGTGTAAATAAAACACATCAATAAATCAGTTTATTACACTTTTTAATTTAACGTGTGGTTTTTGCATACGAAAAAGAAATTTTGAAATCTATTTTTCCCTCGTTTCTTGATGTAATCCAAGAGCCGACCACACAAAGTCCTAAGTCATCGAGCACAAAAAAATCCTTTATATTATGGAATCCTTTATATATGGAGCAGTCATAGGCAAATTTAATGATCCATGTCTGCCGGAAGCGAAGTGGTGCATAAGCCAAAAATTAATACCACTAGTGCCTCACTCGTAGGTCTATCGTTGTGTTTGCCGTACAGTCAAAAGTATGAAAACACGGAAAACTGGGTACAGAAAACATAATGCCAAGTCTACGAGTCAACCGCTAATGGTGTTCATCTTATCTTAGCTCCATGTTTTAGAGCTATAAAAATTAAGTACAGTGGTGTATTTTCGATGGCAGTACAACACTTTAATTTTTAAAGACATGATTATAAATTTCCAATGCATTTTCTTTTTAACAGGCCGCTGGTGTTAAATTGCCATTTCCCTTTTTTTTTTTCTTTTTTTTAATATGATTACAGTTGTTTAACTGTTACAGGAACATTGGAATTGATTATGCACAAACCACGCTCGTCAAAAAATGCCATCGAACTATAAAACAGCAACAAAGAAATATGTTAATCTGTAAAAAATAGAAAATCTTTATATAAATAAATCTTCTGTGCGTGTGTATGTCACTGAACTCCTCCTAAACGACTGGGCCGATTTTAATGATATATATATTTTTTTTTTTTTTTTTTTTTTTTTTTTTTTTGTGTGTGTGTGTGTGTGTTTCAGTGGATTCGAGAATGGTTTAGATTCGCATTTCTTCGAAATTGATTCAGTACTTTTTTAGTGATTAGGCAAAAACTAATAGTTACTGATTTTTTGCTAATTAAAAGTGTTGAATAAGTTCGCTGAATAGAGCGCGGGCGGAATGGCTGAGTGGTCTAAAGCGCCAGATTTAAGCTGTGGTTCTAGAAGAAAGAGATAATGTGTTCGAACCCCACTCCTGACATACGTGTATGATTTACAATAGTTTTTTCTGTATTATAATTTTAATTAACCGACTTCAGAAAATCGTTAACTTTTAACTAAAAGGAGAAAAATAAACTTTTCTATCAAAAATTGAACTGATTTCAAAAACTACCGCAAAGGGAAAAATAACTTCCTTATATAATTGTAATAAGAAATTAAATTAAGATCGTAGTATTTATCGTGCGTATTATTATATTTATGTACATCTATTTGATTTTTTGGGGTCGGTGCCAGCCAAACCAATTTCAAAATTAAAATAAAAATGCCAATCTTTATCTGCATAATTCTTCTGTGCATGTGCATGTGACTGAACTCCTCCTAAACGACTGCACCGATTTTAATGTATTTTTTTGTGTGTGTTCTAGTGGTTTCTGGAATGGTTTATATTCATATTTCATCGAAATTGATTCAGTATTTTTTTTAGTAATTAGGCAAAAACTAATAAAGTTAGTGATTTTTCGCTAATTAAAAGTGTTGAATAATTTTGCTGAATAGAGTACAGACAGAATGGCTGAGTGGTCTAAGGCGCCAGATTTAAGCTGTGGTTCTAGAAGAAAGAGATAGTATGTTCGAACCCCACTCCTGACATACGTGTATGATTTACAATAATTTTTCCTGTATTAAAATTTTAATTAACCGACTTCAGAAACTTGTTAACTTTTAACTAAAAAGAGAAAAATAAACTTTTCAATCAAAAATTGAACCGACTTCAAAAACTACTGAAGAGTGAAAAATAATTTCCTTATCTAATTGTAATAAGAAATTAAATTAAGAGCGTAGTATTTATCATGCGTATTATTATATTTATGTACATTTATTTGATTTTTTGAAGTCGGTGACAGGACAACGTCTGTCGGATCCGCTAGTATATACATAAAATTACATGTAATAATTCTTTTAAAATTAAAACTATTTTATTATTCAATATTTAATCCTATTAATTTCAATGTACTGAATAGATTTCTCAGGTGTACTCAATTTTTTATATTACTATTTCTTAAATATGATTATGTTAGTAATTTCTCTTTATATAAATTTTATAGAATATTTAATGAATTATCCGCGCACCTTGATATTTTTAATAAATCCTTTACTGCTTCAAAGATAAATGTTCTGAACTTTTACCTCTTAATTTGTGTTTGTATTGGCGTTGTCTGTGATTTATATTTGTGTGTTTATATATATATATACGTGTATGTGTGTGTATTTATTTCTTATGATGTTCTTGCAACACTGTAAATGGATTCGTCTGTAATGTGCATTTCAATAAATAAATAATTACATTTTAATTAAGTTTTATTTAGTACATTGTTTAATCCTTTATCTACCGAATTATTTATCAAGTAATGGTTTTACATCAATAATTGTCTTCTTTAATATCTGAAGATATAGTGGAATTTTTAAATAATGATAATGTGAAATTTAGAAGTGTTTTTTCATTAAAACTGATTAAATATATCGGTATTTATAATTTTTTGTAAAGTATTTGCAAAAATAATCAAATTAATTAACCAAAAATACTCTTATGGAAATGTTACAATTCTTATAAAAGCAATGTTATTTAAATGTATTATGATTCTGTCTGTAAATGGAAAGGCTTTTACCGTAAAAAAAAAAAAAAAAAAAAAAAAAAAAGATATACTTATGAAAATGACTATGAAAATTATCTTTTTTTTAAAATATTTAACTTCGACTGTTTTTCTATTCTATCTAAATTAGATCGAGTAAAGTATATTGTGTGGTAACAAAAAAACTTTTATTAATAGACTGATTAAATACGTTTTTTATTAAATTCTCCATCTCCACAATGGTTTTCACAAGTCCCGTCGGTAGATAAGGGTTTAAGCATTTTTTTAAATTCATAAAAAAGTAGTTTAATCCTTATGTATAAAAAAATTTAATAATTTGAGGAAAAAGCGGAATTTTTTAAATAAATTCACTAGCTTGCGCTTTTTATAAAGTCTATAATTTTGAATAATCGGGGTCCAATGTAAATGAAAGAATTCTAAAAAAGATGTTTTTTGGAAATACACAAATGCAGTCATGAATTTTGGCATGATTTCCAAGCTAGTTAATTATTATTATTATTATTGTTTTTATATTTATTTTTTACTTTTAACCAATTAACTGCCACGTCAATAAAATTTCTGAATTTTATATGATATTTCTTGTTAAAATGTTTTATTAGGTGATACTGCAATGCATTTTCTCAATTTAATAATACACGTCCGACATAAGTATTGCTATTAAAATAAATATTAGTACTGAAAATAATTCAGTATCTTCCTAAAGTACCTTTTGTAATTTTTTGATGCTAGAGTAATTTTTCTTACTTTGCCTCAGATATCCTGAAAAGAAACAAAAATTAATTGGAAGTCACTGAAGCAGAAAAGTTGATAAAAAAAAAGAAATCTCTATTTATATAGAGCTAAGATATTATAAGGGAAGAAATTAAATTTCGAAGATTAAGCAGGGCATTGCAAAAAATAATTATTGTGTCCAATTCTCTATAACAGTGGTTCCCAAACTATAGGTCGCGACCCACTGGTGGATCGCGAAGACTATCGAGGTTTGTCACAAAAATATATTTTGTATTTCATCTGTTAAAAAAAATGTAACAATTTCTCCAATAAATAATATATCAAGTAAAATTCTTTAATTTCCATATGAAGAAATACACGAGCAGAATATCGAGAAACATGTATAAATGAATTTTGAATACCTTGATGCTTTTATTGGTAAGCACCAGTTACAGAAAACGCACTGATTATAAAGGTATGTTTTGATAGTAATTAAATTTTTTTTTCCTTATCTTTGTAATAGTGTTGTTTTAATTATTATTTAACTTATACATATTGAGATCACTTGTTTTTGTTGATAGTGCAGTGTTCGTAAGATAATTTGCCTTTTTCGTAGCATAAGACACCCGATAGCTTATAGAGGTCATACGATTGCCATAGTGATACACAACATCATTTTAGTTGGGTCGCGAAAAATTATTTTATTTAAGGCTGCGGGCAAACAGCACTACTTTCATTCATACTAAAAGAGCAATAAATTTATCTTTGAAGATGTAGTTTCCGACTATCGGTGAGAGGAGAACAAAAGGATGCTAGTTTTCGAACCTCTTTAAATGATATTTTTGAAAAATGAACCCTACCGAATTGACAAAAGAAGGGAAAGTTTATCTCCCCCATCTTCAATCGTAAAGCTGTCAACTGATTTCGAGTTCGATTTCTCTCTTGAAGTGCAGATTCAGTTCACTGAAAAAGCAATTTTACATCAAAGCGCCCACACGAAAGATCAAAAATAGAGACGCCTGACCGCAAGAAGTTAGTGCTATGTGCCCGGTCCTTAAAGGTGGGTCGCCTACCAATAAAGTTTGGGATCCGCTGCTAAATGAATACCGTCATATAATAACACAAATAGGTAGATAAAATTTAAATAAATAATGATAATAATAATTGTTAATTGTAATTACATTATTACATTTATATTATCTCTCTATGCTAAAAAATGTAACTCCAGCTGTTACAGCCGCTGACATTGAGATTTTTGTGTCCGAGGATCTTTCTTCGTTAATATTAACAAAACTACTGCACACAAAAATATGAAAATAGGTTGTATTACAGAAAAATAATTGATAAACACGCTGATTTAGACAGTTTTTAAATCGAATAATTATTATAAGAGATAAATTAAAGTTAATGCTCGTCAAAATTGCTCTATTAAAAAAGTTTGGTACTACTAGGTTATCCCGTTGACCAAAATACTATCGCCAAATTATAAGATTAAATGCTAATAAATGCTATACGATTAATGCTAATTTTTTAATGAATGACTGTGAATGTCACATTCAATGACATTAAATACGATGCACGTTTAAAAGTTATTAAATTATTTTTATTTCGCCTTTTTATTTATATTTTTATTAATATTCTACTAATTATTTGTTTTTTTCTATTATTTAAAAATAAAAATTACGTCTATTTGGCTATTAGTTTGGCGATTTATGTAATTTGGCGAAATCGGTCGACGGAATAACAGAGTAGTACCAAAAGTTTTATAAAAACAAAAACTATACATAGGAATTTAATCGCCTTTAGGTCATTTCATATATTGTAACTTACCGGTGTGCAGACATTTAATTTCATTAATTCTTTGACGTTTTATTTCCATTTTGAATTCAAATTTTCAGCATTTTAAGAGATATTTACAAAATTTTGGAAAACGTTATTATTTTAAGTCGTTGCCAATTTGTAAAAACAGCGAAAAAAAATAACATTTCTTTCAATTAAAAAATGTATTTACACGTGACTGTTATAAACAATAAGAAACCGTACAAATCCGAAATGTTTGTAGAATACAGACAAAATTATATACAGGGTCACACAAAGAAAAGGGATACATGGTCACCTTTGGATGATAATTTCTAGAAATGTGATTTAAGTAGTTTAAAGGCTATTGTTGTTTGAAATATATTTTAGCAAACTACTTTCGTATATTAAAGGTACTAGGAAAACTTCAGGGTTGAACAAAAGTATTCAAGTATGATTCCATCTATTGGTATAAATTGCAGAAAGGAAAATTTCAACCAGTTAGACGTTTTCTTGCTAAACTAAATTTTCCCATTATATAGTCTATATATCAATTAACAGATCAAATACAGGGTAGTGATGGGCGATTCTGGAAACTTTGAGAATCGATTAAAATCGATATCGTATAAAACAACATCGATCATAATAAGAATCGATTTCTCAGTTCTAGAATAGATACTAGAATCGATATTTCGATATTCAGGTTCACACAGAGAAGATCCAAATTACTAATTCCAAAACGTAGACAATCACCGTAATTACCGCCTCCCACACCCCATCACCATTTAGGAAGGCATACAATTAAGCTATTGCAGATTTTAGAGTCGGATAATAAGAATTTTAAATTTTAAAATGATTGTCACTTATGGTTGTCACTTACACAAAAACTTTGACAAATTTGAGAGACGTAACTCAACTAATAACAACAGTGAGTAACTTGGCATTAAACCGAGGATAAAGAGTGCCAAGAGCGTGTAACTAGGATGGGGAACAAAGAGTATAGACAAAAAAAACTTTTTTTTTTCTAATGCCAACCAAATGTTACACGAGATAGTTTGGAAAAACAAAAAATATGCCCCATTCCCAAGGGGGCAGGTAAACCCCACTCTTGAAGGAAGGGCGACCATAACCCAAATGTATCTTTTGTCGAAGTTTCAAAATGAGGATTTACAATAAAATAGAACGAGAATTGGACATTTAAAAAATTGCATGCATACTTTGAACGGCCCATTTAGTAAAGATTGGCGGCGAGGAAGGCGGGGGGGGGGGGGGGGACGAGAGATTAAAACGGACGAACTTGAAAAAAAAAACATAATTAACTAATAACCCAAATAACTGAGCTCCTAAACAGATTATAGTGTTTAACTTAGTGTTGAATTCATGGGGTGGCCTGCGGGGAACATGCACTCTTTGAAACTATAAAAAGTGCCAAGTGCATGTAACTGGGTGAAGAGAGGGGTAGTAACAGAAAAAAAACAAGGAGATAAAAGCTTTATAACGGTATGTTACATGAGATGGTGTGGAAGAAACAAAAAATATGCCCCCCACCCAGGGGGGCAAGGTAAATCCCAAACGGACAGAAGGGCGACCCCGGCCCAAATGTATCTTTTGTTGAGGTTTCAAAATATGGATTTATAACAAAATAGAACGAGGATTAGACATTTTTAAAATCGCAGTCATAATTTGAACGATCCTGTAAGTTAAGATTGGTGAGGAAGGGGGGGAGGCGGTAGGACGGGCGAACATGAAAAAAAAAAAAAGTGGCACTCTGAGAGTGCCGATAGAAGTGAAACTTTGAACAATTACGTGTGTATTATTTGAATCGTTAGGATATATAATTTTGAATCGTCGGGAAATACTTTTAAAATGAATAAAAAAAGTTTCTATAATATTAAAGAATATATTAATCTCTATTAAAAAAAAAAAAAAAAAAAAAAAAAACCTGCGCGATACCATATGTCTAGTTATTGTAGTTAACTCACTATAACTACTTTCTTACATTTTAAAACGCGATAAATACACCAACCGAAATTCGACCATACTATCGATACCTTAATCCTTATCCAAATAAATCATTTTGTATTAATGCCTGTTACAATATCTGTAGATTACTTTTTGAATTATTCAAATCGGACATTCCATTCAAAAGATATTACGAATTTAAAGATGACAATCTAAAGAAATAATAGCGCTGCTGAGTACTTGGTGGCCAATAAGCTTAGGGATTACGTGTGCAATCAAACGATTGCGGGTTCGAACCCCAGTTTCGCTAATGTGCATCAATGTTTTTGTTTTTTTTTGTTTTGTTTTTTCGAAGAAGTTTGAAAAATTAAAATTTTAACACGTTATGGGTCCGTAACGTGACCTGAAATGATGGAAGAAAATTTCTTATGCTAGATTTGTAATGTATGAAGCATAAGCTTTCAATAGACATATTGTATCAAGAAATGAGAAAAAACCCCTCTGCCCCCCCCCCCCCCAAAAAAAGGTCCTATAGGGGAAACTGGGAAACTGGAATAGCGAAAAGAACGGCGAGAAATGGTTAGCTATATTAGAATTTTTCTCATCACTGTCATTCCTATAGAAGCAAAGTTATAGCCTTTTAAAGATTGAAATGAAGTGAAGAAATAAGCAAAATTAGGTGAGTGATCGACAGGGGAGGGGGGGTCCACAGCTCTGGTGGTGCCATCTAGCTTAAACTTTTAACTTAAAAATGGTAGAGAATTAAATGAGCGAAATTTTAAGGTGTATGTTGGGGGAGGGTGCAAGCCTCCCCCCCCTCAAATTTTTTTTTAATTTCTTTTGAAGAAACAAAAAAAATATGCCCCCCGAAGGGGCGCAGATAAACCCCAAACGGGCGGAAGGGAGACCCTTTATTTACCTTTTGTCAAGGATTTAAATGTGGATCTAAAATAAAATAGACCGAGAATTGGACATTTTAAAAACTGTATGCATATTTCGAACGGCCCTGTAAGTTAAAACTGACGCAGAAGGGGGGGGGAGCGTTAGAAGAGACGAGCGTGAAAAATAAAACATAATAAACTAATACTTCAAATAACTGGACTTCTAAACAAAAATATAACGATTTAACCTAGTGTCGAATTAATGGGGTGGCCCGCAGGGGATTACCCCCCCCCCCAGAAGTTATGAGATTTTATGCTTTTTAATGCACAAATTGCGATTCCCCCTCTCTTACAGAGCTGTAAAACATGATGCCTTCCTCCGGAGTCGCGGAAAAATACCTGCATTCAACACTGATTTAGCCTAGAAAAAGAAAAAAAAATCGAAATCGAATCTAAAAATCGAAATCGAATCTGAAGATCGACATCGAATCTAAAGATCGACCTCGAATCTAAAGATCGAAATCGAATCTAAAGATCAATCTTACGGGCAGAATCGATTTTACATTTTTACTTTCTTTTGTAACTTTACAAGAAGAGAGTATTAGATTCGGGAAAAATTTTGACTTCCCGTTTTCGATGGATTTATATATTTCAGAAGGTCTTTAACACGATTTCATGTTTTTTAAAAAATATCTGTCTGTGTGTGTGTCTGTCACTCTGTGAGTCTGCATACGACAAAAATTTCTGACCGTTCTATCTCAAGAACAAATGCACGGAATTCCACAAAACTTTAGATTTAGTTTGACCTTGGTATAAACTGAATCTAATTAATTTTTGGTGTATATAGCCTAACAGATGACGCTGCTATGCTGCATTTTTTGCGATTTGCGCAACAGCTATATCTGAATAACGAATGGACGGATTTTCATCACATTTTAGATCCAGTTAGTCCTTGACATGAATTGATGTTTTTTGCATTTTGATGAATATAGCTTCCCAGATGGCGCTGCTACACTGAATTTTTCACAATTTCCACTCAGCGCCATGTGAAAGGGGGGGGGGGGCGAAAGGAAGCGGTCGTTCTGAGCACGGAAATTTAGGGGGCGCCAATTTTTTACAACTAACATCACTTCTAGCCTATCACAAGAAAAAGTTAATAGGGGGGGGGGGGGGCTAAATTGGAACTTTGAACCGGACGCAGTTCTCTTTTCGCACGCCCCTGTTTCCATTTTAGCTTTATCTCAAGAACTAATGCACGGACGTTCATAAAAATTTAGATTCAATTAGTCCTTGATATTATTTGATGCTAATTACATTTTGGTGGAAATCGCTTAAGAGATGGCGCTGCTATACTGTATCATTCATGATTAATGCAATAGCGCTATCTCAAGAACGAATTTTCATCAAAATTGAGATTCAGTAAATCTCTGACATAGATTAGTGTTATTTAGTTCTTGGTGTAAATTGCCCTACAGGTGGCGCTGATATGCTGCATTTTTTATGATTTCGCAATAGCCGTATCTCGCGCTTTCATGGATTTTCATCAAAATTCAGATTCAGCTGGTATCTAATAAATATTGATCCTGATCAATTTTTGGTGTACATCACTCAACAAAAAACGCTATTTTGCAGGGAGGGAGGGGGGGGGGGGTTCCGAGGTTTCTTTAATTCTTCTATCTTAGAAACTAATACACTGAAATTTTGGAATTGGCACATACGTCTATTTTATCTTCGACTTTTGGAGGAAAATGAAAATTATATTACCTTCAGAGAAATCGATTAAAAATTTTAAAGTATCGATTAAACGAGTTGGCCATAGTATCGATTAAATCGATTTAAAAAATCGAAATCGCCCATCACTAATACAGGGCTCTTCAAAATTAATTAAATACATATTTGACTATGGACAGTAACACCTTATTTCCCTGGATGACAAAGTTTTGCTAAAGATTTCAAGAAGCGTTGGAAAGTGTTTCATAATATTATGCTTAATAAATAATTTTCTTTACTAGTTTTTTTTTTTTTTTTTTTTTTTTTTTGTTGTTTAGGTACGTTTAAATTTGAAAAAAATATATACGTCAAAGTTTAAAGAAAAGAGTTTGAAAGGGAGAACAGACTCTGCAAACGGGTAAAATGATGAAAAGAATTTCTCATTGCAAATTTTACAGCAGAATACGCACCCGTCTATGCACAAAAAAATTGTTATTCAGTTTATTTTATTTTAATTTGGTCGAAAATTATTTTAACTCCATCAAACATTCAGTTTTTCCCCCTAAAGTTTAATCAAATATTCGAATTTCATTCCATCATCATAATTAAATAATTTGCAAGGAAAAAAGAAATTAATAAAAAGAAATGAAAGAGAGAAAATTAAAATAAAACTAAAATACCCGGAATTTGGAATACATGCGAAGGGGATCCAATCTCATTAATTTTTTTTATCTCGTAATCTAATTTGAAGTTTTTTACTTTATATAAAAAATGACTTGTCAGAATTTAAATAACCGTTCAAATTTCAAAAACAACATCGCTGTCCTCCAAAGATAAAACAAAGCAAAAACGTTAATGAAACATCGATTTTGCGGTTCAGTTTACATTCACGTACATATAAGAAAATGTCAGCCATTTCATTTTTAATTCAGTTCTTCCAATTGCCGCTGCTATAGAAATTTGCATTAAAATAACGTGATATGATTCTTGACACTACTGTCACGTGACATGGCACTGTTTGTCTCAGACTAGATCAACGGAACAAACAACAGATGCTGTTCTTTTATTTTCGTCAAAAAAAAAAAAAAAAAAAAAAAAACTATAAATAAACTTACAACACGGGGCTTACAAATGTGTAAGTTTAAAGAAAAGATGTGTAAATTTAAAGAAAAAATGTATATGTTTAAAGAAACAAGAAATAAAAAGAAAAAAATTGTCACTTAGATGTTCCATTCATTAAAAATAGTCATAACGTTAAACTTTACCAGTCTATTCTTCGTAAAAACAGATAAATTCACTGGCAATGTTGCGCCTAATTTTTAGGGTTTCGTTCTTCTAACGAAATCCTATTCGTATATGCCCTCTATCTGTCTGTCCGTCACACAGTCCAAACACAAAAACTATAGGTCAGAGACTTAAAATTTTGTGTATATATAGCTGAATACCTCGTGTCACACGACAAATCATAAAATTTTGAAAAAGTCTATTCTTTCAATTAAATAATTTTTTATTCAATGTCATCCATTCATTTTTGCTATTTAAATTTTAAAAGAGAATTTCAGTTTCAACTTTCTCGTGTAGATATCATAACTTGAAGGTAAAGCATTTCCCTGGTAAGCAGGAGGATCTTAGTTCAAACTTCGAATCTGGAAGTTGAAATTTTCGTATTTTAATTAATTTAATTTTAAAAAATTTCGTTTTTTTTTTTTTGGGGGGGGGGGGGCAATTTAAGAGTTTTTTATGCTGTGATGAATACTCACTGACAATCATGATGTTTTTTTACTAACCTTTTCTATTTTTTACCTTTTCTTTGTTATTATCAATGAATCACTCCGAGTCGTTCATTTGTTTCTAGATTTGGAATTTGAGCTTTTGAATGGTAACGATGAAGCAGTCGTTTATTTATATTGTTTATAATAGCTTATTTTTAATTTGGAATTTTATACATTAGAATTGGATATGATACACATATTTTATAGGAAAATATGATGAATGAATATTATTTCAAGTAGAAGAAATTATAACTTAACTGTCATAAGTTAGCATATATTTTCCATTATTAAGTCTAACATGTCATTTAACTTACGGTCGATTCGCAGACCAGAACGGTTCGTACCTGACTGGTTACCTACACTTTTGAAAAAAAAAAAAAAAACTTATTATATAATCGAAAACAAAATTTAAAGATTAACCCAATAAATGTGAACATCTTAAAAAATTAATAAAATTAAATTTAAATTCTGTCAAAGAAATTGAAAATGAAAAATATACTTCAAAATATTTTTAAAGGCTTTAATATTGTGCGATGTAATAGTGGACTGAGTCTTGAATAATTCTTTTTAAATTTTTAGTTTCACTTGGACAAAATAACACACACAAAATGAATGATGAATTGATTTGAACTAAGCATAACTTGTTATTAAATTTTTATAGCTTAATCTATATGGATAATTGATTATAACTCGTGATGATGCTATGACGATCAACAGATTTACACAGCTTTCACCCAGACACACGCGGACAGACAAGCATTTTGTAAAAACATTTTTTTGATGGTACAGAATACTTTTTTAAAGAATCTTTTGTTGGAATAACATAAAAATGCAAATATTTATTTTTAAAGGACATTATCCCTTTATAATAGTCAACATTATTTTTAATTTTCGTGCGGTTTTATTATTATTATTATTATTATTATTAATATTATTATTTGGAAAATAGTTGTTTCTCTCAGCCTAGAGATATCTTAATCATATCTGAATTCTTGTGATGTCCAAATTTTATTCTTTTTCTGATTTGTCCATGTTTAATCCATGGCGTACGTAATATATGACTGTTATTAGGTAAACCATGGTTGTTGTTTTGGAGGAGAGGGGGAAGGGTCAACAGAAAGAAATAGTGATATTTTTACTTTCAAAAGAAATGGAATACTTTTTTGCTGCCACTATGACAAAAAAATGTATTAAAAACTACAGAAGTCTTAATAACTCAAAAACAAATTGAGATATAGCTTTCAAACAAATTGCATTTAAAAGTACTTTCTTTCCTATGACGACAATGTAAAAATTGATAATGTGCGATGTTTAGAAGTTTAAAAATTTGCAGAACCGTAAATTGTAAAATTGAAATTTTATTTAAAAATTTTTTATGATTGATCCAGGAATATTGAAAATATCATTTTCCAAATGGTCTTTGTAATTTGTTAAATTGCATTATTTATTTTTTATATACTTTCCCATTCAGTAAATTATAGAAAATTATCTGTTTATGATTCATGATGACAAAGAAATTATTTATGACGGAGTATGTAGCATAGACAATATGACATTTAAGAAATGATTCATTGGGAAAAACAAGGAGGAGTGCTTCTAATGCTATCAGATGAATTTCCTAAGCTTACTTGAAATGCCAAAGAATCTTGAAAGTCTGCCAGTCCAACAAAAGAACAAAAAATTAATAGTAATAATAGAGATAACAATTTTAATAATAAAAAATGTTTTTTGAGGCACAAATTATGAAACACTTTCCATAACATTAACAGGAGAATTATTAAGAAACATTAAGAAGGTTAAGAAACTTCATCTTTTTAATACAATAAAATTTATCATAGAGAGGCGTTATTACGTAAGCATATTTTAGACATTCTGACCCCCCCTCCCCTTGTAAGGAAAAATAAGCAAATGCTAGACCCCCCCCCCCCTCCTCCTTTGCTTATGGATATTCTTCACTCACTTGAAAAAACCTGGTACGTAATGTTAATCCTAAAGGCAGGTTGTTTTCGAAATTTTGAATATTTTTAAAATATTTTTTTTTCTTTCGCATGGTATAGCTGAGTTTGGTTTCTAATATGGCGATTTTTATTTTTTTGGTTTAGGTTGCAATTTTTTTTTTTTTTTTTTTTTTTTTTAATGTTATTTCGAATGCACTTTCATTTTCGAAACCGATTTTGAAAGTGAAAGTACCTTTATTTAAAAAAAAATCTGCAACCTAAATCAAAGAAGTAACAAATAGCCATATTAGAAACCGAGCTCAGCTATCCTATGAAAAAATATCGTTTAAAAATATTCAAAATTAAACGAGAAATTTGAAAACAACCTGCCCATAGGATTAACATTGCGGAGTGGATGTTTTCAAGTCAATGAAGAACTTGACTCCCCTTAAGTAATATTTTATGACATTCTAACATCAACACTGTCCACACATGTCATAAATTTATTCAACTATGTTGGAAAGTATTAAAGAAGGAGGTAGGGATTAATACATTAAGACCGAAATAGAGTATTTGGAATAAAAGAAATATTTTATTACAAAACTCACACTCAATACACGCATATGTTATACTTCTTTCTTCCATTTTAATTTGATTAAATAATTATTTCAACTCAAAAAAAAAAAAACAATTATTAAACTTCAATAAAATATTCAAATTTCATTCCATCATTATCATAAAAATAATGAAGGAAAAAAAATATTATAACAGAATTGGAAACTCACGCAGAACACAAAAGGATCTCATCTCGTTTTTTTTTTTTTTTTTTTAAATCTCTTGTAATTTAATTTGAAATTATTATGTAAAAAAAAAAAAAAAAAATGACTTGTCAGAATTTAAATAACCGTTCAAATTTCATTACAACATCGCCGGCTCAGAGAGACAAAACAAAGCAAAAACGTTTATGAAAACATCGATTTTGCGGTTGATTACATTCACGTGCGTACCAAAATGTCAGCCATTTCATTTTTAATTCAGTCCCTCTAATTACTGCTGGTATAAAAATTTGCATTGAAATAACGCGATATGGAGTTAGTCACTGCTGCCACGTGACTTGACAATATCTATCCAGATCTACAGTACAAGCAACTGATGCTCTTCTTTTAATTTCGTCGAAAACAGAATTAAAAAGAAGAAAAAAAAGGCTACATCCATTAGATATCCCGCCCCGATGTAATTAAAAGCACCCCTTCCCTTCAAATAATTTCAGAACCAATTAAATCTCTCACCCATCAACGAGATAGGAATCATCGATTCATGTATCGTAATCGGTGTAAATGAATGATGAGTCAGTGTATTTTAGTTGAACAGGGACCTCTTTTCTGTGGAACTTGATTGTGAAGATATGGGGTTAGGGGTGTACCTCCTACCTTTTTTGATTGAATATCAACATTAATCTAATAGACTCGGATCAAATTTATCAAAAGCGAAGAGGCCAGTTAATGTTTTCTGCAATAGCGCGATTAAATAGATGTTTCTCTGTAAAATTTGATGCATAAAGGATGAAGCATTTGTATACAGTAAATGTGCCTAGTCTAAATTTATCTTTTAAAAGTATATGAGGCTTTTAACATGTTTCGTTTAATTTATAATTCTGTTTGTATGTTTGTATGTGGAAGTGAAATCTTGTTACACATTTTTTACCCACTTCTTGTTGACCCAGAGATTTGAAATTTGGAATACATGTGTATTCCTGAGGGCAAATCACGAACTGGACATTGATTTTTTTAAATACGAGATCTAAATGAGACAACAGGGAGCAAATTTAAAAATTAAAAAAATAAACCATATCATGTAATTAAATTAAAAAAAGGAAATTAAAATTTTACATGCCTATAGTATAACTAAACTTATTAACAAATGTTTCGGAATTTTTCAAAATTCTACCCAGAAAAGGGAGCCGAAATGTGACGTTTTATGAGGTAAATGTATTTTTATTTTGAAGAGTGATGTCAATTTAATGTTCAGATTTTTTAAAGCTATTTTAATTCTAATGAAAAAAAAATGGCATCAATAAGGATGTAATGAATAACTAACTAGTCGGACGTGGTAATCCCAAAACTTTCTTCTTATGTTTATAATGCCTTTTAATAGCGCCTGAGAAATTATGCGCAGCAATGCCAGTGGTTAAGTCATTTACACCAAAATCTAGTCAGCAACTGTGTGAATTGAAACCCACACACATACACAAATAACGTCTGCATTCAAATTATAAAGGTACATACAAATATTATACAGACATATATAAAATAAATACAATAAATCCAACTGGAGTGAAAATTAAGTGAATTAGTTAGTGAGCTTATGTCAAGTTCTAATAGAATCTGAAATTTGATGAAAATCTATGAGTTAATTTTTGAGATAGAAACATTGTAGAAATCGTAAAAAAAATTAAGTAAGAGTTGATATTAGATACCTGTTGAGCGATTTATTCCAAAAGCTAAACAGCACTAATTTTTATCTGGGACTAACAGAACTGAAGTTTGATGAAAATTAGTGCATTAGTTCTTGATATAAGAGCTATTGCGATAATCATGAATAATGCCACACAGCAGAGCCACCTGTAGGGTGATTTACGCAAAAAGGTAATTCTAATTAGCACCATATTATATCAAGGATAAATGGAATCTGAAGTTTAATGAAAAACCGTTCTTGAGATATAGCTATTATGAATATCATGGAAAAGGCAGCATAGCAGCATCTCCTGTTGAACAATTTATACCAAAATAATAATCAGCACCAATTCATATCAGAAACAAACTTTATCTAAAGTTTTATTGAATTTTGTTCATTAGTTCTTGAGATAGAGCGCTTACAAAATTTTGTGTCCCATACATAAAGATAGATTCACAAACAGACATTTTGTAAAAACATGTTTTTCGGGTTCTTTGATCCCTAAAACAAGTAAATCCTTCAAAAATCGGAATTCAGAAATTTTCACGAATCTAGCACTTTTTTTTTTTTTTTTTTTTTGTAAAGAGAGAAGAAAGTAAAAGTAAGCGAACTCAATATTCTCTTTTCTCTTCAACCTTCAAGATATCCAATTGATATTTGGCAATTGCCACCACTGTAAAGAAATTTAATAAAAACTTTTTAGAGCCAGAAAGAAATTAAATATAACAAGTAAGAAAAATCATGCGTTAAGCATAGATTATGAAGCACTTTCCAACACTTAATGAAATCTTGAACAAAACTTTGTTATTTAGAGAAATAATGGTGTATAGCCAAATATACCCAAATATGTATTCCAGTACTTTTGAATAGCTCTGTATTTCATATGTCAGTTGATATAATGGAAAAATTTAGTTTAGCAAGAAAATACTCAGTAGCTTGAAATTTTTTTTTTCAGCATTTCATACTATTAGATGGAAACATACTTGAATATTTTTGTTCAGCGCTGTAGTTTACATTGTACCTTTATTACACGTCAGCATTAGGCTAAAATTTATTGTAAACTAAAACACTTTTAAAACAACTGAAATCACATTCTGATAAATCATCATTCATAGGCGTCCATATACCGAATTCATTGCGTGGACCTGTATATTCTTTTATCTATATTCTACAAATATTTCTCAGTAAATTAAATGAAGCTGAGCGTAAAAATGTATAGCTTTTTTAAGAACCATGTTTAAATAATTTATGCTCATATTCAGTAACGTTGGTGAGCTCTTTTGGGTAGCCCTGTATATCAACTATAACATTTATACACACCATATAATGTGCATATATTTAGCGAAATATAAACGCGCATATCAAAATTAAAATGCATTTCATCCTTCCATCAGCCGTCATCGGACACATATACGGTACTACGGAAAGAATATACTATTTGAAATCTTTTGTATGGCCCTGTAAATGCTATGTACTTCATATTATGCAAGACAGTAGCGTATAGTTTATATTAAGCTTCAGTGACATACATCAATTTTATTATACATGAAACAGCTTAATATATTTAAAATATGTCACACACAATTCCCCCTTTTACCATTATCTAATGAAATTCTTTTGTGTGGCCATGTAACTGAATAATAGCTACATTTTCACCTTATATTTTATAGAATGCATATTTTAATATGTTTGACAGGGTATAACATCTTTAAAATTCCTTTGAAACGATTTTTCCATATAGGCCGTAATGTAATGGGAAACTTTTGATTCGCCCTGTAGATAAACTAATCATGGTAGAAACTTCATTTTCAATAGGGTTCGTGCTAGGGTAAACGTCAATAACGTCCTAAAATTTCATGGCAATCCGAGTATATTAACGGTTTTTCCCCATAGGCCGTAATGTAATGGGAAACTTTGATTCGCCCTGTAGATAAACTAATCATGGTAGAAACTTCATTTTCAATAGCTTTCGTGCTAGGGTAAACGTCAATAACGTCCTGAAATTTCATGGCAATCCGAGTATATTAAGGGTGTATTCGAAAAAACGTTTTTTCACCTTCAACAGCTCGAAATTTTCCGTACAATTTCAGACACATTTTTAAAAGTAGAAACATGAAACTTGCTGAGGGGATTTTTGAAGTGACGTATAAGGTGCCGTGTGATGTCTTTTTACGCTCAATTCATTAGAATTTGATTTCTAAACAATTATCTTCTCAGTATGACCTTTTTTTTTTTTTCATTCCCAGATCTCCCACTTCTGAAAAATCCGTTCAAATTGGCAACTTCGGCAGCCTTTTTTGCAATATTTTCTGCATTTATCAAAGAATCGACCATTACGGCACTTTGAGTACTTTCTGAATAATACAATTTGCCAGTTTCATGCATTTGAGGGCAAAAATGAACTTAAAAATAAATCGGAAAATAAGCAGTTTGAATCGAAATACACCCTTAACGGTTTTTCCCCATAGGCCGTAATGTAATGGGAAACTTTGATTCGCCCTGTAGATAAACTAATCATGGTAGAAACTTCATTTTCAATAGCGTTCGTGCTAGGGTAAACGTCAATAACGTCTTGAAATTTCATGGCAATCCGAGTATATTAACGATTTTTCCCCGCATAGGCCGTAATGTAATGGGAAACTTTTGATTCGCCCTATAGATAAACTAATCATGGTAGAAACTTCATTTTCAATAGGGTTCGTGCTAGGGTAAACGTCAGTAACGTCCTAAAATTTCATGGCAATCCGAGTATATTAACGAGAGTTAGAGCGCGGACAGACGGCCAGACAAACCGAATGCATAAGCACTTTTCAACTTTATTGGAAAGGGCTAAAAATGAGATTATTTTAAGAAATAGCGAGTGCGAGTATACCTACAAATAAACTGCTTTCATTTAAGAAAACAATTATCAAAATAGGTTCAGTAGAAAGTTACCCCATCGAATCCGTTGGTAAGGTTTAGTATATATACAAGAAGTGATAGCAGTAGATTTATAAATAAATCAACCTAATAACTGAGAAATAATTGTTAATGAAAAACGCATCAAAACTTTATTATGATGCTTTTTGTCGAATGTAATCATTCATCTATCTAGCTTGAAGAAGATTTTATTTGTTAAAATCTCATCGTGTATCCTTTCTTTTAATTAAATTTAATTTATAAGTATGTTGCGCACCAATTCGATATTCGGAGTGCTTCATAAAGAAATTTATAATTTTAAAATTTAATAACTCAATAATTGTAATGTATATATAAAAGAAATAAATGTTTATCGGGTAATTTTCAGGTGCGTTCGTGATATATAAATATACATAGCTCATACTATAATCCTCGTCTGGTCCGTCCGTCTGTCTGCGTATAACAGAGCAAAACTTTCTCAGCTGAATAATTGGAAATTCAACATATATGTGTGTAATCATTGCAGAATTTGTCAAGTCATTTCGGATTTTATGAAATTTGAACCAAAACTTCAAATGATATCAATAAAAGTTTTATTCGTTCGGTCAAATTCTATCATATACCTAATTAACTCAATTATATCCCAAGATAGGTAATAGTTCTAGGTTGCCATGGTGGTTTTATCATATTTAAGATAGAATCATTCAATTTCTGCACTACTGAATTTAATATATATATCATCGAACTAGGTATATATAATGGCAATAAATTTTGTATTTATGCATCTTTTGCACTAGAAAATAACAGATATTGTACTAAGATCTAAATATTTATAAAATTAGTTGTAGTATGAATGTACTTCATTTATTTGACACGTTTGGCGTTCATTTTCCGACTTGTTAAGTTTTGTATACATTAATAAAAAAAAATAGTTCAAAATTTCATCTGTAGATGGCGCTATAAAACATAGGAAAACTCAAATTAATGTGTAAAACTCAGTCAAAGGAATGTTAGTATTTAACTTTCATTCTATTTAATTGCCAAAAGTAGGAGAAAAAATGAATTTTAAAGTTCGGGCTTAAATTTATGAAATTCTTTTTCTTTTGTCATTTTACAATTATTATTGCTATAAAATATTTACAAAAATCTACATTTAAAACTGTGCTATTTTACCTATAGATTCATACTTCAACTAAATTCCGTCATAAAAATATCTTGGCACTCCACATATCAGCTGGCAGTGAGACATAATTATAAGCAATTCCAGACAGGATATCGGATTGCAGTCTTTCTGGAATATTTATTGTCCTGGGAGATCACCGATTTCCTTCCGTATTGTCATCTAAATCCGCACTCCCCCTCGCAGACTGGGATCCGAATAATGGCAGAGTCATGTTCTGATAATCGCCACGCTCATTAATTCCAGAATTTGGATGAATAAGGAAGGTTTTTCCAGATTGTCATTCGACGTATTGAGGATAAGGAAAGTTTGGGACTCAAAGCTTTCAAGGAGACATCTGAGATGGTGTTGAAAACGATTGTCACCCGTATGAGATTACTTCGTGTTGGTCGAAAAGTCGCTTTGAAGGAACGAAATAAAAAATGTTTTATTGTCGGTATTATTTAGAAATGGCATTCAGATTTTTCTTTATGTATATTCTCGCGAAAATTGATCATATTTCAGTTGTAAAGAAAGTTTTCTTTTAGCGAAAACATTTCATTGAAATTGAAAAATTTCGTAACTGGAGAAGAAAAATCTATACTAATCAGTGGAAGATGTGCGTGTGTCAGAGGCGGATTATCAAATAAGGCTGGGTAGACTGATGTCTACCAGCTCTGCTAAAAAAAAGCCCTTTCGAATTTTTTTTTTTTTTTTTTTGTAAGACTTTCATGTTTTAAAATTTATTTATCATTAATTATTCGAAACCCGCCGACTTCGACGAAGGAAAAAATTTAACTTGACTGACTAAATTTATAAAAAAAAAAAAAAAAAAAAAAAAAAAAAAAAAAAATCACAAAAATAATTACAATTAATTTGATATTAACTGGCCTAGCTCTTGAAACAAATATTATTCCAAATTAAAGTTTATACTAAAGGGAAAATTACACTTTTTTCCACTAAGCATTTAATAACATGCAATTAAAAAAAAGTATTAATTGAGGTTTATATATTTTGTATTTGAAAGGAAAAATCAGCGAAAATTGCGTCAATATGATATATTTATTATTTTTGTTTGCAACTAAATCTAAAGAAAAAGTCTTTTCACCGTCGGAAAATTTCCATGCTTACTAATTTCTTATTCATATTCATTGCTTTAAACACATTTTAACATGCAATAGATTATTAATATATATATTCCATATGTTGATGTCACGTTTACCGATTACAATTTTGCATGCAATCGTGCACACTCTTGACTTCATATTCTCAGCTGAGGACCGGTCAAATCCAGAAATTTATTTTCAGACTTATTCGTAGCAAAATATTTACTTTCATCAAATAAAATACTCATTTTATTTTTACTATAACGTCATTTACACTCACTAAAGCCCTTTGATATTAGCACTTCGATCTCAATATCAGGGGAATAATACTATAATGTAAGATTTATTAATGCAAGTGGTTTATTTTCTGCTCAAAAATTTTTAATAAGTTATCTTTAATTGTAATGCAAAAATGGCATCTGTAATGGTATGGTAATTCCATTGTTTCCCTTTTCTCTTCAAAAATGGAAGTATCAAATTGCAACTAATGTGAAGAAATTTCTCAAAAAGCAAATTTCAAATTAAATAGAGCCCACACTACATTTTCAAGATTAGCTCAAACTCAACCGATAAAAATAGATTTTAATAGATCGAAGGTTATCTTTCGTACAAATAATTACCATGAAGCCATTATAAGAGAATCAATTGAAATAATTTTAAATAACGTTAGGGGAGAAGATAAAGATAGGGAGAGCCGAATTTGGACCACTTCGTATATTTTCTAATGTTTCTCACTTAATGTTTGGAATATCTGCAAAATACCATTACACGTGATCAGTCTATTCATCTATTAACTAAATAAATCTTTAGAATAATTTATTTTTAAAAATCTTAGGTTTTATTTTAATTTGAAACATTTGCCATAGTATTTGGACAAAATAATTAAAGTTAAAAAAAAAAAAAAAAAAAAAAAACTGCTTTTAAGGAGGTGGGGGGTGAGAAAATCCTATATAAAAATGAAATTACGGTAAATTTTCTCGGTAATTCTCTTTTTTTCTTGAAAAAAAAATACAAAAAAAGGAAATACTTTCCCAAAATAAGTGACGCAATTCGAAGCATAATAGCTAGTAAAATTTTGCACAAGTGAAACGTAAAACAGTCAAGCTTATAGACGACCCAGGAGATAATTGGTGTGTCTATGTGTATTTGCGTGCGTAGGATGATGGCTAGAGAAATCCATCGCGCGTAGAGGTCTGCAAATTTGGTTATATTGTAGGAAATTAGATGATTTTGCGAGAGAAAACCCCCGGACAGAACAAAATTTAAGAAAAATCCCATACAAAGGTCGGAAAAGTAGAAAGAAGTAATGTATATCAATTCATCTTAGCAAGAGACAGTTTTTCAGAGAAGCAGAAAATAGGCGCGACAGAATGTCACCTTTTTGAAATTGCCGCTTCGGTGAGAATTCGAGATTATCCCACGGTTCGGAAAACATATTGCAAGGCAAAAATGAAACTGGGATCGACGAATAAGAAAACAGCTTGTTAGTGACATAAGGGAGGTAAGACTTAAATGGACAAAAAAAGTAACGGAGGTTTTTTGACGGGGGGTCGGAAAAAGATGAAAAAGAGAGTCGAGTTCTGGAAGAGAGAGAGAGAGAGGTGAGGACACCTGCTTGGAGCAGAGAAGTTTTTCTCTCGAGGAAAGTGACTTGAATTCAGCGGACCTGGCTGATCTTCAAGGGAGATGACTCCGGATATGGGAGTTAGAAAAGTATGACTGAGTGGACACTCGTCGGGAAGTAGTGAAAAACGGATTATTTGAGTCAAAGGAACTATTTGAATGCATTTCTCCATCTGAGCAACTAAATGCTCGTGGTGAAATTACAATGGACTAATTGACTATAATCAAAGACGGTTAGACTAAGCCATTCATCTCAATAACTTTATTGAAATCAGAACCCTTTCATAGACTTATAACTCAATGCTTGTGATTGTGATTTGTGTAATCAAGAATCTTCTATAATATTTAATAAAATGTTTTTAATTAATTCAAACATGAGTCACCGCCTCACCGAAGTACCCGCACCACGCTACCCGGTCTTCATTTGAAGGCATCACAATATGTAGACGAAAATACACTGCTCAAAACAATTAAAGGATATTTGAAATTTTATATAAAATAAAGATATAAACGAAATTTTTTTGTCGAAAGTAGAAGAAGAGAATCACAAATGCAAATTTTTCTGGTTTTCAAACTGTGGAGTATGCAAATTTTGAGTTCGACGTCAAAAACGTCGCTTCAGCGGCAGCGAATGAAATTTGACTTTCAACTGGATAAAAGAGAATGAAGACAAGGATGATCGGCATTCAGTGATTGCTTTGTTTCGATGAGTACGATGTCTCAGCGAAGTCATTTGTCAGATTCAGAAGCATGGAGAATTGTTAGTAGATTAGAAGGGGGCCAAACTCAAGCCGAAGTAGCGCAAGCCATTGGAGTGTCACAAAGTGTCATTTCCAGGATCTGGAACCGTTTTTTGGAGAGTGGATGTGCAGGCCGAAGACCAGAGCAAGGTCGTAGACGAGCAACAACGCCCAATGAAGATTGGTATTTAGCGTTAACAGTTCGGAGACACCGAAACATGAAAGCTACTCTTCTCCAACAACACCTTCGCTCGGCTACAGGCACCACGATTTCAACTCAGACTGTCCGAAACCGGCTCCATGCTGTAGATCTGTATGCTCGCCGACCGATGGTATGTGTTAGATTAACATCAAGGCATCGTCGCGACCGCAGGGAGTGGGCAACCGAGCATGTCAACTGGAGGAGAAATGAATGGAGCAATATTCTGCTTTCTGACGAGTCCCGTTTTTCTGTGCATCCGGATAATAGGCGTATTTTCATCTGGAGGGACCGTGGCAGTAGGAATAATCCTGCGTTCATGCACGAAAGTGTCAGATTTGGCGGTGGAGGAGTGTTGGTGTATGGTGGCATCTCCATTGACGGGCGCACTGACCTCTACATCATTCGAGATGGAGCTCTGACTGGTTGCCGATATACGGATTAGATCCTCAGACCTATTGTAGTCCCTTACGCTGCAGCAATCGGAGATGACTTCATATTAATGGACGATAACTGCAGGCCACATCGTGCAAACCTGGTGGAGGATTTGCTTTTCGAGGAAGGAATTGTTCGAATGGAATGGCGTTGGCGAGCATGTTCTCCAGACATGAATCCAATCGAGCACGTTTGGGACGCTCTAGAAAGACGAGTTTCTGGCCGCCAACAACCCCCACAAACTCTCCAAGAACTGGAAAAAGCTCTTCTGGAAGAGTGAGGCAGAATATACCCAACTCGTCATTAATAGCCTCATTGAGTCCATGCCTCAAAGGTGTTCAACGTTGCTGGCCGCCCGTGGAAACCATACCCCCTACTGAAAATGATTTTCTTTGAAGAAAACACCTTTTCTTATTCTTTTTTTCTCATATGCACAAATTGTGTTTTTTTCCTTTTGTATACAAATGCGCAATAAAATGCATTTTTTCTGCCAAACATGTGTAATTTATTTTCATATAATCTACTATGTCTGTCGACCATGTATCAATCAGCTAAAAAGTTTCCCAGATACAAAATCCACCTAAAACTGCAATATCCTTTAATTGTTTTGAGCAGTGTACATTCAAATTCACTGAGATCCCTTTTTTAATTTTTTTCATTATATTGTTTTTGGTCTTATTACTGAACGGTTGTAGAGAAATGACAAATTTTCTTCGTCAAGTTCGCCAACAATTTTGAACCCCTTTTTAAAGCAATCTAAATTCCATCTTTTAACCCACTATTAAAAATGTGTGTCCTTCTTTTCAATACAGATTATTCGAAACTGGTACAGAGCTTATTAACTTTTTTACGATCCCCCTTCCCTTCCCCTTGCTTTTAGTAAATTGTTTTCAAAGATCATCCTGAGTCGAACTTCGAATCCTCAATGACCCTTGAAACTGTTCCGTATCGATATTCTCTCATTAAACTGCATTCGAGCTTTGTCTTTCTCGCTAGATTCATATCAGGAAAACTCCAAACTTAGCTTTTCTCGACAGATTCTGACAGAACCCCTTGCTTTTAGTAAATTGTTTTCAAAGGCCATCCTGAGTCGAAGTTCGAATCCTCGATGACACTTGGAACTGTTCCGTATCGATATTCTCTCATTAAACTGCATTCGAGCTTTGTCTTTCTCGCTAGATTCATATCAGGAAAACTCCAAACTTAGCTTTTCTCGACAGATTCTGACAGAACCCCTTGCTTTTAGTAAATTGTTTTCAAAGGCCATCCTGAGTCGAAGTTCGAATCCTCGATGACACTTGGAACTGTTCCGTATCGATATTCTCTCATTAAACTGCATTCGAGCTTTGTCTTTCTCGCTAGATTCATATCAGGAAAACTCCAAACTTAGCTTTTCTCGACAGATTCTGACAGAACCCCTTGCTTTTAGTAAATTGTTTTCAAAGGCCATCCTGAGTCGAAGTTCGAATCCTCGATGACACTTGGAACTGTTCCGTATCGATATTCTCTCATTAAACTACATTCGAGCTTTGTCTTTCTCGCTAGATTCATATCAGGAAAACTCCAAACTTAGCTTTTCTCGACAGATTCTGACAGAACCCCTTGCTTTTAGTAAATTGTTTTCAAAGGCCATCCTGAGTCGAAGTTCGAATCCTCGATGACACTTGGAACTGTTCCGTATCGATATTCTCTCATTAAACTGCATTCGAGCTTTGTCTTTCTCGCTAGATTCATATCAGGAAAACTCCAAACTTAGCTTTTCTCGACAGATTCTGACAGAACCCCTTGCTTTTAGTAAATTGTTTTCAAAGGCCATCCTGAGTCGAAGTTCGAATCCTCGATGACACTTGGAACTGTTCCGTATCGATAGTCTCTCATTAAACTACATTCGAGCTTTGTCTTTCTCGCTAGATTCATATCAGGAAAACTCCAAACTTAGCTTTTCTCGACAGATTCTGACAGAACCCCTTGCTTTTAGTAAATTGTTTTCAAAGGCCATCCTGAGTCGAAGTTCGAATCCTCGATGACACTTGGAACTGTTCCGTATCGATATTCTCTCATTAAACTGCATTCGAGCTTTGTCTTTCTCGCTAGATTCATATCAGGAAAACTCCAAACTTAGCTTTTCTCGACAGATTCTGACAGAACCCCTTGCTTTTAGTAAATTGTTTTCAAAGGCCATCCTGAGTCGAAGTTCGAATCCTCGATGACACTTGGAACTGTTCCGTATCGATATTCTCTCATTAAACTGCATTCGAGCTTTGTCTTTCTCGCTAGATTCATATCAGGAAAACTCCAAACTTAGCTTTTCTCGACAGATTCTGACAGAACCCCTTGCTTTTAGTAAATTGTTTTCAAAGGCCATCCTGAGTCGAAGTTCGAATCCTCAATGACGCTTGAAACTGTTCCGTATCGATAGTCACTCATTAAACTGCATTCGAGCTTTGTCTTTCTCGCTAGATTCATATCAGGAAAACTCCAAACTTTTTCTCGACAGATTCTGACAGAGCCAGCACTAGTTAACGTCTAGTGGGTCTGCTAGTAAAAAACAAAATCGTGCATTATTTATTCATTATGGATCATTTAATTGCGCCAAAAATAAAACATAGACATACGCTTCAATACATAGACGCACGCACACACAAAAAAAAAAAAAAAAAAAAAAAATCTAGATCATGGACAAACAATTTTTTTTTAGATTATCATCGATGGGTTTCCTATAAACAAAGTTTAGAACCCAAAATATTCAACAAAAAATTTCAGATTATCTCGTTTTGGATTAAAAGCAATCTAGGAATGCTTAAAAGAAACTGTTTATTAATATATTATTTAGAAAATACCATTTAATTATGTATATGTATTGAACTTGTAGGTATACCGAAAAACATTGGAAACAGCTAAATTATTAGAGGGGGGGGGGGGTACAAAAAATTGATTTCTATGCATGTATTGTTAATGATATTGTTATTCTAATACAGTGCCTAAGCTTTCATAGTTTTTATTTCTTGATTTTCAAAGTAAAAGGTTCTTCTAAGGTTCGTTCTTTCCCAACTATCTTAAATTGAATGCTTCATTTTGAAAGCACTTTGAAAATGAAGGAATTCGGTCGTGAAGAAGGCAATTTTTCAGATTTTTTGCTGTTCTTCTTCAGGCAAAAACGAAACATAGAAACGATGTGAAGTAGTAGGCATAGGCATATGGCAGATCGATAGAGCGTTATCACTATAATGATCTGAAATAGCTTTTCCTTGTAAGATCGTGCCGGGCAAAGCATCAAAATGCATCTAGATTTTCAAAGTTGCAATTCCGGGATATCTTATTTCACACACAAACCCTTTTTTGCCAATCACAGAAATGTACTATACCAGTTCGTTCCCTTCGAAATTATGTTCTCCAATTCAAAATTGCTATTGTCTATAGCGCGTAATCTTGAATTTATTTTTATTCACATTCGCATAAAATCTCCAGTTGTACTTATTCAGAAATTATGAATCGAAGCGTTTTCCATTTTTTGATAAAGTTAAACAATCTTTCAGAATATGCTCTCAAAGTTTACATTTTGATCCTGACCTTTGAACGCGCATAAAGTCACCGGCTGTCGTTATTTAGAATTTAACTATCGGAGTGCTTTCCTTTTATCGATAAAGGCAAACGATCCTTCAGAAAATGTTGTCATTGTTGGCATTTTGAATCCTGTATCTTCACGCGATAGACCGATATTGTCCATTAAGAGACAGCAATAGCTTTTGAATCCTGTATCTTCACGCGATAGACCGATATTGTCCATTAAGAAACAGCAATAGCTTTTAACTCCAGATGTAATTAATATATTTATCGAAAAATGCATTCAGTAAACAACAGGAATTTAATATTTCCAGCTGATCGAAAACATACCTAAGCCTGGAACCGAACCCAGATCATTGGCGTACAGGGCAACTAAGGAGCACATATTTCGCTCATATAAAGTTATTTTAATGGAATAGCTCGCCGGTTGTTGGAAATATTCAATTCGTATGATAACTTTAACAAGCAGTTTAATTGTGTTAATAGTTTAATAATCAACAGTCAAGCCTGTGCTAAATTTACTAAAAGGTTTAAAAATGAGCTCGAGAATGTGTTTCGAACATTGTTTAGCGGGAAATATCTTTTATATTCATTTGTTTTACTTATTTGCAGCCGACAATTTCGACAAATCCACAGACCATCAAAATTACACTTTTCTAAACAGGTTAGCTTTTACAATAACTATTCGCATTAACACCGAAATTGGAGTGGAAATCAGTATAAGTGTTAGTGAAAATCAGAAACATTCATCAGTCAGATGGGATCCATTTATCAGCCCAAAAATCACTTTGAACTTTAGTTACCGTATTCACTCGTGTAATACCGCGCACGCGTGTATAACGCGCACCCCGTACTTTCCAAGAAAAAATGGCGATTTTTTAAAATCTCGTATATAACGCGCACCGTAAATTTCATATGCAAATGAATGAATGGCCAAATGAATTTCAGTAAAGAAAGTCTGAACAAACATTGCGTCAGGCCAGAAAACAAGACGAAAATACATTTTTATACACTGTAAAAAAAATCTGTGAAGGTACTAAACATTTTCTAGGAAACTGGGATTCCAAGAACTTTTCATGTAACGATAACAGGAAAAATTCATGTAATCAATTCTGAAACTTGAATTTTTGCTGTTACCGTTACAGGAAAAGTTCTTGGAATCCCAGTTTCCAAGAAAAAGTTTAGTACCTTTGCAGATTTTTTTTTACAGTGTACTTCGGATGGCGGGTGAATGATGGCGAATAGGGGTGAATGACGGCTGTGAGAATTACTAATGTAACGTTACTAGCTCTGTTGTATAAAAAAATGCAAATAATGAAATAAAGATGCAGTAATATTTCAATTAAATAAGAATTTTCGAATTTTAATGTCTTCTTTGAAAACATTTCTTGTTCATATGCATATTGTGTGATTACATCCTACAGTAAAAAAAAAAAAGTATACCGTGTATAACGCGCTTCTATGAGTTTTGCCCTAATTTTTTGAAAAAAAAAGTGCGCGTTATACACGAGTAAATACGGTATTAATGGTATGTTACTCTCGTCAAAAATTGTGGAATGTTGATCTGTGTTGCATTTTTAAAAGACTTTAAATAAACAAAAATATAAAAGAAAAAAAAATATATATATATAAAAAAAATATTCAATGATTTGTATTATGAAAATTTCATTTTAAAAAGACAAGTTATTTTTACAAATACAAAGAATGAGGATATATTTATTTATTTAATTATTCAAAATTCAATTTCTGAAATAGCTCAACATTCGGACAAAGCAAATAGCAATATTTATTGCAATAATAATATTAATAATTAGCAAAGTGAAACTCATTTTCTGAAAATTTCACAACATATTAAACTTAAATATTCACTTTTTTATTTTAAATTAATAATATTTTTATTTAAAACAAGTTGGAAACCGCACTTTAAGCGGAGCAAGTGAGGTGCGTTCGTTACGAAGTTTTAAAAAAATTCAGATTGTTGCTATTATAGTAGACAGTACTTCGGATACAGTATAGTGGTCGAAATCGTTTTTTTTTTTTTTGTGTTCCTGTAAATATACAGGAAATAACTTTTATTACACCTCAGCAACGTATTTCATATTCATAAAGTGTGAAATGGTTTAATATAATTAAAATACGCCCCAAACAATGTTTATTCGAATAGCATTATGCAGTGGAATACTTTTGTGTGACCCAGTAATTTAATAATACATGTTCTTTGCATCACAGATTGTACAGAATGCATATTTTAATATATATACTTCAAAGGTTAATGTCAATTCTATTATATTCGACATTAACATCATTAAAATGTACTTGAAATTAGTTTTTCCTATTGATCGTAATGTAATGGAATACTTTTGATTGTCCCTCTAATTAAACTATAAATCCGATTTTCATTAAATTTAAAAGGACTCGACAAAATTACGCTAAAATTATGTATTTTAATATCGTGCGATTTGGTTGAGCAGTTTTTGTTTGTTAGGGGGAACTGGGGCACATTGATACACTCCCTCCACAGCTCACAAGGTCATTATAAGAAGTTTCAAAACAGTGCCAAAAGGTGATGCTAGTGTACACAACTATATGCAGAAAGTCTTGGCGTGATTCAGTAGTTTGATGAAACGGGACTGGCGATTTATTGTTTTTGTAGGTCAAAAGTAAATTTGAGTTGTACAATTGAAATGGTATTATACAACTTTTCCAGTATTTTCAACCGAAAAGATTATTCTCCCTGGCAAGTAAAGCAAAGCTACTCTTTATCAGTTCCTCATTCTTCATTGTTAGGTAACTTATGAAATGTTGAAATTGAGATTCATTTTATTCAAAATGGCTGTATGGGGCACATTGATTCAGTAAATGTCGGAGCACATTGATATGTATCAATGTGTCCCATGATAGCTACAGACAACCTAAATCCTTTTCTGGTTTCTTTTTTCTTTACCTTTTATGGCAGTTTGGCAAATCTTGAATTTATATCGATTCTCGAGAGAAAAAAGTATTTTTCGACATGAGAAATGTTAAAGAGGAACAAGCTGCAGTTCAACTAAGGATAATTATATTATAAACAGAACTACAAGACGTGTGTTGTCAAAATGACGTGTTTGCATTTTTAAAAGGATGATAAAAAATTATAACTATGGTCAATCAGCCATTTAGGCTTAACCAGTTTTTAAAAATACAGCGATTAAACATGGGGGAAAAATCTATAAATAAATAAATAAATAAATAAAAAATAACAGAAATTTGCATTTAAAACTATAACAAAACTGTCTGGTGGATGGGGGCGATTGTAATGAACAAATCGTAAATACATAAATTTTAAAAGAATAATGTAAGGCAAAAAATCAATTATAAAAGATTATATTGTGAATCTACAGCCAAAAATATATATAAAAATACTAAGAGAAAATAATAAAAATATCTAAAATGCATAAAAAAATTTCCTGTTTTGACCAATTTTTTAGCTAATACTTAAAAGAAAACACTTTATAAGATCGGAAACAAATGTTAACAATAAAGAGTTAACATTGGGCGTGTTCGGGAGACACGTGCTGCACGCGCGAGTTCAAGAGTATTTTGCTTGGAGTACGCTTAGACGCGAAGGATTCGATCCCACAATCTCTGGTTTCGAGTTCAACACTCTATCCATTCGGCCATGAAGCTCACCGTCGTTTGTAACAGATTATCTTTATAATTAGCACCGTCATTAATCGAATCCATGGTCTGTTCTTAATTTGTTAATGAGTGCACAGTACCAAGTACTATATCTGCTGTAAGATCCACTCCAACTCCATGTACCTGTCTCCTGAGCGCGCGCGTAGCTCCCGAACGCGCCCAATCAGTCGCGAGTCGTAATGTTATAATGGAGCCATTCTAAAGATTCATTCACGGAATTTGTCATTCTTGAATGGCAATAGCATTAATTTGCTTACATTGTTTGTTTCTCTCGCAAGTTAATGTTTGTTTTTTGCGTAATTGCTGGTTGTTTTATTCAGAACTTACACATTATATTTAAATAGTTTTTGTAGGTTTTAAAGAAAATGAGCAATGAATAAATCTTTTACATGTATATTTCCATAAGTTGAACAATTATAATATTTGTGAACGGCTCGGAAAACTTAAGCCTAAAGTGGACGCAGTTGCAATAATTTTCTTTTTCTCATGGATGGGTTGGCCCTGGAATCGTTATACACGGAGAGGTTTTATATATATATAATTTTTAATATAATTATCCTTTATTTTCTGCTTATAAACCGATTTATAAACAGAAAGCTTGATAGTTTTTTCACCTTTTCTAAGAAATAGACAGATATGACAAACTTACCACAGCAAACAATCAGACAAGGAACAGCCAGAACATCAAGTCACTTTTCATTTAATTTTGATTGCTTTATTATTGCTTACAAATAAATTGTGGGTGATTTGAATTTCTATAAATAAGTATAAAATGGATTGCTAATTAATTTTCTATGAAAAATATACATTGGTGTTATTTTATCTCCATTTTCCCAAACGTATCAAAGTGCCCCCCCATGAAGTGTATCAATCTGTTCCGGGGATGGGGCACATTGTACAAATGACTTTTTTTTTGTCTTGTTTTTTAAATTACATGCAAAAATACTATATAAAAGAACAATTGTACATTTTTATAACACACTACACAAGTTTTTCTGACACCACATGGAAAAATAACTAAAAATTTCTACTTTCTAGTCATCAAAAAAATTCTTAGAAAAAAACTGTATCAATGTGCCCCAGTTCCCCCTATATGCGGGCAGACAGGCGGACAGACGGAATGACAGACTCAACGACGAATATTAGTGCTAGCTATTTATATAATTACGGACGCACCTAAAATTATTCAGATCTTGATGTAATAATACACAATATTTCGGATAAAGTATAGTAGCCAAAATTTTTTGTGTGTCCCTGTAAACACTATCTGCTTTCTTTTATACAAGAAATGACTTGTAGTATCCCTCAGCAACGTAAATCAATCTCATAAAATGTTAAATAGTTAATTACAATTAAAACGCGCACCAACAAAATGTTCTTCCTATACGATTATGCAATGGAATACTTTTGTGTGGCCTTGTAAATCAATAATAATCAATCTTTGCACCACAAATTGTGCAAAATGTATATTATAATATGTACTTCATGTATGCATATCAATTTTATTATGTTCGAATGAGTATAACATCATTAAAATGCATTTGAAACTTTTTCCCCATTGATCGTAATGTAACAGAATACTTTATGGTAATTGATCTATGCATCCGATTTTCATAAAGTTTGAAACGACTCGACAAAATTATGTAATAATTATATTTTTTAAATTTCAAACGATTAAAATGCATTTGAAACGTTTCTCCCCTTTGGCCGTAAGGTAACGAAATACTTGTGATTGACCCTGTAATTGATCTATGTATCCGATTTTCATAAAATTTGAAATGACTCGACAAAATTATGTAATAATTATATATTTTAAATTTCAGACGATTCGATTGGGTAGTTTTTGAGTTGTTATATGCGGACAGACGAACAGACGGACAATTATAGGTGCTACGTATTTACATAATTACGAACGCACCTAAAAATGAATTAATCTCAGTAATCAGTGGCTCAAAAAACCTATTTGTTAGGAATAGATCGAGGCAGCGCTTTTATTCATCAATTAATAAAGCTTTGTGTTTAATTTCTAAATATGGATTTAGCACCATCTGTTGGAAGTTCATAAATTGAATGAACTTTTAGTTGATTTTTTTTTTTTTTTTTTTTCTTTTTCTTTTTATAGGAAATATTCAGAGCGTATACATTTAATTCAACACTAGTTTTTAAAATATCAGCGATGTAACTAAAAAATATATAAAAAAGAAAAATAAAAGCCAAAATTATGATTATTATTTCTTTCCTAAAATTTTAATTTAACTTTATCTATGTTTAAGAGCTTAGCTTATATCGTAAATAAACTTTACATTTCTTGTCAAACGTAATTAAAATGTAAGGATTATACTATTCGATGTACTAAATATATTATTAGCATCAATGCAGCTAAAACATAACATTATTAATACAGTACATATTAAGTTAGTAATATTTTAACATAACGTTGGATTGAAAACAAAATTGCAATTTTAATGTGAAAAAATAATTTTGAGATTTACTAATGCAATCGTGCAATATCTTATACTTAAATCACACCTACAAATAAATATATAAATAAATAAAAACCTTATTTTATTTATCGTGTAAACAAAGGTTCGCTAGGGTTCCATTATTTTTCAGGTTATATTATCTGTATCTTTTTACAAAATAATAATTAGTTCAAACGCCCGAAATTTCGCCTTATTTAGGAAATTTTTTCTATAAAAAAATACTGGTACTGAAGAATTCTTTGGTTTGAAAATTCTGGGGTGCATACAAACCCTTTATTTATTTTATTTTATTTATTTATTTTTTTTTAAACGAATAAACACTAATTTCTTAAAAAATAATGAAACTAAATTTAATTTCTACCCCTGGATTTTGTTGAAAAAAAAAATGCAGAAATGTTTACATTTAAAAAATCCAAATGAAACGGAATATTTTTGTTGCAGCAGTTCTTTCGGTCGATTGATATATACTTTTATTAACCCAATACAGTAAAACGCCGATTAACGAAACTCCAATTAATCGAACTTTCAATCACCCGAACAACCTATTTCTCTAAATAAATAAATAAGATTAAAAAAAAAAAACTGAACTTTTAATTACATCTTGAACAACCCATTTCTCTTTAAAACGAAGTCTTTGAATGTTTGGAAACAGATATGAAATGGCTCGAACGGCAGAAGAACACTGATCCTATTCAACTGGCATTTAAGAATAATTCGAGATATGGCCGCTGAAACTGAAAATACTATGAAAAAAATTCTAATTTACGATATCTTTGGAATTGTTGGGGTTATAAACGTTATTATCAAAAAGTGGATGGACTATTCCCTTGAATAGCTTCTGAATAAAAACATTTGCCATTTTTATGCTTTTATGAATAAAAATTCAGGAATGTGTCATAAATTAGCTAGTTTGAACTTGAAAACAGCCTAAAAAAAAAATCTCTTAAAAATTTAGAGGCCATAGATTCTGAAGATATTTGGGAAAAGGGATCTAAATTGTTTTCCTAAATCTTTCGGAAATAAATGGGGAAAAATGTAGCTAATAACATCCTTTCCACAACTCAGCACAACATCTATTCTGTTTTCCCCTCGACCGTCGGCCTTTCCCTTTATCCCAGTGGGAGGAGATGGAAGATAAGGTTAAGAATTGATGACTTGCAAGACGGCCTCTCTTGTTTTTACCCATGATCTGTTATTTGTTCATGTTCTTAGACAATGTTTCTTTACGACAGTAACAAGCAGTTAATTCTATACAGAAAAAAAAAAATGTTTTGAAAGAGCATGTTCGGTTATCCTATTCGGCCATAGCGAATTAAAGAAAAAAAAAAAAAAAAAAAAAAAAAAAAAACAGAAAAGATTAACAGCCAAAAAACTACTTTATAAGCAGATTTTATGATTGCTCTCTTTTTAAAAGATTACTTCAGTCACCTAAAGAGACCCGCTCACTAACGCTAATCCTATGGAAGAAAATTTTTAAGGTATTTCATTTGCATTTCAGTATATTTAAATAAATATTTTTACATTGGCTAGCTAAGATAAATCTCTACATCTGCCTTTTTATTTTTTCGATTTTGTTTACAGATATTTTTAACTAGGACACTTTCATTTTCGGAACCGGTTTCAAGAGTGAAAGCTTGCTCTTGAAATAAAATCTGAAAACAAAAAAGAGAAAATATAAAGATATATATCAGTTATCCAGTGCAAAAGAAATCATTTAAAAATATTAAAAAATGCTAACGAAATATCTTTAAAATTTTTCTTCCATAGGATTAGCATTAGCGACACTTATCTTTCCAGAAGACAGAAATAGCCCTTAAATATATTATTGCCATCCATACTTTATTTATCTAAATAGTTATATATTTGCATTCTTCTTACATACTTGTCTCTATCTCATACGTGCATTTTATAGCATGCTACATGTCCGCAAACATAAAGCCACTTTCAATATATACAAAAATATTAACAGTTCTCAAAGAGCGAATCATAATGAATCCTCTATTACATAATCCAAATTCTCAAAGCAACAATCCTTGCAAAAATTATATTCATGATCGAAATTTTTTTAGAACAGTCCGCTGTTACAAATTTGTAGCATTCTGTGCGGTCAATCGACCGTATTTTATCGAAATCAGTTTACATAAGCGGCATTTTACGCTATTCTGCCCATATTATTGCCCATTTTATGGTCAGAATATAGTTAAATTACGGTTATGTAGACTTTTTTTTTTTTTTTTTTTTTTCAGAAAACGGTCGAATGACTGGGCAGTTTGCTGCAAATTTCTAGCAGTGTATCACTGTTAAAAACCTGTAGCATTCTGTCCAGTCATTCGACTGCTTTATTTTATTTTATTTTTATTTATTATTTTTTTATTATTATTATTATCGAAAACAGTTACACAACCGTCCTTTCACGCTATTCTGACCATATTACACTGTTAAAAATTTTGCAGCATTCTGTTCAGTCATTTGACCATTTTTTGAAAAAACAGTGATGTAATCGTAATTTAACTGTATTCTGACCATAGAATGGGCAATAATATGTTCGGAATATTGTAAAATGAGGTTGTTTTACCCTATTCAATAAAAAACAGTCAAATGACTGGACAGGATGCTGCAAATTTTTAACAGTGTATTGCCCATTTTAGGGTCAGAATATAGATAAATTACGATTATGTAACTGCTTTCTCAAAAACTGGTCGAATGACTGGACAGAATGTTGCAGATTTTTAACAGTGTAGGTGGAGTGCATAAAAATCTATATCTTTTACAGAGAGAGCTTCATATAACAAATCAAATACTTTTATGAGTATAGGTGGTAATTGTTAAAGGTAGATTTTCAACTGTGTTATTCGTTTTTTGTCGATCGCTGTCGTCTAACAACCGACAGCACAAAAACATAAGGTATCAAGAACAAGAAAAAGGATCCAAAAATTAATACCACCAGTGGTTCACCCCTAGGTTTGTCATTGTATTTGCCCTACAATAAAAGGTATGAAAACATAGAGAACTGGGAAGAGGAACACACACTGATAAACCTACGAGGTCAACCAATGATGGTAATTATTTTTGGCTTATGCACCACTTCACTTCCGGCAGACATGATCATTAGTTTCCCCTATTTCTACTCTTCCATAAAATAAAGGTTTTTTTTTTTTTCTATTGTGCTTGATAGCTTAGGTTTTTGTGCAGTCGGCTCTTTTATTATAAGTTCTGGGCATCTCCCATACTCGTCGTATCATAAGGTGAAGTTTTCTAACTATATTCTGATAATGTTCTTCTTTTTTTATGCCGTTGCTCAGTTTCTAGGTTATTTATTTCATTCTGGAGTTTCATTCATCCCAGTGTCCTGAAATTTTCAATTAGTCCGGATTAATGAGAGTTTACAATAAATAGTGCATAAATTTTAATGCACGGATATGTAATAAAAAGGAAATTATTTTAAAGTGTAATGAAATTATTGAATAGAATTAATCAGAATTCAAATATACGGTAAATATTAAGAAAAAATAATAAAAATTAAAAAAAATTATGAGGGATTATCAGAAATCAATATGAGATTTTTAATTACATGGAAAACACATGGAAATGCAAATTGTTTTAAACTGTAAGAAAGAGATTGATTACAACTATTAAGAATTGAAATATACAGAGACTATAAGAAAAGAATAATAATAATAATAATAATAATAATAATAATAATAATAATAATAATAATAATAATAATAATAATAATAATAATAATTGAAATGAGTGGTAGTAAAATTCCAAATGGTCTGTATTAATAAAAGCTTACCATAAATAAAATTTTATTGCATGGAAAAGACACGAAAATAGAAATTATTTTAAATTGTAATAAATCATCTGAATAGAATTGACAAAAATTAAAAGATACAGAAAATATCAATAAAAAAATGTCATAGTAGTAATAATTAATTCGGATAACCTGAAAATTGTAGTTATTCTGGGTTAATGAGAGTTTACAAAAAACAGTACATCAAATTTTATCACACGGAAAAAAACGCAAAAATTCTTTTAAATTGTAATAAATGGATTGAATAGAATATATAAAAGTTCAAATACTGTACAGGAAATAGTTAGAAAAAATGTCATAATAATAATAATAAGAAGAAATATGCAGTTCAAAAAGGTTTCAGAGCTTTTTTCTTACGTGTTTTAGGTGTTATATTATTAAGTGATCAATAGTAATCGATTGCTTTGAAAATTTTAACAAAAGCGTACTAAGAAACAAAAACAAATTTTCATGAAAATACCTTCAACAAAGCTTTTGTGAAAAGAAATTAAAGCGATAAAATAATAAAGTAAATTAATAACAATGTTAACAGTAATAGTAATAATTATTTTTTTGTTATTTTAATACACATCACTATTATATAACAGAGGAAAACATCTATTTTGGAGAAACAAAAACTACTTTCAACAAAAAAAATTACAATAATAATAATAACAATAAATATAATAATAATAATAACAATATCGATAATAACAATAATATAACAACAACAACAACAATAATAATAATAATAGCAATAGCAAAATAATAATAATAATAACAATAATAATAAATAAAGTGCATTTGCTATTTGGATTGTTAATATAAAAGAGAAAAACATTTACTGTGGTGGAAATTTAGCATATCATAACTTGTCAGACCAAAGCACGTATAGAAAATTATTTAAAAGATTTTTTTTTTAATTTTTTTTTTTTCAAAATGCAATTTTTAGAAGGTACTTATAAAATATTTTGAACAAGAAATGCTCTTCAGATAATTTTGTATTAATAAACTTTCTCTTTATTCCAGGAAAACTTCTTGAAGCCCTTGTGGTGAGAGCTCTTTCAAGAAAAATTGGAAAGTAAATATAATTAAAAAAATAAAAAATAAAGTATTTATATTAGAAGCGTTATTTTAACAGCTTGCTTTTTCAGCATCTATTTGAAGATGTTTTTGGAACTTTTTATGCGTGTCTTGACTGTTATATTATTGAGTGATGAATGGAAATTGATTGCTCTTGAAAATTTAACAAAAAACATTCCAAGCAACGAATAGAAATTGCATAAAAACAACGTGGAGAATGATTTTATGAAAAGAAATTAAAGTGACTTTAAAATAAAATATAAAGATAAAATTAAACATTTAATATATATATATAAATATATTATATAGGTAATTACAGCTGAATAAATGGTATTGATGACCTTCCAAAAAAGTAGTTAATTGAAATACGATCTGGTTTTATAGTTAATTTTAATAGTTTGAATAAAAAAGTTAATTTAGACTTTCATATTTTAGACTATAATTTAGACTTGATAATGATTAGCTTATACTTTGTATTAGCTTTATATGCTACTTGCTTATGCAGCTATATATTTATTTATTATTATTTTTTTTTAAGTTGTTTTTGTTTAAATGATGATGCACTACTGTGACAAAAATTTAAATATATTAATATGTTATAGTATTTGACATTTATCTATGTGATACATTAATTAATGAATCATCAATACAATCATTTTACTTATGTATTTAAATTTATATTTTGATAGGTATATGCATATACACATTTCTAATTCAGCAATTCTATTTATTAAATATAATTACTGTTTTATGCTTAATTCACTAATAATTATTATTATTATTTACTAATTTATTTATTTATTTATTCTTATATTTTGTTATGTGTATATTAAAAAGTTTTTAATTATCATGAATAATATCTCCGTACAGTTTTCGTTTAATGCTTAATTCAGTATTAGTTATTAATATTTATTAATATATTTAATTTAAAATACATAACTTTTCCGTTTACAGTTTTACAGTTTCCGTTTAATGCTTAATTAAGTATTAGTTATAAATATTTATTAATATATTTAATTTAAAATACATTAGCTTTTATTCCTAGCAATGTATTTTACTAATAATAAACACTTGTGTACTCATTTTAAATGTATCATTTAACGACTGGTGTGACACTTTATTGATTCTTTGTATAACACGTGGAATTCATGTTTAAGGGTGTATTTCGATTCAAACTGCTTGATTTCCGATTTATTTTTGAATTCACTTTTGCTCTCAAACACATGAAACTCGCAGATTCTCTTATTTAGAAAGTGCACAAGGTGCCGTAAAGGTCAATTCTTTGATAAGTGTACAAAATATTGCAAAAAAAGCAATCAAAAACGGCAATTTGAACCGATTTTTCCGAAGTGGGAGCTAAGGGAACGAAAAAAAGGGTCTTCCAGAGAAGTTAATTGCTTATAAATCAAATTCTAATGAATTGAGCGTAAAAAGACTTTACTCGGCACCTCATTCGTCCCTTCAAGAATCCCCTCAGCAAGTTTCATGATTCTACTTTTAAAAATGTGTCTGAAATTGTATCGGAAAATTTCGAGCTGCTGAAGGTGGAAAAGCGTTTTTTCGAATACACCCTTAAATGTAATACAGATGGCAGCACCATATCTTAAAATTTATACCTAACTATACTGTACATTATAACTTCTTGCTCTATAAATATTTTAAGGTTGTTCTCAACTACTCCGCTCAACGAGCGCATAACGTTTTGACGCATTCACAAATTCATTTTTTAACAGAAAGATATAAAATTGGAAGGCCTGACTATGAAATAATCGAACTTAGTTTTCCACATTATGATATTTAAATTACCTATCCAGTTCTAAGCTATTTAGATCACGTAGTCACACGTTTTTCTCCTGCTTTTCGACCGGTTTTTTCTGCTTTCGTCGGGAAATGTGTTCAAAAACATCAACTTTGAAGGTTTCTTCCGAAAGATCTATTGCGTTTGTCAGAAAACTGAGTGCAATTAGACAGTTTCTGAATAACAACGCCTGTTATTTTCATGCATTTCCGAACAAAAATAAATTAATACTTATGTCACAAAGTTGCCCTTTTTGATTTAAGAACACCCTTAAGAAACTTTTTTGACAACATGTGCAAATCATCTCTTATACACCCTCCCCCCCCCCTAACACACACACTTTTTTTTCTTTTTGTATTATACAACTTTAGATTACATCTTCCATTGATAACGCGTTTTTCTTTTTTAATCCTTTTCAATCTTTTTTTTTTCCCCCTACATGTTTTCTAGCATTTTAATTTCACGATTTAAGGCTCCTGTCCTCACTCGAGAAAACTGCTCGCGAGATTATGCTATTCCTATGGGAAAGCATTTTTCTATTAACTCTTTCGCATTTTCATATTTTTAAGTAATTTTTTTTTCTTGCATTGGATAGCTGAAGGTCATGTCGACATCGCTCCTTTTTTTACTTTTTCGATTTTGGTTGCAGATATTTTTTAAAAAAGCACTTTCATTTTCGAAAGAAAGTGAAACTAACTTTATAAAAAAAAAAAAAAAAACTGGATCCAAAATCGAAAAAGTAAAAAAGGAGCGATGTTGGTATGACCCTCAGCTATTCAATGCAAAAAAAGTTACTTAAAAATGTCAAAATGCGAAAGAGTTATTAGAAAAATGCTTCCCCATAGGAATAGCATTATCTCGCGAGCGTTTCCTCGGCCAGGGACAAGGGTCTTAACAATTGCGGTAGCCCTAATTTCGCATTATTTAGCTTTTTATAGCTAAAGCGAAGATAAAACCGCACATTTTACTTATGGCAATCAGAGTAATTGAGACCTGAAGAATCTGTCTTGGTTCCACAAATTTCCATTTTTGTCATGTTTACAGTGTTTTAAAATCCATGTTGTATTTGTTATGGGGATCTGTTTCACAGACTTATATAGTGGTTTAAACACCATTTTTAATTTGAATAACTTTCTTTATATTTATACATTCTCGATTTTTGTTGATAATGCGTAATAATTTATACCTTTATTATCCCTCACATGAAAATAATTTATTTTTCATGTGCAATGTTTCCTGATTTCGTTACGAATGTAACCGATAATGCATAACTCAAAGACAGCTTATACGAACATAAATTAAAAATTTAAATCAAATAAAATATAGTAGAAAATATATATCTCCCCCCCCCCCCCAAAAAAAAAAAAAAACCTTGTTAACGACTTTTATTATTATAGAATGTTCTACTAATAATGCACTGTATAGAAATTAATGCATTGCAATATAGGTATATAGGTTACTATAAATCCTGTCATCAGCAAAAGAAAGTAGATTAGCTTCATTTAAAAAAGTTCGGAACCCTCTACAGAAAACGGTAAGCAAACGAGAATACCTGATGTTTATCTAGGGTCAAAAATCGCCGATTGGCGTCTTGTTTTCGCTTATCTCCCCCCCCCCCCCCATCCTTCTAAAGCGGTTATATATATTTGTTTTTGTTTTTGCTTTCAACCTTTCTTTCATGAGAACTTCAAAGGATTGTTTTCGTTTTAGAGAAAGTAAAAAAAAAAAAAAAAAAGCCTGGTCAAAACAGTAACATACTTTTAACTACCCCGTAATTAAGAGGTTGAAACGGATATAGTTTCTTGAAAGTGTTGTTCGGTTAAACTCTGAATAGAAACTTGTACTTATGCTTGTTTTGACTAAAATATATTGCTTTTTTCTTTACTTTACTTTTCTTTCTTTTTTTTTCTTTCTTTTTAAGAAAGGCTCAAGTCTCTGATTGTAATAATTATCATATGGAATTTTAACTAGCATATAGCACAATAAATGGTAGTGGGGGCTATTTATTTTGTTTACAGAAACTGATTTGCTTGTTTTGAGTAAAATATATCACATTTACTTTTAAAAAATTGGGGGGGGGGGGAGGCTTGCCTCTTAAAACAACATTAACTCAAAAATTTTAAACAGCGTATTAGTAGTATGAAATACGATAAAAGGGAGTTGGGTAATTTATTTTGTTATAGAAATATATTTCTTTTGCTTTTTAATTTGAAATGGCATATAGCAGGGCTGTCCAACGCGGTGCCCTTTCCAGGTTTTATTGGCGCCCTTTTGAAGGTGTTTCGTTACCAGTTTTAAAATAAATAAATAAATAAAATCAATTCCCTTATTAATGATACTTTATTTAAAATCTTTCATAATTTCATGAGGGATGTTTTCAAAATCTCCACAAGCGTGTTTCACATATTAACAATTATAATGCACGCAACGTATTAAAAGTAAGGCAAGATTTAAAGCATAAATATGAATCAGTACAAGGTTTTTTTTTTTTTTTTTTTTTTTTTTAAGTTGATCATGTACTGTTGCTTTTTTTTAAATTAATTTATAGTTATGCTTTATAAATCTTTTTATAGAATTTATGCCGATTGGACTTTAAAAATGTCGGTAATGACTTTTTCAATGCATTAAAAAATAAAATGTAGAAAATTAATAAGCGACCCTTCTTTTCCTTCGTGCATGAAAGTTCAGTATTTTTGTCATTGTTATTGATGTTGTTTCATTGGCCATTTGGCTGTTTTATAAAACGAGATAAAGGTTGCCTTTTTTATTCCCAAACCTTTAAAATTTTAGGTATTTTTTTTTTTTTTAATCTATAAAGTCGTGCGAAAGGATTTCCATTAAATAAAAGTTCTTTCCGGTTCTGTCATTGAAACCACCCATGAATTTGTTTCTGTACTTTTTATAACGGTAAATTTATACCTCAAAAAAATTGTGGTTAGTGCACTTAGCGTCTCAAAAAAAAAAAAAAAAAAAAAAAAAAAAAAATGTAACCATACATCTGGTAAACATTTAAAAAAAAAAATACATTAGATGATAATTCATGTTCTGGCTCCTACCAGTTCAAAAATGTTTGAGATAAACACTCACAGAAAAATGTATTATTCGAAAATTATTACAAATTACCAATATTTTGTTTTATTTATTTATTTATTTTTACAAGGCGTTTTAGATTTATAGGGAAAATATTTCTCATTTGCATATGTATTGTATATTGCTACTAATATTAGAGGACGATTTTCTTGCATGTTTTGAACAATGTTAATAATGGCGCCCTTCATTGCTTGCCAAATGCTCAGATGCGCTCCTGTTTAGTAAAAGGTTGGACAGGCCTGGCATATAGTATCAAGTAGCAGAGCAGGGCTGTTTTACACTGAATAGAAATTAATACCAAAATAAAGCCCTCTCAAAATATAAGCCGCCCCTCTGATATATTTTTCAAACTGTATAAATCCTGGGATGTTTATAAATTCCAAATATAACCCCTCACCCTCCTAATTTTACCTATCTATTTCGAAAAATTCCAACTATAATTATCCCTTAAAATTATTAAAATTTCATACATATTGTATGTACGCATAAAATTTGTACTCGGTACTGCTCATATCTGTACACAGTGTATACCAAAAAGATGGTCACAACTTTAGAAAAAAATACTATTTTGATAATATGGTAGAAAAAAATAATAGATTAATTGACGAGTCTTTCTTTGCAAACTGTTACTTTGCTTATCTACGTATACTTTATAACATGTCAGAAGAGAAGGCTTAAAATTGGTCATAATTAATGATTTTAACATGTCATATACAAACATTAATAAAGAATTTCTTTTAAAAGGTAGAATACTAAGTTGTTGTAACAAAATTTTAATAATTATCTTTCTATTAATATAGTTTTTTTTTTTTTTTTTTACATGTTGGAGGGGAAATTGGAAGCAAGGAGGAAAAGAAGGACCTTAGTCTCTTCCTAAATATTTGAAAACATATTAATTTTGGTCACTTTCAGCTAATTTTAATTATATGACATTCTTTAATGAAAATTCTGATTGCTCTCATGGGGCCCCCTAAAAAGAGGACTCGGAGCAATTGCCCTGCATATGTCTCTGCGTAAGTTGGGCCTGGTATGGAATTATTAGGTTTATTAAGTTAATTATTGGGTACGGAACAAAGTTTGATATTCCTATTCTTCTTCATATAAGTATATAATCCCTGTTAGAGAAACCACATGTGAGGTATTTTTGAAACGAAGCTTATGTTTACAAAAAATAAAAGATAGAATGTTGTCCTGTTATTTTACTGATAAGAATTTCTACTTACCCCCCCCCCCCCCCACACACACACACACACCTCCTCCTCCGTACAGGGCAAGGGCAACAAGATTCTATTATTGTTAAATGCATTATGTGACAAAAATTTGTTATAAAATACTTTTAAATAGTAATTATTTATTCTAAGTGTTATTTCATATAAAATGATAATTTATTTAATTTATTGACTTCTCTTTACTTGAATCAATAAAGAATGCGATAAATAAATGTAATTAGTTTTGTATATCATTCCAGACAAAAGAAATAAATTCTAAAAGTAAAAAAAAAAAAAAAAGACATTGATAACAATGTAGGGAGGGGGGTTCCGAAATTAACCAAAAAGATGATAACATTATATATGTACAGGTACAGCCCCTTATCCAGAAACGCGAAATTGTGTGAATTATTTACAAAACTTGTGTGAATACTTTGAATACAAAACTTTCCTTTATTTTATTTTATCTATTTATTTGTTTATTTTATTTTGTTTTACTTTTTATTTTATTTATTTATTTACTGTTTTATTTATTTTGCCTTTTAAATGTTGTTTCTTTCTGCAAGAATTAAAGTTTGGTCCCTAAAAAATAATGTTAAGTTTTATAAGCTAGCCTTAACACAAAGCAGATGGATCACTGTAGATGATTAAGGCTGTTCTGAAATCAGAAAGAGCAACTTTATGATATAAGTTTTGATTTATTTTTGTTCGGAAATGCATGAACTAGCAAGTGTTGTTATTCAGAATCTATCTTATCGTACTCATTTTCCCGGTTTTTGTTTTTCCTGGCAAACACAATAAATTTTTCAGGTAATAGTGTCAAAGTGGACGTTTTGAACCAACTTTTCCGCAGAGAGAAGAAAAAAAATCAAACTGGGATGGAAAAGGCGTTGTCGCGCGATCAAAAAAGATTATAATTCGATAGGTAATTTATTGATCAAAAAAGAAAAAAGTGGAATAGATTCTAAATTGCTTCTATGGTCATGTTTTGCAACTTTATATCTTTTCGATAAAAAAAGGAGTTTGTAAATGTGTCAAAACGTTTAACATCGGTCGTTTTCAATTTTTACATCTTCGTATGAGGTGAGGGAGTATTTTTAACTGCAATGTGTTTAAAAATTGCATTTGAATTTATTTTTGAGAAATGTATGTTTTTGTAGTTTTGTATCTTATTTCTGTAATGATGGCAATTGAAGTATTTCATTTCTGTAGAAAATAAGGCATACTATATTATATGTAGGCATATACAGCAGATTTGATTTAAAAGGCAATAAAATCTGCATTTTAATGTATGAAGTCAAACGCCATGGTTGGGGAAGGGGGGTAAATAAGAAAACAGTTCCTTACTAACCCTTTCCGGCACGGACAAATTTTATTCGTAAAACGAGAAATTATAGATAGACATCAAAACTTAGAAACTTTTTTTTTTTTTTTTTTTTACGAATTCTTTTGTTTAAGCTTTCATTGTGAAAGTAAAATTTTATTAAAATATCATTGGCGGCGTTTGCAAGTTTCAAATTAATGTTAGGTGTGCCCGGAGTAGGACCGTGACCTTCGACAATGATCATTGTCGAAGGTCACGGTAGGACCCCTTTGCCGGAAAGAGTTAAACATTTTCTTCGTGAAAATTCAACGGGTTCCTGGTAATAATAATTTTAAAAAAAATTCCCCATCGGGGGCGACACTAAATTCTGAAACAAGTGGGTAAGTGTAATCGCAGATCGCACAGAAATTTTCGTTTAATATCTTATTCAAAACACTTAGAAGTGAAAGTAAAATATTGCAAAGCTTAGCATAAATTTAAGGGAGACCAAACTGGTCACCAGAGGTGGCAAGTAATTAAAATGAATGGGAATTTAAAAATAAAAAATAAATTTCACTTCGCGTATCAAAATAAGATAATAAATAGGATGAAAAAAAAATAAGCACGTGATTATTTAATCCATTAATTTATGTTACATACAAAATAATTTTTATATCTATTTAAACTTGAGTGCAACAATTAGAAGAAAAATAAACTTTTTTACCAAAAATAGAACCGACTTCAAAAACTACTGCAAAGTAAACAATAATTTTTTATAGAATAATTCATAAGAAATTAAACAAAGAGCATTGTATTTACCATGCGTTTTGTTAGATTTATGTACATTAAATTGATTTTTTGGAGTCGGTGCCAGCCGAGCTAAGTTCAAAATTAAAGCTAAGTTTCTAATATTGAATAATTACATTTAACTTGGCTCTGCTGGCACCGACTCCAAAAAATCAATTTACTATACAAAAATCTAACAAAACGCATGGTAAATACAATGCTCTTTGTTTAATTTCTTATGAATTATTCTATAAAAAATTATTTTTTACTTTGCAGTAGTTTTTGAAGTCGGTTCTATTTTTGGTAAAAAAGTTTATTTTTCACTTTTTAGTTTACACCATTAGCTTATGATTGAGAAAACGGTTACAACAATTAATATTAATTTGCGAGAAATTACTAATTTTATTAGCTTTTGCTTAGTTACTAAAAAATTACTGAACCAATTTTGATGAAACGGAAGTGTACCAGTTCAAGAGCAACCTCTTTCAATAAATCAAAATCCATATAAATCGGATGGATAGTTTTGGAGTAATCGGTGAACATACATAAAAAAATACATATGCGTCGAATTGTTAACCTCCTCCTTGTTTTTTGAAGTCGATTAATAATTATTAGTATTTAATTTGTACAATATGCATATAAAAAATTATAATGCGAAAAAAATTATTGTACACATGTATGTCAGGAGCGGGGTTCGATCTCACGCTTTCTTTCGAGAGCCAGAATTTAAATGAGGCGCCTTAGACCGCTCGGCCATTCCGAGTGCATTCCACTCGGCGAACTTATTCAGGATCCATGTTACTTTTAATTTGCGAGACATCATTAATTTTATTAGTTTTTGTCTAATTACTAAAAAAGTACTTAACCAACTTCGATGAAATGGAAATGATACCATTTCAGAGTAACATCTTTCATTTAACACAAATACTAGTTTAATCGGTTGGATAGCTTCGGTGTAATCGGTGAACATACATAAGAAAAAAATACATACGCATCGAATTGATAATAATATCCTCTCCTTTTTTTTTTTTTTTTTTTTTTTTTTTTTTTTTTTTTTTAATCGGTTAAAAAAATTTAATACGGAAAAAAATACGGTACATTATACACAGATGTCATCAAACCCACGATCTCTTTCGAAAACCAAAGCTTAAATCAGACGCCTTAGACCTCTCGGCTATCCTGACTGCAATCTATTCGGCGAATTTTTTCAACGTGATGTTACTTTTCGCAAGTCTATTATTTTAGTACTTCTCACTGGTAAAAAAGATCGCTGATACTCTGTGCTAACGGTTAAGGGTGTATTTCGATTCAAACTGCTTATTTTCTGATTTATTTTTGAATTCATTTTTGATCTCAAATGCACCAATCTTTCAAAATCTCTTATTTGGAAAGTACACAAAGTGCCGTGATTGTCGATTCTTTGATAAATGCAGAAAATATTGCAAAAAAAGCAATCAAAAACGGCATTTCGAACCGATTTTTCCGAAGCAAGTTATCCGGGAACGAAAAAGATGGTCATACTGATAAGGTAATTGTTTATAAATCAAATTCTAATGAATTGGGCGTAAAATGGCATCACACGGCACCTCATACGTCCCTTCAAGAATCCCCTCAGCAAGTTTCATGTTTCTACTTTTAAAAATGTGTCTGAAATTGTATCGGAAAATTTCGAGCTGTTGAAGGTGGAAAAGTGTTTTTTCGAATACACCCTTAAATACAAAATATTTTTAATAGCATAATTAGTATTTAAATTATAATATATATATATATATATAAATTATAATACGGAATAGGTTATTGTATACATGTAGCTCAGGAGAGGGGTTCGAACCCACGATTCCTTTCGAGAACCAGAGCTGAAAGCTGGCGAATTCGCTCGACCATGTTGTCTGCGATACGCGTAGCGAACTTATTCAACATTTTTGATTTGTGAGAAATCACTAATTTTATTAGTTTTTGACTGATTACTAAAAAAGTACTGAACCAATTTCGATGAAACGGAAGTGGTACCAATTCGAAAGCATTTTCTTTCGTTTAAAACAAAAATAACAGAAATCGGTTACATAGTTTCGGAGTAATCGGTGAACATACATAAAAAAAAAAAAAAAAAAAAAAAAAAAAAAAAAAAAATACATACGCGTCGAATTGATAACCTCCTCTCCTTTTTGGAAGTCGGTTAAAAAATACATACGCGTCGAATTGATAACCTCCTCTCCTTTTTGGAAGTCGGTTAAAAAAACAACAAAAAAATGAGCTGATGATATTAAAAATATATATTTTTTTAATTAAAATAACTGTCTTTTCCAAACTTTTATGATTTGTTGTCTGACAAGAAGTATTCAGCTGTAAATAAACAAAATTTGAATTCTCTGACTTATATAATTTTTGTGTACAGATTCTGTGACAGACAGACAGAGGACACAGACGTATAAGGTTTCGTCAGATGAACGAAACTTTAAAAACTGAATTTCTGCTTCCTTCTTGAATTTATTTATTTGTCCCTTTCGGCACTTTTACCAGGTTCAGAAAGGCGAGGGGCGCCAAATCAGATTCATTTTTTTTTCTTTCAAATAACTTTCAATGATAACTTTTATAAAACAAAATTATAATGAATCAACATTATCTCTCATTAAATACTTTAAAATAATAATACTATTATTTTATATACTTTCGCAGGAGGATATTTTTGCCTCATTATTTTATAACGAGCAAAAAATTCTCCTATAATGGGGTGGAATCATCGGTTTTCATACCCATGCATACTGTATAATCAACGAAGTTTATAATATCATCACATTCCTTGTTCGAAGGTTGAAGGAACATTAACAATGCGCAAATTTATATAAAACTTGTGAGTCGTTATGCGGTGCCTTTAATTTTGCAGAAATTATATATTTTTTATAAAGCACATTTCTAAAATTGCAGCCGAATTAACTTACTCCAGTTACTTGCCAGTGACCTTTTTGTGTTAGATGCGGTATTTTTGGTGGTTATGAAAGGGTGGTCATTTAAGCCTATTATTGTATTTATTTTTCCTCTCTCTGCATCAAGATTGTTATTTTCTCCAAATAAAGGGGAAATGGCGCTCCGAAAATATGTTTGAATAATCATCTTGAAAACTGCCTTTTTGTCGGCAAAATAACGATGTTTGTTTTTATGGCTGTGTTCACACTATTAAAATATTTATGTTTAGAAATTATACTCATTCTCTGACTTGCGAATGTATAAGTGTAGAAAAATGAGGAAAATTCATGCATTGTACAATAACAACGGTGAGCTTTATTATAAAGCAAACTGATAAAAACAACGAAAAAGTGAATTTGAATGAAAGTTGAAGAGAAATACTCTTTAGAAAACCCTGTACTATTATTTTTTATTTTTTTCGTTTTGTCAGTTTGCAGGTTTTACAGTCCTTGGTTTGAAATAATGAGAAAAGCAACCATCTTTATTTATTCTAATAAAGCAAATAATCTCATAACTGCCTCTCGTTTTTCAACTTTTTTTCCCCTTTTTATCTGAAGTTTATCATTTTCAAAGTTATTTTAAAATCCTAAAACAAAACTTCGTGTTTTCTTTGAAATAAACATTAAAAATCAGGAGTTTACTGACAAGGAAGGTCTCTGAACAGGCATATTCCGAAAAATCTGAAAAAATAAAAAAAATAAAATAAAATAAAATATTCCTTTCATATTTATAAAAAAATTTCGGCGGAACCTCAATAAAGCGTCCGTAGAAAAAAAATTATAAAAATTTTGTTTCTTAACGATTTTTCATCGGTTGGCGATGAAATAAAGTTAAAAAATACATTTTTTATGCAAATACACTTTAATGTAAAAGTGTCAGATGTTGAACGTTTTTAAATAAATTTAATTTAAATAAATTTAATTTTGTAAATTTTACTTTGTTTTATCTATATTATTTTGTCATGTGGATATTTATATAAAAATTAAAATAACTTCTTGTATTATTTTTTAATTATTCGTATTTTTGAGAAGAAAGAATAAAAAAAAACAGTGTGGAACAACGCGACACATTTATTTACTAGTAACTGTTAAATGTACAGGCACGAAATTGACAGGATTGATTATTAAAGCAATTTTCAATAAAATGTTTTTTTTTTTTTTTTTTTTTGTCTTTTACATAAATTATTTATCGAGTTATAAACAAATTTAATAACGCGACAGCCAGATTTTCTTTGCTGTTTGTCTGATTTTTCCCTTTTCGTCAGACATTCTTTTCAAAACTCTCACTTTAAGAGTGTATTTCGATTCAAACTGCTTATTTTCCGATTTATTTTTGAATTCATTTTTGTTCTCAAATTCATCAAACTGACAAATTGTCTTATTTAGAAAGTACTCAAGGTGCCGTGATTGTCGATTCTTTCATAAATGAAGAAAATATTGCAAAAAAAGCAATCAAAAACGGCATTTTGAACCGAATTTTACGAAGCTAGGGATTTGTGACTGAAAAAAACGGTCATACTGAGAAAATAATTGTCTATAAATCAAACTCTAATGAATTGAGTGTAAAATGACATCCCACGGCACCTTATGCGTCTCTTTAAAAATCCCCTCAGCAAGTTTAATGTTTCTACTTTTAAAAATTTGTCTGAAATTGTATCGGAGAATTTCGAGCTGTTGAAGGTGGAAAAGCGTTTTTTCGAATACACCCTTAACGGTATTTTCTGACAGTTCCTTTAAGTTTACCAAAAAATGGAAAACATTTTTCGATGACAAAAATTTATAATAACAACGCCAGCCAGTTTCATGCATTTACGGACAAAAATGAATCAAAACTTGTGCCATAAAGTTGCCCATTTGGGATTTGGGAACAGCCTAATCTAATGAGTATCTAATATAATAAAGGACCGGGCACGTAGCACCAACTTCTTGCGGCCAGGCGTCGCTATTTTTTGATCTTTCGTGTCGGCGCTTTGATGTATAAACTGCTTTTTCAGTGAACTTTTTTGAACTTCAAGAGAGAAATCGAACTCGAAATCAGTTGACAGCTTTACGACTGAAGATGAGGGGAGATAAACTTTCCCTTCCTTTATCAATTCGGTAGGATCAGTCTCAGTCCCTCAAAAATCATTTAAAGAGGTTTCACCTTTGTTCCGTTCGGAAACAAAGATAGATTTATTGCTCTTTTAGTGTAATAAAAAGTAGTGCTGTTTGCCCGCAGCCTTAATTTTTTTTTCATCACAATTATTGCAAACAGAATCCAGCTTTCTTTACTTTTACGTTCAAATCTTCGGCGATGCTGTTGCCTCTCCTGATCACAATCTGGAACCAGCACAATTGATGATGACCCAAGACACAGGAAGAACTGGTATCCCTTTTTTGCCGCCCCTTGTAGTGTTTACTTTACCCTGTCATTGAGTGTTTGTTCCCAGAAATTGTAGTGCTTTTGTTGTTTTATCACATATGTTCGAGGCGGAGAGAACACACAAAATAATGTTTGTTGCTAATAGGCGGTTTGTTAAGAGTCGGTCTTTATGAGTTACTGACCCTCAAAAAAAAGGAAGATAAGAAAAATAAAGAGGGATTTTTTACGGCTTGTTAGAGATAGAAAAAATTAATAAATCAAATACCTTTCAAATGCACTATAAGTTTTTTATTCTCCCTTTAGAATCTTACTCGCTGTATGCGGTGAAAGCCTTTGGTAATCGGTGAAATGTTAAATAATAATAAAAAAGATATTGATGAAGGATGTTTTAAAATTATATATGGTTCTGTAAAAACTAACCATTTAAGGGTGTATTCGAAAAAACGCTTTTCCACCTTCAACAGCTCGAAATTTTCCGATACAATTTCAGACATATTTTTAAAAGTAGAAGCATGAAACTTGCTGAGGGGATTCTTGAAGGGACGTATGAGGTGCCGTGTGATGTCTTTTTACGTTCAATTCATTAGAATTTGATTTATAAACAATTACCTTATCAGTATGACCCTTTTTTTCGTTCCCAGAACTCCCGCTTGGGAAAAATCGGTTCGAAATGCCGTTTTTGATTGCTTTTTTTTTTTTTTTTTTTTTTTTTTTTTTTTTTTTCAATATTTTCTGCATTTATCAAAGAATCGACAATTACGGCACCTTGTGTACTTTCCAAATAAGAGATTTTGAAAGTTTGGTGTATTTGAGAGCAATAATGAATTCAAAAATAAATCGGAAAACAGGCAGTTTGAATCGAAATACACCCTTAAGAGGACTCTTCACCCACTTGAAAACATCCACTCCGTAATTTAAAACTAATGTGCAGGATGTTTTCGAATTTCTTGTTTAAATTCCGGTTTAAGGGTGTATTCGAAAAAACGCTTTTCCACCTACAACAGCTCGAAATTTTTCGATACAATTTCAGACACATTTTTAAAAGTAGAAACATGAAACTAGCTGAGGGTATTCTTGATGGGACGTATGAGGTGCCGTGTGATGCCATTTTACGCTCAATTCATTAGAATTTGATTTATAAGCAATTACCTTATCAGTATGACCCTCTTTTTCGTTCCCAGATAACTTGCTTCGGAAAAATCGGTCCGAAATGCCGTTTTTGATTGCTTTTATTGCAATATTTTCTGCATTTATCAAAGAATCGACAATCACGGCACCGTGTGTACTTTCCAAATAAGAGATTTTGAAAGATTGGTACATTTGAGATAAAAAATGAATTAAAAAATAAATCGGAAAATAAGCAGTTTGAATAGAAATACACCCTTAAATGCGAATATCTTTAAACATTTTTTTTTTTTTTTTTTTTTTTTTTTTTTTTTTTTCATAGTATAGCTAATGTCAATCTTTAAGATGGCTATTTTTTGCTTTTTCGATTTCAGTAAGATTGAACTCAGCTATTATATGCCAATAAAATTAATAAATAAATAAATAAAAATATTAAATAAATTGTTTTCGGAGTATTTTTTTTTCTTTTTTGTGAGGTATAGCTGATGTCGACCTTTAATATGATTATTTTTTATTTTTTCGATTTCGGTAAGATTGAATTCAGCTATTTTATACCAATAAAATTAATAAATAAAAATATTCAAATTTAAACGAGAAGTTCGAAAACAGCCTGCCCATTGGTTACAGAGCGGGTTGAAGAGTAAAAAAACATGAAAAATAAAATAAAATTAAACCATGAAAATTAGTATATATCAAAATATTCTTTATACATTCTCAAAATATCTTCTTCAGATATTATGCAGTTGCCCATTGTCACTTTAGGATGAAAGTTGAACACTGTGAAATAAAGAGCATGGTAACATAGTGAAAGCTTACATCTGTATCATTTGGAGTAGTAATAATTTAAAAGACCACTTCACTCAAATACACTCTTAAAACGAAAGAGCTGATTAGGCTTCTCATGAAAGAGCTGTAATTTTTTCAATCATAAAAGAGTTGTTCTTCAAACGATTAAATCTTCTTGATCTAAATTGGTTATTTAAATAGCTCAACTTCATTTAAATTGGTTAAAACTCGAGTTATTTCAACTCTTTTTTGAGAAGCTGCCTTTCAACATTGAGATGAGTGGATTTCAGCTCAACTTGAGCTATTTTGTGGTTGACTTTTTAAGAGAGTAAAAAAATCCGCTTGCTAATGTTAATACTATGGAAGACTTTTTTTTTTAAATCTCGTTTGTATTTACATAATTTTAATTGTATTTTCTTCTTCTTCTTTTTATTATTATTATTTTTTTCGAATTAATTAGAGCCCCCCCCCCCTTCCACACACACACACACACACGCTCAGACACACTTTTTTTTTTTTTTCATTGAAGATACTTTCAATTTCGAAACTTCCCGAAAGTGAAAAAAATAGTCTAATAAATAAATAAAACACTGTAAACAGATTAAAAAAAAAAAAAAAAAAAAAAAAAAAAAAAAAGTAAAAACGGACTTTGTAGAGATCGAACATCAACCTATGCAATGCAATTAAAAAAAAATATGTATATATTTAAAAATATGAAAATGCAAACGAGATATTTATAAAAATGTCTCCCATTGTATTAACACTGGAAAGCTGGTATTTGGTGTGTGTGAAGTAACCTCTTTTAAGAATATCCATTAAATTTTATTCCATGGGGCTTTTTCTGTTCGATACAACCTAAAAATTCATGAACTCGCCAACAAATTTGTACTTCTGAACATATTCCATTAAATTAATTGTTCCTAAAACCGTTTTACCGATACAATATTTCCCTGAAAAAAAAAAAAAAAAAAAAAAAAAAAAAAAAAAAAAAAAAATCGATGCTGTTGTTCATATTATTTCATCTATGTATATATGAAATAATATAGACCATTTAAAAGTGGAAAATAATTTGGAAAACGTGTAGAAATATTTTCATTTATTTTGTATATTTCTAATTAAGTTTTTACGCAATCATATGTTTAAACGTTTACAGACATTGAATGTGCCACTATTTTTCAATAATAATCTTCGGATTATTTAATCAAAAAAAAAATAAAATAAAATAAAAAAGGTAGTTGAAGACTACCATTAAAAAATATTGGTGTTTAATATATATAAACTTTAAAACGATAATCATACTAAAATTTAAAAAAAAAAAAATCGCTTGTTTGAAGTTTTTTTAATATTATTTCATGAGTTCGGATTTTCAAATAAAATATGGTATTCAGCACCGTGCAATGATTTATGAAGTTTCTATTTATACGTGCCAAAACTGCAAACTTTTTCGTGAATGAAAGATAACAATTTATCTTCGTGACTATCTCCCGATTTGCATCTAATAAACTTTGACAAATATCTTCCCTAGAAATTGATCGATTAGTGTAATTAATTCCCCATTATCGAAAAACTTCCTATTCGTCCTGCTGCGAATGTGTAAAAGCAAATTATTTTTCTCATTAATAGAAATGCTAAGCTTCAAATCTTTAAGCTGCTATAGATTCTTCCAGTATATCCTGGTGATTCACTCATTGACTTCTAAACAATGTGGCGGCAGCGCAGACAATCGCCTCATCGAGTTCACGGATAAAAATCTAATATTAATTAAACCTCGATTTGTATATTAAAACGCAATCGGTCTGACAAATCATATCTTGGTGGAAAATTCCTAAAAATTAAATTTTAGCGGTTGACTCATAAGTTTGCCATTATAGTACCATGCAGTATGTTTTTCAGGTTCCAATCCTCCATGTTTTCATAATTTTGGGTACTGGAAAGCACAATGAAAAATTTATGAGAGAACCTAAAATTCTGATTTCCAGGTGTTTTTCACCAAGATATGACTTAGCAGGCCGATTGCATTTTAATATGCAAATCAAGATTTAACTAATTCCAGATTTTCATCCGTGAACTCGATGAGGTGTTTATCTATGCTGTCGCCTCCCGGCGGGATTCAGGATGTCCAACGAAATAACTTAAATGGCAGTAGACAAAAACAAACAGAATATTTTTTTATGTAAAATCTGTCAATACTTGTTAGGATGAGCGAAGCGAATCCTCTACTAGGCCACTCAAATTACATTTTGTCGTACACTTTACAAAAAAACTATTCAATATTTTAACTTCAAACTAAACACAGAAATAAATTATGATCTGTAGATTTGCACAATATAATTTTTTGTACAGTAAAACGTTAAAAAAATTATTATTTTAATAAATTTATTTTACATGCATTTCCAATACGGACGCATTTTAGCAAATAAATAAAAATGAAACGCGTATATTTTCAGAAAAAAATATAAATCATGGAGTAAGTAATTATAGATAGAATCATGATTAATTTAATAAATAAAATATGTTTTCATTATTCAGCAAAATCGTTTGCACAGATGACACTTAAACATTTAAAAAAATTGTATTGTGGAATTTTTTTTTTTTTTTTTTTTTTTTTTGTAAAGTGGCAACAAAAGAATTGTAAACAAATAAAATTAATTGTTAAATTTGTTATATAAATGAAAAATTAAAAGAATTGAAGCGTGAAGTTGTTGCCCCGATTCAAGTTCTTTATAAATGTACTAAAGCAAAGTTGGCCGATTCAGAAACGACAAATTGACTTTAACCATTTCTTATTTTATCATTTGGATCTAAAGTAATGTTACGTTCTTATTTGTGGATCGAAAAAGGTTTAGTGAACGGGACTTTAGACTTTGTTGCACGTAATAAAGAAAATCACAAGCCACTAGACCAGATATCGTGAATAATCATGGATAAATTTGAATACTACAATAATTTAACTTATAAGAATTGGTGCGTACCGATTCCCCCAATAATTAAATTCTGGAAAAAATGGAAGCATAATTTGCTCAAGGAAAGAATTTCTTCTGCAGTTAGCTTTTGCTGTTACACCAGTTGGCTTAAAAACATACGTAACGTTGTTGAGAGTGAAAATCCTTCAAAACTAAGCATTCAATAGAAATTTTCCTTACGAAAAATTCTACAATATCAAAAATTCTGATACGTTAACATGTATAAAAACAAAGAAATTAGAAAAAAAAGTTTTACAGTTAAAAATTCATAGTATCAACGAGAGCTGATTTCAAATGTTTTTCCAGAAAATAAGATTTTAACGAAATAACTTTCTTCAAGCTCTCTTCAAATATATTATTCTAAAATAGCTATCAAAGATTATTTGATGTTAATTGCAAAGATTGGAAACATGCATATTTCAAACAACTTTAAAAGACACCAGTGGTTTCTTTGAGTGGTTTAAAAGACACACTGGAAATTGTAAAAACATTTTTAAAAGAGCTTTTAGTTGAAAATTTAAAAATATTTTGTAAAAGTTTGCTTCGAAAATATTTTATTATGCCAGTTTTACATCATAAATAAAAAATTAAAATGCGCCAAAACATAAAATAACGTTTTTGTTTAATAAAGATGCAAAAATAATATTAAAAAATATTTTTACTTTCAAATATCTGTTTTATAAATAATGCTTCGCGAATCCAAACAAAGCATGGCTTTTGCTAGTATATGCGCATTTACAATATGTTCGTGAATTTTCCCACACTTATATTGCCCCAGTGTAAGTAATAAATATAAGTCATGTTCTTTCAGTAATTAGAGTTTTGATTGTACTTCATGCATGTTAGATTCTACTATAAATAAATGCTTCATGTCTAAAGTTATAGAGCTTTTAACAATGTCATACATCTATTCTTTAAATTGATAGCTTTAGCGACATCATTTTCCAATTTATCTTCACAATTACCATTGAAAATAATCTCATAGAATTTGACAAATATCTTCCCAAGAATTGATTGATTAGCCCAATTAATTGTTTTGTTTAAAATAACCTAGCATCTATTCTATCCTGCTGTGAATGTGTACAGGCAAATTGCTTTACCAAAGCTTCCTATTCGATTCTTTGAATTTTGAGCTCAAAGTCCTCACATACTATTAAAAATTTTTCAGCTTAGCAACATATTTTTTTTCTTCTTTCTTTATTCTGAGACTTTATTCTGATTCTTAATGTAAAATCTACCAACCTGTTTGCTATATATATATAATAAAACTGCGATATGTAGAATTTTTACACATGTATATAGTTTTCTAAGTTGGCGCAAATTATAAATTCAGTCATATTTCTGTTTGAATTTATAGCTTTCCATTTATCAACAAGAGCGATTGTTCTCAGAAATTAATTTATGGTCACATGACCCAATTCATTCAGCAAATCAACATTCAGAGAAAATCTCTTTTTAAAAACTAATCGTTTTATCGATGCATGAATAGCAATGGCATTGGTTCATTTTATGATAACGTGTGCATTTAGTTAATCAACTTTCTGATAGAGATTGTCTTTTGTACATTGCGTAAAACATTTTATTTATATTTTCTTAGCGTCTTACATACAGTATCCGTGGCGTTTTTAGAAAAGTTTTAAATTAATGTAAGCCGTGATGTGCAATATTATGAGAAAAAAAGGGGGGGGGAAGCATTTTTATTTGCACTAGATTAATTTATGACACGATTTTTCAATCGGTAAATTAATTACAAGGAATTAATTTGATCGTTGAGGTTATTTGGGTGAAATAGTCCTCCAATATTCGTGTCCGAGATGGCTCAGTTGGAAGAGCATTGGCGGCTTCAGCCAACATCCCTGGTTTGAATCCTGGCTCGGACTTTTTTCACCCACATGGAAAATTTACTTCATTTCATTTTTATATGTACTTGCAACGAAGTTTTTCACTAATTTTTTCTACATTAAAAACATTTGCAATTTTCATACGTTAAAATGATTTATTATAAAACTCATTCTGGGCTGAGTTGATGCAAAATAGAGGTGAGCGAGCTGGAATCGCGTAGAGTTGCTAGTGTGAACTGCGTTGCAATTCACGAGATAGGTGAGCGTTAGCGACCAGGGGACTGAGTCTGAAGTACATACAAAAACTAATACTAAATATGTATATGTTTATATGCATGTGTGTGGCTTGCACTTCCAAAAATATCTCGACCGCAACAGGTAAGGTGCAGCACTTTCCCATGAGAACTAACAGAGCTGGTAGAACTCGACACACAATGAACCTGATGACTTGATGATTTTGCATCTGTGTCTGGAAACAATCTAATAAGGTCAGGGCAAATTCATTTTGATGTTAGTTGAGGATAAATACCACTCTGAGTCCCAAACGACAGGAGAACAAGAAGCCGGAATCTTTCCAGACCAAGCTGTATCTATTCAGACGCAATCTCCCTCTCCTCAACCCCCATCTTTAAAACCCTGTATATATCTTGTATGCGTCCTGTACATAGAATTTATACCTTAATCATGATATTAAAAATGTTATTTCTATAAGCGAGTCACCAAATATTAACACTGATTAGTCCAGGTAATTACATATAATGGTGACATATTTACTTGAAAGCTTTGGAGCATATTTTAGCTTAATTTCATTTCTTTTTGTGTGCGTGAATTCGTATTGGTAGCTTTCTTCGCAGTTCATATTTACAGCTACTTTTAAAAATACTTCTCATAAAGTCTGACAAATATCTTCCAAGGAGTTGATTGATTAGCCCAATTAATTGTTTAGTCTAGAATATAACCTTAATACAGTATCGATCCTGCTGTGAATGTTTACAGGCAAATTGCTTTTCTCCAACTTCAAACTCGATTCTTTGAACTTAGAGCTCATATCTCCCACCAGAAAATCCCTCAGCTCTGGATCCCTTAGATTCTCTCACAAAACTATCTTTGGACTTTACGTGTCCCCCTGATATCAATCCTTTCATTAATATCCTGGTCTCCCCGTCCTGAAATTCATCCCTTTGATTCCTAGGGACTGGATTACTCCCTTGCTTCCTAGCGAAACAGATTCCGTCTAACCCCACTGGCACACCCCTTTTCCTATGTAGTGGTCAGCTGGTCTGAGGGAAACAATGGAAAATCCTGAGGCAGTACTCCATGCGATTCGGAAAATGACCACCCTGCTGGAATACAAAACGAACTTGATCATCATTATTATACTCAATCAATCTTTACAAGTCAAGCAAATTGAAGGGTGTGTATTGTTCGGCCCGAAAATTAGTCGTGGTTTTCTGACAAAAGATTCAGGGTAGCCAGCGGTTTTTATTGACAAACAGGTGTGGGTTGTATGACAGGGAACTGAAGTCATTGGTCATCTTCATTATTATCCAAGATCAAAAGAAGTTGTATGTCATGGCAGTCGTTCATGCACTTTCCCCACCATGTAGAACGACTGAAAAGACGCAAGAGACTTGTTCATTATCCGATGTTCAATGTCAGAAATTTCAGCATTTTCACCTACACCTTTTAAATACTTTCAAGTCTGGTTTTTCCTTAATTTGGAGAAAAAGATTACTTTTAAGGCTGTATTCGAAAAAACGGCTTTCCATCTTCAACAGCTCGAAATTTTCCGATACAATTTCAGACACATTTTTAAAAGTAGAAGCATGAAACTTGCTGAGGGGATTTTTGAAGAGACGTATAAGGTGCCGTGTGATGCCTTTTTACTCTCAATTCATTAAAATTTGATTTATAAACATTTATCTTCTCAGTATGACCCTTTTTTTCGTTCGCAGACATCCCGCTTCGGAAAATTCGGTTCAAAATGCTGTTTTTGATTGCTTTTTTTTGCAATATTTTCTGCATTTATCAGAAAATTGATAATTACGGCACCTTGTGTACTTTCTAAATAAGATAATTTGAAAGTTTGGTGCATTTGAGAGCAAAAATGTATTTAAAAATAAATCGGAAAATAAACAGTTTGAATCGAAATACACCCTTAAGTTAATCGGATAGCAGCTTTTAGTTGCTATCCAAATAGATCGATTATAGTTTAACGAATATGCCAATTGCCAATTGTCTGAAACCTAACAGATGGTTTTTTTATTTTATTTTATTTTATTTTATTTTATTTTACTTTTCTTTGCGTTGTATTTAATTTATATTTATATATGAGAACAGGCTAGGAGTCATTAGAAAAATATAGTATTAGAGCAAAATTTAACAGATATTACCACTTTCCAATATTTTTAAAGTTTTATCATACGTGATGAAAAGTAAACTACATTTTAAATTTATAGAGAGAAATATATATGTTTAAAATAAAAGATTCGCTAATGTTGGAAAAAAAAACAAACTATTATTATTATTATTATTATTACTAAATAACAAAACATGACGTTGAATTAAATGAATTCATAATAACAATTACATAGACATATAATTATAATTATAATTTCTACAGGTATGATGTATTTAGGAACAAAAGTCACTGTTCAGATAAAAGTATAATATTAAGATATGTACTATTAAAATTCATCTACCTTTTATTACAAGATTATGAACCAGAACATGGAAACTCTGGTAGTATCAGGGCAAAATTAAATGTATCAGAGTAATCCATAGCAAATTCATACTTCGTCAATCAACAAATAATATAATATAAATAAATCACAAAGTTAAAAGATATGTAATGGAACAACACATTTATATCCCTGAAATAATTTATCAAAAGGTTTGTTGCAAGCAATGAAATCTTGGCCGATTATTTCGACTTTTAACACCTGGAATGCGATTTATACAAAAGTTTTGCTTTTAATAATTTTCAAAATTTCATTTCAATGAATTTTTGTTATTTTTAATGCATATATATATAGAGAGAGTGTGTATATTACACATACACTATATTGTCTTTAATGACCAGACACTTGCGCTTTTTAACATTTTGTTAAATACTTTAAAAAATACATTAGGAATTATTCGGAAATTTCAGGTGTGTAAACAAAATTGTACAGACCATACATTTACGCGAAGATTTTTTGCCGAAATTCCATAGGGGACCGTCAACAAATTGAAAAAGAACGAAGATCTTTTGGACAACCCTGTTAAAACTAATTCAGCAAAAGTGTTCAAATTGCTGATTATAATTAAGTGGCTTATTGTAATAAATTATGCTCATTTTTATGAAGATATCATGGATGCATGTAGGAAAATTTAAATTTTTATAAAAACGGTCCCAAATTTCGTCTAGGTTTTTTTACTTATATTTTGCTAAGTTCTTAATTTTAAAAAATGTTCTTTTTAGAAAATATGACAACCAACATTATACATAATACCCTTTAATTAGAATTAAAAATAATAATAATTGTACGAAAATGAGCAGGTTTACTAAATAAGTTTCACCGCGCATGTGTCAACGCAATGAAAATATAATTAGCATAAAGAGTTAGCTAAATATATTGAGCAACTTTCATGAAAGTTTAAAATATAGCTAAAAAATTCTGAAAATTATCATCGATAGAATAAGATCAAAATCCGTTATTCCCAAAATGAAGCAAAAAGATGAGGGGCTGTATGCATATGTCCATTGATTAGTGTCAATATTGCATACACAATATTGCACTTACCACTATATATGGATACAGCGCTTCATTTTTTTGCTTCCTTTTGGGAACAACGGATTTTGAGCCTATTCTGTCTATAATAATTTTCGAAATTTTCAAGCTATGTTTTTTAAACTTTCACAAAAATTGCTCTATACATCTAGCTAACACATTATGCAAATGATTTTTTTTTATTGTGTTCATGCATGCGCAATGAAACATTATATAGTAAACTTGCTCATGTTTCGTACATCTTTTATTATTTTTTAATTCTGCTTACATGGTGTTATGTACCATATTGTTTGTCATATTTTCTGAAAAGAACCTTTATCTATTTTTAAAACTCTGCAAATTATAAGCAAAAAACTTGGCAAAATTTGGGACTGTTTTTATAAAAACCTTAATTTCTCTACGAGTACGTATGCTATCCTCATAAAAATGAAAACAGTTTATTACAATAAGTCACTTAATCATAATCTATAGTTTGAACGCTTTTGCTACATTAGGCAAGTCACATACTAAGGCGACACATAAGACATGTCACTTGATTTCAGAGAAAAAACTGGTTTGAAACAATTTTCTTATTTGTTATAACCGTTTTTTTTTTCGCTTCATGTCGCGCTTCATGTTTCCCTGTCGTTTCAGTGCGGGATGTACTTTAATTTTGACAGGGTTATCCAAAAAATCTTCTTTCTTTTTCAATTTGTTGACGATCCTTTATGGGATTTCAGGAGAAAACCTTCGAGGAAATATATGACCTGTACTATTCTGTTTAAACACCTGGAGTTTCAGAATAATTCCTCATGTATTTTTCTAGATATTTAACAAAACGTCAAAAAATCGAAAGTGTCCGGTCATTAATGGTCTTATAGTGTACATACATATTAAATGAAAAAAAAAAAAAAAAAAAAAAAAAACTATTAAAATTTTAAATTAATAAAAGAAAAAATTGCTTTCATCTATAATTTTGTAACCCGTTGGATCCTCTAGTTTAATTAAATTTGAGAAAAAATTAATTAAGAAATCAAAACATGTAAAACGATCAGAGTAGAAATGTCTACAAACTAATCATACTTTAAAAAAGATTGTCAGAAATACTACAAATTATTTTCCAAGAATAAATCTCTTTGACTCTAGTATAACCACAAAATAACGCCTGTATTCACTTGGGTCGCATAATATGCTCTCACCTTATAATAACCTTCGGCAAAATGTCTGTAGGCGCTAATAGGAATAAGACCCACCACATAGTCATCTGTCAGACAGACGAACAACTTAATTTGAGATTGCATATTATGCATACATAAAAGCGTAAGATAAAGTACCGCAGAGGAAATTTTCCTCCGATTCATGCCGATTTGCACCTCTTTAAGAAAAGGGGGATGGGGGTCGCAAGAATGCGCTAGACACCGGCGGTTAACGCTTTTTAACTGGAGAATTTCTTCGCTGAGCTTTGTATTTTTTGATGATAGCGAGCGACCACCAAGAAGTTAACTAAGATAGAAATAAAGACCTCACATCGTGAAGATTTTTTTTTCTTGCGACAGCGTTCTCAGAATTGAGTAATTTTACATTATTATTATTGTTATTATGTTGCTTTTAAAAATTATCTTCTTCGCATATACAGACTGATTGCGAGGCGGCTGAGGGGCTCGTGCCCTCTCGAAAATGTCTCTGGAGGCGTCCAACACACCTGAAAAATGGTAGTTTAACAATAATTGCACATTCTTGATCTGATGTAGGAGTGTAATTTTCTCATGATGTTATTAGCATTATTATTATTGATTACTTTTTAATCCACTCGTTCTTTGAAATTAAACAAAAAGTATTTATTTATTTCTTTTTCCTTAGCTTAAAATAAAGTATCGAGAACATCACCACGACATATTAAGTTCTGGTCTCGTTGAGGGCCCGTCTAGCAAGTTCCTGTGCCCTTTTCATGGCACTGATTTTTAGGTAACTTCTGTTCACATTTTTTCCCCCTAGGTTTACGATTGGCAATTGTGGTAGTGCAAGTTTAACAAATTACAAATGACGTGTTGAGAATTTTTTTTTTTTTTAATATTTTAGATTTTATTTTCTACAAAACTGTTAGAAGTTTTACATACAAGCAACTATGCATAGAAAATGTTACCTACACATACATTGTGCAGTACATAACTACATTAAAAAATTCAAGTAAAAGAAATTCTTGATAGTTTTCTGCTTCATCTATGACATCCTTCTGCGCGGGACTCTTGATCGGTAGAAATGAAACTTCTTAGATTCTAGAAAAACAGTTGGTTTTATGCATTATTGCTTTTGCACTTATTGACGAATTTATTATTTCAGAATTAGAAAATGTTTTTTTTTTTAATGATTAAATTTCGTGACATCCGGCCAAATTCTTCCTGTCACGCCTAAAAAAAGCTTTACGTGAAAATTTTGGAGAAGATTGGAAAAAAAAAATATCAATCAGGTTAATTGAACGATCTGATTAATCAGCGTCCGAATAACCGACGCTTTACTGTATAACGTATTAATTTTAGTGGGGTCACGAAAATGTTTCTTTTAAAACGGGATTCTGTAATATACATGTATTAGTAAATAAATTTGCTGGATGATTTATTGCTTTGTTTAAAAATTCAATATCATAGAAGGCGGCAGCCTTCAAGTGACGCAGCTTTAAACCTACCATCGTCATAACGGTAGATGCGGAACTTCATATATACAGCTAACTCAACATCAAAGAAAATCGGAAAAGCCGCCTTCTAATAACTCAGCAAATATTGGTCAGAATGGTCCAATTTTTTTAATATAGTCTTATATTCCCAGTCTAATCCTATCCTATAATTTTTACATTTCTACGTGCCGTATATTTTTAGATCTCGATAACCATTTTAAAACTGTAATCGATGGTGTTTGTTCCTGATAATGAGATCTAGGAAACGGGCTGGGAGATTTTATTAAAACTTATATATAATATGAATCTCTTTAAGATAGAGGTAATAAGACTTGCCTTGTTTCTAGGAAAACTCTTGTTTGTTATATATTGGTCTTGGAAAATTGGACTATATTAGCTCGCGGATTACATGTTATTCTATGGGTTAGCAGACGGAGCCTGAGTGAAAAACCTTATGTACTTATGGTCACAGTTAAAACACCCGAATCGAAGCACTAAATGTTTTTTAAACTACAAAAACATCTTATCATGTGCTTTAAAACATTCAATAAATATATACTAAATCAAATTTCTATTTATTTTGCCTTTATTTTTCGTAAGAAGAAAATATTACGTTTCTTACATTGGATATTTTTGCATTTTGTGGAAAAAATATTTTGAATCCTTTTTTAAAATAGGAAAATATTTTTTAATTATACATATTCAATATACTTTCGACTTATGATTTTTTTTTAAAGTTTTCAAACAAAAATTATTTTAAATTATTTGTTGTTGGAAAGTCATGTATTCATACGCCTAGGGGCGCCACTTGTCTAGTTTTGTTTTGAATCCGAACCCGAACGCGGCAAGTTACACGGAGCATTTTTCATTCAGGTAGTAATATTCTTACATAATGTCCATTAAATTGATATAGAAAATGCACGAATTAAAAAATATAAACCAGACAAGATAGAATCATTAAGTAATTTTCAGGTTTTAATAATCCACATGTTGTTTCTTGTTACGCCAATTGAATCTCGCAATGTCAATATACAACGAATAAGCTCTGCAATAAAGTTAACCGGAGAATCTTGCAATGGATTAGTAATTAATACAGAATGTGTAACTTTGCAATAAAGTTTTTTGCTTGTATTTTTGAAGACTTATGGATTACAGTGTGGAGGCAGGATATATTCAAAATTTTATGAGAATGCCAGTTAAAAATCTGGACTGCATTTTGTTTTGTTGTCAGTAATTTTGGGTGAAATGCAGTTTATTCTCCTTCGCCAAGGAACTTTTTATGTGTATTGTTTGATAAACAAAAAATATATAGAGGTAAAATTGTTTATTTTTTTAATTTTTTCGCTGCTTGAGCAAAGAATAGGTTTGCATTAATCATAATTAATAAACGGAAACTTACTGGCTTGCTTAAAGTATTGTTTTTAAATACAGGGTACAAAATACATGAATTTTCTTAAATCCCAGTTTATTTTATTAAAATTTGTCATTTCATGAAAATAAAATTATTGCATATCTGTTATCTTTGAGTTTAAGTGTTGAAACACTTTTCAATGTTTGCATTTTAGCATGTTTTGCAGATAATACATTTTGTGAATTTCACAGAGTTGACTGTATTATACTCTATTATAAGCATTCATTATGATTTCTAGTACATTATTACATTCAAATTACTCTTTTTAAAAATGTAAACAAAAGATGAGCACATATTTGTGCAATGTCTGGTCCCAACAATGGAAATTGTAAAGTACACACACTTGATGGACTTTACAATTTCTATATATTGCTTGTTTTAAACTTAAGTGAAATGTTGGCTAAAACATTTTCAGTTTCATAAATTATTTCAATTTGAAATATTTTAGTAATCGCTACTACTGTTATTCCGTCGACCAATTTCGCCAAATTATACATAATCACATATTTTTTTATTTTAAATAATGAAAAAACAAATAATTAGTAAAATATTAATAAAAAGTCGAAATAAAAATCAATGACATTTTAAATATACAAATTGTATTTAATGTCATTGAATGTGACATTCACAATCATCCATTATTGGAATTTAATCTTATAGTTTGGCGATAATTTTTTGGTCGACGGGATAACCTAGTAGTACCTAGTAATCTATAAAGCTAACAAGTAACATTTATACAACATTTCATTAACTCGATTCTTCTTAAGTAAATTTGAATAAGCGACGGCAAAAATCCATTGCAAGATTCTCTGGTTAACTTTATTGCAGACTTTATTCATTGTATATTAAGACATTGCAAGATTGTATTGGCATAACAAGAAACATCCATGTGGATTATTAAAACCATGAAATATACGTAATGATTCTATCATGTCTGTTCAATGGTTTTCAATTTGTGCATTTTCTTTATCAATTCTATTCTAAATAAATTCTACCTGAATGAAAAATGCTAATAACGCGTTCTGATTTAAAAAAAAAAACTAGACAAGTGGCGCCTTCTTAATATGGAATATAATATAGAATGTATGAAAACTTATGAATTAGAGGGGGGAGGCAGGGTATATTCAAAATTTTATGGGAATGCCAGGTAAAAATCCTGTATTGTACTTTTTTTTGGTTTGTTGTCAAACTTTTTTCTCATGTCTATGAATAAATTACTCCTTGCACCAACATAAGATTTTGTTGTCAGTGGCACAGCCAAGGGGGTGTTTTTGTGAACTACATCCATGAATCGCTAAAAAAAAAAGCAAATTGCATAAAAAATGGGAATTACGTCCACAAATTGCTTAATGTGAATTACGTCCATGAATCATGTAAAAAAGCGAGAATTATATTCATAAATTGTATGAAAAATGCAAATTACGTCTATGAATCGTGTAGTAAAACATAAATTATGTTCATAAATCGCTCAAAAAACACGAATTTTGGCAGCAAAAAGCTGAAACGGAAATTACCTATATAAAACTCATAAAAATAGCGACTTGCATTCATAAATTGCATAAAAAATGTGAATTACGTTCATGAATCACTCAAAAAACGCAAATTACATCCATGAATTGCATAAAAACGTGAATTACGTTCATAAATCACTCAAAAAATGCGAATCACTTCCATGAATTGTGCAAAAAAACACGAATAACATTCAGAAATTGCAAAAAATGCGAATTACGTCCAAGAATTGGTAAAAAAAAGCGAATTACATTCATAAATCCTATAAAAACATAAATAACGTCAATAAATCGATCAAAGAACGCAAATTTCGTCGACAGAAAGCTCAAAAAATGCAAATTACGTCTACGAATTGCATAAATATAGCAAATTACATCCATAAATCATGTAAAATGTAAATTACATTCATTAATCGCATAAAATTTTTTAATTATGTCCATGAATCGCTCAAAAAAAGCGAATTGCATAAAAAACATGAATTGGGTCCACAAATCGCTCAAAACGTGAATTACGTCCTTGAATTGTTTAAAAAAGTAAGAATTACGTTCAGAAATTGTATGAAAAACACAAATTGTGTCTATGAATCGTGTAGTAAAATGGGAATTATGTTCATAAATTGCTCAAAAAACATGAATTTTGGCAGCAGAAAGCTGAAATGCAAATTACGTCTATAAATCGCATAAAAATAGCAAATAGTGTTTTGCATTCATGAATTGCATAAAAAACGCGAATTACATTCATGAATCACTCAAAAAACACATTACGTCCATGAATACATGAATTACATTCATAAATCACTCAAAAAATGCGAATCACTTCCATGAATCGTGCAAAAAAACACTAAGGACGTTCATAAATTACAAAAATTTCGAATTACGTCCAAGAATTGGTGAAAAAAAGCAAATTACATTCATAAATCCTATAAAAACACAAATAACGTCAATAAATCGATCAAAAAACGCAAATTTCGTCGATAGAAAGCTCAAAAGATGCAAATTATGTCTATGAATCGCATAAGTATAACAAATTATGTCCATAAATCATGTAAAATGTAAATTACATTCATTAATTGCATAAAAATTGCGAATTATGTCCATGAATCGCTCAAAAAAAGCAAATTGCATAAAAAACATGAATTGGGTCCACAAATCGCTCAAAACATGAATTACGTCCATGAATTGTTTAAAAAAGTGAGAATTACGTTCAGAAATTGTATGAAAAACACAAATTATGTCTATGAATCGTGTAGTAAAATGGGAATTATGTTCATAAATCGCTCAAAAGACACGAATTTTGGCAGCAGAAAGCTAAAATGCAAATTAAGTCTATAAATCGCATAAAAATAGGGAATAGCATTTTGCATTCATGATTTGCATAAAAAACGCGAATTACATTCATGAATCGCTCAAAAAATGCAAATTACGTCCATGAATTGCATAAAAATATGAATTATGTTCATAAATCACTCAAAAAATGCGAATCACTTCCATGAATCATGCAAAAAAACACGAATAACATTCATAAATTGCAAAAAATGCGAATTACGTCCAAGAGTTGTGTAAAAAAAGCAAATTACATTCATAAATCCTATAAAAACACAAATAACGTCAATAAATTGATCAAAAAACACAAATTTCGTCGACAGAAAGCTGAAAAAACGTAAATTATGTCTATGAATTGCATAAAAATAGCAAATTATGTCCATAAATAATGTAAAATGTAAAGTGCATTCATTAATCGCATAAAAATTGCGAATTATGTTTATAAATTGCTCAAAAATGCAAATTACATTCATAAATCGCATAAAAAACACGAATGATGACCATGAATTGCGCAAAAAATTCGAATTACACCCAACATTAAATTAATTTGCAGAAAGTTTTTGGTTTTATACAAGTCTGCCAACAAGAACCTACAAGTTATCCTGAAACCCATTCTAAACCAACAAAAATTTAATGGAAAGATAAATTTGTCCAAGAAAGACAAAATAATTTCCATTGACATACATTGACCAGAATCGAAAAATTCCTATTGAAATCTATCCTATACACTCCAAAACCAGAAAGAAAAAAATCCCTCCAAGAGTAACTCAATCTAGTATCTGCTGCAAAATAAAATACATTGAAATGCAACTGAACAAGAACCTGAAAATTACATTTGAAATCAAACCGAAACCAGATTCAACCCCCCCCCCCCCAAAAAAAAAAAAAAAAAAAAAAAATCCAACCATATCTTGATTTGGGAAAGAAAACTTAATTTCCATAGATACGCGTGGTCAGAAATCTGAAAATTCCAATTAGTCTATGGGTTAGCAAACCTTAATTCGATCTGAAAAAAAAAAAAAAAAAAAAAAAAAATTCTGACAATACACACTGACAAGCAGAGTTGTATAATATAGACGCACGCCATGTGCAGAAAATTTTATGAAGAAACAATTTTTATTTATTTATTTCGACAAAGAATTGCGTAAAAAAAAAAGGGTATCTCAACAAAGAATCATGTAAAAAAACTAGGGATGCACCGAATATTCGGTATCTATTCGGTATTCGGCCATGTTACCGAATATTCGGTTAGGCCGAATATGAAACAATTCGGCCTGCCGAATATTCGGTATGGCCGAATATCAAAGTATTCGGCCGAATCCAATACTTAATAAAACCTTTTCGCTATTTCTACTTTTAACTGTCAATTTTTTAATTTATATTTAAAATAATTAGAAACAAAATCATTTTTAAATAAAATAGAATGTTTTTACATTATTTATTTGCTGTCTGTAAAGTATAACTTAAGAAAATTAACCATGAGAAGGATTAAAATGGTGATTTATTAGGATTCTCCTAAGGAATAAATTATGTGCTGATACAAGTTTCTAAATTTTGTTTAGTAAATAATCTGTTTTTTGCTTTTCCCCAAATAAAAGTCCTTTATAAGAAAAAAAAAACCGTTTGAGATAGTAATAGCTATCAAGGCAGACAATTTTTGTTCATGAAACCATAATCAACTTATTGAGTCATAAGTACATTGTATTTCATTTCAGTCTAGGTCATAACTTGTGTGTTTGTTTATTACATTAACATTAAATAAGATAATATATTTTCAACTCCCATGCTTTGATTTCTGTAAAATATGATATGATGGGAAGGGTGGAAAATACCACCATTCATAAGAAAAGAACTAAGAGCCAAACATACTTTTATTCAGAATTAAGTTGAAAGTATTTGTATTTTATATTGAAAAAAATCTGCCTTGAGTTATTTTAAAAGGACAATTATCAGACTATAAAATTTTTCTTCAACCATTTTTTCATTATTTGATTTTAAAATGCTTGTTTTGATTCGTAGAAAATTTTTTTAACTTTCATAATTGTGCTTCTTAAATAACTCAAGGCAGATTCTTTTCAATACTAAATGTTCTTATAAAAAGCACATGTTTATCAAAATGTAAGTTTCTTTTATTAAATGTTATGTAAAACTGTTTTAAAAAGTAACATTTTAATACCTTTAAATTTTGAAATATAAAAAGTATTTGGAAAGCCGAATATTCGGTATTCGGTTCACCTGTCGGCCGAATATTCGGCATTCGGTATTCGGCCAAAATCACTATTCGGTGCATCCCTAAAAAAAACCCAACATTTCGACAAAATACCACGCGAAAAACGTGAATTCCGTGCAAAGACCGCAATAAAAACATTAATTCAATCCATGAATCGCATAAAATATACAAATTCCATGCATGAATCGCATAAAAATGTGAATTACATGCATGAATCGCATAAAAAATGTGAACTACATCCATGAATCGCTAAAAAAAAAGCAAATTGCATAAAAAATGGGAATTACGTCCAGAAATTGCTTAAAATGTGAATTACGTCCATGAATCATGTAAAAAAGCGAGAATTATATTCATAAATTGTATGAAAAACGCAAATTACGTCTATGAATCGTATAGTAAAACATGAATTATGTTCATAAATCGCTCAAAAAACACGAATTTTGGCGGCAGAAATCTGAAACGGAAATTACCTCTATAAAACGCATAAAAATACCGAATTGGATTCATGAATTGCATAAAAAATGTGAATTACGTTCATGAATCGCTCAAAAAACGCAAATTACATCCATGAATTGCATAAAAACGTGAATTACGTTTATAAATCACTCAAAATATGCAAAAAAACATGAATAACGTTCATAAATTGCAAAAAATGCGAATTACGTCCAAGAATTGGTAAGAAAAGCGAATTACATTCATAAATCCTATAAAAACACAAATAACGTCAATAAATCGATCAAAAAACACAAATTCCGTCGATAGAAAGCTCAAAAGATGCAAATTATGTCTATTAATCGCATAAGTATAGCAAATTACGTCCATAAATCATGTAAAATGTAAATTACATTCATTAATCGCATAAAAATCTCGAATTATGTCCATGAATCGCTCAAAAAAAGCGAATTGCATAAAAAACGTAAATTGGGTCCACAAATTGCTCAAAACGTGAATTACATCCATGAATTGTTTAAAAAAGTGACAATTACGTTCAGAAATTGTATGAAAAACACAAATTATGTCTATGAATCGTGTAGGAAATCGGGAATTATGTTTATAAATCGCTCAAAAAACACGAATTTTGGCAGCAGAAAGCTGAAACACAAATTATGTTCATAAATCACTCATAAATTGCGAATCACTTCCATGAATCATGCAAAAAAATACTAATAACATTCATAAATTGCAAAAAATGTGAATTAAGTCCAACAATTGGTAAAAAAAGCTAATTACATTCATAAATCCTATAAAAACACAAATAACGTCAATAAATTGATCAAAAACACAAATTTCGTCGACAGAAAGCTCAAAAAATGCAAATTATATCTACGAATTGCATAAATATAGCAAATTACATCCCTGAATCATGTAAAATGTAAATTACATTCATTAATCGCATAAAAAACGCAAATTATGCCCATGAATAGTTTAAAAAACGCGAATTGGGTCCACAAATCGTCAAAACGTTAATTACGTCCATGAATTGTTTAAAAAAGTGAGAATTACGTTCAGAAATTGTATGAGAAACACAAATTATGTCTATGAATCGTGTAGTAAAACGGGAATTATGTTCATAAATTGCTCAAAAAACACAAATTTTGGCAGCAGAAAGCTGAAACGCAAATTACGTCTATAAATCGCATAAAAATAGCGAATAGTGTTTTGCATTCATGAATTGCATAAAAAACGCAAATTACATTCATGAATCGCTCAAAAAACACAAATTACGTCCATGAAACGCATAAAAACGTGAATTACATTCATAAATCACTCAAAAAATGCGAATCACTTCCATGAATCGTGCAAAAAAACACTAATAACGTTCATAAATTACAAAAAATGCAAATTACGTCCAAGAATTGGTAAAAAAAAAGCAAATTACATTCATAAATCCTATAAAAACATAAATAACGTCAATAAATCGATTAAAAAACGCAAATTTCGTCAACAGAAAGCTGAAAAAACGCAAATTCTGTCTATGAATTGCATAAAAATAGCAAATTACGTCCATAAATCATGTAAAATGTAAATTACATTCATTAATCGCATAAAAATTGCGAATTATGTCCATAAATTGCTCAAAAATGCAAATTAAATTCATAAATCGCATAAAAAACATGAATGATGACCATGAATTGCGCAAAAAATACGAATTACACCCAACATTAATTTAATTTGCAGAAAGTTTTTGGATTTATACAAGTCTGCCAACAAGAACCTACAAGTTATCCTGAAACCCATTCTAAACCAACAAAAATTTAATGGAAAGATAAATTTGTCCAAGAAAGACAAAATAATTTCCATTGACATACATTGACTAGAATCGAAAAATTCCTATTGAAATCTATCCTATACAATCCAAAACCGGAAAGAAAAAAATCCCTCCAAGAGTAACTCAATCTATCTGCTGCAAAATAAAATACATTGAAATGCAACTGAACAAGAACCTGAAAATTACATTTGAAGTCAAACCGAAAGCAGATTCAACCCCCCCCTCCCCCCCCCCAAAAAAAAATTATCCAACCATATCTCGATTTGGGAAAGAAAACTTAATTTCCATATATATGCGTGATCAGAAATCTGGAAATTCCAATTAGTCTATCTTAAACCTAATCTGAACCTGAAAAAGGAAATTCCATACAACCGGAGCCCAGTATCTATACAGGACAAAATATTTTCCATTAAAGCGCAACCTGACCAGAACTTGAAAATTCCATTTGAATTGAACCTGATTGAAACCTGAAAAAAATTTCCATCGAACCTTAACCTAATCCGGAAAAGAGAAAATTATTTCTGCCGATACACACTGACAAGAGTCTGAAAGTTATCATGAAACCTAATCCAAACCCGAAAAGGAAAAAACAATGGAAACACAAGTCTGTCCAAGAAAGACCAAATAATTTCTGTCCACATACACTGACAAGAATTTCAATTGAAATCTATCCCAAACCCAGTTCAAACGCTACCCGCCCCCCCCCCCCCAAAAAAAAATAAAATAAAATAAAAATTCCAATTGTAACCCAATTTATCTGCGACAAAATAATATACTTGAAATGCAACTCAACAAGAACCTGAAAATTCCATTTGAAGTCAATCCGAAACCAGATTCAATCCCCCCCCCCCCTCCAAAAAAAAAAAAAAAAAAATTAATCAAATCGAGATTTTAGAAAAAAAAGAACAATTTATGTCGATATGTATTGACCAGATCATGGAAATTCCAATAGAAGTCTATCTCAAACCCGATCAGAATAACCTGAAACCCAATCTAATCCCCCCCCCAAAAAAAAAGTAAAATAAAAAAATTAGGAAATAAAAATCTGTTCAAGAAAGACAAAGTAATTTTTGTCCCCATCCACTGACCAGAATTGAAAACTAGTACTTGAAATGCAACTCTGCAAGAACCTGAAAATTCCAATTCAAGTCAAACTGAATCGAGATTCAAACCCGAAAAAAAAAAAAAAAAAAAACAATTATCTAACCAAATCAAGATTTTTAGAAAAAAAAATTATGTAAATACGTACAGACTAGAGCATGGAAATTTTAATAAAATCTTAAACCCGATACAAACTCCTCCCCCTCCCTTACATAACTAACAAGAAGCCTTGATGACCCCACAAAACATAACTAACAAGAACGAAGAGTCATGCATACTGCATCGATTATGATGCATTTTCTGACTCATTCTGAATATTGTAAACTTATTGTCATTCATGTACAATAATTTTACCATTCTGTGCAAAAAAACAAAGCATAATTAACGAGAGTAAAAAATTTTCCTTTAACATGTTTATATACAGTAGACTCCCTCAAATCAGCACAGCTTGGGATCAGAGGTTGTGCGGATTTTAGAATTTTGCGGATTTCTGGTCATTGCTTTGTTTACGTTTTTTAAACAGTAATTTGAGTGCAATTAATAGTGCATTCAGGACTATAATGAATACTTACAATATAATAAAATGTTAAAATAAGTAATAAATTAAAATAATAAAAATTTAGATAATTTTCAAAATGATTAAAATATTAAAAGCAAAGATCAAGTTAATGATCAATAGTGTATGATTAAATATTCATTATAAAAATTAAATATATTTTTCCAAAATTATTCAACAAAACTTGCCTCATAAAAGTACATTACTAATTCACATCAAAATCATAAAATAAGGATTTTTTTTTAAAGTTTAGCCAGGCTTAGTAACCAAAAAATCTTGATTAATGCATAAATATATTTGGTAAGAAAATTGTGATTACCAGTGATATCAGCAATATCTTGATTTTTTTTTAATTTTTCTTCCTTCATGGAAAAAAAAAAAAAAAAAAAAAAAAAAAAAAAAAAAAAAAAAAAAACATGAATAGAGTATTATTGAGAAAATTAAAAATTAAAAAATATATGGAATTGATACAAAATTTAAAAAATCACATTTTGTCTAAATATCCAATCTGAAAGTTTCATTGTTTACATCCATAAAGTATGTGCGGATTTTAGAGAGTTGCGGATTTCTGGTTTGCGGATTTGAGGGAGTCTACTGTACTTTCCATTTTATTCTGAATGCTTTAAACCTATCAGTTTCATCTTTGTACAGTAATCTTCCCATCCAAATCTTCCCCCCCCCCTGTTAGTTTATATATGTTTTGTGCAAACAGCAAAAAATAAATAAACTAACAAGAATGAAAAGTTACACATACAGTATAGATTATGAAACACTTTCCAACACATTTTCATTATTGTAAACATATCATTTTAATCCATTTGCAGTAATTTTACCACTCTATATAAAGAACAAATCATAATTAACAAGAAAGAAAAACCTGTGTGCACCATAGATTATTAAACACTTTCCAGCATATTCTGAATATTGTAACGGATATAGTCTTAATCAATCTGCAATATTACCAACCTATACAAAGGTTGAAACATAATTAACAAGAATCATGCACACAGCATAGATTATGAAATACTTTCCAGCACATTCTGAATATTGTATTCCTGATCATTTTAATCCATCTGCAGTATATGTATCATCATGTGTAAAGAATAAACATAGTTAACTAGAATGAGAAATGATACATACAGCATAGATTATGAAATCCTTTCTTAGAAATACAGTGCTGAATGTACATTACTTTCTTATCTTATACTAACGTACTTTACTACAGAGTTGTTTTTAACGAAATCAAGTAGCACAGCATATATTAATAATAAAATATGAAATATCTTTTTTTAAGTGGGTGGGGAGGGGTAATTAAAGGTGATCAGAAATCATGAAAATGAATTCTTTGCATTAGTCTTTAATTTTTTGTTTTTATCTTTTTATTATTAACCTAAAAAAAGCACTGATATCAGTACAAAAAACCCTGAACGGGTTAAAAGCTTGTGACGCAGCACTTTATCTTATATATCTAAGAATTTTAAATTTGGGACTTAAAACTAATGATATCAAAATTTATGTGACGCTATGCTATTAATTAATATATACATATATTAAAATTTATTCATTAAGATTTTATCAATTACATCTTTCATAAATTCAAAATATGAATCTTAAAAGATATGATATCAAAATTTAAGTGACGCCTTGACGAGGCTTTAAACAATGTTTTAAAATTCCATTTATTTATTTATTGTCTAAATACATTTTCATATCTAAACAATACTTTTCATTTTCCAATACACTGTTAAATACATCACTTTCACTGAATATATATAATGCACTGAAATTTATTTATTTGAATAAATAGATTTATCTTTTGGGCTACGCTATCCAAAATCAAAAATAACATTTGAATAAATATTTTTTGCGTCATTGTATCCAAAGTAAGTTAAATAGATGCAAATAGATACAATGACGCAAAAAATATGTATTCAAATGTTATTTTTGATTTTGGATAGCGTAGCCCAAAAGATAAATCTATTTATTCAAATAAATAAATTTCAGTGCATTATATATATTCAGTGAAAGTGATGTATTTAACAGTGTATTGGAAAATGAAAAGTATTGTTTAGATATGAAAATGTATTTAGACAATAAATAAATAAATGGAATTTTAAAACATTGTTTAAAGCCTCGTCAAGGCGTCACTTAAATTTTGATATCATATCTTTTAAGATTCATATTTTGAATTTATGAAAGATGTAATTGATAAAATCTTAATGAATAAATTTTAATATATGTATATATTAATTAATAGCATAGCGTCACATAAATTTTGATATCATTAGTTTTAAGTCCCAAATTTAAAATTCTTAGATATATAAGATAAAGTGCTGCGTCACAAGCTTTTAACCCGTTCAGGGTTTTTTGTACTGATATTACTTTACAGTTTTATTATTTTTGCTTTTACATTATTACGATTTTTGATCAATTTTCGTGATTCTACAACCGTTATCTTTAAAATAAAAATGTGTTACGCAAAATAAATTTCGCATTTTTTTTTTTTTTTTTTTTTTTTTTTTTCTCTCGACTTAAAGGTTCTCATAAAAATAGTAAATATTAAAATACATTTTTCTTTAATATTTCGAACAAGTTGGTATAAATTCTTAAAGTTAATCATCTTTAAACTCATTTTTTAAAAAAAGTAATATTTATACTCTTTAAAAAAAGTTATATAAAGGCAATTTTGGATCTATAGAAGTACGAGAGCGCCACATTAAAAAATTAGAGATTTAAACTTTTTTTTCCCGAAAAATGGCATTTTTAAGAGCATTGGAGACTCTAACTTCTGTAATTTTCAATCAATAAACTTCATTTTTTAAAATTAATGGGCACCTATTTTTTTTTAAAAAAAAACACAGGATTTTTTTTTTTTTTTTTTTTTTTTTTTTTTAATAAAGTCATTGTGTTTAAATGAGACGCGATTTTCCATAGTTTTATTAAAATAGCAAATAAAGCCTTTGTGCAAAAATATATAAAGTGGTGAAAACCAACGATTAGAAATGCACAAATAATAATATAAAAATTGATATATTATTTGTGCGTTTAATTATAATCGTTGATTTTGTATCTTTTTTCCATAGTTTTGTCGCATTATAGGATACATTTGGCTTTTTATTAAATAGATACATATTTTATTAGGCAACAAAATACCGAATACTGTACCTTTAGTTCAAAACTGACATCTTTTGTATAAATTTTATAATTGTGATATAATTAGGGTAACGTAATGCTATAATAATCGATCGTCGCATTTAGGTAATTTTTGTCGCATTTACGGCAGTTAAACCCTAAATGAGACGTTCGTATTCCTAAATGCGGTAATGCCTTTTATACGCGACAATTCATCTGCAAAAGTTAATTTAACTTAAAAATGCTATGACAGAAATTAACCACATAAAATATGTGAGTGGTCTGCGAAATCATTCCATTAAAAGAAGAATAAAATGCGTAATTAAGTCATAACGTACTGTTTTAGCACTAAACTGTTTGTCCGGCACTGTTTCTAATAAACTTTCCTTTTTTCAAACATTTCAAGAAATAGTGCTAGGACTTCATATGAAACAAAATGTTACTGTATCGACAGTTAAACCGAAAATTATAATTTAAACTGTGAAAATTTTAAGAAAAGCAGCACTAACAGCAGTTAAGGATTAGTTACAATTTTTTTTTAACTTAAAATTATACTATGTGCAAATAATTTAAAAAGTGATAAAAATATTTTTCAAAAAGATGTTAAATTACTTTAATATTTAGTACTTTAATCTGTAAATGCAGTCTTCGTCAGAGAATACAAAACTAATTTAACATCTTTTTTAAAATATTTTTTGTCATTTCTTTTAAGTAGTTTGCATATAATGTAATCTTAAGTTTACATTTTAAAGACGAATTTATAGCTTTCTATTTATTTATTTGCAGATATATTTTTTTTTAATCACGTAACCGTTAGCTGTTAATTTTGCTGATAATCTCTCCTGATTTGCTATAATGTTGGTAAAATTAATTTACTTAACCACATTAAAATAAACATAATTTGAGTTTTTTCAATCTATACAAGATATTCTAGAATTTCCATCATATAAAATTATTACAAGTTCTATAATATTTGTCTACAGTACATTACTGGAATATATACCGTGTTTCTTACATCTTTATATATATATATATATATATATATATATATATATATATATATATATATATATATATATATATATATATATATATATATATATATATATATATATATATATATATAAACCGGTATTTTGAACCGATTTTTCCGAAGTGGGAGATCTGGGAACGAAAAAAAGGGTCATACTGAGAAGGTAATTGTTTATAAATCGAATTCTAATGAATTGAGCGTAAAAATACATCATACGGCACCTTATACTTCTCTTCAAAAATCCTCTCAGCAAGTTTCAGGTTTCTACTTCTAAAAATGAGCCTGAAATTGCATCAGACATCAACTTTTTCGTTATTTATTGTGGACCCCTTTCCCTTCTCCACCTCTTCTGATATCGTATTTTATCATCCCTAGAGACCCCCCCCCCCCAGGTAATAATATCGTTATCAAAGTGTAAAATATTTCGATCTTCGGATTTTATTTTTATTTTTTTGTCTAGAGTGATATACAAAACTGGTTACATTTATTTTTCGCGCTTTATTGATTCAAATGAAGAGAAATCTAATAACAAATAAAAGAAATAGTTGCTATGAATAAGTATTTTATAATAGTTTTTTGTTGCAACAAAATGCTTTCAACAATTATAAAGTCTTTTTGCACTTGCCCAGAACGGAGGAGGGGTGGGACACAGGCAAAAATTCTTATCAACAAAACAAGTAAACATTCTTTCTCTTTCTGTTTTATTAGGTAGATTTCGTATGAAATACTACCTATTGCATTCGCACCAGTTTATATATATATATATATATCTCACTTTTTTATGAACACGATAACTTCTATAATTCTTCACCAATCGCCACCAAACTGGTACATAAAATCAAAGGGGATAAAATCTCGGCTAAGTTCATTAATGGACAAAATCGGACCAAGGGGGTCGAAATAAGGGGTGTGTTTGTGAAAACAGAAAAAAAAACCCATAACTTCTTAATGAAAATATATATCGAATCAGTTTAAATTTTATATTGCTTCTAAATAATGGGCCAAACGTTTGTGCATGACAGATTTTTGATAAAGTTAAAATGGGCTGAAGAGGCGAAAAAAATAGGGTTTTTGGGAGAAAAAAAATCATAACTTTGTCAATTCTCAAGATATCAAATCCATCTAAATTTTTTATAAATATTCTCAAAATTATCTAAAACTTTTGCATTTGTAAGTTTTTGCCTAACTCTTACAGGTAAGAAAAATTAAAAACGAAAATAAAAAGGGTTTTGAAAAAAGAAAAAAATCCATAACTTTGTCAATTCTTAAGCTATCAAATCCAATTAAATTTATTTTACATCTTCTCAATAATATCTACAACTTTTGTATTGACAAGTTTTTCATAGGATCAATTCGTATAGCCAAAATATATTAAACAAAAATTGGAGTTGGAGAAAAAAACCCTCTAATCCAAACTGCTTATATTCTGAATCGTTTTTTAAATTCATTTTTTATTTTAAACGCATCCAAATGGCCGATCCTCTTATTTAGGAACTATATAATGTGAAACATTGGCCAGTTTTTTAATAAAGACAGAATATATTTCAAAAAAGGCTGCCAAAAAGGGCATTTTGAACAGAATTTCCCGAAATGACCTTGATGGGAAATTTGAATAAGTATTCAAATAACAAATTACGTTTTTTCTTACTCATTTTTATATCTATTTTTATTCTCAAACGCATCCAATTTACAAATTCTCTTATTTTGGAACTGTATAATGTGACGCATTGGTCAATTTTTTGAAAACGATAGAATATATTTCATAAAAGGCTGCCAAAAAGGGTATTTTGAACAGAATTTCGAGAAGTTATCGTGATTGAAAATTTGAGGAAGCATTGAAATAACAAACTGCGTTTTTCTGACTCATTTTTAAATTCAGTTTTGCTCTCAAATGCATCCAATTGACAGGTTCTCTTATATAGGAGCTGTATAATGTGCCGTATTGGTCAGTTTTTGATAAAAGCTGAATATATTTTTTTAAATGCTGTCAAAATGGGCACTTTGCGCAAATTTTCCTGAAGCTATCATGAGTAAGAATTGGGGTTGTATTCAAAATTGGTTATTTTATAACTCATTTTTAAATTCAATTTTGCTCTCAAACGCATTCAATTGACAGTCTTTTGTTATTTAGGAAATATATGATGTGCTGTATTAGCCGATTTTTTTAATAAAGTCGGAATTATTTCAAAATATGTTGTCAAAATGGACATTTGATCCGAATTTAGCTTAAGATGATTCTGATAAAACCAGTCCTTACAGAAAAATGAAATTAAAAATTTTTCAAAAGAGGACAAATAAAGTTGTTAAACTGGGTTTATCTGTAATCAAATTTATTTTTTGTTGTTGAAATGAGCACTCTTCGAAATTTACCTCCGCCTATAGGCCAAGCCGACAGAGATTTTTTATTAGTATACACAAGCTACATTTCAAATATAGTTTCTCGAACCGTGATTATACATATATACACATATAAAGAAGAATGAGAATGTCAAACGTTGGGGTATCCTACTTTTCAGAATAAAATAATTTATAGTTTATTTTTAAAAAATAAATTTTGTGCCGAAAACGAAATCGAATCTTCGGTCGATTTCTAATTAGAAGTGCGCAAGAGAAAAACTTTTATTTTATCCGTTTCGCATTATTTAGGAAAAGAAAAAGTTAGCTATTCTTACTGTACGCTCTCGTTTTTCTGTGCTTTTACGTCATTTATAAAAAAAATTTGAACCTTTTAATGTAGGTTTTTGAATATTATTTCTATATTGCTCATGCTGCAAACATCAACTTTTTAAGCAGTCACATAAATTTTAATAAGCTGTTTAATTTTACATCTATAAATTTCATAAAAGTGAGGGGGAGGCGTGAATATGCGACTCAATATCATTCTTCATCACGTGACTATTCTGTTTCCCTAGAAAATTTCCAGGATCCTCCCTTAGTTCAATCCAACATTCTAAACTTCCGGACATTTGACAGTCACTTTCTCAATTTCCTTGCGTCATGTCTCCTCCCGCCTCCCATGCGTGTTTGTAACTCATATAAACATATCCTCTTTAAAAGGGCATCATTTTGGTTACATCAACGGGAAATGACCGACGCGCTTCACTGGGTGCCGAAGAGGGTCCCAGCAGAAAATATCATTTACTCGGCCATGCCCTGACAGTTCTATTTTATAATTTAGAGCATATAGGTCACATTAGAGACTAGCATCAGGTTATATTAAACCCAAATCCACAGAAAAATTTGTATGAGAAAGCTTTTCTTTTCTTAATTTTACAACCGGTTTCTAAAAAAAAAAAAAAAAAAAAAATCTGAAAGCGAAATTTGGAAAACTAAAAACAACCCCGCTATACATCGTCCTTATTCTTAGCTGTCCTATATAAAAGAAAGAAAAAATAAAAATGTTAAAATTCAAGAAAGAAATTTAAGGGTGTATTCGAAAAAACGCTTTTCCACCTTCAACAGCTCGAAATTTTCCGATACAATTTCAGACACATTTTTATAAGTAGAAGCATGAAACTTGCTGAGGGGATTCTTGAAGGAACGTATGAGGTGCCGTGAAATGACTTTTTACGGTCAATTCATTAGAATTTGAGTTAGAAAGAATTATCTTATCAGTATGACCCCTTTTTTCGTTCCCATATCTCCCGCTTGGGAAAAATCGGTTCGAAATGTCATTTTTGATTGCCTCTTATGCAATATTTTCTGCATTTATCAAAGAATCGACAATCACGGCACCTTGTGCACTTTTCAAATAAGAAATTTTGAAAGTTTGGTGCATTTGAGAGCAAAAATGAATTCAAAAATAAATCGGAAAATAAGCAGTTTGAATCGAAATACACCAAGTAATTCTCCCTTAGCGTCTCTTTCGCGGGGAGGAGGGGGGGGGGGGTCTTTTAGTGTCTCATCTTCGGCGCAACCCTTACTCTTTGCGATCAGGGCCGTAGCTAGAAGTGTACAAGAGGGGGGGCTCAGGGGAATATAGGGGGGGGGGCTCATATTTTTTTGTTCTCTCTCTAATGTAGAAAGATAAATTAGTGCATATTCACATTGTAGGTACTATGTTTCTCATTAAACTGTTGTAATAACTTCATTTTATGCTAAGAAAAGAATAGCATGATGAAAATTTTGAATGTATAACTGGTGCAAAATTAAACATCCTGTTAGCTTCATATGTACCAATAGGATGAGGGAGTGTTGAAACACTTATTTTAGATACAATTTAGTAACACTGCAAAACTGTGAAAGGGTCTCAAAACTAAATTAGATTTTTGAACAGAATTTCATTTGAATTTTCGGAACATTTAGTGACCTTGGAACTTTTTCCAGGGGGGGGGCTCAAAATATTTTAGGGGGGGGGGGCTGAGCCGCCCCTAGCGCCCCCTTAGCTACGGCCCTGTTTGCGATATTTGTAATATGAATAGAATGAAAAGGGCTCCTTTTCCGACGACCGTTATCAGAGAACCGTACTAAGAAAAAACAAATGTATATTATTTAACATTAATTTAAAATATACTTGAAGATTTCATGTAAGTCTGAATAAAAACATTATGTTCTTGTGTGTTCGGGGTTCTTTTAAGATTGATGCCACAAAGTAAAAAGAAAATGCGTTTATTTACAATAAACAGTTCGGCGAAAACGCAGGTATCTTGTAAATAACTAAGAAAATTCGATAACAAGCTCTTTTAGTGGAATCAAAACACAGGTATCTTCAGTTTAACACAAATACACTATATGGTCAAAGATGACCGTCCACTTGCAATTTTAGACATTTTGTTAACTATCTAGATTAATGCATTAGGAATTATCCTGAAACTCTATGAGTATAAATATAATAGTTCAAGTCATACATTTCCGTAAAGATTTTTTCCCGAAACTCCATATGGGACCGTCAACAAATTAAAAAAGAATGAATATCTTTTGGATAACCCTGTCAAAACTAATGTAGCAAAAGCGCTCAGACTGTAGATTATGATTACGTGGCTTACTGTTATAAATTGTGCTCATTTTTATGTCGATAGCATGTATACTCGTAGAAAAATTAAGGTTTTTATAAAAACAGTCCCAAATTTTTCCAAGATTTTTGCTTATAATTTGAAGAGTTCTTAAGGGACTACTTCAGTCAAATGAAAAGATCTGTTCGCTAATACAAATCCTATGGAAGAAATTTAGAAAAATATCTCGGTTGCACTTCAATATTTTTAAATGATTTATTTTTCATTGGATAGCTGATATTGATCTGAATGCAGGCCGTTTTACAAATTTTCGATTTTAGTTGCAGATATTTTTATGAGGGTGCTTTCGTTTTCCGAACCGGTTCCGAAAATGAAAGCATCATCGTAAAAAATATCTGTAAACAAAATCAAAAAAGAAAAAAACGGCCTGCATACAGATCGATCCCAGTTTTCCAATGCATAAAAAATAATTTTAAAATATTAAAATGCATCAGCAATATCTTTATAAATTTCTTCCATAGGATTAGTATTAGTGAACAGATCTTTTCATTTGAATAAAGTAGCCTCTTAATATAAAATAATATATTTTTTTTTTTTTTTTCGGAAAATATGATAAACAACATTGCACACAATACTCTGTCATCAGAATTAAAAAATAATAAAAATTAAATGAAAAATGAGCAGGTTTATTAAATAATTTTTCATTGCGCATGCGTCAACGATATCTAAAACTTCATTTGCATGTTATGCTAGCTAAATGTATCGAGCAACTTTTGTAAAAGTCTCAAAATCACAGCTTGAAAATTCAGAAAGTGATCGTCTATAGAATAAGCACAAAATTTGCTGTTCCCAAAATGAAGCAAAAAAATGAGGACATTTATCTGAATATAGTAGTGCGTCCCATATTGTGTATTCTATATTGACACTAATCAATGAATATATGGATAAAACCCCTCTTGTTTTTGCTTCATTTTGGGAATAACAGATTTTCAACTTATTCAATTGACGATTATTTTCAGAATTTTCAAACTATGATTTTGATACTTTCGAGAGAAATCGAACTCGAAATCAGTTGGCAGCTTTACGACTGAAGATGGGGGAGATAAACTTTCCCTTCCTTTGTCAATTCGGTAGGGTTCTTTTCTCAAAAACCATTTAAGGGTGTATTCGAAAAAAAGCTTTTCCACCTTCAGCTGCTCGAAATTTTCCGATACAATTTCAGACACATTTTTAAAAGTAGAATCATGAAACTTGCTGAGGGGATTCTTGAAGGGACGTATGAGGTGCCGAGTAAAGTCTTTTTACGCTCAATTCATTAGAATTTGATTTATAAGCAATTAACTTCTCTGGAAGACCCTTTTTTTCGTTCCCTTATCTCCCACTTCGGAAAAATCGGTTCAAAATTGCCGTTTTTGATTGCTTTGTTTGCAATATTTTGTACACTTATCAAAGAATTGACCTTTACGGCACCTTGTGCACTTTCTAAATAAGAGAATCTGCGAGTTTCATGTATTTGAGAGCAAAAGTGGATTCAAAAGTAAATCGGAAAACAAGCAGTTTGAATCGAAATACACCCTTAATACTTGGCTTATACTAATTTAGCTATTCACCCTTAAAGATGTTCCAAAACTAGCAAACTTTTGTTCCTTTCGGAACAAAGATAATTTATTGCTCTTTTAGTGTAATAAAAAGTAGTGCTGTTTGCCCGCAGTTTAATATAGCGTTTACAATGTCTAATCGCAGAGACCCAAGTCTCAACACACAAAGACATTAGAGATCTTCACTGCAGGATGGCTGGAAGAAAACTCAACTGGTGATAACATGAACATGAAGAGGCATTATACAGGGGCTTCCCAGTTGTTTCATGTGTTTGAGAGCAAAAGTCAATTCAAAAATAAATCGGAAAACAAGCAGTTTGAATCGAAATACACCCTTAAGAAGGAATTTGGATTTGAAATCTATAATAAAATGATATAGAAATATATTTATAAATCTTCTTTTATTAAACAGCTTCAAAATTAGCGATATTTTTAGCTTTCTTTCTTTTTTCTTTTATTCTAAGCCATATTAATTTTTTAATGAATCTTTATTCGAATGTTGAAAGCCTAAGAATCTAAGTAATCATTAATGTTGTTAATGTGTATTTGCTGTAAAATATATGTAAAATCACTCCATAGATGTATACAGTATTCTTTAAAGGAATCTTAGCTATATGATAAAAATCTAAATTTTTTTGAAATCGTAGAAATTGTAACGGGCCGGGCCTGTTTTCGCTGATTTTTGTACGGGCTGGGCCGGGCCCGGGCCTAACTTTTGAGTTTTACAACGGGCCGGGCCCGGGCCTGGAAATTCCGGCCCGTGCAGACCTCTATTGCTTGGCGATATTCCCATTGACATAATGTTAAATAAGAGAACCTGTAAGGTTGTTTTTCCACAAAGCATCCGAGATCCTACTATAGATGTTCAAAGCATTTGGCATGAATTACACTGCAATTTTATCATATTAAAAGGGATATATTTACAAATAATACAAAGTGGGTAACAATATTTTTAATTGAATGTAAGAGCAGGAATGATTCTGAATTAAAAAATAAAAAATCCGTAATTTCCATCAAATTTTCTGAAAGACTTATTCAATAACCGTCAACAATGACGGAATTTTGATCTGCGTTTCATTTTCATAAGACTTCTTACAAACAGAATGAAGATTTTATTATTCAAAGGTTTGTATTAGTAGAACAGCATGCTTTAAAAATAAACGTCGATTTCTAGAACTACAAATGATGAGGGTTTTTTTTTTCTTTTTACCCTGTATCAAGAGTATAGAGAAAGATATACGGAGGTATACGCCGTATTCCTACAGGGGTTTTTTAAGAACACCGTATATCCCCTGTTTTGCATGAAAACTATAGTATATACACTTTAGAGTAAACTTTGTGCCTTGAGCGTATGCCCTCTGCTTAGAGCGTATATTCTTTGGTTTTATTACGACTACACTGTAAAAAGAAAAATCTGTAAAGGTACTACACTTTATCTAGGAAACTGGGATTCCAAGAACTTTTCCTGTAACGGTAACAACAAAAACTCAAGTTTTAGAATCGGTTACATGGATTTTTCGTGTTAGCGTTACATGAAAAGTTCTTGGAATCCCAGTTTCTTAGAAAATGTTTAGTACCTTTACAGATTTTTTTTTTTTTTTTTTTTTTTTTACAGTGTACACTACTGCTCTGTATTCAATATATGTAATAACTCAACAATTGTGCAAAACAAAGAGAAGTATTTATTGCAACAACAATAATAATAGCAAAGTGAAACACAATTTCTGAAGATTTCACAAAACATTAAAATTAAATATTGAAGGTTTTTTTTTTTAAATTTTAAAATATATTACTTTTATAAATAAGTAATTAATCTCAATAACGAAAGTCATTGAAAGGATATAAGATAAATTTCCGATCGTTTTAGTCATCTATTAAGGGCGTATTCGAAAAAACGCTTTTCCACCCTCAACAGTTCGAAATTTTCCGATACAATTTCAAATACATTTTTTAAAGTAAAAACCTGAAACTTGCTGAGAGGATTTTTGAAGAGACCTATAAGGTGCCGTATGATGTCTTTTTACGCTCTATTTATTAGAATTCGATTTATAAACAATTATCTTCTTAGTATGACCCTTTTTTTCGTTCCCAGATCTCCCATTTCGGAAAAATCGGTTCAAAATGCCATTTTTGGTTGCAATTTTTGCAATATTTTCTTCATTTATCAAAGAATAGACAATCACGGCACCTTGTGTACTTTCTGAATCAGACAATTTGCAAATTTGATGCTTTTGAGAGCAAAAATGAATTTAAAAATAAATCGGAAAGTAAGCAGTTTGAATCGAAATACACCCTTAAGGGTGTTTTTAACTGCTCCACTCAACAAGCGAAAACGTTTTGACACATTTACAAATTCCTTTTTTAACAGAAATATATGAAATTGAAATTCCTGACTATGGAAGCGATATCGAATCGAACTTTTTTTTCCATTTTATGATAATTAATTACCTATCCAGTTCTAAGCTATTTCGATCAAGCGATCACCCGTTTTTCTCCTGCTTTTCGACCGGTTTTTCAGCTTTCGTCGAGAAATGTGCTCAAAAGTGTCAATTTTAAAGCCTTGTTATGAAAAATCGATTGTGTTTTTAAAAAAACAGAAAATTGAGTGCAATTCACTGTAAAAAAAATTCTGTAAAGGTACTAAACATTTTCTAGGAAACTGGGATTCCAAGAACTTTTCATGTAACGGTAACAGGAAAAACCCATGTAACCGATTCTAAAACTTTAATTTTTGCTGCTACCGTTACAGGAAAAGTTCTAGGAATCCCAGTTTCCAAGAAAAAGTTTAGTACCTTTACAGAATTTTTTTTTACAGTGTAGACAGTTTCTGAGTAATAACACCTGCTATTTTCATGCATTTCCGAAAAAAAAAATTATATTAATGCATGTGTCACAAAGTTGCCCTTTTTGATTTAAGAACACTTTTGTTTTTAAATTTGGATTTGGAATATCTGTCAGCAGTTAATCTAAATGAAAGAACGTTTTTCGTAAAACTGTAGTTTCTTACACAAAATTTGCAGAAGCAGGAGGCATTCATTTAAATCAAAATTATATTTTTAAACTTCAGCTATGTAAACATAAAAAATCATTCCGTATTAATGAAAACCGAAATTATTATTATTATTTCCTTCGTAAAATTTTAATTTAATTATGCTAACTTTTAAAAGCTTAGCTTATATCCACTTGAAATTTATTTGCATTGTAAACAAAATTTATGCTTCTTATCAAATGTCATTAAAATGTAACAATGCGATGTAATATATATATATATATATCAATTAAATCAACGCAGATAAAGTTTTGACTTTTGAATAGCAACTTTTGAATATAACTTTGAAAATTTAACGAAATTGTAACTTAATTAGAGAATATGAAAAAAACAATTTTCAATCTTAGTAATGCAGTCATTGATAACACCTGATATTTTCATTGCACCTTGAAAAATAATGTTATTTTGTTTTATTTATAATATAAAATAAAATTACAAAAAATAAACAAATAAATATTAACCTATAAAAAAATTAATACAACTAAATTTAAATTCTATATAAGAAATCATAATAAAAATATTCATTTTATTTGTAACTATTGAATGATATTTTTAAATTATACAATGGAAATGTTGAAAAAATAATCTGGAATTACAGTATTACATCCTGCTTTTTGTTTCTTTTTCTTTTATTTTTTCTTTTATTTTTTTTTTTTCCCAAACGAAAATTCCTTCATTTATATTGATGCCAACAGATGGCACCAAAATAAAATTTGAAGTCCCTGAAATAAAGAGAAATAGTACTGTGCCAAGCGTGATCGGCGCGTGGAACCGTTGACTTGTAAAAATATTGTAAACTTTCATATGAAAATATGCTGTACAAACATTTTTTAAGTAGAAGAAATTATCATTTAGCTGCCATGGGCCATTTTCACCATTCGCTTATACATTTCATGGTAACTGATTTGACATTTTAAATAAAACTAAAAAAAAACTATTAAAATGAATTAGCTTGTATATTTTCTAATTTAGATAATAATTTACATATCTTCTAAAATTATTTAGTAAACTTACTTAGCAGCTTACATTTCATCGTTTACAAATATGGTAACAGACTTGAAAAGTAACGGACTTGACATTTCAAGTAAAACTATTAGAAATGAACTAGTTTCTATAATTTCTAACATAGATAATAATGCAGATACCTTCTGAAATTATTTAGTAAATAATATTTAATTATAAAAGTGCAAAAATCACTATTTTAATATTAAAATTTACGGTAACAGACTTGACAGTGAAAAAAAAAATATCAACCTTGATAAAAGTTTATTCTTGCCACTATTACATTGCTTCAGAATTGAAGAGTAAAAAGTGGCAAGTAGTAGTTATATACGTGAATAGTTTAAGGGTGTATTTCGATTCAAACTGCTTATTTTCCGATTTATTTTTTTAATTCATTTTTGATTTCAAATGCACCAATCTTTCAAAATCTCTTATTTGGAAAGTACACAAGGTGCCGTGATTGTCGATTCTTTGATAAATGCAGAAAATATTGCAATAAAAGCAATCAAAAACGGCATTACGAACCGATTTTTCCGAAGCAAGTTATTTGGGAACGAAAAAGAGGGTCATACTGATAAGGTAATTGTTTATAAATCAAATTCTAATGAATTGAGCGTAAAATGGCATCACACGGCACCTCATAAGTCCCTTCAAGAATCCCCTCAGCAAGTTTCATGTTTCTACTTTTAAAAATGTGTCTGAAATTGTATCGGAAAATTTCGAGCTGTTGAAGGTGGAAAAGCGTTTTTTCGAATACACCCTTAACTATACCGCCGCTAACTTTAAGACAGAATTCGAAACCTATTTTGACTAAAATAATCAAATGATAGCGGACTTGACAAAAAGTGAGGGACAAAAGATTTCTGTTAATTTCTTAAAGAAAATATCTTTTCTAATATTTTTTTTTCATTATTATAGAACACTAACAGTTCACATTTAAAGTAATTAGACCTTTTTATTTAAAAAAGTAAGCCCAAATGAAGAAAAAAAACAGAATTAAAAACATAAAACAGGGAATGGGACAGGCATTTTTTCTTAGAATCAAAATTTTAAAGATTTATATATCAAAAAAGTTTATTGATTTTTTTTATTTTTCATGTTAGAAATGTTCAATATAATCTTCTTTAGCTAATGCATAGCTCAAATCGAACTTTAAATATTAATTTATGTTTGAATTTTCTTCTTTTTATTCTGGGACAGCATACGTAAGCGAAATTTGAAAATAACCCTCATATGTTATTATATGTTCTCCATCAAGCCTAACAGCTGCGGTCGATTCGCAGACCAGAATGGTTTGTACGGCGAGGTTACCTATACTTTCCTCCACTCAAATTTTATTATAAGGGTAAATCGTCTCCCGGCACTAATTTTTTTATTTTATTTTATTTATTTATTTATTTATTTATTTTGTGCCACTTTGACGAAATTAGCCGTTTTTTCGCGATTTGTTGATAAAATTTGTCGTATTTTCGTAATTTTTAGAAAAAATTTGTCGTTTTTTTTCTCGATTATTTCACGAAATTCAGCGATTTTTGCGACAATTTCTGTTTTTCATGATCTTTGGCCAAACTTGCCGTTTTTCACAATTTTTTGAAGCAACTTGCCTTTTTTCACAAACTTTTAAATAAAATTTGCCGGGTTTTTCTTTTCCACAACTATTTGACAAAATTTGTCTTTTTTTTTCACGATTGTGGTGTTTTTCCCACAGTCCTTTGACAAAATTAGCTGTTTATTTTCGAACGACTAACGAAATTGATTTTTTTCGGCGATCATTCGTCGAAATTCACGATGTATTTCATGTCCGAATTTTCGGATTTATGACAGATTTTTTTTTTTTAATTTTCGGAAATGATCGTACTTATTTTTTGGAGTTTTGGAAAAAATTCGGACTTGAATCATCCTGTGTAAGAAATTTGTAAAAGAAAACAACTTAGAAACTTATGAATAGCTAAATTAGTATAAGCCAAGTATTAAGGGTGTATTTCGATTCAAACTGCTTGTTTTCCGATTTACTTTTGAATCCACTTTTGCTCTCAAATACATGAAACTCGCAGATTCTCTTATTTAGAAAGTGCACAAGGTGCCGTAAAGGTCAATTCTTTGATAAGTGTACAAAATATTGCAAACAAAGCAATCAAAAACGGCAATTTTGAACCGATTTTTCCGAAGTGGGAGATAAGGGAACGAAAAAAAGGGTCTTCCAGAGAAGTTAATTGCTTATAAATCAAATTCTAATGAATTGAGCGTAAAAAGACTTTACTCGGCACCTCATTCGTCCTTTCAAGAATCCCCTCAGCAAGTTTCATGCTTCTACTTTTAAAAATGTGTCTGTAATTGTATCGGAAAATTTCGAGCTGCTGAATGTGGAAAAGCGTTTTTTCGAATACACCCTTAAGCACTAATTTATCTCTTTCAATGTGTTCTTAGCTCTTCCCTTGCATGTTAATATTAAAAAATTGCTTGCATCGAAAATTACTGCTACGCTCCACAAGCCCCAGCAAAGGCCCCAACAGAAAACATTTAACCTACAATTTTACTCGCCGGCCCAACCCATGCATTTTCCGCAAATCTATACTACCACTAACTGAAGGGAAAAAAGGCAGAAAATTCCAAACATTGATAGCATTTTTTTTTATTTTTTTTTTTTTTCAAAGGTTATATTTGTTTAATCAAGGAAAATGAAATATTGGATTATTTGATTTAAAATTTATTTAAAAAATCCATGGATGTGGAAAAGAAGATGCCATCGTATTTTATCAGAAAAGTACCTAAGTTAAACACATTGAGAAAAAAAAATATATCGTTCGAATATCTAGAATCTAACAAGGGGGGGGGGGGTCTCATTACTGGGCATACTCAGAATATTTTGGGGAAATTATCAATTAATTTATGTATGTAATGAAGAATCGGACAAATTTAGAAGGGGAAAAATCTGTAAAAAAAAATAAAATATTTTCCAACAGTTGGCGTGAAAAGACGAAAGCGTTACGCAATTTGGCGAGCAGCACTTTTCCTCGCCAAAATCAAACGAATTTAAAGCAACTTGAAATTATTTGTTAATGGATTTTGAATGGTATCTAATAAATTTAAATTTAAACAATGAGAGAGTTTAATATATATATATGTAAATAATTTTTGCCAACACCTCTCTTTGATATAGTTTGTTATTTAACGAGTTAATCCACATTTTGATGTTGAATTGTAGTATTGTCTAATGGTTCTATATATATATAAAAAATTTCATATTGAAATTTTTTTTTCATACGTCTAAGCAAATTCAAAAATAAAAGTCAGATGAAGAATGCTGCAGTTATACATTTAAATATCCAAGAAGTCGTCACCATAGCAACAAAATTTAATTGACAGGGCTTAATTGGAGCTTAAAACAATTTTAATTAAGTTAAATTTTGAATTTTGTTTTAAATCGTAATTTTTAAGCTATTGCATAGCTTTTATCGCGGGCTTTGAGCGCGGCGACCGAATCTAGAAATTCCGTAACGAGAAAAAAAAAAAAAACCCTAACCTAACACTCCGGCTAACGTCGTTTCAGTTCGGCAGACTTCGACAGACTTCTCATTTATTCAATAAAAGAAAAAAAAATGTTTTCTTATCAGTCATCACGCTCAAAAAGTGTAACTTGAATTAATATCAAAGAAAAATAAAACACTTGAATTAATATTAAAAAAAAAAACCCTGCATAAATAAAAAAATAAATAAATAATTATAATTGCATAAGTTGATAAAAAATTCTATGCAATAGTTTTATCGCGGCAGTCCCCGAGTGCCACACTTATATTTTTTGATAATTACATTTTAATTTAAATATATATAAATATCGATATGACAAAATTATAGTGAAAACAAATTAAAACTAACAAACTTAAAGTTATTTAAATTAAATTTATTTAAATAATTGCTATATGAAACATTTTTTTCTTGAAGTGTTTTGGACATAAAATATTTTTCGAAGTTGTATTTCATCGAAAACCGATAAAAAATCACCAAATAAAGAAATTTTCATAATTTTTTTAAGGACGCTCTATCGAGGTTCCACCGAAATTTTTTAAAGAAAATCATGAGAAGAATCTCATAAAAATAACACTCTGTAATTTTTTCAGATTTTTTGAAGTATGCACGTAGAAAGACCTTCTTTGTAAATTGTAATTTTAGAAAAAGTAGTTCTATGTCATCCTTATAAATACTAGTTTTCCTTCCTAGAAAGTTCTAGAATCTCCTATTAGAATTCGAGAGCGTTTCCCTATATTCTCGTGGTCAAATGTATTTAAAAATCTCTGAAAATAGATACGAACACGAGAGATTAATGTTAGTAAAAATATTTCTACTTCATGAAACCATTTCAAAAATCAAGCGATAATTTCTCGTTAATGAAACGATTCAATATTATTTCGCCATCTAGAAAACAAGAGATTAGAAATTCGAGATCATTTTGTCAATTCAGCATCGTTGTTTACCCTATTCGCATAGTTCGGCATTCTATCATTCTAGTTTAAGGATTTAGAAAATGACTAGCTATTCATTCTAGGTGAAAGTAATATTTTTTTTTTCTCAGTAGAAAAAATGAATAAATAAAAATATAAATAAATAAATAAAAGCAAAAAAATAAATAATAAAGCCTCAAGAACGTTTGGGTTGGTTCTTAATTACAAACTAAATATTTTCTGACACACTTACGGTACATTCATTTAAATTTATAAAAGCATGAAATTTTCAGATACCAAGAAATCAATTATCTTCTCTCTCTCTATTTTTCCCATAAAGATAAAAAATATATCAGTAAAGGACCTCGAAATAGACATTTTAAAGTCAATTTTCAGACTTAACTAGCAGTGTAGAAAAGTCATCGAATGTGAGAACAATCGCTTATGATTCAAGGTGCTTCCTTTACAAAAAAAAAAAAAAAATAAAATAAAATAAAATAAAATAAAAAATAAAATAGAAAGTTGTTACATTCTTAGATATTTAACTAGCAATATCTACAAATTCCTTGCATTTATGAATAAAATGTATCCGTGAATCTGTAAGAAAATTTTGCATTGTTGAGCAAAGACAAAAATAATTAATTTAGGCCAATCTTAGAAGTTTGAGAGCACCTGAACTGAAATAAAAGCCATGTACTATTACGTAATCCATCTCGTTTGATATATGTCATCTAGCTGTTCTCTTGCATGTTAATAATGGACCTGCATCGGAAATGACCGCTACGCTTTACGAGCCCCGGCAATGGCCCCAGCAGAAAGAGATCATTTAACCTACAATGCTCATCGTCTGCCCAACCCCTGCACTTTGCAGAAATTTGTAACACGAATTGAATGGAATAGAGTCATCTTCCGTTTTTGTCGGCGAACCCTACTAATTACCCCACCAGATGTTTTTGGCCGCATATTATTATGGCCGAAATGCGCTGAACTGTCAATCAAGGGGTGTAACTCACCCGCCATGGGACCGGTTTAAGAACCGGTTGTAGGCTGAGGGTGTATACGCGTCCGACGACACTACAAAATAGTGTTCTGGGGTGGTCCCTACCCTACTAATTTTCCGACAGCGATCGGTGCAGTCGAAAATGGATACGTTTTTTGCTTTCTCTTACGTGGGCTACGTTTTTACTCTTTATCTTGCGGCATAGCGTGTGTTGTAGATATATATGGAAGGCACGTTTGAAAATATATCGAATGTTTTTGTGAGAAAGGTCCCATGGTTTATTCAATAGTTAAAGTTCAAATCTAATATGATAAACGATCCGCGAAAAAGAGGCAAATTTATCAACATAAATCTAATCCCTCCGAGTGCTTGCTGCACGAGTCCCGAATGTTCTATGTGTTTTGGCTAACTGAACACAGCTGATTTCAGAAATTTTCGTATGAATCGTTCCTGCCCCGTAGCGTACCACTCATAATTTAATTTAAAGAACATAAAAGGTGAAATTGTTCTCTAATGTAATAGCTGAAAATTCTAAATATTTAGCGACACAAAAATGAAATCAGTATTTCAAGTGAAAATAAAATCAAGATAATCAAGTCAGGTAAATCTTCTTTACAAAATATATGAATTATAAACAATGCATTAAAAACATTCTAAAATTAATTATCTGGTTTGGAGAATAAATAAACAAGAAGAAAATGTGTATCAGTGTCAGATCGAGAAAAAAAGTAAATCTTCGCTGTCATTTCTTTAACTAAACATTTAATGCGATGAAAATAACTATTTAAAGCTTATAATACATATTTACATACTTTAAGGGTGTATTTCGATTCAAACTGCTTGTTTTCCGATTTATTTTTGAATTAACTTTTGCTCTCAATCACATGAAACTCGCAGATTCTCTTATTTAGAAAGTGCACAAGGTGCCGTAAAGGTCAATTCTTTGATAAGTGTACAAAATATTGCAAAAAAAGCAATCAAAAACGGCAATTTGAACCGATTTTTCCAAAGTGGGAGATAAGGGAACGAAAAAAAGGGTCTTCCAGAGAAGTTAATTGCTTATGAATCAAATTCTAATGAATTGAGCGTAAAAAGACTTTACTCGGCACCTCATACGTCCCTTCAAGAATCCCCTCAGCAAGTTTCATGATTCTACTTTTAAAAATGTGTCTGAAATTGTATCGGAAAATTTCGAGCTGCTGAAAGTGGAAAAGCGTTTTTTCGAATACACCCTTAAATCATTATTGGAAGGCATAATGCTCCACATTCGTATCCAGTGGTGAATTCAGGGGATGGCTCGGGGAGGATATTCCTCCCCACAGAACAATGAAATATTCCCCCGGAAATTTTGAGATTTTGGGTTTTCAATGGTCAAAAGGTGCAATTCCCCCCCCCCCGGAACTCTATCATGTCCCCCCGGAGCTACAGAAGTCCCTCCCGGAGAAAAGTGTCTGAATTCAACACTGTTCTTATCGATTTTTGATAATAATAGTCACATATTTTTATCACGACAATTCGTTTCATTCTAATGCAACATTTCATTGCGTTCTGCTCATAAAACCAAGGTGTCCTAAAAAAGGAAGTGAAAGTCAAAAAATTATATAGTGCGTAGTGCCAATAAAACTACAATCTTTTTTTTTTTTTTTTACACAAGACATCCCTAAAAAATACATGGTAGAAATAAGTTCATATTACTAAGTATTCTACCATGTGCCCCAGAAATGATGGATTTATTTGAAAATGTGTTTTTTTTCACTATAACTATCTTTATTTTCAATTCATATTACTTAAGCAGCATTTTGTTTCACAAAAGTTTCTGCTTTTACAAGTAAGTACATTGCAGCAAATAATACATTTATTTCGCTTACGGTATTTTAAAAATTCCTATTCTAAATGGTCCAATTATTTTTGGGACACTTGGTAGTTTCTAATTTCTAAGCTAAATTGGTATTTTCTAAAATAAATTTAAAACGGCAAAAATCCTATCTTAATACTCGATTCTAAATTTTGAATTGTTTCATTTCAATATTTTCTACATTTCAATACACCAAGAAACAGTCAAAAGCACTCAAAGAAAATAAATCTTCAATAAAACACACTCGTTTTGTTTTTTCAATAATATTTATTTAGTATTTTTATTTTGATGAGTAAATAATATCTTTCTGTAAATATTGACGTTGATCTTATATCGCGATTTATCTTAAATTGGTTAAACAGATAAAGAAAAAGAAATGTTATGAAGTTAGTGCTTGAAACAGAAACAAAGCTAACAAAGAAACAAAAAACACTTTATGTTTTGTAGTATCATTTTCGTATTTTTCTTTTTTAATGTTTTAACAAAATTAGATCATGCTGAATTTTTTTTTTAATCGACACATCACTCATTTAATATCGTGGTATAGGATAGATAAATCGATGCCTCAATTTTGGAATCTGTAACTTATTTTTGAATAATTAAAGATAAAAAAAATGTATTGAAATGCTCCTTTTACTTACCCATCATAAGTAGTATAGGGTAATTCTTGCAATCGTTTTAAAAATCGAAAAAAAAAAAAAAATTTGACGCATTTACACGTTTCAGATACTGAAGATTCCAAAAGACATTTTTTTTTTTTTTTTTTTTTTTTTTCGAAAAAAAAAAATGCTGTCTGCTCGTCTGTCTGCCTGTATGTCTGTAAACGCTCTATCTCCCGAACAAATTGAGATAGAGACTTGAAAATTTCTATGTACTTAGTATGTAAGAATGGGACAAAGCCTATTTAATATCATTAACCTCGATTATATGAAACTATTTTTTTCGGGCTCTCGAAAAATTTTGCTCTGATAAAAAGTACATACAAATTTTCAATTTTTTTTTTTTTTTTTTTTTTTTTTTTAATAAGGAATGAACGTAAAAGGTAATAAAATAACACAAATTTTGAAAAAGAACGACGTCGATCATGTTATTAAAAGCCGAAATATTTGTAATCCTGTTTTCCACATTCTTCGATTTTTCATGGCCCTGTATTTCAATCAAATTTTAATTCAAAGCTATATTTTAATTGGAAATGAGACACTTAATCCGATGCCGTAAACTGTTAGTTAATATAATTATTATTTTTGGAGCTATAAGGATTTTTCTTTTATGCAATTCGGTACTACTTGAGTAGTTTGGCGTTTTATATACAGTCGAGCCTTAATTTAACGTACTTTGATTTAGCGAATTCTCCGATTTAACGAATATTTTTTCTGTCCCGACAAAAAGAATGCTAAAATGCTCTGATTTAACAAATTTTTAGCTTTGATTTAACGAACAACAATCGCCTGAAAAAAAATCGCATTAACAGATAAAATTAAAACTTTGAATTTTTTGCACATAAAACTTTGAACCTTTCACATCTAAATCAAAATGTTACATTTTTTCCTCATTTCTGGGTGGATTCAAAAGACAGTCTTTTTCCTTTTTCAACTAGAAACATGACAAAGATGCAGACAAATATGTAGAGCTAAGTACCTGTGATATTGAACAGAAAGAGAATGAAAATTCTAAAAGTAGTCAAGATGACGAAGAAACGGAAATTCAATTAAAAAAGATGATATTCCAAGAATCAATTTGTAGCTTGAACACTTAAAAAATTATTTTTTGTCTCACGAGGTTAATGGTGTTGTTCTTACGGAGTTGGGAAATATCGACAAAGAACTTTATAAAGTCGAAACAAAGCATTATCAAGGATTTCTTTTCAAAGTACCAATAAGTATGTATGTATGATGTATTAAATTTCAAAAGCAAATAACATTAAGGAATTGAGATAATTTAAAAGTTGATCTCCTGACTTATAATTTTTAAGCTCGTAGTAAACAATTATCATTCTTTTTTTAAATCTGTATATTTAAGGGTATTTTGTATTGATATTTTTATACCATACTCTTTACAAAAATTGATATTCGATTTAACGAATTGCTTCGATTTAACGAACGGATTTGTGGGTCCCAATCAATTCTTTAAATCGAGGTTCGACTGTAATTTGTCAAATTGGTTCAGCAATTCATTAATAGAGCATTACTATGTATATTAAAAATATTTAAATATATGTTTAAATTTTGTTTTGGAATTGGAATGCATTTCATAAATAGTTTACACATATTTTCATATATTATATTATAGCATATCCATGATGGGTAAGTAATACGGTGGCCTCCACAGACTAGTTTCTGTTTTCAATAAATACTAATTTGTAGTTATATTATTTGTTGAAAAGAAAAAGAACTTGCAAAAGCTCTAACTGAAAATTCCTTTATGTACCAAATATATTTATACACACAGAAGATAGATCGAGTTTATCGAACATATTAATTTTGATTGTCGGCATAATCTTTTATTGTACAGACATTTGAATGTGAAAATGAGATTCATAAACATTAAATATAAGAGAAAAAATTCAAAATATATTGGCACCCTTAGTACTTTTATATCAATTTCTGAAGTATGTAAAATTTTCGAAATTCACTGAAGTTATTAATATTTTGAGCCTATATTTTAAAAATCATTTTTAAATCGATGTTTGCTTATATACATAAAAATTTTCATCGTCATTTTTGCAGTGTATAAACATATATTTTTTTCTCTAGGTGATAACAATACCGAATCGGCTTTTCAGAAAGTTATTGACAAGGGTAATAATGAAGTCGTCACAAGGGCTATATTATTTCCAGATGTATTCCGGAGATTGGTCATTACGATCGCAACAAAACAGGCAATCAATGTGCATACGTGATCGAAGAACTGCAGAACATCCCGTAACACCTATAATTCCAGTACCCAAGAGAGAAGGGGTTACACTTGAACCGCCAAATACTGATTGCTTCAGCATTCGGATAACTTGCACTTCCGTGAAATGAAATTAGCCATATGTTGTTTGCCTGAAAAGATAGCTATCTCTCGTTTATCTATGCTACAAAATGACAATACCTAAAGATAGTCAAATTAGAAAACAGCACAAACTGTAAGTCCACAGACGCCAATAAGATTTTTTATTTTCATTCTCAACTTTAATTCTATGTATTCGAAGTACTTTAGTTTTGTAGACTAATCTAATTAATAAATAAATAAAAATTCTAACATTTGGATTTTTTTTTTTCTTTTTTAGTATGCAAATGAATTAATTCGACTCTGTTTTAGTGCTATTTGAAAAAAAAAAAAAAAAAAAAAAAAAAAACATAATTTTTTTTGATATAATATTAATATATCTTTTTTTTTCTATCTACATGAAAATTTCAGATGTTCCCATTCAAGCGGAATACCAATCGAATACCAATTTTATTCTTATAAACTGAATAAATCTTTGATCTTTGCTGATTGCTATCATTCTTATTTTCTATACTGTCGTACCATGAAATTTTGTATAAAACATCCACTTTTAGCAGCATTTTCTTAAAGATCCATTAATTTTATAAGAAAACTAAAAACGCTGTTCAATACCTTGGGAGTTGAAATTTTCTTCTTTGCAGGTGAATATGATTTAAATAACCCACAGAAAATAGTGAGTTTGGATTTGAAGCTACTTCACTCACGCGAAAACATCTGCTCATTAACGCTAGTCTTAGGAAAAGTAATTTTTTACGATAGTTCGCTTGCATTTCAATATTTTTAAACAATATTTTTTTTTTCTTTTTCTTCTTGTTTGCATATATTGGCTAGCTGAGATCGATCTGTACGAGGGCTGTTTTTTACTTTTTCGATTTTTTTTTTTACAGGTTCTTCTTATTAGGATACTTTTAATTTCAAAAAACTAATTTTTCTGAAAGTGATTAATATTTCTTTTTAAAAAATATTTGTCTACTGACTAACGTTTAGTCTTCCATGCACTGACAACGTTCTAATTAATATTCTAAACTTTTATTATGCAGTTGGGAGGAAGATCATAGTACACACGAAAATGTTATTTTTTTTTTCTTCAAAATTCGGTATGGCACATTCAAAAATAGCAAGGACTTTATTTAGAAAGATGCTTTAACATTCCGACGCAGCGCTGTACTATTTTCTAAATGCGTTAAAAATATTCTTAAACTGTTAGTGACATTATTTACTGAAAACTCAAATAAAAGTAATTTTATCACTTTCTGAAAAGTTACTGTCTCATGAAATGAAGATAGTCATCAAAAAATGTCTCCAAATCCCACAAAATCCTTTCAAATTTTTTTTCAAAACACATCTTTCTGGGGAATCTTTCTGTGGGTGTTTCTCTAGACGCCTTCAACAGCTGTTATTCTACACCGGGTTATTTTTCATTTTTCACCGTGTTTCAGTTTAACGGATCCCTTGGCGTCCCGAAAATCTTCCCCCACATTCGGTACAATTAGCTACCTCTGTTCTCGAATTTCTCCTATCTCGGGAAATCTGCGATAGGTCATGCGAAAATTCTTCCAAATGTACCGTTACTTCCTGTTATAGTTGTCAAAATAATTTTCTTTTCGATCTTTATCAGCTTATGACATCTCGAAAAGCCATACAATTGATCGCAGAATATCATTGCACAGGACAGCGGGGGAAACTTGACTAATACGTAACATTTCAAGGTATTAGATAATCAGTTGTCAAAAGATACTGTATGAAGAATGTTTCTGTTTCCTTCTGTAGAAAGATGTGGTTTTGAAATATCTTTGTACCACAATTACAAAATAGTTTTTAACCTCCAAAAGGCAAGCAGTGGTGTATCTAGACCTAGACTTATCATTTCGGAGTGGGCTGATGTACAATAAAAGTTTCTAAATTGGAATCACAACGTATCAGAAATTTTCCACTTTAAACAGGTTTTTATCATAGCAAGTAATGCACATATTGCTTATCCGCAAGAAAAATGACACATTTTGACAAAAGTATTTTTACAAGAGAAGTAAAAGGAAATTTGCACGAATTTTTCTGTGGCATGAAATTACAGCACTTAACTCTGCATGCAGGGATATAAAAGTACATGAAAGTGTGAATGAAGATATAGACGTGGTTTAGAGGGTTCGATAAATTAACTTCCCCTCTTTTGTGGCCTTGAATGGACAAATGGCATATTACAGTGATTTTCCGTATAACTACACTTATAAACTTTTTTATGTAGCAATACACACCTATGGCAGATCTATTGCTGGAATAAAGTGCAAAATGAAATTTTGCGAAATGTGTCATTATTCTTGCGGATAAGCGATATATTATACAATCAAATCTGATAAGATGAAATCGCATGGGATTAGGATAATTTTCGTTTTAGGCAGGTTTTAGTCTTAGCAAGTATAATTCTGTGATTATACTATATTTAATTATTGCTAAACGATATCTCAATAAATAGTAAATTAAATTGGAGTAAACAGCAAATTCAAAATTACTTTCTCACCCGCATTTAAGTAAATTTAAAAAAAAGGTTCAAGGCTTTGCAGTTCATATTGAGATCTCAAACTATGTATAACTTTTAGTCACAGACTTTCAAACTGATAAATAGCAAGTAAATAAAAATGAATAAAATGCTATTAATTACTATATATCAGGTTTTATACAATATAACGTATGTAAAGAGAGCCTGTATAACTTCATTGAAATGTAAAATTTCATTGCCTCTGCGAAATAACACACTTTCTGAGATGATTTCTGACATACTTAATAACCGTGTCTAAAAAATAAGTTTTTTTTTTTCCCATTTGAATTTTATTTTACTAGTTTTCATTAGATTTTGCTAAACTTTCGTATTTAATCTTCATTTTTCTATAAATTTTGGAGGGCTGCAGCTCTATCAGCCCAATCCTTAAATACGCCACTGAAGGTAAGTGAGCTGTCTAGTAACTATTGAAGCCTAAATATCAGTAAAATTAATGAAATCATTAATACAAAATTATTATGATTTTATTGTTGGAGTAAGGAAATAAATAAAATTAATTCATTATTTCCAATGTATTGTCAGTATTATCGATTACTGCATTCGAAAAATGCAAAGAATGATATCCCACTCGACTAAACTGTCACAGGCCTAAATTCCTCATAATTCTCGCAGCTTGATAGCACTAAGCACATCATTTTCTAATTAAATATCATTTCTAGTAACTGTACTAGTTTCCTTCACTCCAGGTTTCAAAAGATATGTAAAAATATGCCTCACATGACAAGCTTATGCAAATCATTTTTTTTTTCTTTTATTCCAGTCGCTTGCATTCACATTCCTGCCTTCTTACCAGGGCTGCGGAGTCGGTGGGAAAAATGGCCGACTCCAACTCCGACTCCGACTCCGGAATTTTTAACGACTTCGACTCCGACTCCGACTCCAGCTCCGACTCCGGAAATTTTAACGACTCCGACTCCTGGCTTCCTGGCTAGCTAATATACTAATGTTGATGCTGGCTAAAGTTATGAGGGAACAAAAGAAAAATAAGGCAAAAAGTCATTATTTCGGTATTCAGGTCTTAGAACTTTGGAAAAAAAAATATTTTCCGTTTTACAAATTCTTTAATTTTACGTACCACAAACCTGAAAAATTAAATTACCGAAATCTAAAAGAGATAACAAAACGGATATTTTACTATTTCGGATCCGTGGCCTCAAAAAGGGGAAATCTGTACAATTTTTATGTTAACTAGTGCTCTCCAGAGCAGAAAAATTTCAATGGAAATGAAAAAAAAAAAAATAGTAAGATGTGTTAATCTTAGAACTTTCTTCTATATCACACATGTTAATACTTCCTGAAAAATGCAGCATAGCAGCGCCACCTCTTATGTGATTTACACCAAAATCTAGTCGCATTTGAAATTTGGTGAAAATCAGTACATTAATTTCTGAGAAAGGGCTATTGCTGAAATTTTAAAACTCTGCATAACAGCGCTTCATGTTGAGTGATGTACATCAAAAACGAATCAGAATCAATTTCTATCAGATACTAACTGAACCTAAAGTTTAATAAACATCCATGCATTAGTGATTGAGCCACAGCTATTTCAAAATCGTAAATAAATCAGCGCTACCATATCAGCGCTACCTGAAGAGCGATTTACACGAAACACTAAACTATACTAATCTAGATTACAAACTAATTAAATATAAAGTTTGGTGAAAATTCGAGCATTTGTTTTTAAGATAGCGCTGTTGCAATATCATGAACAATGCAGTATAACAGCGCCACCTATTGAGCGATTTGCCCCAAAAAATTGCAGCACCTAATTATATCAAGGACTAACTGATTCTAAAGTTTTATATAAATCCGTGCATTAATTTTTAAGATATAGCTACTGTGGAAATTGTGAATAATGCAGCATACCAAAGCCACCTGTCGAGTGTGATATACACCAAAAATTAATCAGATCCAGTTTCTATCAAGATCTAACAAAATCTAAAGTTTCGTGAAATTCTATTCATTAGTTCTTGAGATAGAGTGCTCCAAAATTTTTGTCGCATGCAGACTCACAAAGTGACAGACACTGACAGACATTTTCGAAAAACTATCAAATCATGTTCAGTTCAGAATCTTCTAAAACGTATAAATCTATCGAATGCCGGAAATCGAAATTTTTCAAGAATCTAATACTTTATTCTTGTAAAGATAGAAGAAAATAAAATTGAAGATGGAAATTTTACTATTTCGCAAATAATATAGGATCTACTAGAGCTTTTAATTAAAAACAGTTTTCATCTCCTGTGTACGTTGGGCAGTTTATTAGGATTCTTTAACTTGGGTAGCCCGATATAATCCAAAAATAACAATAAGAATGGATTGGATCTATGGATTTAAAATTACATGTTATTGGTTTAATTTCACTTCAAACTGTCTAAGAAAAAAGCCGGAGTCGGGTTGTTTTTTACGACTCCGACTCCGACTCCTTTTTCTCAAAAATGGGCCCGACTCCGACTCCGACTCCGCAGCCCTGCTTCTTACTAAAGATAATTATTGTTATTTATTTCCTTCGTTTCAGCATTTAAAAGACATGTAAAAGGATATCTCCGACCGCAATTACTCTCGGAATAAGTGGAAGATCGTCTTGCAAAACACTATCACGGAAGATGGTAGAAACGGTCAAACCTGAACAAGTCCAAAATTTACCACTTTGAGCGAGCTCTAATGGTTGCATTTTCTACCACTTAATTTTAATTCCCAAATGCCACTATGGCACCGGAATATTCGGCCAAATTAATTTGAAAAAAGTTTAATGCATTTTTTTATGTATATCGTAAAGCAGGCATGTCAAACACGTGGCCTGCGGGCCACACTTGGACCGCCATAAACTTATTTGTGGCCCGCCAAGCCTTTGTCATTTTCCCTGTGTTCGATTCGGTAAACGGAAAAAAAGTGACCTAAACTACAAAAGCGGAAAAAAAGGTGACACGGAAAAAAAGTGACAAGGAATTGATTTTGGGGATTTATTATTGATTTTGGGGATTCATTGGTTAAGTAAGAAAGGGGGATCGAGGGTAGGCTCATAATTTAGGTAAATGGGTTTTTCATGCTAAATTAACTATTTTGGTTCGATTTTGGGACATACGTTCATACTGAAAAGACGCTTGTCTGATTAGTTATGGGAAGGGACGATTACCCCCCCCCCCCAATCCGCCCTAAATTAGATAAATGGGTTTTTATGCTGGATATCCAACGTGTATCAAATTTTGGACGTAGGTTCTTTCTGATAAGGCTTATGTATAATATATAATGCCTGAAGAGATTTGGGAGTTTAATGGTTACGCATAGAGGGGGAACGGGAGAATAACTTATCTTAAATTAAATTAATAGCTTTTTACGCAGAATTATCTAATTTGCTTGGAATTTTCGGCATAAGTTCATTATGATAAGACGTATCTCTGATTAATTATGGGGTTCTTTTGCTTATTAATAAAGGGGAGGACGGGCAATTATCTCGCCTCAAATTAGATAAGTCGTTTTTTATGCAGAATTACCCAATGTATTACCAATTTTAAATGTAGGTACTCTCTGATAAGGTGAATGCCTGAATACTTTTAAAGGTTTAATGGCTAAGTATAGAAGGGGAATAGAATATAAACCCCCTTAAATTAAATAAATTGCCTTTTACGCAGAATTATCGGGTTTGCTTCAAATTTTGGATTATAGGTTCATTATGATAAGTCGTATACTTGATTAGATATGGGGTTCTTTTTCTAATTAAAAAGGGGACTGGCGATTACTACCCTCCCCCCCCCCCCCTTAAATCAGATAAAATGATTTTCATGCACATTTATCCGATACATTTCACATATTGGATATAATTTCTTTCTCATAAAGTGAATCCCGGAATAGTTTTAACGGTTTAATGGTTAAGCATAGAGAGGGGAACGGGGGATACCCCCCCCCCCTTAAATTAAATAAATGGTTTTTTTCACAGAATTATCCGATTTGCTTCAAATTTTGGATGTAGGTTTATTCCGACAAAGCATATCTCTAATTAGTTATGGGGTTAATTTGCTAATTAAAAAGGGGGAGCGGGCAATTTCTCCCCCCCCCTTCTTAAATACTTTTTTTTGGCACAACAATCCTAAGTATTTCAACTTTTGGATCTGGGTTCTTTCTGATAAAGTGAATCCTTGAATAATTTTAAGGGTTTAATGGCTATATATAGAGGAGGGAGACGGGGAATAACCGACAACTAATCAGGGATTCGCCTTATCATAATGAACCAACATCCAAATTTTGAAACAAATCGGATAATTCTGCGTAAAAAGCCATTTATTTTATTTAAGGCTTGTTATCTTCCGTTCCCCCTTCTATATAGCCCCATTAAACCCTTTAAACTATTCAGGGGTTCTCTTTATTTGAAAGAACATATATCCAAAATTTCAAATACATCGGATAACTGTGCATAAAAAACAATTTATCTTATTTAAGAGGCAGGAGATAATTTCCCTCCCCCCTTTTTAATTAGCAAAATAACTCTATAACTAATCAGAGATACTGTTTGTCAGAATGAACCTACATCCAAAATTTGAAGCAAATCGGATAATTCTGCGTAAAAAGCCATTTATTTAATTTAAGGGAATTATCTCCCGTTCCTCTCTTTATACTTAGCCATTAAACTCTTAAAACTATTCCAAGATTCACTTTATGAGAAATAACTTATATCCAAAATATGAAATACATCGGATAAGTGTGCATAAAAAACATTTTATCTAATTTAAGGTGGGGGGGAGGTAATAATCACCCACCCCCTTTTTTTAATTAGCAAAAGAGCCCCATACTTAATCAGGGATACGCATTATCATAATGAGCCTATAATCCAAAATTTGAAGCAAATCCGATAATTCTGCATAAAAAGCAATTTATTTAATTTAAGGGGGGTTATATTCTATTCCCCTTCTATACTTAGCCTTTAAACTCTTAAAAGTATTCAGGGATTCACCTATTCAGAATGTACCTACATTTAAAATTCGAAATACATCGAGTAGTTTTGCATAAAAAACGATTTATCTAACTTGAGGCGTAATAATTGCCAGCAAAAGCACCTCATAATTAATCAGAGATATATCTTATTATAATTAACTTATGTCCAAAATTTTAAACTCCCAAATCTCTTCAAGCATTATATACTATATATAAGCCTTATCAAAAAGAATCTATATCCAAAATTTGACACACGTTGGATAATTCTGCATAAAAACCCATTTATCTGATTTAGGGTGAATGGGGGTAGTGGTAATTGTCCCTTCCTAAAACTAATCAGGCAAGCATCTTTTCAGTATGAACGTATATCCTAAAATTGAACCAAAATAGTTAATTCAGCATGAAAAACCCATTTACCTAAATTATGAACCACCCTCGATCCCCCTTTCATACTTAACCAATGAATCCTCAAAATCAATAATAAATCCCTAAAATCAATTCCTTGTCACTTTTTTCCGATAACTTTTTCCTTGTCACTTTTTTCCGATAACTTTTTTTCCTTGTCACCTCTTTTCCGCTTTTATAGTTTAGGTCACTTTTTTTCCGATAACTTTTTTTCCGGTCATTTTTTTTTCCTAGATTCGTTTGATTCATTTCTTGTTTGATAAGAAAACATATTTTGCACAAACACAATTGCAGAAGTTGCAAGCATGCTAGGTTGGGGAATGGGTATGTTTAAACTATTATCTACCATTACAACTGAATTTTAATCTTCGGAATAGACCAAAAACTGAATAATAACCTTTATTTTAATAACAGAAATTTCATGATTAAATAAAGATAACATTACTAAAAAATATTCTTTTGTACGGAATATTTCTCATTTTTATTTTTACAGAATTAAAAAAAAATCGGTATTGTGGGAGGTGTTCGTCAGATAAATACTAAACACTTCTTAAACAATCACATTTTTAATGAAGACATCACAACATCTATTATTTACAACACTATATACATATTCGGTAAAATGCGTAACAGATTCATAAATCTTCTTATACCACAAAAATCGTCTCGGGTTGAGACGACATTCCAACGCACATCACAAATCTACTCTCAACGCCAAATTGCTTCACTTCATGTATTTAAAAAAAAGGCAAAATATCTCAAGATATTTTGGCGAAAGTGGCAATGCGCCACCTATAGATTCGATAATTTAAGGAAGGCAGTCATCTTGTTACAGTATTAATAAAATTCATATAATTTTTCATAGTAAATAATTTTTTTTTTCTAGTGTGGTTTTAACTTTTTATCGATAAGTATCTTTAAAATTTTGCAGGGTTTTGTTGTTGTTGCTTTTAAATAATTTTGCATTTTTTAATCTGCAGATTTCCTTTTCTACAATTATAAAAAAAAAAATAATAATAATCTGCATATTGTTTTTGTTGTTGTTGTATTTTGAAATGTGGCCCGCGGCTTCGTATACAATGCTTGATTTGGCCTGCGATAGTAATCGTGTTTGACTTGTCTGTCTAAAGTGATTTTTTTCTTAACAAAATATTAGTGCCAATGTGATATTTGAAATTTAGAAGAAATTTATCCACTAGAGCTCAAAGGGTTAACCAATACTTTATGTATTGATTGAGGGACTGAATGCTCACAATGTATTCATTTGTAGAATGAACTCATCAGTTCTTTGAATGCAACTATCTTTTATAAAGTTAGTTTCACTTTCAAAACCGATTTCGAAAGTGAAAGTGCTTTTTAAAAAAATATCTGCAACTAAAATCAAAAGAGTAAAAAATGAGCGATCTCGGCATGCAACTCAGCTATCCCATACAAAAAAATGTTTTTTTTTAATACCAAAATGCTAACCAGATATTAGAAAATAACCTCCCCATAGGAATAGCATTAGCATTAGAGCCTGCAAGCGTCATGCCTTAGTTTTTACAAATGATTCAGAAAATGTGTTGAAAATTTTCGCGTTACTCAGCGGTAAGAAATATTTTTTGGAGAACCGAGTTAAATATGCATGTAGAAAAACGGATTTTATTTTATTTATTATTTGTTTTTTTCACACTGGAGTAGCCATATATTTTACACATGATTCTTCCTAATAAATCCATTTTGTTTGAGAATTGTATAAGACACCTTTTTTCAATTTTTAGGTGATCAAATTTAATCTCTTCCCTGCACGCTACTCCTTATTTTCCCATCGAGTGTTAGATTTCAGTTTCCTGCAGTTCCAGTTATATGTAAAATGATTATTTTCTCTTTGGAAAAAAATAATTAAAATGCAATTACTACTTAAAAAAGAAAAATTTGCAAGTACTGTAATTACTAATTTTAAAAGGAAAGTCACCTGGTTATCCTGTTCTTGAAAGGAAGTATTGGTAATTGAAAAAAAATCATTTTTCTTTTGAGAATACACGATTAGTACTGAGAGTTATGATCAATTTCCGTAATTGAAGAAGTAAGGGTTAAAAAGATAATCAGAGAAAAATGGTGTGGCAGACAGCAAACTTACATCGATCACTTAAAGCAGGACTAAACTGTTTTTCACCCTAAATAAGTTAGTCTAATGGTAATCAAACCAAAAAACGAAATATTCATATGTCAGAGAAACGAGAAAAACTTGTGATAAATAATGAATGGTACTTGATCTAAATAATATATTCCACAAAAGTAAGATAACGATATAATGAACAATGTTTAATGCTGTGAATGTTTTATATGATACAAATAATTTGTTATAAATAAATAAAATCAAAGTGGACTGATTTAAAAAGACTTGATTTTATGAAACTAATATATTAAAACTTAAACTCAAAGTTTTATATAAATAACGATTACTTAGTTACTTTCAACATATAGAAATAATAATACATGCCTATGCCTTTCTTATTGTGACTTCATTTATTGTTTGACATTTAGTAAAAATAATATGAATTAAAGTTTGCTTAGTTCTTCAGTGCACTGTTAGCGATTTCTTTATTTTATGCATGTTTTACTCTTTAAATTTAAAAGATAGGTTACTTTTCTGAACGAATCTAGTGTGATGAAACGCAAAAAACATTAGATTGTTGTATTACCCTTTAAACTCTGTTGCAATAAGATATTTTTTAAACGTCTCCAAAAAATTTGTTTTAGCCTATTGCCATATAAATATGAATTGAATAGTACACAAAATAAGTACATTCCTTTCATTTCAAATAATGAGATAATCTTTAAACACCAGTAAGTCTATTTGAAACATTATTAAAGTAAAATTAATTTTGTTTTTAAAATGGAAAAAAATCGGAGCCGAAAAGGTTAACCATGCTTTAAATATTGATGGAGGAACTGAATACTCACGATGTATTCATTCGAATCTAGGAAAAAAAGTGACCGGAAAAAAAATGACATAAACTACAAAAGCGGAAAAAAAGAGGCACGAAAAAAAGTGACGCGGAAAAAAATGACAAGGAAAAAAAGTTACCGGAAAAAAAGTGACAAAGACTTGATTTTGGGGATTCATTGCTTAAGTATGAAAGGGGAATCGGTGAGGGGGGGCTCATAGTTTAGGTAAATGGGTTTTTCATGCTGAATTAAAAGTTTTGGTTCAATTTTTGGATATACGTTCATCCTGAAAAGACGCTTGCCTGATTAGTTTTGGGAAGGTACGATTACTCCCCCTCTCCCCATCCGTCCTCAATTAGATGAATGGGTTTTTATGCAGAATTGTCCAACGTGTGTCAAATTTGCATATAGGTTCTTTTCGATAAGGCTTATATGCAGTATATAATGCCTGAAGAGATTTAGGAGTTCTAATGGTTAAGTATAGAGAGGGAACGGGGGATAACCTTTCTAAAATTAAATTAATAACTTTTTACGCATAATTATCCGATTTGCTTAGAATTTTGAACATAGGTTCATTATGATAAGACGTATCTCTGATTAGTTATGGGATTCTTCTGCTTATTATAAAGGGGGGCGAGCAATTATATCCCCCTTAAACTAGAAAAATAGGTTTTTATGCAGAATTATCCCATGTATTTCAAATTTTAAATATAGGTTCTTTCTGATAAGGTGGATCTCTGAATAGTTTTAAGGATTTAAAAAATAAGTTTAGAAGGGGAATAAAATATAACCCACCTTAAATTAAATTACTTTTTGCGCAGAATTATCAGATTTGCTTCAAATTTTGGATTATAGAATCATTATGATAAGGCGTATCCCTGATTACATATGGGGTTATTTTGCCAATTAAAAATTGGGGAGGGTGATTATTCCCCCCCCCCTTAAATTAGATAAATTGTTTTTTATGCTCACTTATCCGATATATTTCATATTTTAGATATATGTTATTTCTCATAAAGTGAATCCCGGAATAATTTTAAAGGTTTAATGGCTAAGTAAACACTGGGGGAACGGATGATACCCCCCCCCCTTAAATTAATAAATGATTACCTGATTTGATTCAAATTTTGATTGGGCGTTCATTATGATAAGGCGAATTATCATAATGAACTGTGGGTTATGTCCTGATTAATTGTGGGTTATCCCCCGTTCATAGCTCTATACTTAGCCATTAAACCCTTAAAACTATTCAGGGATTCACTTTATCACGAAGAACCTATATCTAAAATTTGAAGTACGTTGAATAGTTGTGAAAGAAAAAAAAACAATTTTTTTTATTTAAAGAGTGGAGGATTAATCGCCCGCTTCCCCTATTTAATTATCAAAAGAACCCCATAACTAATCAGAGATTCGCCTTCTTATAATGAATATACATCCAAAATTTGAAGCAAATCGGATGATTCTGCGTAAAAAGCCATTTATTTAATTTAAGGGGGTTTATCCCCCGTTCCCCCTCTATACAGAGCCATTAAACCCATAAAACTATTCAGGAATTCACTTTATGAGAAAGATCCTATATCCAAAATTTGAAATACATCGAATAAGTGTGCATAATTTTTTAAAATCTAATTTAAGGTGGGTATAGTAATCCCGCCCTCCTTTTTAATTACCAATAGAACCTCATAACTAATCAGAAATATGTCTTATCATAATGAACCCATGTCCAAAATTTGAAGCAAATCGGATAATTCTGCATAAAAAGCTATTTATTTAATTTAAGCGGGGTTTCCTCCATCTCCCCTTTATACTTAGCCATTAAATCCTTAAAACTATTCCGGAATTCACCTTACCAGAAAGAACCTATATTTAAAATTGAAATACATGGGATAATTCTGCATAAAAACATATTTATCTAGTTTGAGGGGGAGAATTGCTCGTTCCCCCCCTCCCCTTTATAATAAGAAGAAGAACCCATAACTAATCTAAGATACGTCTTATCATAATGAACTTATGTCCAAAATTTTAAGCAAATCGGATAATTTTGCGTAAAAAGCCATTAATTTAATTTAAGAAAGGTTATCCCCCGTTCCCCCTCTATACTTAACCCTTAAACTCCTAGAATCTCTTCAGGCATTTTATACTATACATAAGCCTTATCGAAAAGATCCTATATGCAAATTTGACACACGTTGGATAATTCTGCGTAAAAACCCATTCATCTAATTGAGGACGGGTGGGGGGGGGGGGTTATCGTCTCTTCCCAAAACTAATCAGGCAAGCGTCTTTTCAGGATGAACGTATATCCAAAAATTGAACCAAAACAGTTAATTCAGCATGAAAAACCCATTTACCTAAACTATGAGCCTCTCCCCGATCCCCCTTTCATACTTAACCAATGAATCCCCAAAATCAATAATAAATCCCCAAAATCAATAATAAATCCCCAAAATCAATAATAAATCCCCAAAATCAATTTCTTGTCACTTTTCTTCCGGTAACTTTTTTCCCTTGCCACTTTTTTTCATTGTCACTTTTTTACGTGTCACATTTTTTCCGCTTTTGTAGTTTATGTCACTTTTTTCCGATAACTTTTTTTCCGGTCAATTTTTTCCGTTTACCATTCATTCATAGGGTGAATGCAGTTCTGGCCTCTCTTGAATCGCCAACGGCGAAAAGGTCCAAATACACGTATCATTGAACTAGCGGTTTCTATCTTGCGATGTTTTTATCTTTAATAACTTTAGAAGGAAACAACGGATATCCAGCAGGGGGGGCTCATAGTTTAGGTAAATGGGTTTTTCGTGCTGAATTAACTGTTTTGGTTCAATTTTTGGATATACGTTCATCCTGAAAAGACACTTGCCTGATTAGTTTTGGGAAGGGACGATTACCCCCCCCCCCCCCCCAGTGGCGTAGCCAGGATTTCGTTTCGGGGGGGGTCCAAAATTTTTCTTTCAGGTTATGTATATATATATAGAGAGAGAGAGAGAAAAACCTGCCTGTCTGTCAAGATAAAATCGTAATTGTTGATGAAAAATTCCGTTTTACACAGGTTTTTGTGTTATCAGATGTAATAGTACAGTATTCTTTTATTAAAGAATATAGAATTTTTCCGTTTAAGAAAGAATTCCGTTACAGGCAGTGTTGAATTAAGACATTTTTCTTCATTAGGAACTTCTGTGACTCCGTTGGAGAGACATTAGAGTTCTGGGGTGGAATTTCATTTTTTGACTATTAAAAACACAAAATCTTATTTTTTTTTTCACTTCTTATTTCATTACTCTGGGGGAGGGGTGTCCCCCGGGTTATTTCCTGAAATCAACACTGGTTAAAGGCAGATTCTGTTTTTACAAGTTTTGTGTATTTATATAGATATACTTATTTATGTTAGATGAATAGTAAAACCTGTTAAAATAGTAATTATATGTATAAGAATTCTGCCTTAAACGGAAGCGTTAAATGGTCTTAATATCAGTTGCCATACAATTAAATTTAAAGGAAGTTTTTTTAATCGAACATTTCTAATACCATACAGAATTTTCAATTTTGTAACACATATACATTATATGTATGTCTATGTTTGTGTGTTTGTAATATTTGTGTCATAGAAATATTCTAATAAACCTTAAAATGCTAACTATTTTCTGATAATACTTTATTTGAAAAGAAAAATTAGCTTACAAAGAGAAAGACCTAGACAATCTCTGTAATTGCATCGATTACTGAGGTGACTATGTATTATAGAAAAAGATGCGACAATTGCTTTGATATAAAAGTGTGAGTAAATATAAAAAATGTTTGTTAACCTACGACAATAAAATGTAACCATGAATTATCTTTTAAAAGTTACCCATGATTAAGAAAACTGGGTTTGTACGAGTTCTGGAATTTCAAGACCGGGAAATTCTTCGGTATCAGTATTTTCTTATAGAAATTTTCTCTTTAAATAAGGCGGAATTTCACGCATTTGAACCAGATCAACCTTTTTAGTGGCAAGGAGCACCGTCGCGCTGCTCTGAAAAATACCAAGGAGCGCCGTCGCCCTGCTCTGTCGTTATGCTGTATCTGAAAATTCACTTGTGTCCGACATTTTGAAATCAAAATTAGAAATATTAAAAAAAATAATAATAATCACGATGTTTATATAAAAAATATGCGATCGAAGATAGTTAGAATGCAATATAATGAATAAAAATACGAACACGGTAACACGGCCATCACTATGTTTATCCAATGTTCGAAATCATATGACAACAAGAAAAACAAAGATATTTTTCACAGCTTAGAAAAAATTGCAGAAATAAAATGATAATGTCCTTTATTCACAGTTTATCGTTCGCAATTAGAAAACTTCTTACATTTAGTATTTCTGTTACTAGGCGACAATAAATTAAATAAATTTAAACACTACTTTATCAAACACTGCGCCCGGCAAAAGTGAACTGTCAAAAGGAGCGCTATAGCGACATTGGAATTTTTCACGACTAGCGAGAGCAGCGCGACGGCGCTCCTTGGCACTAAAAGGGTTAAAAAAGTACTGCTATTTGGTCTGGAAAACCAACGGTACGGTACTTGTACGAACCCAGGAAAAACGTTCTTTAACTGTAGAAATTTCAGAAATCAAGATATTTTCGAGATTTAAAGAAGCATATAAAATAATATATATATAAATGTTGCCACAAATTTTCGGGAAAGTTTCCAACTATTTTTTTTTATAAATTCCAAAAGTCAGAATATAAGAATTTAGTTTCCTATAGATTCTCAATTAAAATTTTTCAGCTTCATAATCTAATTTATGCATGTAAGAATCAAAAAATAATATTTATTTTAATGTTAATGTGAACTTTGTTAATTTCGCAGATTTCTCTGTAAAACACATATTTTTTTATGATTAAAACACTATAAAACAACTCATGAAATTTTTTTTAAATAAATGCTTGTTCAGATCAGGAAAACACATTGATTTATGTACTTTCTAAAGATAATATATACATTTTTTTTTTTTTTTTTTTTTTCATTGGCAGCTCGGAAAAAGATTATATTGTAAATCACTTTTTTTACACCATATTGTAAAGATTGTATTTTCAAATCACATTTCATATAACAGCATGAATATTTATTTAAGGAGACTCGGTACCCTCTGAACTATTTTTTAGCATTTTAAGGTGCATTTTTGGTATAGTAATAAAGGCTCAATGAAGGAAAATGATTCTATTCAAGAAAGTGTTGGATTTCTTGGTAAAATTCGAAAAATTTAAATTTTCTTGAGAAATTTATGTAAATTTTTAAATTGACTTCTCGTACAATTTTGGACAATTTGAGCTAATTTATTTTTTAAATTGTTCATAGCAGTGCGTTGTATAATTTTAAGTATCGTATTTACCATAACATAAGTTAATTATATTTTGGAAGAAAAAAATAAAATCTGCAAATACGTGTAAAATACAGTAAAAACTGAATTTATTGTGCATTTTTATAAGTAAAATAAATAAATAAATAAAAAATACTTGATTGTAAATCCGATATCTAGCTTTATCAAACAGATCATAAAAAACACCCCACCCCCCGCCCAAAAAAAAAAAAAAAAAAAAAAAAAAAAAAAAAAAAAAAAAAAATCGAATCGATTGAAAAAAATATATAAAAGTTTTATCCCACTGAACATGCCTATTCGTCGAAAAAGCACAATTTGAGAAAAATCTCTTTCAAATGAAGTGGGTGTAGCTGTTTAAAAGGATAGCGATATAATAAAATCGCTTTAAATTGCATTTATAATATTCGGATCATTACGAAACTTCATCAGCATGTACTAAGTATAAAGTAAATTACAAGCAAAAAATTAGACAATCAATATTTTTGTCATATTTTGTCCAATGAAGGGTACTAAGTCTCCTTAAATTAAAATTATAAACAAAAAACTTTGAGTTTATAATAGCAGCTTTCTTTTTCCACTTACTGCCATTGCATCCAGAACTTCGTCTGGGGTGATGGTTACTGGATAATGGATTGACATAAGTGCCAACCCAGTCAACCTTTCATTCTCCATAGAATTTCTGAGGTAAGTTTTTATTCTTTTTAAAGAAGAAAAAGATCTCTCAACTTCGGATACAGAAACAGGTAATGTTGCAAATACTCTCAACAAATAATTAATATTAGGGAAAATATTTTGATCACAATCATCTAAAACAGCCATAATACCTTTGGGTTTCTCCATTTCTTTATTTTGCCATTTTTTGCACCAAAGTAAATATTCCACTTCAATAGATGATTGTGACACTCGGTCGTCATAAAAGATGTTGAGTTTTTGGAGCAATTTGGTATTTGATGTATTGGCATTCTTTGGAAGTAAAACATCAAAACCCTCCAAGATGCTTCGATTCTTTGAAAAACGATCCACAAGTTGAGAAATAAAGATATCAATACAAGGAAGAAACATCGATCTTCTGAAATATTCTTCAGCATTTCCATGTGGTGGATTATCTCTCATCATTTGTTGACCTGCTTGGCGAGGAACTGTGATAGTTGCCTGAAAATTGTCTCTAGATAAGGATTCTGCCTTTCTGAATAGTTCACTAAATTTTTCAACATCAGTTTCCTGCTCCATGCTTGTTGATTGACGCAAACTTTGAAGAACTGAAATTACATTATCAGCATGTTTTAGAGCAGAAGACAATTCACAGTCTGATTTTTGCAGGTATTTTGAAAGTGGTAATGTAATATTGAATAAAAATTCACAAATAACCAATCCAACAATAAAACTACTCTTTTCCATTGCAGCAAGCAAAGTTGAAGCAGTTGATGATATTGCTCGATGGGTATGAGATAACTCTTCTAGAGTAACAACTATTGCGGGGAACAGCTCAAGGAAAGTGTTGACTGCATCTTGCCGTTCAACAAACCTCGTCTCACATACACCTAATAAACGTGTTTTTTTACTGTCGGGCACTAAACGAGATATGTTAGTTTTTAATGAATCATTAGCCAGGACATTATTTCTAAAGATGTTTGAAACTTCATTTACAACACCAAGACAATTCCTTATAGAAGGCACGTTAAGGGAATCGCTTAAAACTAAATTTAAACGATGTGCTGCACAATGTACATACATAGCTTTTGGGAAAAGCTCTTGAAATCTCTGTTGCACACCAGTAATATGACCACTAAAAGTGGAGCAACCATCGTAACCTTGGCCAACTACTTTACTTAGGTCTAAACCTAGATTATTGCATGTTTCTAAAATTGTCTTGGTGATACTTTCTGCTGACAAGTCAGCAATCTGGGTGAATGAAAGGAAATCTTCTTTCAACATGGGCTTACTATCTTTGGAAATATAACGAATGCACAATGAAAATTGCTCTTTCCCAGATACATCCATTGTTTCATCCCCTAAAATTGCAAAACAATCTCCGCTGTTTTTATGGTTTGTACCAATTTTTTTTGTATCAAATTACCACAAATGCTAATAATTTCGTTCTGCATATCTGGACTGATATATGTTGCATTACGGGAGCATTCTAATATATGTTTTTTCAGTTCGTTGTTAGACTTGGAAAAAAATCTAAGAAGAGCTCTAAACTTTCCTTCTTTTTGTGGAGGTTTATCAATAGTTAGAGGACCACTATCTCTGTGTCCTCGAAGGGGTATTTCATTTTCCCCCGCATAAAATTATAGTTTCTATGATTGGCTTCAACATAGATCGGTTTTTTTCCTTTTCTGAAATTCTTTGGCTGTCTAATGCCGTAGCGATGTCTTCCATTTTACCACTGCTGACTTTATAAAAATTTTCAGCTGCAATGCATGAAAATTTATGATAATCAGTGTTGTTATGGGCGTTGAATTTTTCTACAGCGTCTTTCCATTTTTTGAATGGAGTAGCTACAAGTGATGCTATCTTTTGGTGGGTTCCTTTACCCACATATTCACGTCCAAAAATCACACAATATTTGCAGTAAGCACCATCCTGTATTTTAGAATAAGCAAGCCAAGGCCACTTGCTTAGCCAATTTCTTTGAAATTTAAGGTTCTTTTTGTTGTACTCAGTTTTTGGAAAAACAAAAGTTTCATCCGGCACAAACAAATCATTCAAAACTTTAGTCTTTGTTTCAGTACTGACAGGTTGTGCTAAAGTCTTTCCGTGTCTATATAATTTTTCGGAGACAGTACCTATATCTACGAACGTTATGCTAATATCAGATTCTACAAATAATTCTTCGCGAGCCGACGACGAACAGCATGGAGTACTTTCTGCTGATGCAGGAGAATCGACATCTGTATCGGTTTTGGAAACTTTTCCTTTGAAAAACTGATTAATAGTAGTTCGCCTTTTCATTTTTTGTTTCGCAGAATAAAGAGATTATAAATCAAATCAATTATAAAACTAATAAATAATCAAAAATTACAAAATAATAAAAATTCTCACTCGAATACTTTAGAAAATGTCTTTCAAACACTGATACATCAAAGGAATTTAAAAAACAGCAAGCATAAACGAAAGATACATTTACTACGGGTGATATGCGACTGCAAAACCAGTTTCTCCTAGGACGTGTCTATTAATACCACAGGGGTAGAAATACTAGTTTCGCCTAGGACGTGGCTATTCATACTGCAGGGGGAAATACTAGTTTTTCCTAGGACGTGTCTGTTAATACTATAGACGGAAAAGAATTAAAAAAAAATGTTCTTTGTGTGAAACGTGAAACGCTTACGGCGCAAAATGACTATACCTATGATTTTCGCAAGTCTCAAAATGACTATATCATTTTGAAATTGAAATTTCTACTTCGTTTATGTAATATGTTTGTTTATTATTATTTCGGATTTCAAACTTGTTTGTTTGCGTAATTGTACAAAAAATAGTTTGATATTTATTTTAAAACCATAAATGTATCAATATAGTATAACATAATTTTAATTGATGGAATTTCAACTAGACTAATAATTATGAAACTTACCGCATACAAAAATATGAAAATGAGTAGTATTATAGAGAAATGTTTGATAAACACGGTAATTAAGGCCGTTTTTTAAATCAAAGAATTAGTTTAAGGGCTTTTAATTGTTAAAATTGGTCAAATTCGTTCTATTTAAAAAGTTTTATAGGAGCAAAAGCACGAAAATTTAGTTTTTTTTCTTTAGGGAATTGCTTTATAAATTTGAGGTGTGCAGATTATACTTATTTTTTAACTCATATTTTAAGCCCAAAAAAAGGAGTTTTATGATTTTGTATTAAATTTGCATCATTTCAAGATTTTTTTCCTATTTAAAAAAGTTATATATATATATTTTTTATTTATATTTTCCATCACTTGATGTAGCATAAATGCAATAATTAGATGTGCAAAATGCTTTCAATTTATTTTGTACGAATTATCTGATCATTTTACACAAGCTGAAAGTCGGGTGTGCAGTTGATTTAACTTATCAATCCACAAAAAATCCGTAAGCTGTCGCAACAGCGGTGAATAAAAGCATCGTAACAAGAAGAAGAAGAAGAATAAAAAAAAACCCCTATTTAAACGGAAAAACATGATAACCCGATTTAAAAAGATAGTTGTCGCTTGTGATTACATCATTCAATTATCCGTAATTAGATAATATTTTTTGAATTAATATACATTACCATATATTTAGAGGAAACAGTGTCTGAACGGGTGTTGACGAACGTTACTCGCAAGGATATAAGCCCCCTAATTATAAAAAAGAACAAAGATATGTAGCATCAAACTTTGATAAATTTGTATGTTTTACATCTAAATAATTTTTTATCATGAATTTTGGGAATTGCAGCAAATTTTCCTTTCAAATAGGTTTCAAACATTAGCAAGCATAAATGTATAGTGTTGTTTTCGTCAAATCTTGAATTATTTTCCTTTGAGGTAAGTCATCTTCACAGATTTACTGCAATACATTAATACTTTTTAGAGGTGCATTATAGAATAAGTACGTTTCAGTAATTTTAATGGAAACTGAGAAAACAAAAATTTTTATAACAGAAACCTGTCTAAAACGGAAAAAAATATTCCCGGCTTAAGACATATTAATTACATTTTTTAAGACGAACACCTGTATAAAGCGGGAATTTTCAAAGTTTATTCCATCTTAATCGTTTTTATTGTTGTATCCATTATTCAGTAAATCAGTTCTTCATTCAGATTTCGGGGGGGGTCCGGACCCCCCGGACCCCCCCCCTGGCTACGCCACTGCCCCCCCCCCCCATCCGTCCTTAATTAGATGAATGGGTTTTTACGCAGAATTATCCAACGTGTGTCAAATTTGCATATAGGATCTTTTCGATAAGGCTTATGTATAGTATAAAATGCCTGAAGAGATTCTAGGAGTTTAAGGGTTAAGTATAGAGGGGGAACGGGGGATAACCTTTCTTGAATTAAATTAATTGCTTTTTACGCATAATTATCCGATTTGCTTAAAATTTTGGACATAAGTTCATTATGATAGGATGTATCTTAGATTAGTTATGGGTTCTTTTGCTTATTATAAAGAGGGGGGGGCAAGCAATTCTCCCCCTCAAACAAGATAAATATGTTTTTATGCAAAATTATCCCATGTATTTCAATTTTAAAAATAGGTTCTTTCTGGTAAGGTGAATTCCGGAATAGTTTTAAGGATTTAATGGCTAAGTATAAAGGGGAGATAGAGGAAACCCCTCTTAAATTAAATAAATGGCTTTTTATGCAGAATTATCCGATTTGCTTCGAATTTTGGACATGGGTTCATTATGATAAGACGTATTTCTGATTAGTTATGGGGTTCTATTGGTAATTAAAAAGGAGGGCAGGTGATTACTATACTTACCTTAAATTAGATTTAAAAAAATTATGCACACTTATCCGATGTATTTCAAATTTTGGATATAGGATCTTTCTCATAAAATGAATTCCTGAATAGTTTTATGGGTTTAATGTCTATGTATAAAAGGGGGAACGGGGGATAAACCCCCTTAAATTAAATAAATGGCTTTTTACGCAGAATCATCCGATTTACTTCAAATTTTGGATGTATATTCATTATAAGAAGGCGAATCTCTGATAAATTATGGGGTTCTTTTGATAATTAAATAGGGGAAGCGGGCGATTAATCCTTCACTCTTTAAATAAAATAAATTGCTTTTTTTTCTTTCATAACTATTCAACGTATTTCAAATTTTGGATATAGGTTCTTCCTGATAAAGTGAATCCCTGAATAGTTTTAAGGGTTTAATGGCTAAGTATAGAGCGATGAACCCACCATTAATCAGACTTCGCCTTATCATAATGAACGCCCAATCAACATTTGAATCAAATCAGATAATTCTGCGTAAAAAGCCATTTATCAATTTAAGGGGGAGGGTATCATCCGTTCCTCCAGTGTTTACATACCCATAAAACATTCAAAATTATTCCAGGATTTACTTTATGAGAAAGAACATATATCCAAAATATGAAATATATCGGATAAGTGAGCATAAAAAACAATTTATCTAATTTAAGGGGGGGGGGGGGATAATCACCCGCCCCAATTTTTAATTGGCAAAATAACCCCATATGTAATCAGGGATACGCCTTATCATAATGGTTCTATAATCCAAAATTTGAAGCAAATCTGATAATTCTGCGTAAAAAGTAATTTAATTTAAAGTGGGTTATATTCTATTCCCCTTCTATACTTAGATATTAAATCCTTAAATCTATTCAGAGATCCACCTTATCAGAAAGAACCTATATTTAAAATTTGAAATACATGGGATAATTCTGCATAAAAACCTATTTTTCTAGTTTAAGGGAATATAATTGCTCGCCCCCCTTTATAATAAGCAGAAGAACCCCATAACTAATCAGAGATACATCTTATCATAATGAATCTATGTCCAAAATTCTAAGCAAATCGGATAATTATGCGAAAAAGTTATTAATTTAATTTTAGAAAGGTTATCCCCCGTTCCCTCTCTATACTTAACCATTAGAACTCCTATATCTCTTCAGGCATTATATACTATATATAAGCCTTATCGAAAAGAACCTGTATGCAAATTTGACACACGTTGGACAATTCTGCATAAAAAACCATTCATCTAATTGAGGAGGATGGGGGGGGGGGGATAATCGTACCTTCCCAAAACTAATCAGGCAAGCGTGTTTTCAGGATGAACGTATATCCAAAAATTGAACCAAAACAGTTAATTCAGCATGAAAAACCCATTTACCTAAACTATGAGCCCCCCTCCCCGATCCCCCTTTCATACTTAAGCAATGAATCCCCAAAATCAATAATAAATCCCCAAAATCAATTCTTTGTCCCTTTTTTCCGGTAACTTTTTTTCCTTGTCCCTTTTTTTCCGCGTCACTTTTTTCCCGCTTTTGTAGTTTATGTCACTTTTTTTCCGATAACTTTTTTCCGTCCACTTTTTTTCCTAGATTAAAAAAAAAAATGCTCGATTACAAATCGCTTCAAAAATACTGCCTGCAGTTGTCATGCCTTTACTTCTAAAAATGAATCAGAAAATGTCTTGAAATAATTTGCGTTATTCAGCGGAAAAAAATATATTTTGGAGATACCGGCTATTTTCAAATCAAAAAGGATAACCTTATGACATAAATTTTAATTTATTTTTCTTGGAAATGCATGAATTTATCGAATCTAGGAAAAAAAGTGACCGGAAAAAAAGATATCGGAAAAAAAGTGACATAAACTACAAAAGCGGAAAAAAGTGACACGGAAAAAGTGACACGGAAAAAAGTGACGCGGAAAAAAGTGACAAGGAAAAAAGTTACCGGAAAAAAAGTGACAAAGAATTGATTTTGGGGATTCATTGCTTAAGTATGAAAGGGGATCGGGGAGGGGGGCTCATAGTTTAGGTAAATGGGTTTTTCATGCTGAATTAACTGTTTTGGTTCAATTTTTGGATATACGTTCATCCTGAAAAGATGCTTGCCTGATTAGTTTTGGGAAGGTACGATTACTCCCCCCCCCCATCCGTCCTCAATTAGATGAATGGATTTTTATGCAGAATTGTCCAAAGTGTGTCAAATTTGCATATAGGATCTTTTTGATAAGGCTTATATATAGTATATAATGCCTGAAGAGATTTAGGAGTTCTAACGGTTAAGTATAGAGAGGGAACGGGGGATAACCTTTCTAAAATTAAATTAATAACTTTTTACGCATAATTATCCGATTTGCTTAGAATTTTGGACATAGGTTCATTATGATAAGACGTACACTGTAAAAAATATCCGTTAATATACACAAACTTTTCCCTAAAATTTTACGGAATAGTTTGATTTTTCCAAGAAACAGCAGTATTTCCGTTTTTTGCTATTTTGAGATTAAAAATACAGTAACTGTTCCGTAAATCTCACTGCAAACAGAACATCTTCCGTTTTAAACAGCACAAGTTATCAGTATTTTTAACTGATAAGTGTCGTGGCGCCATCTGTATGACAAACATAGCAAAATTTCTCTTATTTTTTTCTGTTTTAAATATAAAACGATGGCATATTTTTACAATATTAAAATAATAATAATAATAATTATTATTATTAATTCTTTTTAAGTTTCAGATAGTTAAGGAAAGTTTTTTGTTTTTTCAGTTTGATTTTGTTTAATTTATTTATATTATAATATAAAAAGTGCGTATGTTATTTAAAGTGGAAAAAAATCTACTTTTAATTTTAATATATATATATATTAATCTATTCAAATTAAGAAGTTCGCACATAAAATTTAAAGTATATTAAAAAGATAGCATATTTTTACAAATAAAAAAATAATAATAAGAAGAAGATTTATTAATTCTTTTTAAGTTTGAGATAGCTAAGGAATTTTTTTTCAGTATAATTTTAAATATGTTTAATTTATTTATATCATGATATAAAAAGTGCGAAAGATATTTTAAGTGGAAAAAAATCTACTTTTAATTTTAATATATTCCAATTAAGAAATTCGCTCTTAAAATTTAAAATATATCGAAATATGTTACCGAAATTATTATCATTTTGGCGATTACCTAAGTTATAAAAATCAATAAATGTAATTAATTTAATAACCCATAACCCATAGTAGTTATTTTTATTGAGTTTACAATAGATCGTCATACAAAATATTTTTTAAAATACATGTTTTTTTTTTTTTTTTTTTTTTTTTTTTTTTTTTTTTTTTTTTTTAAGTGTGTTACACTGTAAAAAAAAAAAATGGGTTTTCACATAAATATATTAAGTATCTTTACAGACATTATTAAAGTTACTAGATAATCTTTAGTAATCAATCGCTTCGCAAAATATTACAAAAATATTTCTAGTAAAACTGCTCATCAAACACCTGTAACTCAACTGACGCGGAGTGTTGAATCAACCAGTCAACACACCAACCTCTGATTAGATCTTTGGCTGGCTAGCCCGCCCAGCGAAACCGCTGAACGTTGAACTGTCGCCGGTGACATCGTGATCCAGCGGAATTTTGATTTGTGAAATGATTTTCATCATTTTAAGGTAAGTTATATTTTATTTAATCTAGAAACATTTACAAATATTCAGTTTATTTTTATTAAAAGTTAATTTCACCATTAATCTTTTATTTCCTTTAGGCCTAACTTAAACCTTTCTTGTCAATTGTCGCGAGTATTACTAATATTCTCTGCGTAGTTTATGCAGTTTAAAACCTGTTTATTTTTCTCTTTCGTTTCTTTCTCTCTCTTTGATTATATAATTTTAAAAATGAAATGTTAATTAATCTACTGGTAATCTTTGATATTGTAAGTTGAGATTTAACAGTCTGGGATAAATGTTGTATCGTTCAAGTTTTTGTCATGTTTTGGGACCATAAAAATCTTTTATTAAACTAATCTACTTATTTAATTTTATCTGAAATCTCAATGTTCTCATGCACGCTATTTATAAAATAACAAATATATCGCAAACTATACGTGTTTGCAGCCTTTTGTACAATTACCCCTGATAGCTCAGTCAAAATATAATTTAAAATTAATAAAAACAACTTTTTAATCACAATTATCGCCGTTTTATTTTATTGTATGTCATTAAAAATATTAATAATGTAAATTAGACTTAAAGTTTGACTTGCCCCCATCTGTTTGTTTACGTTTTGAATGCTTGAATAATGCAATATTGTCAGCAAGCAAAATTTTTGTTTGAATCTAATTCGTTAAACATGGGTCGAAACTGCTGTTCATGTTTACTGTATTGACATCAGGGTTGGCATGATTTAAATTGACAGATTTAAATCAGCGGATTTTAATCAAATTTTCTTTTTTAAATGCTAGAAATTAGTTAGCAGGGAAATAAGAAGTTGATGTAAATAAGTAAGCGGGTCTTTTTCTGGTATTACCAGGATTGCTATCAGAAAGAATGTGGCAAGTGCAGGTTAAGTCCAGGTGTCCCCCTCCTAATTTTTTAATTCTTTGTTAATTTCTTAAAAAATTTAGACGATGAGGCAAAACACGGAAGCGCTTAATAATAAATCATATTTTGTTTGCCAATATTTGCAACTAAATGATTTTGATCTTTTTTTGTTTCACAAGTTAATAATTAAACAAATTCATTAATGTTCACCAAAAAATCAGATACTACATGTAAGGAATAAGTTTTAAAACTTGCCATATAACACTGTCAAATTTCAATTAAAGCTTATGAATTTTTAAAAAGCATTCCAAAACCAAAATAACTAGTTTGTATATTGTAGTCACAAATCGTGGACGAATGATGTGTGCATAGTAATACATTGTTGTTGTTTTAATTTAAAACTTAAAATCTTAATTCTTACTTTTTATATAATGTTCTACAAATTAATTTTAACTTTGATCTTATTATTAATAATATGCTATAATTTTTTAAAAATAAGACATTACGTAAAGATAGAATTACAAAATTTAAAGCAAGATATGAACAAGCTTTTAATGGCTGTCATATTGCTAAAGTTTTATTAAATTCCTCTGTTTTAATTCAAAATGAAATTTCACTTAGTGTAGAGGAAAATAATGAAGGTTTGGCATTCATTAAAGAAAATTATCCAAATCTTCTCACCACTGTAGCACAATTTTTTGAAATTTGGTCAGGGAAATTCCGGGAATCTTTTGAGATTTGGTCAGGGAATTCGCCAGTCATGTTTTGCTGGGAACCCTGTGTCGGACGCTCCTCTCAGTCCACAAAACATCGAAGAATGTCCTAGGTAGTTTTAGCTGCCACCACCGATATTAATGGGTGATATCGGTCACCTGCTGTGAGGATTGGGTAAACTAACACTGACGCTTTTAATGAACTGAACTAACAGTTTATTTAAGATATAGATATGTACACAAGAAACTATATTTACAACTATATACAATTACAACTCGGATATAGATGATCCGGTTCGACATTACATTAACTACAATAAACGTTGGTTGTGTACCGCTCAACTTACACTCACTTCCTCACACTCAACGCACGTTGGATACGCTTTATCAGAGATTACTGCAGAATCTCGATACACAAGGGTACTAGGCCTCACTTCTCGGCCTATAACACTATCCACCGGGACGCCTTGTCCCACGCTCAAAATATACACTATCCAACAGGACCACAAATCCTGAGCGACCTATCGGTCTCAACGCCAAGCGAGAACTGTCTCCAACCTCTCTGTCCAGAGTTGACCTTGTCAGAGATATTCCTTCCCCCAGCAGGGCCTCTTAGAGTTCCTCCATTGGTTCAATTCCGCATACCAACCTTGAGTCATGACATCTACTGTTTACACATCACTTCAATACTAAATGACAGCTGAGCCATGCCCCGTGGTCATCACTTTCATTCAGCAACGAGTGCGTCATCCGCACACCTGCGCCTGGATAACCACCTGTCATTTGTCATTATAAGAAAAGAAAGAAAGGTATTTCGGAAGCTTCACGGATACACAACCCACAATACATAAAATATTCAGATAAGGAAATGTTATTCCTTTCTAATTCAGGGCAGATGTCTTCTAGGAACCTGACACCCCCCACCTTAGCGGAAAATATGCCTCTTAGGGGCTAATTTTCCCCAGACATATAATAATATTACGGAAGAGTTCAATAGTCTCTTTGCAGATTTCTTCATTCTAAATATTACATAGGCATTTTCAGGTGTCTGAACACTCTCTACTGAACCTTATACTAATACTACTATTGCATAAACAATACACATGCTAATTTACTATTATAAACACAAAACTTAAAAAAAAATATTTACACACACACAAAAAAAAATTAGACATGTGATGACATCCTTTAAGGTTGTCTACTATTTTGACATTGATACTGATGGGCTAGTAACTGGTTGTTCTTCCCAGCTCTTTCTCTGTAGCCTCGAAATTGCATCAGCATTCAAATGTTGAACTCCGGGACGATGAGAAATGCTCAGGTTCCAGCGTTGCAAGGCTAGAGCCCACCTAGTGAGTTTGGGCGACCTTGGGGTTGTTTCCGTGAGAAATTTTAATGGATTATGATCGGTAATGACCTCAATTTGAGATCCATAAGTCCACTTTTCAAACTTCCGCAACCCGAAGAGAACACTCCAAGCCTCTTTCTCTATACTCGGCCAAGCACGCTGAGCCCCTGACAATTTCAGACTGGCAAAAGCTATAGGTTTAAACTGACCTTTTTCATCTTTTTGAGTAAGACAACATCCTACTGCAAGGTCGGAAGCATCGGCGTGAAGCTGATATTCCCGGCCTACGATAGGTGTAGCCAAACTCGTCACTTTACAGAACTCATCTTTAAGACTATTAAATGCTTTTTCTGCCCTTTCATCCCATGGTACCGTATTTTTGACCTTTCCTTTGGTTAATTCGGTTAAAGGTATAGCTATCTCAGCATAATTTGGAATATAAGATCGGTAGAATCCCATTAATCCCAAAACTGATCTAACTTCCTTTTTAGTCTTTGGTCTCTTTAAGTCCCTTATTGCTCCGATTTTCTCCTCATCAGGTGCATGAGTTCCACCCCCAATAACAAGACCTAAAAACTTAGTCAATTTCTCTCCAAATTTACATTTGTCTAGTCTAATCGTAAAATTTCTATTTTTCAACTCTTCAATGACAGCCCTGACATGCTCACAATGCTCTTCCCAGGTATCGCAGAAAATGATGACATCATCAATATATGCTTCTGCATACCTCCGATGACCTTGGAGAACCTCATTCATGTCTTTTTGAAACGTAGCAGCAGCCCCTGATAATTTAAAAGGCATTGTACGCCACTGATAAGTTCCGTTATGCGTCGTAAAAGCTGTCAGAGGTTTACAATCCTCAGCCATTTTAATTTGCCAATAACCCCTCAATAAATCTATTGAAGATAAATATTTAGCCGCCCCTGCGGTATACATAATTTCTTGAGAATCTTTCATCGGGAAGGTGGGAACCTGCGTTACAGAATTTAAAGCTCTGTAATCAATACACATTCTGACAGTTGCATCATTTTTCGCAACGCAAACAATTGGATGGCTAATTTCAGCGTTCGACGGTTCGATTAGATTTAATTCTAATAACTCCTGAATCTGCCTATCCACTTCCTCTTTATAAGCTACCGGCACGCTATATAACTTTGGTTTTTTCCTTTCTACACCCGGTTTCAGATCAATACGATGTTCCCCTACTTCCGCTGGTCGTACAGGACCCATAAACACTTCTTTATTTTCCCTCAAAATGGACTTTAAATCTTTGACTTGACTATTAGATAGCCCTTTTATTTCAAACCTCTCAATATCCCGTTCTATCTCTTGATCCCGGTTCAAAATAGGAATTTCCCCAACTTCTCCAAATTCCTCATCACCTTCGAAAACAATATTAACTATATTACATTTAGCGATAAATTCTCTTATCTTATTTTGGTGCACATGCTTCCTACTCCCGTCGGCTAACTCAACAATAAACGAATGCTGGTTTCGTTTTTCTACAATAGTTGCTGGCCCTTGCCACCTAGAATATAACTTATTAGTCGAATCGGGGATTAACAGTATAACTTTATCGCCTACCTCAAAAGTTTTTTCTTTTGACCTTAAATTATAATGATACGCCATTCTATTTTGTTGAATCTCAGACGACAATTTTGCCTCATTTGCGGCTCTTTCTAAGCGGTTCTTAAGTTTATCCAAGTACTCATGGATCGGCGTAGTATCTAACTGCGCTCCCTTATTTTCTCCTGCCCATGACGACTTAAGAATCGATAACGGACCCTCCGGCGCTCTACCATATAATAACTGGAAAGGTGCGATTCCCGTCGTAGAATTTGGGACTTCCCTATACGCCCATAATATAAATGGTATTTGTTCATGCCATTTTTTTCCTTCTTCCCTAATCGTATGATGTAGCATACGTTTAAGAGTCTGATTAAATCGTTCCACAAGTCCGTTGGACTGTGGATACTGTGGAGTCGAAAATCTTGGACTAGCACCTAACCTTTTCTCAAATTCTTTCGTTAAGTCGGCAGTAAAATTGGTTCCATTGTCGCAGGCAATTACATTAGGAATTCCTGTTCTCATAAATATTTGAAGTAACGCCTCACACGCGGTTTTAGCAGTTAAACTTTTTAGAGGGATCGCATCCGCCCATCTGGTATGCTGATCAATTAAAGTCAGTATATACCGATGCCCTTGTGAACTTTTAGGATCAATAGGCCCAATTAAATCAACATTAACAACCTGAAATGGAAGTTCCGGCCGCGACACTGGGGAAATAGGAGCTCTATCATTTACTTTAACCCCTCTAGTCAATTGGCACTCTAAACATGATTCACAAAACTGTTTAGCTTCTTTTGCCATTCCCTCCCAATAAAAAGAATACCTTATTCTCTGCAATGTTTTCTTGGCTGCATGATGCCCTCCAAATACCGATGAATGCGCTAATTTTAAGATTTCTTCCCTTCTTACCTTGGGTACTACTAATTGCGCTATAGTTTCGCCTAACAATTTCTCTTTATGATACAATAATCCGTTTACAATATAATAATCCCCTTTTTCCTTTTTAGCTAATTCCCAAGCTTTCTCTAATTCTTTACATTCCAACTGGGATTTCTTAAACATATCTGAGTTACTAACAATAGATTCCTTATTTTCCTCCGTTTCAGTTTTTTCTGGATCCTGACTTTGTACATTTTGCGATTTCGCGTCTATTACGTAAACATTACAGCTATCGTTACTTACATCTTCCTTTTCATTCGAGTTATCAATAATAATTTCGGAACTTTTTAATTCTTCGGACTCTATCAATGGCTCCTCAAGATTGACACCTGACAACTCATTAATCACCTCGGGATGTAAAATTACTTGCTCATTAATATTATCAGTTACTGCGCAAAGTACTTCCTGATGAATAATATTAGTTTGCCCGAATTGCGGAATAGCTAGCGGTAGTTTAACTAACGGTGATTTAACAGCTTCACCAAATAACCCTTGTAAATAAATACTACTCGCTCCCTTTAATTTCTCTTCCGGTACTAAATCTTTATGAACAACACTAATCTCACATCCAGAATCAACCAACCCCTTTGCTTTTTGCCCATTAACACTAACTTCAATTTTCTCAAGTTTATTTAATTTCTCACCAATAACATTAGTTTTCTGCTCGGCCTTTGCCGATATTCTAGCCACAATAGCCCCATTAGGTAACTCTTGATTTTCTTTCACCATAATCTTATGAACACCTGCTTTCTGGTCTCGCCCTTTATTGCCATTATTAGTTCCCTCATTACTCACTTTATTACAAAAACGTTGGTAATGACCTTTCAAACCACACTTAAAACATTTAGGCCCTGAAGCATCATTCGTCTTCTTAAACTCTGTTTTCCTATCCGGAAAAGAATTACACTCATTACTACAATTTTGCCTCCAACTACCACTAAATTTATTATCCTCCCTCGGTCTCATTTTTTCATTGTTTATGTACTTATCTTTACCTTTAAAGCTTTTATGTGTAACCGCATGAGACTTATGTTTAGCATCAAAATAATTATCACACTCTTTAGCAATTTTAGGAGCTTCTAACCATTTACCCTGGTGAGTTAAACTAATATATGCTGCAGTATCCTCATCTAGCGTACTCATTAGCTTATCAGTAACTATTAACTGGTTGACCTTTTCATAAGTGTCCGCACCTCTAATTTTACAGTAATTTTCCCACGTAGCTATTAAACGCGATACAAATAATACATGGGTTTCGTTCGGATTTCTCCTAGCTTTCCGGAAATTTTCTAAACATGCCTTCGGGGTCGGCTCATGTTCCCTTAGAACTAACTCCTTTAACTCCTCATAATTCTCCGTTTGTTCCGTAGTGGTATAGATTAACAAATTATCCGCCTTATCTTTTAACATATTTAGTAGAATTTCGGCCTGCTGGTTTTCCGGTACATTTTTAGTTTTGAATGCCCTTTCTAAGCTGTTAAAAAATAAATTCCATCCCTCAGTCCCTTCTGGTACTTTATAGATAGAGTTTTAACACTTTTGATCAATTTTTCTATATTACTTTCATTATTAGATTCCCTAACATTAGAACTATTTGCCGAACCTTGAACCCTTAGTCTCTCCATTTCTAATTCATGTTCCATTCTTAATTTTTCCATTTCTAACTTTTCCTGCTCCAATTTTTCCTGTTTTTCTTCACGCTCTAACCTTTCCTGTTTTTCTAACTTTTCGCTTTCTAATTTTTCTTGTTCTAATCGTTCTGCAACAATAGCGTCAGATAATTCCTTAATAACCCCCTCGTCATACTCATCACTGTCCATTATCTTTTTCTTAAGATGAATTCTGGTATCATCTTCCGTGAATTCAACACCCAATTCTTCGGCTATCCCCTGAAGATCAACCTTTTTTAGTTTCAATAAGAAAGCCATACCTTCACCGATTGTTATTACCACCCCACAAGAATAGTTAAACCTACCAACTTAATATTTCCGAAATTTCTAACTTAGTACAGATATTTCTCCACTTATTATACTAATTAATACCATTTCAGATAATCCATGCATTTCATTTCTAATTATCCTACTGAATACTCTAATTTTTCTCAACCATTGATATCACACGACTTACTTCCAATAAAACAAAAAAGTAAAACAATAATTCGATTTGACTGCTATGCAATATAGATTCCAATATATACACTTAGATAACAACATACAATTTATATAATAACACTGATACGTTGAAATTGAATAGAAGTATTGATGTCAATCAAAAAATCCACGTAAAGAAAAATTGTACAACATGCATATATAAATTTCTACAATTATCCTCATAAAATATTTCCGAACTCAATACTGGTTCTTACACTTAAAACAAGTATACTGAAAATCTTACTTTTATTTTTACTCACTATGGCTCTCTTTTGGGCCTTTTTTTTTTTTCACTATGGCTCTCTTTTGAGCCTTTTTTTTTCACTATGGCTCTCTTTTGAGCCTTTTTTTTTTTTTTTCACTAGTATTGGCCAATTAAAATTTTCATTTGCTTAGAATTTTGATAATGCAACCCTTAAAATTTAAACAGTATTGCTTCATTTAACAATTACTTTAACAATAATTTAGATTTAATGCATTAATTTAGTTCACTAATATCATTATAAATAGCATACCATTATCATCTCAAATTATTATGACCTTTCTTTAAAACAATAGCAATATAGTTACTAATTCTTTACACCTATCTGAACACAATTACTTCATTGCACATAAATTACATAGACAATTTACTTAAATTACTATTAATTATACAACAATACAATTTGGTTCGAGATGTCAGAAGAAATGAATGATCAAAACACCTTACCTTATACTTTCTTTGCTGGATTACTTTTCTAATCACAGGTAGCTCCACGATGTAGCGGTACTATGGCACAACAGTTCAGTTTAGTTCTTTCTAATAAAGATACGCACAACACTTTAGTCCACACTAGACGATATGGTACGATACTTTATCACACACTCGACGATCCGGCACGATACTTTAGCACATACTCGACGATACGGCACAACACTTTACACACATTCGACGCTACGGCACGACACTTTACACACATTCGACGATACGGCACGACACTTTAGCATACAATCGACGATCCGGCACGATGCTTTAGCACATACTCGACGATATGGCACGACCACACAAGAATTCCACTGGATACTCTGGCATTAACAGACTGCAACACGGCTCGCTGGTCACTGGTTTCAGGCGATTCTATCCCGACGCTGCCAACAATTTGTCGGACGCTCCTCTCAGTCCACAAAACATCGAAGAATGTCCTAGGTAGTTTTAGCTGCCACCACCGATATTAATGGGTGATATCGGTCACCTGCTGTGAGGATTGGGTAAACTAACACTGACGCTGTTAATGAACTGAACTAACAGTTTATTTAAGATATAGATATGTACACAAGAAACTATATTTACAACTATATACAATTACAACTCGGATATAGATGATCCGGTTCGACATTAAATTAACTACAATAAACGTTGATTGTGTACCGTTCAACTTACACTCACTTCCTCACACTCAACGCACGTTGGATACGCTTTATCAGAGATTACTGCAGAATTTCGATACACAAGGGTACTAGGCCTCACTTCTCGGCCTATAACACTATCCACCGGGACGCCTTGTCCCACGCTCAAAATATACACTATCCAACAGGACCACAAATCCTGAGCGACCTATCGGTCTCAACGCCAAGCGAGAACTGTCTCCAACCTCTCTGTCCAGAGTTGACCTTGTCAGAGATATTCCTTCCCCCAGCAGGGCCTCTTAGAGTTCCTCCATTGGTTCAATTCCGCATACCAACCTTGAGTCATGACATCTACTGTTTACACATCACTTCAATACTAAATGACAGCTGAGCCATGCCCCGTGGTCATCACTTTCATTCAGCAACGAGTGCGTCATCCGCACACCTGCGCCTGGATAACCACCTGTCATTTGTCATTATAAGAAAAGAAAGAAAGGTATTTCGGAAGCTTCACGGATACACAACCCACAATACATAAAATATTCAGATAAGGAAATGTTATTCCTTTCTAATTCAGGGCAGATGTCTTCTAGGAACCTGACACCCTGCATTCAACAAAATTTCCAATCCTCATCGACAAAATTTGTTCTTTTTCTACGCTCTATCAATGAAATTCATGCTTTTTTTTCACAGCAAATTGGTGAAATTTACAATTTTTTTCTGTGCCCTACTGATAAAAATTGTAATTTAAGCTATATCATTTAGAACAAAAAAATTTTTTTTATAAAGAATTTTGTAAAAATGTGCTATAACTACATGGATGAAAGTTTTCAGTCTTAAAAATTTCCAAGGACGGCAGCGGATCGCTGAAAAGATGCGCTTCTCAAAAAAGATGGAATGAAGATTCGAATGATTGTAAAAAAAGAGATTTCTGTCAAGCAATTGGGAAAAAAAAAGATGCATTTTTTGTCAAAATTTTGCAAAAAAAAAGGGGGGAGGATTGTTGAAGGATTGCGAAAAACATGCTAATTTTGTTAAAGGATCCATAACCATTTCCATTGCAAAATTATGTAAAGGATACTGTTTCCGTCAAAGGATCACGAAAAAGACACCATCTCAGTCAAAGAATGCAAAATAGACATGGTCTCTGTCAAAGAATAAAAAAAAAGCAACTTCTGTCAAAAACTTGTAGAAAAAAACAAGATTCCTGTCCTAGGGACGCGAGAAAGACTCTAATTCTGACAAAAGATCGTGAAAAAGATGCACTCTCAGTCAAAGAATGCAAAATAGATGCAGTCGCTGTCAAAAGATCTCAAAAAAGACATATCTGCCAAATGAATTTAAAACAATTAAGATTTTTATCAAATGATTATAGAGGAAACTCAAATTATGTCAAAAGACGCAAATTTTGCAAAAGGACCACGAAAAAAATGTGATTTCCATCAAATGATTGCAAAAAAATACTGTTTTCATCAAATGATTGCAGAGAAAAGTGACTTTTATGAAAGGATCATGAAAAAGACACAAATTTTGTCAAAGGGTCTCGGAAAAGACTATTTTTGTCAAAAGGTCAGGAAACAGACATGATTTCTGTCAAAGAATCACGAAAGACAATTTATATCAAAACGATTATGAAAAAGATGGGAATTTTGTGAAAGGATCGTGGAGAAGACGTGAATTTTGTCAAAGGATTGCAAAAAAGATGTGATTTCCGTCAAATGATCGCAAAAAAAAAAGATTTTCATCAAACGATTGGAGAGAAGACGCAATTTCTATCAGAGTGATCGCAAAGGCGCAAATTTAGTCAAAGAATCTTGGAAAAGACGCGAATTTTGCCAAACGATTACAAAAAAGACAATTTCCGTCAAATGTTTATAAAAAAAAGCAATTTTCATCGAATGATTTCAGAAAAAGCACGATTTCAGGAGTCAAAGGATCATGAAAAAAAGGCATGGTTTCTGACCTAAGATGGTGAAAAAGGCATGATTTTTGTCAAATGATCGCAGAAAAAGTGCTAATTTTGTTAGAAGATTGTATATTGTTAAAAAAGTGGATAACCGCAAATGTCTCCTTTAAAGGCACTAAATATGATAAAGATGTTTAAAACATCATTAAATGCTTTTTATTTGTATTTTTATGAATATTCTACTAATTATTTGTTTTTTTCTTTATTTAAAATAAAAAAATGTGTCAATATATATAATTTTGCTATTAGTTTGGTGATTTGTATAATTTGGCGAAATTGGTCGCCTGGATAACCAAGTAGTGCCCAATTTTTTAAATATTTTTGTAAAATTTTCTCCCAAACTCAATCTCTTCCCTTAACTAAAGAATTATTTCTAACTGGTTTTAATTTTATAAATACTTCAGGATTATATTTAGGTATACAGCTTTAAAAAAAAAAAAAAAAAAAAAAAAAATATTAAAACACAGAATTTTTTATCTTCATTATTTTGAATAGATTTTGTCTGTATTTTCTTTTTAAAATGTGCCAACTGAAGAGTAGTTAAAAATAAGAGATGTACCAGACATCAAAAAATGATTAGATTATTAAAAGTAAGGGTTAATTAAATATGCATAATAAAGATAGGTGCATTTTCCTTTAATTAATGAACTTATATTTTTAAACATACCCTATTAAATCGCATCAAATTCATAAAGTAAGAAAGTTTTATTTTTTTTAACCAGCATTAATAATTAAAGCTAAATTAATGCACAATTAAAATCTTTTTACCAAATATTTATCAATAAATTTATCAATAAAAGCAAAATCTTTATTTTTTTTTAAAGTAAAAAAAAAAAAAAAAAAAAAAAAAAAAAAAACCTTGAAAAACTATGAGTTTTGTCATATTGATAATATTTAGAATTACACATTAAAATACAAACAGAATGTTATAAAAGTAAAGTATTCTGAAATTTGTCATGACATCTAAATTGAAAGTTTCATTATTTACATCTGTAATGTGCAGATTTCAGGAATTTGTGGATTTGAGGGAGTCTACTATATATATTCTTTAAAGTTTCTGTCAAATTGTAAAATTTTCTGGATTGAGGGAATATTATCTTCAAAGAATTTAATTATGAGTGTCAAATCAACATTTTTTTACCATTAGATTTAGCATGTAACAGAAAAGATTAAGATTCAACTTCATATCTTAATACTCTTAAATTCTTTAAAGATAATCTTCCCTATTCCAGAAAATCTTTCAATTTAGATGTTGAGAAACAAAATAACCAGAAGTTTTTGTATATTAAAAATAATCTCAGAATAATATATATTCATTGAATTGTATCAAATATGTATTATTAAATTGTTAGTCAAAAGTTTCTTAATAAGATTTTCAAGGTATCAATGTTACACTGTGTAGGGCAATTTTTGCTTTGAACATAAGATATAGCTGTTACCAATAATATTTAAATTAGAAATGATTTGAATTCTCAACATAGTTGACTGCAACTATTTGAGTATTTTAAAATGTTATATTGTTATATTACTTATATAATCATGGGTGCAAGTTTTTCCGTCCTGAGACTAAATTCTGTCTCTTAAAAATTCCCGAGAATGGAAACAAGACAGAAAAATCTCAGAGAACGGAAGCGCATAGTGAAAAACACACGCTTTTCATCAAAGGATCACGGAAAAAAAAACGTGATTTTCATGAAATGATCGCGAAAAAAAAGTGCTATTTCTGTCAAAGGACTGCAAAAAAAAGACACATTTGCCGTCAAAAGCTTGCGGGAAAAATGCGATTCTTGTCGAAAATCGCGAAAAACTCTATTCCTGTCGAAAGATCGCAGAAAACTATTGAAGAATTGCGAAAAAAGGCATGATTTTTATCAAAAGCTTGTGAAGTAAAGTCAATTCTTGTTAAAAGATTGCGGAAAAGACGTCATCTCGGTCAGAGAATGCGAAATAGACGCGGTCTCTGTCAAATGATCGCAAAAAAAAGCTGAGTTTTCTGTCAAAAAATTGCAAAAAAAAAAAAAAAAAAAAAAAAAAAATTGAATTCCTGTTGAAGAATCACGAAAAAGATGCTATTTCCAATCAAAGAATACTATATAGATGCAATTTTTGTCAAATAATCGTAAAAAAGTGCAAAATTGCGTGAATTTTGTCAAAGGATTGAGAAAAAGAGATTTCCATCAAATGATCGCAAAAAATTCCACAATTTTTGTCAAAGGATCGTGAAAAAGATGTGAATTTTGCCAAAGCATCGTGAAAAGACACTATTTCCGTCGAATAATCTAAAAAAAGACGCTATTTCCGGTCAAAAAATACAAAATAAGTACATTTTTTGTCAAAGGATCGCAATAGAGATGTGAATTTAATCAAAGGATCGTGGAAAAGACGCAAATTTTGCCAAAAGATCAAGGAAAAAAAATGCGCTCTCTGTGAAATGATCGCAAAAAACCCACGATTTTCATCAAATGATAGCAGAGAAAACGCGAGTTACGTGCTTTTGTTCTCACTCAATGGGAGGGTGGGGTGTCAAAATATTTTCAGTCTTGGCAAAATTTCAAACTTGCACCCATGTCGGTATATAATATCCAAAAACATTTATTTTATCAACGGATATGCATTATATGCAATTGGAAATGAAATTTAAAAATTAATTGCTTAAACTAGGGGTGCACAACCTTTTCAAGTAGAGCCGTACCGAGTACTCGGTATTCGGCCAAATTTTGGCCGAGTACTCGCTACTCGGCCAATACCGAGTAGTTGTAAGAATTTCATTTTTTAAGCATAGATAACTGATCTGTAAAAAATATTCGAATATCAATGTATAATATATGTAGTGATTCATAAAACTATTTACTCTGTATTTAACAATATGTCTGCAAAATATAAAAAAAGTTAAGAACAAAATCCCTAAAAAAATTTCACATTATATTAATAAAAATACTTTTTTATGTATAGGAAAACAAAAATGACTTATTTTGGATAAAAAACCTGAAAATACAATAAATGCAATAAAAAATTAATAATTAAATTTATTATATTTTAAATTATGGTGCAAAAACACCAAACATTCTACATTATCAGTAGACAGGGCATTTCTTTTATACTATAAATTTGGCCGGCCTCTATTATGTTCAGAATAAACAGTTGTTGAAGGTGCATATAAGAGTTTTTTGCAAAGTTGTACATAATCGAAAAAGTTTTTTTTTTTCCCCCTCGCCATGCAAATGGAGTGTCAGTTTTACAAGTCTTCTGTTAAAAAAGCCTGTAACTCTTTTTTTGTACCAATTCTTCATGCAATGATTTTAAACTAGTGCTAGTGCCACAATCTTTTTGTTCATTCACAATTTCCTCAAAACATTTCCAGAAAATAGATGAACTTTTTGCTAGCATTTTCTCTTTAGGTTCGTTGACATTAGCATTCTCATATTTATTTTTAGTTGTGTTCGTAATTATGTAAATACGTAGCACCTATTGTTGTCGTTCAGTCCGTCCGCCTGTCTGTCTGCATATAACAACACAAAAACTACCCAACTGAATCGTTTGAAATTTAAAATACATAATTATTACATAATTTTGTCGAGTCATTTCAAATTTTATGAAAATCGGATGCATAGATCATTTACAGGGACAATCAAAAGGATTCAATTATATTACGGTCAATGGGGAAAAAAGTTTCAAATGCATTTTAATCGTTTGAAATTTTAAATACATAATTATTACATAATTTTGTTGAGTTATTTCAAATTTTATCGAAATTGGATGCATAGTTCAACTACAGGGACAATCAAAAGTGTTCCGTTACATTACGATTAATAGGGGAAAATGTTTCAAATGCATTTTAATGGTGTTACACTCATTCAAGGTAATAAAATTGATATATGTACATATTATAATATACATTTTGCATAATCTGTGGCGCAAAGAATATTTGTTATTGATTTACAAGGCCACACAAAAGTATTCCATTAGATAATGGTATAGGGAGAACATTGTTTGGTGCGAATTTTAATTGTAATTATTTACAATTTTATGAGATTGATATATGAGAGCAACATTTTTAAAACTTCGTTATCGTACGAACGCACTTCATTTGCTATGCTTCACGTGCAATTCCCAACTTGTTTGTTTCTTTGGTGCATTTTCAAGTTCTAGATCATCTAAACTCATCAATTTTAGAGCTTGCTTTTTAATGCAATTTTAATTTACACATTTATAATTTCCAATGAAAAAGGTTAGTTTTTTACTGAAATATTTAAAAAATAATAAATTTAAAATAGCATAATATAATCAGTACACATAAAAAATGAAAAGAAACTGCAAAGCCAATACATTTTTTTTTTAATCAGAAGAAAATAAGGTACAGACAGTTACAAAATAAATATGAAATGTTTGCATTATTCAATGAATTGTTACAGTAACCAATAAACATTTTTATTTTTGATAGACAGATTTCAATGGTTGGAATAAATTGGAAGGTTAAAGAATGTTTAAATTTTATATTAGTTAATAACTGTAGTTGTCATGTATCAATTCTCCTTTTTTATTAGTTTTGAACTTTCAAAAATTGTCTTTAAAAGGTGCACAGATAAATTTCAAATTTAATGAGTTAATTTGTTTATACTATATATGTATATTATATGTACACACAGGTATAGATATGTGTACACAGGTATATTTATATATATTTACACCTAAGCTCACATTATGCACACATTAGTGTTTTATTTTCTTATTATACAACTACTCGGTACTCGGCGTTCGGTACTCGGCCGAGTAGTCAGTGGCCGAGTACTCGGCTACTCGGCCAAAATACCACTCGGTACACCACTATTTTCAAGTGAAGGGCCATTTAGAAATATGTCTGAGTGGTCGAGGGCTACATCATGATCTGTGGCCTATAATCGGATAAAAAATATGATTTTAGGGGGGGGGGAGGGGGGTGTTACCCCTTTAAGTTTGCTTACCCAGTCAAAAAATTTAATTCTCATGGTGAGGATATATCAGCAGATTTTAGTTTATATATAACAGATGTTTCAAGTTTTATTTTCAAGATGTAAAAATATTCTTTCACTTTTTTCAAGAAAGTAAATTTTGCTTTATTACAAGTGCTAAAAAATAAGCATAAATTGCTGGTACCGAAAAAAAATGTAAACTTTATGAACGAAAGATAGAGAAGGAGCCGATCAACAAGAATTTTCGTGCCTGAAGAATAAAATTCCCGATTTTCTGTGCCCGATTAACGAAATTTGTAATTCTTCCATGCCTGATCCACCAAATTTGCACATTTTACAAAACCAATCGACAAAATTTGCAATTTTTATGAAGCTGAATGAGAAAATTTGCATCATATTCTCGCCTGATCAACAAGATTCGCAATTCTTATGAAACCGATTGAGAAAATGCAGGAGTTTTTCGCACTTAATCAACAAAATTCGCTATTTTTACAAAGCTGATTGACGAAATTGGTGATTTTTCCTCACATGATCAACGAAATTTGCATTTTTTTTTTTTCGCACATGATCGACAAGATTCGTGATTGACAAAAACAGTATTTTTCTGAAGCCGTTCGACTAAATTAGCTATTTTCTTCGCCTGATCGACGAAATTCACGATTTTAACGAAACTGATCGATGAAATAGGCAACTTTTTTTCGCATAATCGGCAAAATTTGTATTTTTTTTCGAGCCTGATCGACAAAATTCACAATTTTTACCAAGGCAATCAAAAAAATTCAAGATCTTTTCGCTCCTGATCAACAAAATTTGAAATTTTTACGAAGCTGATCGATAATTTTACGAATTCTGATTTACGAAATTCGCGATTTTTCCTAGCACGATCAATAATATTCACAATTTTTTCGAGCCTAATCAACAAAATTCATGAATGTCCCGCGCTTGACCAACGAAATTCGCAATTTTTACGCATACGATCAATGAAATTCGAAAATCATAATTTTTACAAAGCCATTCGTCAAAATTAGCGATTTTTCTCGCTTGATCGACAAATTTCGCGATTATCCACAGCTGATCGAGGAAATTAGCGATTGTTCTTCTCCCAGTGGAGGAAATTTGAGATTTTATTAGAACCTAATCGATGTAGTTAGCAATTTTTTTGCGAGTGATCAACAAAATTCGCAATATTCCCGTCTCCGATCAACGAAATTTGAGATTTTTCAGAATCCGATCTATAACATGCACACTTTTTCGCTGTCCGATCGATGAAATGCGCACTTTTTTACGCATACGTTACTTTAACATAACCTTTAATTCAAGAAATAGGCATTTTCGCGCAAGATCAGCGAAATTCGCGATATTTGTACTAACTGACGAAATCTGCATTTTTTTACGCAGGAAGATGAAACTCTCGATTTTTTTTCTCAGGATAAATTGATAAAATTCACGATTATTTCACAGCCTATTATTAACTAAATTTTAATTTTTTCCTCACATCATTGATAGATTCGCGATTTCCCCGTGCCTTATCAACGAAATTTGCAATTTTTTCGTCCGTACCTGATCAACGGAATTCGCGTTTTTTTTTTTTTTTTTTTTTTTTTTTTTTTTTTTTTTTCCCATGCGATAAACCGAGAAAACATGCAATTTTTTTTTTTCAACCGATGAATTTAATTTGCAATTTTTTCGAGCATCATCTAGAAAATTGACTATTTTCTCTTGCCTGATCAACGAAATGTGCGATTTTTTTTGCGTAAGACCGACAATATTCACGATTTTTCTATGCCTGATCAACAAAACTCGCGATTTTTCTGTGCCTGATCGGAGAAATTTGCTACTGTGACTAGCAAATGTGATTTTCATTAAATGATCGCAGAGAATTTCGTCAAAAAATAGCAGGAAAATTAGATTTTCTTAAAAAATCCTTTAAAATATGCAAATTTCGTCAAAAAATCATAGAAAAAACCCCAAATTTCAGAGAAAGATTGTGAAAAAAAACTCGCCAAATTTAGTTTTAAAAAAATCCATCAAAAGATTGTGTAAAAGATGCAAATTTCGAAATCGATCACGAAAAGGACACAAATTTTGACAACTCGCAAAAAAGTGGCACATTTCATAATATACATGCTATAAAAGACCTGTAACTGCTGCTAACAATTTCTTAGTTAAGATACAAAAGAAGTATCTATAATAGTAGTAACCATTTCTTAAGAAACATCTGTAGTACTACTAGGAAATTTCTAGGCAACTGGGATTCCATAAACTTTTCTAGTAACCTATACAGTTTCTTCTTAAGTAAGACTACTGCATTAAACTTAGTAAACAGCACACAGATTTCCTTAGAGAACATACTAAGAAATCATTAATAGTATTACAGATACTTCTCTTGTACCTTCACTAAGAAATGGTTAGTAATATTACTAACCATATACTAAATAAATACCTGTAATGACTACTAAGAATTTCTTAGTAAAGATGCAAGAGAAGTATCTGTAAAACTACTAGCCATTTATTGGTAAACATACTTAAAAAGGACCTGTAACGGCTACTAAGAATTTTTTAGTGAAGATACAAGAGAAGTATCTGTAATACTCATAATCATTTCTTAGTATTCCAATTAGTATTCCAACTAAAAAAGCACCTGTAATGTCTACTAATGATTTCTTAGTACGCTCACTAAGAAAGTATTTGTGCTGTTTACTAAGTTTAATGCAGTAGTGTTACTTGAGAAAAAGCTGTATTGGTTACTAGAAAAGTTTATGGAATCCCAGTTGCCTAGAGATTTTCTAGTAGTACTACAGATTTTTTTTTTACAGTGTAGTATCCTTTTATAAAATAAATAAATAAATATGAATAAAATAGCTTTAAAACTCTTCCAAAAAAGAAGGAAACAAAATTTTTTAATGCTTTCATTTATGCATGTAATATTTTAAAGGTTAAACTTTTTTTTTTTTTTTATAAAGCTAAAATTAAAAAGCTAACTATTAGAAATTATAGAAAGAAAATCTGTAAAACTTGATTTGAACTGTCCGTTCAAAAATCTTGTCTTTACTTCATAAAATGCATCCGAAATAAGTAAAGGCATTTGAAATGGTGCTATATGAAATCGAATCTAGGAAAAAAAGTGACCGGAAAAAAAGTTATCGGAAAAAAGTGACCTAAATTACAAAAGCGGAATAAAAGTGACACGGAAAAAAAGTGACAAGGAAAAAAAATGACACGGAAAAAAAGGGACACGGAAAAAAAGTGACAAGGATTGATTTTGGGGAATTATTATTGATTTTGGGGATTCATTGGTTAAGTATGAAAGGGGGATGGGGGTGGCTCATAATTTAGGTAAATGGGTTTTTCTTGCTGAATTAACTGTTTTGGTTCAATTTTTGGATATACGTTCATACTGAAAAGACGCTTGCCTGATTAGTTTTGGGAAGGAACGATTATACCCCCCCCCCCCCCCAAACCGTCCTCAGTTAGATGAATGGGTTTTTATGCAGAATTATCCAACGTGTGTCAAATTTGAATATACAGGGCCTGACTAAGGCAGGGGCATGCGGGGCAATTGTCCCGGGAACCCGGTTTGAGGGGGGGGGGGCAAGGAGAGAAAAGTTTATTGTTAAAAGAGGGCCAAATGATATAAAATAGCAAAATATTACCGAAATTCTTTTTTTTTCAATTTTAAGGGGTCTTTTTCCTCCTACCCCCTTTGCTTCCCTGCCCCACGTTCCCTTAAAGTAATAGTTACATCATAAGAAAATTAATAGTTAAATTTATTTATCATCTGTTATTATGTATAAAGATGTGAAATATAAATACTGAAATCAGTACTTGGTACAAAATTTATGCATACATACAATAGGTTTGAATTTTAATTTTAGTCACTTGAGTATAATTCACAAACATTTTTAAGATAGAAGGGGGCCACTCTAATAATGTTTGCCCCAGGGCCCCCCACTATCTAAGTCGGGCCCTGTGAATATAGGTTCTTTTCGATAAGGCTTATATATAGTATATAATGCATGAAGAGTTTTAATGGTTATATATAGAGGGAGAACGGGAGATAACCTTTCTTAAATTAAATTAATAACTTTTTACGCATAATTATCCGATTTGCTTAGAATTTTGGACATAGATTCATTATGATAAAACGTATCTCTGATTAGTTATGGGGTTCTTCTGCTTATTATAAAGGGTGGGGGGCGAGCAATTATCTCCCCCTTAAACTAGATAAATAGGTTTTTATGCAGAATTACCCCATGTATTTCAAATTTTAAATATAGGTTCTTACTGATAAGGTGGATTCCTGAATAGTTTTAAGGATTTGATATCTAAGTATTGAAGGGGAATAGAGTGTAACCTACCTTAAATTAAATTACTTTTTACGCAGAATTATAGGATTTGCTACAAATTTTGGATTATAGATTCATTATGATAAGGCGTATCCCTGATTACATATGGGGTTATTTTTCTAATTAAAAATTAAGGCGGGTGATTTTCCGATCCCCTTAAATTATATAAATTGTTTTTTATGTTCACTTATCCGATATATTTCATATTTAGGCTATATGTTTTTTCTCATAAAGTTAGCCCCAGAATAATTTTAAGGGTTTAATGGCTAAGTATACTGTTAGGTTCTGAGACCACCTCTGCTAAAGGTTGGAATTTCCGTTATTTCTCTATCTTAATATCTTTTATATTATACCGGCTGTGTATTAGAATTTTCAAGGTGACATTCTTTCTTTGTTGAAGGGAGAATTGACAGGTAATCCTTTACAGGTGGTGAGTGAGAAAGAGGAGATTGCAGAGAGGCGTGTTCATCCGTCAGTGAGGTATGTGGATGATGAGCTGACAAGCAACATGTCACTAATCAAGAAAGGAATGTGGAATGTGTCCAATGGATAAGCCCGAAAGGGGGTTGACATTGGGGAAACCGTGATTTGAGAAGAGCAAGTCTTATCTCAGATTAGTTCAGTTCAGTATCTGGGTTCATACCTAGAGAGTAGTGTAGGACAGAGGTCCTGATAGGGTGTGCTCTGCGTTGTAGAGCGGAGGCAGTGCGTATCTGGCGATCCTTGAATCACCAAGGGACACAGACGTCCTGGTGTTTAGTGCGAATCTATGCTATCTGGGCCGAGAAGTGCAGGCCGAGTATCCATGTGTTGGGAGATTCGAAAGTGATCTCCGATAAAGTTAATCTAACGTGCATTGAGTGTGAGGTGGAAGGTGTAATTCGAATAGTACACAGCCAACCTTTACTGTATTTAATTTAATGTTGAACCGGATCACCTATATCCGAGTTGTAATTGTATATAATGGTTAATAGCGTATTTAGTGTGTACATATATTCTAAATAAACTGTTAATTCAGTTAATTGACAGCGTCAGTGTTCATTTACACAATCCTCACAGTGGGTGACCAATATCACCTAGTAATATCGGTGGTGGCAGCTATAACTGCCACGCACTTTCATCAAAGTTGTGCGGGCTGAGAGGAACGTCCGACATATACAGTGGGGGAACGGAGGATAACCCCCCTTAAATTAATAAATGGTTTTTTACGCAGAATTATCTTATTTGATTCAAATTTGAATGTGCGTTCATTATGATAAGGCGAACTCCTGATTATTTGTGGGTTATCCCCCGTTCATCCCTCTATACTTAGCCATTAAACCCTTAAAACTATTCAAGGATTCACTTTATTAGGTAAAACCTATATCCAAAAGTTGAAATACGTTGGATAATTGTGAAAAAAAATCTTATTTAAAGAGTGGGGGATTAATCGCCCACTTTCCCTTATTTAATTAGCAAAAGAACCCCATAATTAATCAGAGATACGCCTTCTTATAATGAATGTACATCGAAAATTTGAAGCAAATCGGATAATTCTGCGCAAAAAGCCATTTATTTAATTTAAGGGTGTATTTCGATTCAAACTGCCTATTTTCCGATTTATTTTTAACTTCATTTTTACTCTCATATGCATCGAACTGGCAAATTGTCTTATTTAGAAAGTACACAAGGTGCCGTAATTGTCAATTCTTTGATAAATGCAGAAAATATCGCGAAAAAAGCAATCAAAAACGGCATTTTGAACAGATTTTCCCCTGGCGGGAGATCTGTGAACGAAAAAATGGGTCATACTGAGAAGATAATTGTTTATAAATCAAATTCTAATGAATTGAGCGTAAAAATACAGCACATGGCACCTTGTACATCTCTTCAAAAATATCCTCAGCAAGTTTCATGTTTCTACTTTTGAAAATGTGTCTGAAATTGTATCGGAAAATTTCGAGTTGTTGAAGGTGGAAAAGCGTTTTTTTGAATACACCCTTAAGGGGGTTTATCCCCCGTTCTCCCTCTATACATAGCCATTAAACCCTTAAAACTATTCAGTAATTTACTTTATGAGAAAGATCCTACATCCAAAATTTGAAATAAATCGGATAAGTGTGCATAATTTTTTTTAAATCTAATTTAAGGCCGGGGGTAGTAATCACCCGCCCCCTTTTTAATTAGCAAAAGAACCCCATAAATAATCAGAAATACATCTTATCATAATTAACCCATGTCCAAAATTCGAAGCAAATCGGATAATTATCCGTAAAAAGCCATTAATTTAAGAAAGGTTATCCCCCGTTCCCCTTCTATACTTAACCATTAAACTCCTAAAACTCTTCAGGCACTTTATACTATATATAAGCCTTATCGAAAAGAACCTATATGCAAATTTGACACAAGTTGGATAATTCTGCATAAAAACCCATTCATCTAATTGAGGACGGATGGGGGGGGGGATCGTCCCTTCCCAAAACTAATCAGGCAAGCGTCTTTTCAGTATGAACGTATATCCAAAAATTGAACCAAAATAGTTAATTCAGCATGAAAAACCCATTTACCTAAATTATGAGCCCCCCCCCCCCGATCCCCCTTTCATACTTAACCAATGAATCCCCAAAATCAATAATAAATCCCCAAAACCAATCCTTGTCACTTTTTTTCCGTGTCCCTTTTTTTCCGTGTCACTTTTTTTCCTTGTCACTTTTTTTCCGTGTCACCTTTTTTCCGCTTTTGTAGTTTAGGTCACTTTTTTTCCGATAACTTTTTTTCCGGTCACTTTTTTTCCGTTTACCTATGAAATCATAGAGTAATGGTATTACACTACCGGCTACGACAGACAAGGTCGTGAGTTCAAACCCCATGGAAGGTTAGTAATATTTCTTCCCTGTTGTTTAAATTAAATGTATATAATGTGTCCCTGATATTTACGTGCCTTTGTAAAGTAAAGAATAAAAATCACAAAGATGTTAGTTTGTCCTTGAAAAATTCTTTTAACTTTTCAAACGAAAATTTTTACATAAGGAAATATTAAAAAACGGAAATATTTTTTGAAAAAACGGAACTATTCCTGGAATTTTTTTTCCGTTAAAAAAGGAAGTAGTACAGGCGTCTAGATTACCAATACTATTTCCGTATTTTAACGGCAAAATTTTTTACAGTGTATCTCTGATTAGTTATGGGGTTCTTCTGCTTATTATAAAGGGGGGCGAGCAATTATATCCTCCTTAAACTAGAAAAATAGGTTTTTATGCAGAATTATCCCATGTATTTCAAATTTTAAATATAGGTTCTTTCTGATAAGGTGGATCTCTGAATAGTTTTAATGATTTAATATCTAAGTATAGAAGGGGAATAGAATATAACCCACCTTAAATTAAATTACTTTTTACACAGAATTATCGGATTTGCTTCAAATTTTGGATTAATGAACCATTATGATAAAGCGTATCCCTGATTACATATGGGTTTATTTTGCCAATTAAAAATTGGGGCGGGTGATTATCCCCCCCCCCTTAAATTAGATAAATTGTTTTTTATGCTCACTTATCAGATATATTTTATATTTTGGATATATGTTATTTTTCATAAAGTGAATCCCGGAATAATTTTAAAGGTTTAATGGCTAAGTAAACACTGGGGGAACGGATGATACCCCCCCCCCTTAAATTAATAAATGGCTTTTTACGCAGAATTATCTGATTTGATTCAAATTTTGATTGGGCGTTCATTTTGATAAGGCGAAGTCCTGATTAATTGTGGGTTATCCCCCGTTCATCGCTCTATACGGATGACCATTAAACCCTTAAAACTATTCAGGGATTCACTTTATGAGGAAGAACCTATATCCAAAATTTGAAATACGTTGAATAGTTGTGAAAGAAACCATATAAATCGCCCGCTTCCCCTATTTAATTATCAAAAGATCGCCTTCTTATATTGAATATATATCCGAAATTTGAAGCAAATCGGATGATTCTGCGTAAAAATACATTTATTTAATTTAAGGGGGTTTATCCCCCCTTCCTTTTTTATACATAGCCATTAAACCCATAAAACTATTCAGGAATTCACTTTGAGAAAGATCCTATGTTCAAAATTTGAAATACATCGGATAAGTGTGCATAATTTTTTTTAATCTAATTTAAGGTGGGTATAGTAATCACACGCCTTCCTTTTTAATTACCAATAGAACCCCATAACTAATCAGAAATACGTCTTATCATAATGAACCCATGTCCAAAATTCGAAGCAAATCGGATAATTCTGCATAAAAAGCCATTTATTTAATTTAAGAGGGGTTTCCTCCCTCTCCCTTTTATACTTAGCCATTAAATCCTTAAAACTCTTCCGGAATTCACCTTACCAGAAAGAACCTATATTTTAAATTGAAATACATGGAATAATTCTGCATAAAAACATATTTATCTAGTTTGAGGGGGAGAATTGCTCGTTCCCCCCCTTTATAATAAGCAGAAGGACCCATAACTTATCTAAGATGCGTCTTATCATAATGAACTTATGTCCAAAATTTTAAGCAAATCAGATAATTATGCGTAAAAAGCCTTTAATTTAATTTAAGAAAGGTTATATCCCGTTCCCCCTCTATACTTAATCTTTAAACTCCTAGAATCGCTTCAGGCATTTTATACTATACATAAGCCTTATCGAAAAGATCCTATATGCAAATTTGACACACGTTGGATAATTCTGCGTAAAAACCCAATCATCTAATTGAGAACGGATGGGGGCGGGGTAATCGTCCCTTCCCAAAACTAATCAGGCAAGCGTCGTTTTAGGATGAACGTATATCCAAAAATTGAGCCAAAACAGTTAATTCAGCGTGAAAAACCAATTTACCTAAACTATGAGCCCTCCCCCCGATCCCCCTTTCATACTTACCCAATGAATCCCCAAAATCAATAATAAATCCCCAAAATCAATTCCTTGTCACTTTTTCTCCGGTAACTTTTTTTCCTTGTCACTTTTTTTCCGTGTTACTTTTTTCCGCTTTTGTAGTTTATGTCACTTTTTTCCGAAAACTTTTTTTCCGTTTACCGAATTTATCAGACGTTGTTGTATAGAAACTATCTAATCGTACCCATTTTACCGTTTTTTTTACTTTTAATGTCAAAGACGGCGTTTTGAACTGACTTTTCCGCGCGAGAGAAGAAAAGTCGAACTGGGATGGAAAAAACGTTGTCACGTGATGAAAAAAGCTTATAATTCATTAGGTAATTTATTGATAAAAAATGGAAAAGTGGAATAGATTGAGTCAGGCTTTCAATTTCAATTTTACACCTTTTTAATAAAAAATGAGTTGGTAAATGTGTCAAACGTCAGACGTTTTCAGCTTGTTGATCAGAGCAGTTGAGAACAGCTTTAAATATACATGAAGATAAAGTGATGATATATATTGTTTATTTTATTTATTTATTTATTTTCCACACAGCAGTAGCCATATGTTTCACACGTGGATTTTCCTAAAATATTCACTTTGTTTGAGAACTTGTGTGAGACATCTTTTTTCAATATTTTAAGTGATCAAATTTAATCACTTTTCAGCACCCTACTCCTTTTCCCATCGAGTGTTAGATTTCAGTTTCCTGCAGTTCCAGTTATATGTAAAATGATTATTTTTTTCTTTGGAAAGAAATAATTAAAATGCAATTACTAGCTAGAAAATAAAAAATCGAGAGTACTGCAATTACTAATTTTAAAAAGGAATTGCACCTGGTTATCTTATTCTTGAAAGGAAGCATTGGTAATTGAAAAAAAATCATTTTTCTTGTGAGAATACACGATTATAAGACTTAAGTACTGAGAGTTATGATCAATTTCCGCAATTGAAGAAGTAAGGGTTAAAAAAATAATTAGCGAAAAATGGTGTGGCAGACAGCAAACTCACATCAATCACATAAAGCAGGACTAAACTGTTTTTCACCTGAAACAAGTTAGTTTAACGGTAATCAAACCTAAAAAAGAACTAGTTGTATGTCAGAAAAACTTGTGATAAATAATTCGTGGTACTTGATCTAAATAAGGTTGATTAATCTATTCCACAAAAATAAGGTAACGCTATAAAATGTATAATTATTGAACAATGTTTATGTTGTGAATCTTATATATAATACAATTAATTTCTAATAAATAAATAAATAAAATAAAATTGGATTAGTTTAAAAAGTGTTGTTTTTCTGAAACTAATCTATTAAAACTTAAACTAAAAATTTTATATCCTAAAATAAAATCTGATAAATAGCACTATTTAATGTATTTTATGTATGCTTACGTAGTTAAATAAATAATTAAGTTAACTGGGCACAAAGTATATGAAAATTTCAAATTAAAATTACTAAGTGTAAATAAATATTTACAAAATACTGAAAACTAAAATAGAATAACCAACAGCACAAATAAAACTTTTGGCAAATTATGAAAATTGTCGTAGATTAAAAATATATTTGCACTATATATTAGATATAAGTTAGTATATATGTTATTGTATATAGGTTAGACACTAAATCTAGTGTTCATAGTAAATAATATCATAGGTTAATAAAACTAGATTGTATAAGATTAATACAATATTTGCACTTTAAAATTAAGAGAGATTTGGGAAACAAACATTAGATGACGCTGCGGCAATTTATTGTCAAGAAGCTCGAACGGGGTGTCCTTCGCTTAAATAATTCTCTACTTTTTCATTTCAAATGGTTCTCAAGCACATTTATAAAAGTTATTGTTCAGCACTTATATTTACTGGGTTAGGCCTACGTTACCAGGTCTCCATGGGAACCAGCTGATGCATCTTGTTACTAGCATGCTTTGAAAACTCCAAAATCACAACTCGCATATACAGTGAAATCTGTCTAAGGCGGAATCGCTTGGGACTGAAATAATATTCCGCCTTAGACAGATTTCCGGCTTAGGCAGAAAACTTTAAAGACATCCTGTTCACAGAGTATTAAACATTTCTTTGGCTAAAACTAACGTACCTTTAATTTTTTTAGTCTCAAAAAATTAAATAGACATGAAATCTTTACACATTTTTATATATTTATAGCAATAATAATTTACATTACAAATTGGTAGTACACATCACACTAGTATCAATCAAAAGTACATATTTTGGTGAAAATACAATTATATTTACCTTAATAAATGCTTTAAAATTATGTTGTCTTAAACTTATTTAGAAAAAAAAATCGAATGTTGTTGTTTATTTATTTTTTTCCTTAATGGCTTCTTTTTTTGGTGAACCCTCCACTTTTAAACATATTATATTATCTTATTGTAACCTAAGAATGAACTTGTCATAAATCCCATGATCCATTTGTTCAAAAGTTCCCAGTTATATACAATAATAAAGTCATCCCCTAACTACAGTCTGCCTTTTCTTAACCTCTGGGAATGCGACTGGACAATACATTTCATTATGAAAAGCAAAGATTTCTTTCCATTTATATTTCGCAGGGAAAAAATTCCGTCTTAAACAGTAAATTTGATACCTCGGACCCAAAATTAATTTCCGGTTCCGCGTTACACAGATTCTTTCCGTCTTAGATAGATTTCTCGGAAATCTCCATGTTTAAAACTGTGGGACTTTGAAATGTCCCCGCCTTAGACAGATTTCCGGCTTAAGCAGATTCCGGCTTAGACAGATTTCACTGTATATTATAAATTAATTTCAGAATATTTTTAAGTAAAGGTTTCTTGTTCAAAATCAGTATTAATGTTTATTAATTTGAAATTGTATAGCAATAAAAAAATTACGTAACGCATTTATCATCTAATTCATCCATATTTCAAACTTTAAATTGTAATTTAAAATTAATCTTTGCATATCAAATAGTATAAAAGTCTGATTTTTTCAATTTGTATTTGCAAATAAAGGTATTAATCAAATAATATGATATTGATTCAAATAAACCAAAAGAGTTTACACGCGAAAAATTTTTAATAGAACTTTTTAAATGAAAATATATTATCCTTTATTATTTTGAAATTTTATTGAAATTGAAAAAAAAAAGAAAAAAAAAACTTAGACAACAATGAATTTATACAATCACACTTCACGCTTTCGATTTTAATTTAGAATTAAACTTTTCATATCAAAAAATAAAAATAAAATTTTTGAATTCATATTTCATTTTAAATGCTATTCAAAGCTAACAATACCATTTACATATTGAAAAAATATACTGACAAAACATCAGAAATAGCAAGTTCATTGACTCATTTTTAATATTTTAAATTTTAATTAAAGTTAGATTTGCTTCAAGGGAAGCATAAAAATTAGAATTTAGAATTTATACCTTTATATTGAAATGTTATTCAATTTTAAAATGTAATTTCAAATAAAATTTAATATTATTATCAGAGACTGATAAACTGGGCGCCAGGTCGCCCGGGTGCCTAAACAGTTCTTCTTAACGACTAACTTTTTACCTACTTATTAATTTAATTTAATTTATTATTATTATTATTTTAAATCAAAAAAATTTACTTACGAAAATATTTATTTTTAAAAGCGCGATTATATAAAAAAATAACATTCCTTTCGCAATATTTTACTAGTTGTCTTGGCTATCAAAGAAGATAACATTACTCATGTTTTAAATGAACGGTATCAGTCTGAAGTTCTCGGCAAAAATTTAATAATTAATTCTCTAAAGGTGTGTTTCTATAAAGGATCGATTTCAATATTTTGTAAATCTCTTTGACATTGTGCTGACATTTCCTGTCTCAACAGCTTCTTGTGAAAGAGGTTTCAGTATTATCAAAAGTAAATTCCGTTCAAAGTAAAAAAAAAATTGTATGAACAGTTTATTGTTGATAAATTTAAATAGACGATCTTTAAAAGATTTCCATCCTGAAAAATTAATTAACAAATGGTGTTTCAAATCAAAGCCTCAAAGGCATTTTAATTTATGTTTATAATTTGTGGTGGGAAATTAAAAGTAAGGTTATTTATTGTTTTAATGTTAAATTTCATGGTTTGTTTCTATTTATTTTTTACAATGTAAAAATGGTATCATATTAAATTTCTTGCTCAGTTTGATTTTTTTTTATCGAATGGTTAACTTGATCCCTGCAAAATGACACATATCACTCAAAAATAGCCGAATACGATAATGCGTATGGCCAGTGTTCCATTTTGCAAGGAATGGGTTAAGGTCATTCCGTACAAAATGAGCAAATCAAGTGTGGCTGACGTTTCACAAATTTTATTGAAAATCATCATGTAAGCAGATCACATTCATTGACGAGTAAATGCAAAATAATAGATTTCAGACTTGTTCATTTCAGTATAAATTTTTACATTAAATGTTGATACAAAATTGAGGTTTTGTGTACATGCTTGAAATTTCAAGTTGGATTTTTAGCCTTAGGAACGAAAAAACTGTTGTATTAAAAGTTATTTAAGATTAAGAATGAACAATAAATAACAGATTATCGTAATTTAGTAATGGTGTTTTTATTCTGTAATTATAAAAAAAATAAAAAATTAAAAAAAAAATGTGGGAAAAAGGAAATATTTCAATTACGTCTCTTAAAATGAAGGACACCTCTTACGGTTTAATATTACTTGACGTTATAGCTAATGGTGTATATATTATGCATCTAATTTTTTTTTTCTTGCTTTTTAATTCCTTAATGAGAAAAAAATAAATACACAGTAAAAACTGTTGATGGAAAAATTCAATATTTTTATCAGTTGCTCGGACATGAAAAAAAAAAAAAAAAAAAAAAAAAAAAAGCTTTCATAACCTTTAACTTTTTTTATATTATAAATAAAAGTGTAGATTTTAAATATATAAATTTTTATTCTTGCTTTCAGTTTATTTTTGTCTTTTTTTTTTTTTTTTTTTTTTTTTTTTTTGATTTGAGTAAAAAATAAAAATAAAAATCACTCGAACAAATAACTATATAATAAACCTAAAGTCAAATAGCAAAAATTGATGGAAGCACACATCTATTTTCAGCTAGAAATCCTGCAATATTTTAAGAAACGCGCGTGATTTCAAAGAGGGATAGTCCATAGAATGCCACGAATACTACTTTTTTTTAAACCATTTTTGCTATGTTAGGGATCAAAAGGCAATCTTGAATTTTTTTGAGCATATGATAGACTTATTGATCCTTATGCCTGTACAATATTGTTAATGTCGGACCTTTCCTTTATTTATTTTTGACGGATACATAAGAGGAAAATTATGATTTTGTATTTTTATTTTTTTAAGTTCCTAAGTTTTTTAAAAGATGAAGGAAATAAATAACATTAAAACTTGGGGAATTCGAACTTCATATGTAGTGCTATATCAGACAGCAATTTCACAGATATTTTTTAACTTTTATAACGTTTATTTTTGTTAAATATTTTTCAAGATACAGGACGTCAAACTTGCAATTTTCGACAACTGCACGGATGCTATTCTGTATGTCATTCTACATAAGTTTTTCATATGCCCAAAACATTTTTTTTAAATTTTTTTTTATTTTTTATTTTTTTATTTTATTTTATTTTATTTTATTTTTTTTTTTGTCGAGATATTTCGCAGAGTTGCATTTGAATATGAATTGAACATGTGTATCAAATTTTATTAGTATCGACTTCCATGCAGCCACGGCTTTTTTTTTTGCTCTTTTTCGTGGAATGACCCGTTAATGTTTACCGAATGATGCTTCAGGCTGGCTCCTGAGAATTTTTTTCTGGCGCCTAAGAAGTCTCAACTTTTGTCAGTCCCTGATTATTGTTGTTATTATTATTACTTTCAGTAAAACTCTTTTAATTAAAAAAAGATAACACACCTTTATTATTTGAAAAATTTTATACAAATGTACTACAAAATCTTACACATCGACAATAAGAAATTAATTCAACCATAATTCACATATTAGATTTAATTTTGAATTAAACTTTATGTAATAGTAAAATTTAAATATTTAGAATTTATATTTTTTTATTGAATCATTAATCAAATGATATAACATAGTTTTAAGTGCACCAGTTGATTTTGCATGCGAAAAATTCTTAATATTTTTTAAATGCAAAATTGATAATACAGTTTTATTAATTTCTAATTTTATTCTAATAATTAAAAATGTATATATATATATTCTACACATCGGCAATAATGAATTAATTTATTCATATTCCACACACTAGATTTAAATTAAGAAGTTAACTTCCACTATATCAAAATACAGTGGATATTTATGCTTCTGCAAAATTTTCTGAAAGATCTTCTGCATTTTACCAAAAATGGGAAACGTCTTTCGATTACACAGTCTCTGAATAAGAATTCTTGCCAATTCTATGCATTTCCGAACAAAAAGGAATTTGAAAATGTATCAAAGTACTAGTTCCTTTGAATTTGAGAACCACCTTAAAAATACCTATTTATATACATATATATAGTTTTAAATAACATTGTATCTTTTCTTTAATTTTTTTTTTTTTTAAGCTACACATTTAAAATATACCAGCATTATGAAGACAAAACAAAAAAAAATGAACTTCCGTCGCTTTGACTGCTGGCCTGTCGATCTAGCGGGTGTCTAGGAACACAGGTTTATGTGACAATCTCAACGATTCCTATAAACAGCGCCAGTTGAAAGCGTGACTAACGTAATCCCATCTTTTTGCACCATTTTCCTGCATCTCAGTTCACGAAACTGACCTCTCGATCTTCCGAAATATCCTCTCCCTACAGCGTCACTGCTGTCTATTAAAAGATCCCCACCACCCCTGCAATTAACCTCCCTTGGATTCCGATTTCTAATCTTTTCTAAGCGGTCACGCGAAGATCCTCCTAATGTAGTGACTTCCCGAGTGACCTCAACCATCCCAATTTCGCTCTGCTTTTCTCTTCGTTCATCACAGATTCCAGATGATGTTGATGTACGGATTCAAGACGAGACTTTTTACTCCTGAACCATGCATTCAAGGTGGTCTGGAGATAGATTTATTTTTAATGTGGAGATTTTTTTATTTATTTGTTTGTTTATACGTTTTTCATTCATATGTCAATGCTCTCCATTAATAACTTTCATAGACTGTTAGTTAGGCGAGCCTAATGTTTATGTATTCTTATTACTTTCTTCTCTTTTTACAAGAAGAAAGTATTGGATTCATGAAAAATTCAACTTCAAGTCTTCGACAGATTTATATGTTTTAGAAGGTCCTGAACACGATTGGATGATTTTTAGAAAATGTCTTTTTACAAATCTGCCTGTCAGTAGGTCACGCTGTCACTCTAAATGTGACAAAAATTGCGTGAGAGCTCTATTTCAAGAACTAATGCATAGAATTTCACAAAAGTTTAGAAACAATTAGGCCTTGATATAAACTGCTGCTGATTAATTTTTAATGCATATCGCTCAACAGGTGGTGCTGCTTATTCACAATATCACTATCTCAAGGAATAATGCTCAGATTTTTTTTTTTTTTTTATAAAACTTTAGATTCAGTTAATACTGAATATGATTCAGTTAGTACTGAATATGCGGCATGGCAGCATATGGTGCTGCCATGCCGCTATGCTGCCATGCCGCATTATTCATGATTATCGCAATAGCTTAATCTCAAGAACTGATGCACAATTTTCATCAAACTTCAGTTTCAGTTAGGCCGTGATTAGATTAGTGTTGTTTAGTTTTTGGTGTAAATCCCCGTACAGATGGCGCTGCTACGCCGCAATAGCTCTACTCAAGAAATAACGCATAGATTTTCATCATACTTCAAATTCAGTAAGTACCTAATAAAAATTGGCCCTGTTTTTTTTTTTTTTTTTTTTTTTTCTTCTTTTTGTCACATCACCCAACAAATGACAGTTTTTTTTTTTTTTTTTTTTTTTTTTTTTTTTTTTTTTTTTTTTTTTTCGCGATTTTGTTATTTCTGTCTCAGAAAATAATGCTTGAATTTTCGTCAAACTTTAGATTCAATTAGATGTCCACATAAGTGTTTGCTGACTGGATTTCAATGTAAATAACCTAAGCGGCGAAGCTGCTATGCTGCATTTTTCAGAAAGTATTAAAATGTAGTAGATAGAAAGAAGTTTTGAGATTGTCACATCTAACTAGTTTTTGTGTTGTTTTTTTCCTCTTCAGATCTAAAGCTAAAATAATACAATAAATACTCATAGATTACAGATATAAACCTTTTTCTAAAATTGATACTGCTCTTGTTTTAATCAATTTGTTCTAAAATAATCAATTCAAATTTAAACTAATGTATCTATATCTAATAGGTTCGGTGGATTTAAAAGACAAATAATCAACATATTTACGGCACAAACAAACATTTAATTACAAATCGGAATAAAAAATCTATTAAGAGCCATTCGGCATGATACATCAACAATAGATTACTTCATTTTAATTCAGAAGTGGGCAATTCAAACAGAGCACGCGTTGATTAAGTGGCTGTTTAGAGCAGTGATGCACAACCTTTTTACCAGAAAATCGTTTGCCACCAGAATATTTGAAAAGTGCAGTTTCTTTTATTGAATGGCAAATTTTCTGTCATTACTATAATGAAAATTACTCTGCATAAAAATAGTGGTATCATTTTGGCCCGCGGGCCAGAGGTTGTGCACCCCTGATTTAGAGAATTAGCCGGAACATTAGGAAACTAAAACTTAAGGTTCACAATAAAATCTGAAATGATTAGCCCCTTGTAAATATCAATTTGATTGTGAATAACTTAAATTCACGAAATAACAGATTTAAAGCCAAGTAAATAATCTACAAATCCAATGTTTTTTTTTTTTTTTTTTTTTTTTTAATAGTACTATGCAAGTTAAATAATTATGAAAATTATATACTTTCTTGGTCACATTGTTTTGAAGGAATTTTGTAAACTTTGATGAAAATGGCATTTATATTATGAGGAAATCAATGTTGTCATTCCATTTATTTTGTTTTAAGGGGGGGGGGGGGGATTAGCTATATAAAATCAAAATGTAAAAAAATACATTAGTTAAATTTTTATGAGGTAAAAAATAGAGGTCGACATTTGAATACCTCGGAACTAGCGTTGGAAGTGTCCCATAAATCAGGGCTCCAAATGCTCCTCTGAACACTACTAATTTCTTACAGTTTTATTTCGTCACCTATAATCTGAAATAATTTTGCCATTAGATAAGACGATGAAAATTACTTTAAAATACTGGTGTCCAGAGCATTTGAAATCTACAATTACGTTGGACACATGGTAACACTTCTCGGAACTCTAACTGTTCCCAAAGATGTAATTCCCCGTTCAATAAATAGGATTTCATGTCACATCACACAGGCATTTTATACGTAAAACTTTAAAATTTCCGATGATAACTACTGAAGTGATTTGAAATCGAAAATACCTTTTTTATGTTTTGATAAATGCACTACATATTGAATTAAAATCAAATAGTGTCTCTCCGGAAAACCTTCTCCAGTTCTCAACACCCCAAAAATCAGTTAACCTTGACACGACCTGATTTTTTTTTTTTTTTTTCCTTAAAAAAATGCTATTTGAGTTTTCCCTTCTTAATAAAAAATACTTGTAATTTTCCATCATTTAATAATAATAATAAATAGTCTTTGTGAATGTGTCAGATAGTCAGCACTATGAATTGTAAAGCAATCTTAGGAATTTCTTCTTCTTCTCTTTTTTTTTTTTTTTTTTTTTTTTTTTGGGGGGGGGATACATGGGGAAGGTGCGAGTGAAACGAGTATTTTTTTCGGAAAGTGAGGAGAAATCCCAGAATTTTTATTTTGAAAGAAAATCATTCTCATTTTATTTTTATTATTATGAAAAGGATTGTTAAGTAAATAAACAAACATGTTCATTGAGACGAACAAGATAAAAACAGAAAATAGCAAAAGAAATAAACAAACATATTTATTTAAATAAACAAGATAAGAATAGAAAATATCAAATATCCGTATTAGTAAAAAAAAATCTTATGGAGAAAATATTCAAAAAATGGTGGTTTCCATGAATTATTCGAATTGATGAAACTTTGGGAACACTTTCGACAAAAGAAAATAATAGCACTATCTTGTTTATTTATTCTCGAAAAAATATATTTCTAGCTCAAAAACGTGTCTACGTTCAACAACGAATCTTTCTAACGTAATCTTTCTAAAGTAATGACACCAAATTTTACGAACAAATTTATTTAAAATACTGTAAATCTCATGCTTTAAATGTGTCTAATGTTTCAGTACTTTCGGGGAAAAAAACTATGTACAGTGTGAAAAAAATTATTTTTAAAATTAAATATTAATATTAATATTGGAAACTAATACTTTTACAGAATAAAATGTATTAGTATCCTCTTCAAAATTTAGAGTTTCACAGCAAATAATATACGATATAAATGTAAAGTTTCATATTTGCATATTTTATTGATCTTGTGTCTAAATTTAATAAATAATAAGAAACTTAGAAAATCGAATTTAAAACTTACTTTTACGAACGGCAAGTCACATTTATCTTTTTAATATCTGTGAGAGTAATTTTTCTTTGATTTCAATGCAATTAGCTTTAAAATGTTCTAAAATTCTTTTTTTTTTTTTTTTTTTTTTCATTTTTTTTTTCAAAAAATATTTTGTTTGTTTTAAACAGAAAAAAAAAAAAACTATGCTAAAAAAAAGAGAGTCTAAAATTGCAACTAAAAACATAAAAACAGGAGTTGGCTTCAAATGAGAATAACAAATTCAATTATTTAATTTTGTGCTACAATTTCATGAATTAATAAGACTTTTAGTCTGATTATAAAAGTTATGAAATTTTATATTTCTATATTTAATTCTTCTACTTTTCAAAGGAATCAAACTGCACAATCATCGTTAAAGACTGAAGTTATTAGACTTTAAAGTTACTTAGTGCAAGAAATATTCCTTTGTCTTAAAAATCGACTATGTTTACTTTTTTTGTCCGAACTTGAATAAATGAAGTTTTCAGATAAAGCGGAAAGTCAGATTTCACATGCGTATGACTATCGACCTCGTGTCTTCGAATCTAAATTCACATCATCTTCAACTACATCTAAATTTCGACATTGCAACTTAACCTTTTCACATTAAATCAATCCACAAAACCATTAAAAGTAAACCATTGAATGATTTACTGTAACTACTCTCTATTTAATATCAACAAAACTTTTTGGTAAAAATATGGTTTTTTTTCTTTGTAATCAACACAGAAATTCCTTCGACTTTTTTTTAATAAATGAAGCTTTCATAAAATATAAGATTTTTAAAAATATATGACAGTCGCCCTCACCTCTTATGACATAAGCTCATAAATCAAAATATCACATCTCATTCTCACCATTTCTATCTAATCTTTCGCTAAACAAATAACCATTGTATAGGGGAATGATCTGATTTCCAAGTAATTTATTACTGTCCAGAAATGCGTTTTTTGAAAGAAGTGGATCTTAACGCCCAATCAGAAAGCAGTCTAAAAATTTTCATATATCATATATACGAATAATGATTAACCATCAGTAGGGGAAAAATGTCTGTCCGACCCCAGGAGGAGAGGAGCGAGGAGCTGAGGAGGGAGGAGGGCTCCTCCTCCTCAAGCCTCCTCCTTAAACCTCCTCCTCAAGCCTCCTCCTCCACAATCCTCCTCCTCAATCCTCCTCTTGACATCGTCTTGTAAGAGAAGGGGTTAAAAGGATTTTTTTCGAATTTTAAGCGGGAATTTCAGGGAGTTAGATTTTTAAACCATGCTGTAGTATGGGGGTGTTTTTTAATTTTAATTGGGGAATTTTCGGCGTGTTATAGTACATGGGGTATGTTTTTCGATTGAATTTCGCTGTTGTTCATTTAAAAAGGTAATTAAAAATTATGAGTGAAATTTTTTCAACATACTCTAGTATGAGGGATTATTTTTCGAGCGGTTTTTTTTAGTCAAGTATAGTACGTAGTAAAATTTAAGAAATGAATAATAGCAATTAACGATAATTAGTAATTAATTTAAAAATAATTAAAAATATTGAGTAAAAATAATGAAGGTAATAATTAAAAATGATAATTAAAAATAATGAGTAAAAAATAATGAAGGGAATTTTTCGGGTGGTGATTTATTAAGAAATTTTAATAATTTAAACTTTAAAGTTTTCTACAGTTTAAATTTATTTTGAGTCAAGTATAAAAGTTAATCCAATTTAACAAATGAATCATTAAAGTTAATTTCAAATAATAATTAAAAATAATGAGTGAAAAATAATGAAGACACTTTAATTATTTCGGCGTGCTGTAGTATGATAGGTTATTTTTATGTGGTAATTTTTTTCGATTGAATTTTGCTGTTGTTCATTTAAAAAGATAAATGAAAAGTAATTAAAAATAAAGAAAGAAGCGACTTTTTTTTTTTTTTCACCTTGTTTTAAATAAGGGGTTAAGCGGATATTTTGGGGACATAGAATTTTTTTTTCTGTACTATTGTATGAGTGGTTTTCAATTTTAATGTGGCGACTTAAAAATTTTCAGTTTGGTGTAATTTAAGAGTTTATTTTTTCGATTTTAAGTGGGAATTTGGGGAGATTGATTTTTTTTTTTTTTTTTTTTTCACTCTGCTCTAACATGATGAGTTAAGCGGGTATTTTGGAGGAAATTATTATTTTAGACTAATCATTCACGAAGGATATTTTGCGGATATAAATGTTTAATAGGGGGACTTTAACTTTTTTGCAATGGGATTGACGTGCGCTCGTCGACCTAACCGTACGGAGTTTGTAATTTTCTTCGAATCATGTGTGCATATTGGCTTAGAATATCTTAGAAAGACCTGAATAACCTTTATCTTCACCAACCGTCATAAATAACACATGCTTGTAATGGGAATTTGAGAATAATAACTTTAAATATTAATTTAATGAAGGAACTTTAAAATTATTTCGAGTACTATTTTTAGTCAACTATGTTATACACTTGATATTTTAGAATAATTAAAAAATAACTTTAAAATTTGAATGACAAAATATGTTTCAAAATGGGATTTTACGTGCTAGCATTGAATCGCACTTGTCGTCATAACGGTTTGGAATATGTGGTTTCCTTCGAACATTGGTGAAAATGTTATTGAATTGATTATTATTTTGTGTGTGTGTTGTATGTATGTGTGTGTATGTATGTATGTGTTATATGTATGTGCGTGTATTGTATGTATGTATGTGTGTTGTATGCATGCATGTGTGTTGTATGTATGTATGTATGTATGTATGTATGTATGTGTGTTTCATGTATGTATGTGTGGGTCGTATGTATGTGTGTGTCGTATGTATGTGTATGTTGAATGTATGTGTGTGTATGTATGTGTGTGTGTATGCGTGTGTTGTATGTATGTATGTATGTATGTATGTATTATATGTATGTATGTGTGTTGCGTGTGTGTGTGTTGTATGTATGTGTGTGTTGTATGTATGTGTTTGTTGTATGTATGTGTGTGTTGCATGTATGTGCATGTTGAATGTATGTGTGTGTAATTTTTTTGCCGATAGGTGTGATCTTTAGCTGAAAATGACCTAGGGTCAAAACTTTTACCCAGGAATCGCCACGGGGAGGCAGATCACATGATTCCCGTATTGCACACATTCACATACATTATTTCGAGCGATATTTTTAGTGAAACATAATATGCAATTGAATTTGTAGAATAATTAAAAAATAATTTTAAAATTTAAATGAAAAAATATTTCAAAACGGAATTTTACGTACTAACATTTAATCGCGCTCGTCGACCGAACTGTTTGGAGTATGTCATTTTCCTTTGACCTTGGAAAACCTTGCGTCAATAAGGATATTTCAGAAAGACCCCCACTTTGGGTACTCTTTTAAACTAATATTTGTAATCAGATGTGTTCGCGCGCGTCGGCCTAACTGTTTGGAGTATCAACATAAAATCAGCAAATTAATACAAAATATTTCAAATAGTAAGAAAATGATTGATTAAAATCACCAAGTAAGAATAAAAATACTTCAAGCAATGAGAAAATAAATGTTTAAAATCGCCAATTTAACATAAAATATTTCACACAATAAAAAACGAAAGATTAAAATCGCCAACTCAAAATGAAATCTCATGCAATTAGAATAAAAACATAAAAAAAAAATCGCCAAATTAAAAGATTATTCTTATCTCACAATAAATATTCTGAAAGACCTATTCAAAAATTCTAGTTAAAGTTTTTATTCAAAATTCAAATAAAACTCCTTAAGTTTTGACATGTCACTAAAAATTTAAAGTAAACATTTTTTTCAAAGTGTAATTATCAAAGATTAATTTTTCTAATAATTAACTCATGTAATGATAGTTCAAAATGCAATGATTCACCATTTGCTTTTTAAATCTTAGAATATATTATCTGTGATATAAACATCACGTTACGTAAAAATTATAAATAAATATTAGTAGTTTTAAAATAATTTTTATTCGAATGGGTTGTTTGATAAATTAATAACATTAGAATTTTTTGGATTAAGAAGTAACGATTGAGAAACTAACCATTTCAAAATATTTTCTTGGCATAAATGAATTTAAAAGTATTAAAACCCTTTTCAAAATATTTTTATAAAACCAACTTTCATGCAATTCAAAAAGTTTTTATATGAAAATTAAATATATTTTTTTTTTTTCTTAAGAGAAATATTTTACGTGGGTGAAAAAGTGAGAGTCAGTTAATTTATGAATCACTTTAAAATATTACCACGCAATAAATTGTTTTGAAACTAAATTCTTAAACATATTAATATTTAAAAGTTTAGTCATTTTATACATTTTATATACAAATTTTACTTACCAACATATGAATTCGCCTTCAATCCGCACTTTCTTGAAGAGTAATGTTTGATAAACTCTTATCAACACAGCATGTTTTTGTGAATCACTAGCAAGTTAAGACAGGTATGATATGACTAATCGTTACGTTTTTCCCAAAGAGGTGAAGTCATTCTTATCAAATCCTATTCTGAATGAGAAATATTTCAATCGCAATTAACTTCAGATTTTGATATTTAATAATTATTTTTTTAATTTGACAATTTTAATTAATGTTTTAGTGAAATTACCTTTAAGATTTTAATTTTTTTTTTATTGCTTATACTATTTCACACATGTACATTCCTATTTGTAAATAGAAAATCATAAAAAACATATTTGAATGATTTTATTATTATTATTGTTAGACATTATATTTGAAAATCATTTAAACTTTTAGCTTTTATTATTATTATTTAGATATTAAGAAGTGACGAAGACCTGTAGAATTAATCTCATCTTAAAACTGATTAATATTCGAAGAAAAATTTATTCTGTTATCTTTTAATTTACCAAACATATATCTTAATATTCATTAACACACTTCTTATTTAATGAATAATATATTTTGATATTTCAAAAATTAAACTAACTCTTAAGAATATGACTCGATGCAATTTACTTATTTTATACAAGTTAACTTTATTAATTATCGTTAAAATTATTCATTTACCAATGATTTAAACTTCACATTTTAAAGTTATTTATATAATATACTAACATTTAATTATAATAGGTTTAATTTTATTAAAATTAATGAAGAAAATAAAATTTATACTAAGTAAAAATTTAAAACCATCAATTAAATATATTAAACAACAGCAACAAACTTATAAATAAGATATGAATAAATAAAAAATATTTGAATCACACAATAGTAAAAAGAAATACTTAATCATTCATAAAAATTCTTCCCTTTAACATTCGCATCTATGTTAGTAAAAATATAACACTAAAGTTTTCAAAAATATTATAAACATTTACAAATCAACAAAGAAAATTGAGTATTAAATATCAAATAATGGACATGCACTCGTTACACTCACATCTTACAACGTACTTAGTAACCAAATTTAATGATTTTTAAGCATGTCTTCTTAAATTTTTTTACTATGAAAGACTATCACAGTTGAATTTTTAGCTTTCTCTTCATAACTTTATCGAGAGAAAATTGAGTATTAAATATCAAATAATGGACATGCACTCTTTACACTCACATCTTACAACGTACTTAGTAACCAAATTTAATGATTTTTAAGCATGCCTTCTTAAATTTTTTACCATGAAAGACTATCACAGTTGAATTTTTAGCTTTCTCTTCATAACTTTATCGAGAGACAATTGAGTATTAAATATCAAATAATGGACATGCACTCTTTACACTCACATCTTACAACGTACTTAGTAACCAAATTTAATGATTTTTAAGCATGCCTTCTTAAATTTTTTACCATGAAAGACTATCACAGTTGAATTTTTAGCTTTCTCTTCATAACTTTATCGAGAAATATATAATGTATACCACACGATTTCATTAAATGAATCACAATACAATTCAAACTTCTCATTTTCAATGTTTTATATATACTAGTGTTTATCAAATAGATGTTTATTCTAAACAATCATTACTTAGTATATTGATGAAAAGTTTGTGTTGAATGGTTTTTAACTCAAATGGTGTGAGAGAAGGATATATTAGGACAGAAGTTATTAAATATAGAGTCTTTAAAGTTTATATCCGTATAAGAAATGGCATTTCAAGAAACAAAGTTGTGTCATATTTGAAAGCATTCTTTATATTCGAAACGCACACGTAATCACGATCACATCACTGAAGAGTATAGAGAAGCTGTTTATGTTGTATATAATTTGAATTTTCATTAACACAATATTAGAACCGAAGTTTTTCGACAGTTTGAAAAGTTATGATGCACAACGTCTGCACACGTTAACACAGAATAAGATTAGCTTAGGCCCTTTCGATGATAAGCGTTATTTGCAGGTAAGATGTATTAACATAACAACATTTTCTTGATAATTTTTCTTGCAGGTTTCGAAACCACAAACATCTGATCATACTTCTCATTTTTAACACGCGACACTAACCATTGGGCCATTAATGCCCGTAATTTAGTAACTAAAAATTAAGAAAGATCATCGAAAATGATTACTTCACACATGCAAAAATAATTTTTATTGTGACTTATCAGTTAAAAATCACGAAGAAAAGAAAAAAATCACATATGTTTTGGATTACTTTGAGATTTTATGAGTCACCTCGTCAGTTAAATAGACATAACCACTTCTTATGAATCACTACTTATGCTTAAATTTTGAAACACTTGCTTATATGAAATGTATTATATTTTAGTTTATCAGTGATAGTGCGATTACTTGTTAATAATTTTAATGTTATTAAAAAAATTTAAAAAAATCAAATGTGAATAATTAATTAAAAAAACACAAGTCACTATTAAAGATTTGAACAAATTATTAAAATTATTTTACAAAACTTTTCAAATTATTTAAAAATGTTTCACTAATATTTAGTAATCGTCAAATTTTAATGTCGATAATCATTTATGTGAGTCAGGTTTTCTGTTTTAACTGTTAAGTTATCAGATTCCCCCTTCAAGTACATCTCATTGATAAGTTTTAATCAACCAATCAACTATTTATTTACCCCAGCAACCAGCTATTTGTTTACCCTAGTAACCAAAAAGCTTTTGTCGACACATGAACAAAATTTTGAAGATGCAAGACTCTTCATTTTCATTCGAAAAAACAATGACTTATGTAATAAATTTTTTCTTTACTTAAATGAAACCTTCACATGTGTATGGTAAAACTTGGAAAATTTCATTTAATGCACAAATTTAAAGTTAACAGGCAAGGTCTTCACACATCTTTTAGTATTTTACTAACACTTTGCCAAATATCTTTAGAAAACAACAACAGAATTTTAAATAATTATTTTAATAAAAATTCTCTTTTGTAAGTGACATTATTAAACTAACTTGAAAAATTAACTTGGCAAAGCAAGTTTTCACTATTCCAACTAAGTAATATTCATAAGTTTTATATGATAAACAACCTGTTTGGTTATGTCCCAGCATGGCTTTATAAAATGTATCTAAAATAACCTTTAATATCAATGTTTAAAAATATGCGAATAATTCAGTTAGTCTTTTATAGATGATTATTTTCCCTTCTATTATTTAAAAGACATTTTAAAATAAAATTATTACTGATGCCAGTTTATCCCAGTGTTATGAAATGTGTATGCAAAACTTTTAATTCTAATTTTCACATTTTATTATTTCAAATTGTTGTTTTCAAGTTGTACTAAAATTTGGAAAAAAATATTTAATTTTCATGCATAATTAAATTGAAATACTTTAATAATAAAGACACATTTAACATTGTATACTCACCTAATCCAACACTTTCACAAATACACGTCCGACTCGCTCCAAGGTTTAGGAAGAAATGAGAGATCCAAAGTCCTTATCAGAAAATGTTATCAGATAGTCTTATCTTAAGATAAGTGACGTCAGAGAACATATGTCATCAACTGGTCACGTGATGTATATCACATGACCAATTTAATATTATTAATTAATTAATTAATAATTAATAATTTAATACTTAATAATTAATTAATAAGATTAATTAACAAAGCACTGGTCATGTGATATACATCACGTGACCAGTTGATGACATATGTTCTCTGACGTCACTTATCTTAAGATAAGACTATCTGATAACATTTTCTGATAAGGACTTTGAATCTCTCATTTCTTCCTAAACCTTGGAGCGAGTCGGACGTGTATTTGTGAAAGTGTTGGATTAGGTGAGTATACAATGTTAAATGTGTCTTTATTATTAAAGTATTTCAATTTAATTATGCATGAAAATTAAATATTTTTTTCCAAATTTTAGTACAACTTGAAAACAACAATTTGAAATAATAAAATGTGAAAATTAGAATTAAAAGTTTTGCATACACATTTCATAACACTGGGATAAACTGGCATCAGTAATAATTTTATTTTAAAATGTCTTTTAAATAATAGAAGGGAAAATAATCATCTATAAAAGACTAACTGAATTATTCGCATATTTTTAAACATTGATATTAAAGGTTATTTTAGATACATTTTATAAAGCCATGCTGGGACATAACCAAACAGGTTGTTTATCATATAAAACTTATGAATATTACTTAGTTGGAATAGTGAAAACTTGCTTTGCCAAGTTAATTTTTCAAGTTAGTTTAATAATGTCACTTACAAAAGAGAATTTTTATTAAAATAATTATTTAAAATTCTGTTGTTGTTTTCTAAAGATATTTGGCAAAGTGTTAGTAAAATACTAAAAGATGTGTGAAGACCTTGCCTGTTAACTTTAAATTTGTGCATTAAATGAAATTTTCCAAGTTTTACCATACACATGTGAAGGTTTCATTTAAGTAAAGAAAAAATTTATTACATAAGTCATTGTTTTTTCGAATGAAAATGAAGAGTCTTGCATCTTCAAAATTTTGTTCATGTGTCGACAAAAGCTTTTTGGTTACTAGGGTAAACAAATAGCTGGTTGCTGGGGTAAATAAATAGTTGATTGGTTGATTAAAACTTATCAATGAGATGTACTTGAAGGGGGAATCTGATAACTTAACAGTTAAAACAGAAAACCTGACTCACATAAATGATTATCGACATTAAAATTTGACGATTACTAAATATTAGTGAAACATTTTTAAATAATTTGAAAAGTTTTGTAAAATAATTTTAATAATTTGTTCAAATCTTTAATAGTGACTTGTGTTTTTTTAATTAATTATTCACATTTGATTTTTTTAAATTTTTTTAATAACATTAAAATTATTAACAAGTAATCGCACTATCACTGATAAACTAAAATATAATACATTTCATATAAGCAAGTGTTTCAAAATTTAAGCATAAGTAGTGATTCATAAGAAGTGGTTATGTCTATTTAACTGACGAGGTGACTCATAAAATCTCAAAGTAATCCAAAACATATGTGATTTTTTTCTTTTCTTCGTGATTTTTAACTGATAAGTCACAATAAAAATTATTTTTGCATGTGTGAAGTAATCATTTTCGATGATCTTTCTTAATTTTTAGTTACTAAATTACGGGCATTAATGGCCCAATGGTTAGTGTCGCGTGTTAAAAATGAGAAGTATGATCAGATGTTTGTGGTTTCGAAACCTGCAAGAAAAATTATCAAGAAAATGTTGTTATGTTAATACATCTTACCTGCAAATAACGCTTATCATCGAAAGGGCCTAAGCTAATCTTATTCTGTGTTAACGTGTGCAGACGTTGTGCATCATAACTTTTCAAACTGTCGAAAAACTTCGGTTCTAATATTGTGTTAATGAAAATTCAAATTATATACAACATAAACAGCTTCTCTATACTCTTCAGTGATGTGATCGTGATTACGTGTGCGTTTCGAATATAAAGAATGCTTTCAAATATGACACAACTTTGTTTCTTGAAATGCCATTTCTTATACGGATATAAACTTTAAAGACTCTATATTTAATAACTTCTGTCCTAATATATCCTTCTCTCACACCATTTGAGTTAAAAACCATTCAACACAAACTTTTCATCAATATACTAAGTAATGATTGTTTAGAATAAACATCTATTTGATAAACACTAGTATATATAAAACATTGAAAATGAGAAGTTTGAATTGTATTGTGATTCATTTAATGAAATCGTGTGGTATACATTATATATTTCTCGATAAAGTTATGAAGAGAAAGCTAAAAATTCAACTGTGATAGTCTTTCATGGTAAAAAATTTAAGAAGGCATGCTTAAAAATCATTAAATTTGGTTACTAAGTACGTTGTAAGATGTGAGTGTAAAGAGTGCATGTCCATTATTTGATATTTAATACTCAATTGTCTCTCGATAAAGTTATGAAGAGAAAGCTAAAAATTCAACTGTGATAGTCTTTCATGGTAAAAAATTTAAGAAGGCATGCTTAAAAATCATTAAATTTGGTTACTAAGTACGTTGTAAGATGTGAGTGTAAAGAGTGCATGTCCATTATTTGATATTTAATACTCAATTTTCTCTCGATAAAGTTATGAAGAGAAAGCTAAAAATTCAACTGTGATAGTCTTTCATAGTAAAAAAATTTAAGAAGACATGCTTAAAAATCATTAAATTTGGTTACTAAGTACGTTGTAAGATGTGAGTGTAACGAGTGCATGTCCATTATTTGATATTTAATACTCAATTTTCTTTGTTGATTTGTAAATGTTTATAATATTTTTGAAAACTTTAGTGTTATATTTTTACTAACATAGATGCGAATGTTAAAGGGAAGAATTTTTATGAATGATTAAGTATTTCTTTTTACTATTGTGTGATTCAAATATTTTTTATTTATTCATATCTTATTTATAAGTTTGTTGCTGTTGTTTAATATATTTAATTGATGGTTTTAAATTTTTACTTAGTATAAATTTTATTTTCTTCATTAATTTTAATAAAATTAAACCTATTATAATTAAATGTTAGTATATTATATAAATAACTTTAAAATGTGAAGTTTAAATCATTGGTAAATGAATAATTTTAACGATAATTAATAAAGTTAACTTGTATAAAATAAGTAAATTGCATCGAGTCATATTCTTAAGAGTTAGTTTAATTTTTGAAATATCAAAATATATTATTCATTAAATAAGAAGTGTGTTAATGAATATTAAGATATATGTTTGGTAAATTAAAAGATAACAGAATAAATTTTTCTTCGAATATTAATCAGTTTTAAGATGAGATTAATTCTACAGGTCTTCGTCACTTCTTAATATCTAAATAATAATAATAAAAGCTAAAAGTTTAAATGATTTTCAAATATAATGTCTAACAATAATAATAATAAAATCATTCAAATATGTTTTTTATGATTTTCTATTTACAAATAGGAATGTACATGTGTGAAATAGTATAAGCAATAAAAAAAAAATTAAAATCTTAAAGGTAATTTCACTAAAACATTAATTAAAATTGTCAAATTAAAAAAATAATTATTAAATATCAAAATCTGAAGTTAATTGCGATTGAAATATTTCTCATTCAGAATAGGATTTGATAAGAATGACTTCACCTCTTTGGGAAAAACGTAACGATTAGTCATATCATACCTGTCTTAACTTGCTAGTGATTCACAAAAACATGCTGTGTTGATAAGAGTTTATCAAACATTACTCTTCAAGAAAGTGCGGATTGAAGGCGAATTCATATGTTGGTAAGTAAAATTTGTATATAAAATGTATAAAATGACTAAACTTTTAAATATTAATATGTTTAAGAATTTAGTTTCAAAACAATTTATTGCGTGGTAATATTTTAAAGTGATTCATAAATTAACTGACTCTCACTTTTTCACCCACGTAAAATATTTCTCTTAAGAAAAAAAAAAAATATATTTAATTTTCATATAAAAACTTTTTGAATTGCATGAAAGTTGGTTTTATAAAAATATTTTGAAAAGGGTTTTAATACTTTTAAATTCATTTATGCCAAGAAAATATTTTGAAATGGTTAGTTTCTCAATCGTTACTTCTTAATCCAAAAAATTCTAATGTTATTAATTTATCAAACAACCCATTCGAATAAAAATTATTTTAAAACTACTAATATTTATTTATAATTTTTACGTAACGTGATGTTTATATCACAGATAATATATTCTAAGATTTAAAAAGCAAATGGTGAATCATTGCATTTTGAACTATCATTACATGAGTTAATTATTAGAAAAATTAATCTTTGATAATTACACTTTGAAAAAAATGTTTACTTTAAATTTTTAGTGACATGTCAAAACTTAAGGAGTTTTATTTGAATTTTGAATAAAAACTTTAACTAGAATTTTTGAATAGGTCTTTCAGAATATTTATTGTGAGATAAGAATAATCTTTTAATTTGGCGATTTTTTTTTTATGTTTTTATTCTAATTGCATGAGATTTCATTTTGAGTTGGCGATTTTAATCTTTCGTTTTTTATTGTGTGAAATATTTTATGTTAAATTGGCGATTTTAAACATTTATTTTCTCATTGCTTGAAGTATTTTTATTCTTACTTGGTGATTTTAATCAATCATTTTCTTACTATTTGAAATATTTTGTATTAATTTGCTGATTTTATGTTGATACTCCAAACAGTTAGGCCGACGCGCGCGAACACATCTGATTACAAATATTAGTTTAAAAGAGTACCCAAAGTGGGGGTCTTTCTGAAATATCCTTATTGACGCAAGGTTTTCCAAGGTCAAAGGAAAATGACATACTCCAAACAGTTCGGTCGACGAGCGCGATTAAATGTTAGTACGTAAAATTCCGTTTTGAAATATTTTTTCATTTAAATTTTAAAATTATTTTTTAATTATTCTACAAATTCAATTGCATATTATGTTTCACTAAAAATATCGCTCGAAATAATGTATGTGAATGTGTGCAATACGGGAATCATGTGATCTGCCTCCCCGTGGCGATTCCTGGGTAAAAGTTTTGACCCTAGGTCATTTTCAGCTAAAGATCACACCTATCGGCAAAAAAATTACACACACATACATTCAACATGCACATACATGCAACACACACATACATACAACAAACACATACATACAACACACACATACATACAACACACACACACGCAACACACATACATACATATAATACATACATACATACATACATACATACAACACACGCATACACACACACATACATACACACACATACATTCAACATACACATACATACGACACACACATACATACGACCCACACATACATACATGAAACACACATACATACATACATACATACATACATACATACATACATACAACACACATGCATGCATACAACACACATACATACATACAATACACGCACATACATATAACACATACATACATACACACACATACATACAACACACACACAAAATAATAATCAATTCAATAACATTTTCACCAATGTTCGAAGGAAACCACATATTCCAAACCGTTATGACGACAAGTGCGATTCAATGCTAGCACGTAAAATCCCATTTTGAAACATATTTTGTCATTCAAATTTTAAAGTTATTTTTTAATTATTCTAAAATATCAAGTGTATAACATAGTTGACTAAAAATAGTACTCGAAATAATTTTAAAGTTCCTTCATTAAATTAATATTTAAAGTTATTATTCTCAAATTCCCATTACAAGCATGTGTTATTTATGACGGTTGGTGAAGATAAAGGTTATTCAGGTCTTTCTAAGATATTCTAAGCCAATATGCACACATGATTCGAAGAAAATTACAAACTCCGTACGGTTAGGTCGACGAGCGCACGTCAATCCCATTGCAAAAAAGTTAAAGTCCCCCTATTAAACATTTATATCCGCAAAATATCCTTCGTGAATGATTAGTCTAAAATAATAATTTCCTCCAAAATACCCGCTTAACTCATCATGTTAGAGCAGAGTGAAAAAAAAAAAAAAAAAAAAAATCAATCTCCCCAAATTCCCACTTAAAATCGAAAAAATAAACTCTTAAATTACACCAAACTGAAAATTTTTAAGTCGCCACATTAAAATTGAAAACCACTCATACAATAGTACAGAAAAAAAAATTCTATGTCCCCAAAATATCCGCTTAACCCCTTATTTAAAACAAGGTGAAAAAAAAAAAAAAGTCGCTTCTTTCTTTATTTTTAATTACTTTTCATTTATCTTTTTAAATGAACAACAGCAAAATTCAATCGAAAAAAATTACCACATAAAAATAACCTATCATACTACAGCACGCCGAAATAATTAAAGTGTCTTCATTATTTTTCACTCATTATTTTTAATTATTATTTGAAATTAACTTTAATGATTCATTTGTTAAATTGGATTAACTTTTATACTTGACTCAAAATAAATTTAAACTGTAGAAAACTTTAAAGTTTAAATTATTAAAATTTCTTAATAAATCACCACCCGAAAAATTCCCTTCATTATTTTTTACTCATTATTTTTAATTATCATTTTTAATTATTACCTTCATTATTTTTACTCAATATTTTTAATTATTTTTAAATTAATTACTAATTATCGTTAATTGCTATTATTCATTTCTTAAATTTTACTACGTACTATACTTGACTAAAAAAAACCGCTCGAAAAATAATCCCTCATACTAGAGTATGTTGAAAAAATTTCACTCATAATTTTTAATTACCTTTTTAAATGAACAACAGCGAAATTCAATCGAAAAACATACCCCATGTACTATAACACGCCGAAAATTCCCCAATTAAAATTAAAAAACACCCCCATACTACAGCATGGTTTAAAAATCTAACTCCCTGAAATTCCCGCTTAAAATTCGAAAAAAATCCTTTTAACCCCTTCTCTTACAAGACGATGTCAAGAGGAGGATTGAGGAGGAGGATTGTGGAGGAGGAGGCTTGAGGAGGAGGTTTAAGGAGGAGGCTTGAGGAGGAGGAGCCCTCCTCCCTCCTCAGCTCCTCGCTCCTCTCCTCCTGGGGTCGGACAGACATTTTTCCCCTACTACCATCGTATGATACAGTGGGGGGGGGGGGAGGGAAGAGAACTGCATTTGTTGACCATTAAAAGAATAAAATCTAAAATCTTTCCGGAGGAGGGATAATGTTTCGTGCCTCTCCTTGAAATCAATACTGATATGATATAAACATACATAATTCAGTTCACCCATCTTAATCTCGAATCAATGTGGTATTTAGTATATCACACATGTTCTTTTCATATAAAAATGAATTATTTTTTAAAAAAGCGAAACGGATTTTTCGGCATTTTTTTTTTTTTTTTTTTTTTTTATGAATAAAGCTTTTACACTCAGAGAAATGTAAGAATGCTTAAATATACGATTATCGAGCTCCCCTTTTATGACATAAACTCATAAACTAACATAATTCTGTTCTCACATCCAAACCTCAACGTTTTATATCTAACCTTTTTCGAGTGGAAACAAATGACATAACGTTCATAAAGTAGAGAACTTTACGATCTAGTTTCCAGGATATCTGGCTTTACTGGAAACTCCTTTAACATCTTCTGTCAATATTACTATAAATTGAAAACGAGCCTCAGATTCCAACCAGTGCTGATATACAGGTTCAAGATCCTAGTCTTCCAAGCGGACCATGAATATATACGCTCCTGTTAGTACGTGCGAAGAACATGTCGAATGATAGATAAATAAAGATACGGCCAGAAGGAATAAATATGGAAGAGCCGTGTTTATAAATGGGAGCCTTAACATGTGATAAGTCTCTGAAAGGGGAGAGCAGATGAATTATTGATAAGACCTAGGAAGAGAATGTTTATATCGTTAAAAGCCGGGAAGTCAAAGAAGAGATTCAAGAATATTTTATCTAGGAAGATTTATCCGTGTCCCAGAGGATGTAATTGGATGATTAAAAATAAATAGAATATGTAGATTTGGATCAACCATTCTCTTGCCTTCGAATATTACTTAATACATCTTTTTGTACTTTCAAATAAATTGTTTGGCTGATATGCTTATTATTCAAATGCTTATGCTGTGACCCAGCTCATCTGAGAGAGGCTTTGAACTACTGTTTCTCATAAAATGAACAATTTAGTTGCGTTACACTATCATTTTTATAGCGTTTAAGCAAATATGTGTCACGTAAAAACAGTCGTAATGAAAAGCACGAATAACCATAATAAATCTAGCATTTATGTATTTATAGATTTAACAAAAGAGCATCTCTTTTAATATTCAGAGAGGGAAAAAAAGCAACAGCAGTAACATATGTACTATTTAGTTGCTGTAGCTCCTAATTTTTTTCTCTCATTAATTTTGTATTGAAGCAGAGGCTTTTATTGTGAAGCCTCGAAACAGTTCAAGGATGATAAACTTATGCTGTTTATGCTTTTAATCATTTTCACTGAAAAAAAAAAAAATTGCAGCAACGTAATAGGTCTATCGACGGTTTTTATAAAAAAAAAAAAAAAAAAAAAAAAACGGTTATATAAGCGTAATTTAACTGTATTCAGATCATAATATAGGCAATAGTACAGTCAGAATACAGTTAAATTATGATTATATAACGATAACCTATTTTTTATGAAAACGATTGATAGACCGGTTACTTTGTTGCAAAATGTTTTACAATGTTGGATTATACGCATCATATTTTATTTTTATCACAAGGGATTTTATATGCATCTGATAAGTTTTAAATCTTTTGGGAAGAGTTTTAAATTCGAAATCCCATTCCTCCATTTGCTGCGTCAGTGTCTTAAGTAACATTTAAAAAAATTCTGTTGTTTGAAAAATGATTTATCTTTTTAATTTAAAATATTTAATGCTAAGTAAACCATATCAAGCACATCACTTGATAATCACATCTGTTTAAATCCCCCAATAGATTCTTATTGGATTTCGGGATTGGCAGCTACAACCAAGGGCGGATCTGGAGAGTCCTCAAGGGGGTGGGACATTTTAGAAATTTGGAAACTGCAGTCTGATGCAAGAGTTGGAACTCAATTTTTTTAATGCGGGTTGTGTTTCGTCTAATTTTTTGCTGTGGGTCGTGTTTGGGTCTGGTTGGCTTCCATTTTTTGTCCTGGTCAGGTTATTTTCTACTTGGGTCGTGTTTGGGTCCATTTGACTTCTATTCTTTGCAGCGGTTTGAGTTAATTTCTGATTTCTTGCATTTGGGTCGGTTTTGGGTCCGGTCTACTACTACATTTTGTTTTTGGTTGGATTGATTTTTACTTTTTAACTGTGTTTAGCGCATTTGGGGCAGTTTGACTTGCAATTCTGATTTGGGGCAGTTTAGGATTTGGTTTTACTTTTGCGAGAAGGGTTCGGGTTGACCCGAATTGATTAGAGTGAGTCCTTTGATAAAATTTTAGTTCTTTTTTGCAATTTTTGGACGAAATGTGCGTTTTTTTCCCTTTGAAGAAATTCCTGTTTTCTCCGCTATCATTTCACAAAATTTAATGTCCGGTTCACTTCTATTTTTTGCTGCTGGTCGGGTTAATTTTTACTTTTTGTTGTGGGTCGCGTTTGGATCCGGTAACTTCTACTGTTTGCTGCGAGTCAAGTTAATTTCTGATTTTTTGCTTTAGGTCGGGTCTGGGTCCGGTTAACAACTATATTTTGCTATTGGCCGGGTTGACTTTTACTTTTTAGCTGCGCTTAGCGCATCGGCACAGATTGTCATACATTTCGGATTTGAATCAGTTACAAATTCGGTTTTTACTCAAGCGAGAATGGTTGACCCAGTTTTAATCGCGATCCTTCGACGAAATTTGCATTTTCCCGCAATCTTTTAACGAAATTCGCTTTTATCCTTGAACGTGATCCTTTGAAGAAATTCACGTTTTCTCCGCGATCCTTTCACAAAATTTGAGGGGTTTTTGCGACCTTTTGATGAAATTCGTGTTTCTTTCGCAATCCTCTGACGAAATTCACGTTTCTTTAAGAAGTTTGTCCTTATTCGCGGCTATTTGGTGAAATTCGCGTTTTCTCTGTTTAATAATTTTTATAATTAACAAGAAAGTTTTCAACCCAACTTAGGCTAGTGGAAAAGAATTTAGAGGAATGCACGGGTCGCGGTCGAGCCAGAAATGTTTACCATACTATCTAGATCAGAGACGTACGGAACGTTTAGCTGCACGGGTCGCGGTCGGACCAATAATGTTTTTAATACTATCTAGATCAGAAAAGGACCGAATATTTAGATTTTATTCCGGGCCGAGCCACTGCCTGGAAATTTTGTCCAATCCAAACTTCTAGGAAAAATGAAATCCAGACCAGGCTCGGTCTGGAAAAAAAATAACCTTGCCCCATCCGAATCTACCCCCCCCCCCCCAAAAAAAAAAAAAAGCAAGAACAGGACACTACCCGATTCAAAATGAGAGAAAACCTTACCCCAGTGCAAATCTCGTGGACTTAAACTGGCGCAATCCATGCCAGGCCGTGACGGGCTTGAGCTTCTCCCCAGGTTATTTGATTATTTCTCGTGAAGATGCATAATGTCACTTTGTAAACCCTCTGTTAGCCCAAGGGGGGGGGGGATTGTCGCCTCCTCCCCCCGCCCCTTAGAACCGCACAGCATACGGATAGGGCTACTAGATTTAGAGGTTCTATTAGAGGCTAGATTTAGAGGCTAATTCTAGAGGCTCTACATACGGGCAGTATCGATCCCAGATCGCGCGTTTAGCCTTTATACCGGAAGTAGCCTGGACTTGAAAATTTTGGCCCGTGTATACCGCTAAGAGGAAGGAATTCCAAGCCAGACCTGACCTGGAAAAAACAGTGTGACTCGATCCAGCTCTGTAGAAAAAAAAGACCCAAATTGGCCCGGTTCTGAAAGTGTGAAGACCTAACTCAGTCGCAGTACAATAAATTAAACTCGAGACCGGCCAACGAGTTTAGAGTTTGGGACCAACAACTTTTCCGTGCGGGCATCTAATGTCGTTTTGCAGATCCTTTATTGGGCTCAAGGGGGGGGGGGGATCGCCCCCCACCCTAGATCCGCCATTGGCTACAGCTGACATTAACCTTACGACTTTAACAACGCAAGTAACCCAAACAACGTGAGCTCTTAAAAATAAATTAAACTTGAATTAGCAATTCCTTTCAAGACTTTTAAAATAATGACAAAATTTTTAGTCACTTTTGAAAGGAAAAAGTAATACTTTTGAAAATAATTTTCATACGAAATAAGAAATAATGAAAACAAATGTCGTTTGTGTTGCATAAAAGGGAATTCCATAAAAGATATAGCCATTATTTATTTATAAATATTACCTGAATACTAAATGAAACATTAACTTGCCGTAACAACAATAAATTCTCCAAAATATACACGTTTTAATGTTATACAGTCGAACCTCGATTTAACGTACTTTGATTTAATGAGTTCTTCGATTTAACGAATATTTTTTTCTGTCCCGACAAAAAGAGTGCTAAAATGCTCTGATTTAACGTATATTTAGCTTTGATTTAACGAACAACAATCACTGAAAAAAAAAAAAATCGCATTTGCACATAAAATTAAAATTTTAAATTTTTCGCACATAAAATTTTGAATCTTTCGCACCTTAATCCAAGTATTTTCTAAAGGAGTTAGAAAATATCAACAAAGAACTTCGGAAAGTCAAAACAAAGCACTATCAAGGACGTTTTTCCAAAGTGCCAATGAGTATTGTATGTATCATATATTAAGTTTTAAAAGCAAGTCACATCAAAGAATTTAGATAATTTTAAAGTTGATATCCTAACTTATAATTTTTAAGCTCATATTGAACATTTGTCATTCTTTTTTCATATCTGAGTATCCAAAAGTATTTTGCATTGATATATTTATTCCGTACTTTTTACGAAATTTGATATTCGATTTAACAAATTGCTTCGATTTAACGAACGAATTTGTGGGTCCCGATCAATTCGTTAAATCAAGGTTCGACTGTATTATTATTTTTCATGTAACGCAAAATCACAAAAATCCGTATTTAAATCTATTAAACAATATAGTTACATTTAAAATTATGAAGAATCTTGCCAATGTATTTTTAAATTTTCAAATGTAACTAAATTTTCTTTCTTGATATAAATAAATAGTTAAACAATTCCCAAATTTATTCATTTTTTTTTTTTTTTTTAAGAATGGAAGTTAAAGTTTAAAAAAAAAAAAAAAAAAAATTCTTCTAATGATAAGAGGATGCAATTGGAAAACTAAAAATAAATATAGCATGTAGATTTGGTCATTCATTCCGCCTCTAAAAATCTGTTCATTTAACCGGTTGTAAAAAAAAAAAAAAAAAAAAAAAAAAAAAAAAAAAAAGGAAGATTGAATAATAATAATAATAACGGTAATTATAATAATTATAATAAACAGTGACAATCTCCCTATACAAGAGTATTCTTCTTTTCCGTTTCGCGGAGGGGGTTTAAAGCCGAATTAACTGTTTTTATTGTCTCTTTTCTCATTTGATTAAATAATATTATTTAAACATTTTTGAATCAATTAATATAAAATGAACTTAGTCGACAAGGTCTTAGCTTCTCGGTATTTTTTAACAATTCTATAAAGTAATAGCTTTAAGTAAATTGATTCTTAAATGTAACGTTTTAAATCTGACGTAATTTTCACCATTTTGTTTCTTTTTGTTATATTCACTGGAAAATACTTTTATCGTTAGACAGGAAATATTATTATTAGTTTTGTACTGTCCTACTTTGTTTTTTTAATCTGACATAATTTCTATCTGTTTACGACTTTTAACGCTTATTAATGAATTTATTATTTTAGAATTTTCTTTCTCTTTTAAAATTCTTGTGTAAAATTCATATGTAAATGTGTATAATGTTTTTATGCCTTGATATTCAATATTTCGCTGCTATGAATACGTAATATTAATTTAATTTCTATTTGAATTTTTCCTATTTATAATAGTTACGTAAAATAAGTTTTTATTTTGAAGGAACTTTTATTTCTTGTTCTGTTTTAATAGTTGGCAACAATTTAAAATAATTCTCTTTTTCTAAAATGTGTAAAAAATATTTCTCGAAATGCTGAAAATTTAAATTTAAAATGGGAATAAATCTTCAAAAAATTATTAAAATTAAAATAATAATAATAATAATAAAATAAAAATAAATGCAGTCTGCAGAGCGGGAACTTCAAATGTATACAATGATCTAAAAATTATTAAATTCCTAATATGTATAATTTTTGCTCATATAAAACTTTTTTAATGTAGCGGTTTTGGCCAGTTTTAACATTAAATATCACTTAAAATAATTATTTGATTAAAAAACTGTCTGCATAAGCATGTTTAAAGAAATTTCTCTATAATACCACCAATTTTTACATTTTTGTGTGCAGTATTTTCTATTAGCGAGGAAATATCCTAGGTCTCAAAAAAGTCATTGTCAATGGCCAGTGGTGACAGCGTTATTATTATTTATTTATATATTTATTTATTTATTTTTCTTTAGAATAGAGAGATACAAATACACAATGTATATAGTAAATTCATTTTATTAAAAAACATTTAATAAATGCTATATTCTTACAAAAAATGATTAATGATACTTTTGTGCAATCATATTAATGAGCTGTTACATGGATTATTTTAAAATTTAAAATGTAGACTATTCTATAACTTACATAATATTAAAACCTGCAAATTTAGCACATTGTATTGAAGTATTCACAACGTATTTCATTTTCTTATTTCTTCATTATTACCACAGCTTTTTCTTTATCCTCTTGTAATTTTATCGATATGATCATTCTCGTGTAAAAGATAAACATGTTTTACTGTCACCTTACATTAGTGCTAAGGATATATGTGTGCATATATATATATATAAGATCATTAATAGTAAACAAGATTAACCATTTGAAATTAACCATTGAATTTAATAACTTATATCACATTGAATATGGAAGGAAAAAGAATAATATGAATACAAATGGAATTTGTAGAAACAAAGCAGAATCTTCAGGTCCCAAATACTTTAGAACTACAAATGGAGTGTGTGGTTTCATCTTCGTATTTGCCATGAGAAAGCAAAACAATACGAATTTGGGACTACCAACACACATAAAACCAAAATTAATTAAAAAAATACCAAGTAATATATAGTGGATATTGAGAAAATAAAACAATTATGACTATAAAGTAGAATGAATCCCAAATGCACTACCTTAACCCTGATATCGCACGTGGAAAATTAAAACATGAAGTATTCATATATCATATAACAGAAAAATGGAGATAATAAAAACAAAAAACGACTTATCGTACACATCATAATATTAAATTAATAAATTAATTAAAAGCAGAATAATGTAATAATACAAAAATTAAACCATACACCATAGTTTACCCTATTATTATTTAAATCAATAACATTTCTTTTGATTATGCTAGGCTGAACTCAATATCTTAATTAAGGAGGATTAAAGATTAAAAAAAAAACTCATTAAGAAATGTACCCTATACATTTAGTAAGTGATATCGTACAGTCATTTATTAAAAGTGAAGTGCAATTTAATAGTGTAAATGATATATATATATATATTGATATATATATATATATATATATATTATTGCATTTAGAATGAATATAAGAACATTCAGTTTTTAATTTTACTTTTTATATGAATGTTATCATTTATAATGTTGTACATATGAACAATTAAGTGATTTGGAAAAGAATTTGGTAATGTTAATTGTACATGTAAAAAAATATGTTTAGTTTTCTTAGGCCTTAGATTTTCATAGGCTTTGTTACAAATGTCTCTTACATATCATTTTTAGTTATACAGCCTTCATCCAACATAAAGTCCAATTCTTCCCCCACTTCGCTTTGCAAATCTAAAGTAATAGAAGCCATAGCCTATTCAATTCCATGTCCCCGATATGGAAAATTATTAGGTAGCGGCAGAATGTAGACCCGATTCTTTTAAAGCACCAAAGATTGAAAACGCATGGCTCTAACGGCTTTTAAATCTTTCAGTCCAAAAATAACATTTTACGCTCAGTAATCACCATAGCATTGCAAACGAATAAATAACAAAGCAATATACTGGCGCATGCGCAACCTAAAACTGTTACTCTTTATTTGAGATCTTGAACTAAAATGCTACATCACTTACTGTTGATGATATTAAGATTCATAAATGAGACATTCTTTTATAAACTCCCTGTATTTCACAGTTTCGTGCGCAACGTTACTTTGAGTGCAATAAATGTGGCGCTTTCAATCAAATTTGAAATATTCTCTCTTTGTAGATCTTAATGGAAATCACTGATCACTTTACGAGCGTTAGAATTGCGTCAATTAATTGCTAATGACGATTTTCTAACAGGTTTGGGCTTATTGCTCTCGAACTCGGAAGTCTGAGTGTTGTGACCGGTGGAGGGTTAAACTGCTTATGATGTATTTTTGTCGGAGTTTATTGGATATCGTGATCGTTTGCAAAATTGCGGTTAGTACAGCACGCTGTAAATCCATAGCATTCCCCAGTTTATGATAAATTTCCGGTGTATTCTATCACGCAATAATTCAGAAATCTTTCCATGGAAAAATTACTTTATTATACGAAACAGAAGGCTAAGATGTAAAATTAGTGGTAGTTCTCTTTACACAGTTGTTTCTTTTTTCTTTTAGCTATTACCGATAGGACGATCAGATGCTACGTTTCTGTCTAAATAAGATGAAACATGCCAAGCACACAACTATATTAAGCCAAAACGCCAATTAAAAAAAAAATAACTGTGGAGTAGGAATCGATATAAAAATTTGAACAGATAATCACCAAGCAGGGTTGTCACATTTGGCTACCTGTTAAAAATGTGAAATAAAAAAGCAAACGTATCTTTGCTTACATGAAATCTAACGTACAGCATAATTAATGATAAATATCTGTTTGCAAGCAGATTTTAAATGTAATTCATGAGCTTTTTAATGATTATTGTGGCCACCGGATAGCTCAAATTAATGTCTGATTTTTTAGATTACATAAACAAATTTGTAAAAAATAATCGTTTATCTAATAAAATATTAATAAAGACTATTTATATGAGTGTAATAATCGTGCTTAAATTAGAAATAATATCTTTTATAATGTTAGTATATATAACAGAGGAAAAATAAATAAATTTTGAAAATGGATTAGTTTTGAATAAAAACAAAATGACTTCACCATACTACTAAAAATATTTTATTCAAACGGAGTTACAGTGTAAAAATGAGAAAATAAAATAGATAAAAGCTTGGAAAATTATTCACTTTCTATCATGAAACCATCCTTAAAAGTATGTTAACTTTACATACATAGGAAAAATTATTAATTCGAAGCTATTCCAACAAACAAGTTACAACATACACTTATTCTAACACGTTACAATGTTCTGATAAATCGAAACATTCAAAATTTTCCACCAAGCATGAAATAAAGAAAACATAACTTTTACTAAAACTTTTCATTTCATTTACAACTTTTGGAAAGCCATATTCATCGTGAAAGGCGAAACACGTTATGTAAATGTTTTAGATTTACATTCTTTTTGAGGCTGAAAGTTATAGTTAAAGGTTGTTTTAAAATGTAAATTCGCTAGTTTCTGACAAGTTCGTGAAATCATTTTCGTTCGCAAATGTGTAAAACTTGCAGATATTCTCACTCAGATTTCGAGAAAATCACCAACGTTTTTCATTTCCCATAAAGCTACAAAATGTTTCATACAAAAATACTGCCGAGAATGATTATTTGAAGGTATTTCCAGAACTTAAATAACTGGTCCTCATGTAACAAATTGACTTAGGATTGAACTTTTAGCGTAGATAATTTTAGGTAGCTTTCATTACAAAAAGTAAAAAGCTACCTATTGCAGCCGTCCGGAGGAAAGCACTTCCAGAAAATTTTGGTATATTTTCACCATTGACTTTCTCATATACGTAGACGCCAAATCCCATTGTTATCTCGGCATGGTTTCGAATCCAACATGTTTGGCGAAAAGATGCTGTTTTTTGGCGGTGATCGCTATATTGGCAACTTTCAGATTTCACAAAGAGAAAAGAAGTAGTGCGGTCCAATTCAAGACAAACATAGCAATATGAGTTTCGGCGGGAGAAAAACCGGTTTGGCGTGCTAAATCTGCCCTCCGTCACGTGACGGAAGGCACACATGTCAGCCTACGAAAAGGTTGCTATTTTGGAGTCTAAGTATCTTAAGGTCATTGATTTTCACCGATCATGACCCCCAGACCCCAAAACCACCCTCCGTTCAAATGTTGACATATATATATATATATATATATATATATATATATATATATAACCATATATATATATATATATCTGATTTTTGTCATGAGATAACTAACGTATTTATGAACCGATTTGAATGAAACTTGGTATGCACATAGTACATGCAAATGTCTCGACCGAGTTCGTTGGCCAGTATCATCCGCCATTTTGTTTCAAAATGGCGGCCATTTTAAATTTTTTAAAAAATTAAAATTTAAAATTCAATGCGAAAAAATTAAAAGTTGAAAAATATTTTTCGTTTGCATGTTAGAACGTAAAACAACGATTCCAGAACATTTTTTATTTTGTCTATATCTTAAAAAATGATTGAGTTATAGCACTTTGAATTTTTCTAATGGCTGACATTTTGAAACGATCTGATTTTTGTCACGTGATAACACGCGTATTTATGAACGGACTTGAATGAAACTTGGTATGTACATAGTACATACAAATGTCTCAACCGAGTTCGTTTGCCAGCATCATCCGCCATTTTGTTTCAAAATGGCAGCCATTTTAAATTTTTAAAAAATTTTAAAATTTAAAATTAAATGCGAAAAAATTAAAAGTTGAAAAATATTTTTCTTTTACGTGTTAGAACCTAAAACAACGATTCCAGAACACTTTTTATTTTATCTATATCTTAAAAAATGATTGAGTTATAGCACTTTGAATTTTTCTTATGGCTGACATTTTTAAACGATCTGATTTTTGTCAAGTGATAACACGCGTATTTATGAATCGATTTGGATGTAACTTGGTGTGTACATAGTATATACTGAGGCCTGAATCGAGTTCGATACTCAGTTCCATCCGCCATCTTATTTCAAAATGGCGGCCATTTAAAAAAATTTATAAATTTTAAAATTCAAAACTAGGTACAAGAAAATGAGAAATTGAAAAAGATTTTTCTTTTATGCATTTGACCTTGATACAAAGATTCCAGAGCATTTTTTGTTTCGTCTGTATCTTAAAAAATGGCTGAGTTATTGCATATATATATTAATCGATTTCAATATGAGTGTGCATGTGCACCTGAATTAAGATTTCGACCAAGCTCATAATCAGGTTCTACTAATTTGAGCTTAGTATTTTTGAATAATATAACTTAATTTAAAATAAATAAATATATATATAAGTATATGAAAGCTACCTCTTCCTCCCGGCACTGCCGAAAGGACTATTTTTTTATGGACACTTTTTAATACCGCTATTTTAGAACAATAATCTGCATGATCTATTTCTACATTTGAAATAGAGTCTATTATAATGTTAATTTTTATGTTATAATTCGATAGTCGTAATTAATTATTGTTTATTGATCTGCTGTCAATAAAATTGAAAATTCAATAAAAATGGCAATACAATACTGCTTCCAAGAACAAGCCGTAGTTTCCATAACCAAAAAAGATACATAGCAAAAATATGGAAATAAAGATGAATTCATGAAAAATCATTTATTGACCGAAGAACTGAAATTTTGAGATGATTTCCGAACAGAAATAACCAGATCCAATTCCTTGAAGATTAGAATAGAAATGATCATTTCATATTATTTTAACATAATTATTTGTGTTATTGTGTTAACAGTATTATTTTGCACTGAGACATGGCACCAAGTGTACATTGTTAATTTTTATAGCGAATAGAATTATTTCGTGACGAAACATACGCCAAGAGTGATTATTTTGTATTGTCAACAGAATTGTTTTATTTCGAGACATAGCGCCAAGCGGGAGTGGTTATTTTGTATTGCCAATAGAATTAGTTCGTACCGAAACATATGCCAAGTAGAAGTGATTGTTTTGTCTTGTCAACAGAATTATTTTGTATCGAGACATGGCACCAAGCGGAAGTTGTTATTTTGTATTGCCAATAGAATTATTTTGTATCGGGACATAGCGCCAAGTGGGAGTGATTATTTTGTAGTGTCAACAGAATTATTTTGTATCGGGACATGGCGCCAAGTGTACATTATTAATTTGTATTGCCAATAGAATTATTTTGTTTCGAAACATATGCGAAATGGAAGTGATTATTTTGTACTGTCAATTTAATTATTTTGTATCGGGACATGGCGCCAAGTGGAAGGGATTATTTTGTATCGCCAAAAGAAATATTTAGTACCGAGACATGATGTCAAGAAAAAATTATTATAGTCTCATGGATATGGTTTGAAAAAAAAATGGCGAACCATGTTACCCAATTTTAATGATTTGGTAAATAAATACTTAATTGACAGTTCTCAAAACAAATGGATGTAAAAAGGCGACGGGGCATAAGTCTTACTGACATGAATGGCAGAGAATATTATAAACGTATAATTTATTACCGTTTTGTTGCGTGAAACCTCCAATTATTGACATCTAACCAATATATGGCATCACTTCAGCAAAAATATAACTCAAATAAGTATTTTCTTGTAAAATTCTGCAAAGTACTGTCATGTAGGGGTAACTATTTACTTTTATAATTTGGAATTCATTTATTCACCACTACTGGATCAAGAGCACATTCAAGGAGAAAGAAACTTTTTCTGTACTATTTTGAGGCGTTTAGTCCTCTTTTTAAAATTAAGATAGTTCTGTCATAAATCTATTTACAATGCAACCATCCTAAACTTATGTTAAAGTAGTACTTTTAAAAATTAGTTAGAAAATACCTAAGATAGATTAGGACAATGATTTTTGCCTTATAGTTATAAAATTTATATTAAGGGTGTGTATTCCAATCCAAACTGATTACTTTCGGATTTATTATTGAATTCATTTCTGTTCTCAAATGCATCAAACTGCAAATTCTCTTATTTAGAAAGTATACAATGTGTCGTGCTCACCAATTTTTTAATAAATGCAGAAAATATTGCAAAAAAAAAATGCTATCTAAGTTGACAAGTCGAACCAAATATTCCGAAGCGGGATATCAGGGGACGAAAAAAATGGTCATACTGAGAAAGTAACTGTTTATAAATAAAATTCTAATGAATTGAGCGAAAAATGAAATCACACGGCATCTTATACATCGATTTTAAAATCATCTCAGCAAGTTTCATATTTTTGCTTCTAAAAATGAGTCTGAAATTGTACCAGAAAATTTCGAGCTGTTGTGGGTGATAAAATATTTTTTCGAATACATACGGCTACTCTAGTCAAATGAAAGACCCGTTCACTAATGTTAATCTTATGGAAGAAATTTATAAAAATATCTCGGTTACATTTCAATATTTTTAACTAAAATAGTCGACTAAAGATTTTCTAAACGCGCATGCCACTTACAAATTCATAATCTAAGATTATTTTTGAGTTAAAGCCAACAGCAACTAAAAATTGCCACTTTTAGTTTTAGAAACATACACCTATAAATTTTAATTGGCCCGTATTCCTCAAATTGATACTATTTTCAAGAGATATTGGTCCGTATTTCTCAAACCGATGTACAATTTGAAGAGACTTTAGCCGTTTAGTTAAAAATGGTCTTAAATTATGAATTCGTGTTTGAATAATATTTAATCACTTTCATAATTTTAAAATATAACCTGATTTCAAATATGGAGAGAAATTTAGAAACAAACGTTACACTCAAGTAAAGTTATTTCGCTTGTGCCTGTCAAATAACTGTCAAAACATTTCTTGGTTTACATACATATGAAAAATTACTTATTCAAAAGTATATTTCCAGCAAACGTTCACTCCAACACGCCACATTGTTTTAGTATTTCAAAATATTCTAAACTTTCATAGCTTTGTGCCTTCTCCTAAGAATATGAAATAGAGAAAACATAGGTTATATCAAAACTTTGCATTTCATTTGCAATTTTTGAGAAGTTCCATTTATCGGTACGGACTGAATACATGGGTATGTGGGGTTATGCAAAATGCTGTGCATTTATTTCTTTCTGACGAGTAAAGTTTCGGTTAAATCTGCAATATTTTGACAGCGACTCGGTGCAAAAGTTGGAATTGAAAATTTAAGTGGTAGAGTAATATTTACTTACTTTGAATGAATGAAAGTCACAAATAAAATAGAAAGAAAAAGCATGCATTACGCATGGACTGTGAAACTCTTTCCGATAATCTGAGGAAATTGTCACAAAATATTTGCCAAGATTAGCTATGAATTCAGGGAGTGGATTGAGAGGGACATTCTCACTATAGAAATGTTACTCCCGGAAGATTGCGATTTTATGTCTGACTTTGTCTTATCTTTTCCCTCTTATTGACTTTAAGGGTGTATTCGAAAAAACGCTTTTCCACCTTCAGCAGCTCGAAATTTTCCGATACAATTTCAGACACATTTTTAAAAGTAGAATCATGAAACTTGCTGAGGGGATTCTTGAAGGGACGTATGAGGTGCCGAGTAAAGTCTTTTTACGCTCAATTCATTAGAATTTGATTTATAAGCAATTAACTTCTCTGGAAGACCCTTTTTTTCGTTCCCTTATTTCCCACATCGGAAAAATCGGTTCAAATTGCCGTTTTTGATTGCTTTTTTTGCAATATTTTGTACATTTGTCAAAGAATTGACCTTTACGGCACCTTGTGTACTTTCTAAATAAGAGAATCTGCGAGTTTCATGTGTTTGAGAGCAAAAGTGAATTCAGAAATAATTCATTCAAGTTTCAAAAATTTCATTGATTGAAAAATTTCATTCAAGTAATTTCTAATTCTTTTTTTTTTTTTTTTTTTTTTTTTCCATTTCTAAGATATAAAATTCGAAATTATATTTTTAAAGAATAGTTTTTTTTATTATTATTATATTTTGAAAAGTAGGATAAAGTCACTCTGGTTTGGGGTGACTTTGTTTGATAGCAAAAATTTACTGAATTAGCCTTAAAAACTTTTAAGGCAGAATTAATCCTTACAATTATCACAGACATACCGTAATAAGATATATTAAATAAAAATAAATGTTTATAATAAATAAATTTTGTCATTTAAAAACCCAATTCTTGAATGAAAAAAAATTAAATTTTATTTCAAAATGACCATAATGCAAGAATGTAAAAACAACTTGTAACACGCGAATTCCAAAGGAAAAAAGAAAGAAAAAAAAAATAGACTGTCACGCGTCACGTGACCTGAGTTTTGCTAAATTAAAAAAAAATGTAGTTGTAATATTTTTTCGTCTTAAAAAATTCTGGCAACACTAATTCTATTAAAAAATGTTCTTTTTCTTAGTGATGTTCGAATTTTGGTTGTAAACTGTAGTTCATGTGATGATGGCGTGCGCCAGAATTATGTAAAAAGTTTTATTTGTATGTAATGTGTGTGTGTTAGTCTACTATATGTGAGTGCCGTTCTTTTCAAGTAATAAAAAGTTTATAAAGAAGAATGCAGCCCCCGAGATATCCATATTAAGATATGTTATACACTTCTTTCTTTCTTCTTGTACATTTGTAAGACGACTTCTTACAAACTTACAATTAAAACATAATAAAATTAATGTTAAAAAGAAAGGTAGATTTATTTATTTAGGTACTGAAACATCATTAAAGCAGAAGTAGGTCTTGGGGAAAGGAGGGAGGGTGAGGTGTTTTTTAGGATTTTTTACCTTACCTTATTGTTTGATTTGGTAATTGGGGTAAAAATTGTCACTTTTAATTTTTCTTTTTCTTTTCAATTTTTTTCATGTTTTAGTTCTCCTTGGAAAACCAGCAGTATGATTTCAAGAAAACGAGAAGTATCAAAATCGAAGCATTTGTTCGAAATCTGATTAGTCACATTCCTTAAATACTAGCTGATTTGCTGGAAGTCAGATAATAAAAAAATGACAGTATATGACAAATCCCTTAACATTCAGGTGCTTTTAGAGAAGAACTAAAAATTAGCTCGCTGTACCGATGATATCTTTCTGAATTTTGACGATATTTGACAGGATATTTTCTGTTAACTGCTTCATAAATTTGACTATTAAATCGCGAAAAAAAATCTTTGCTAGCATTCGCGCATGCGCAGATAGTAAATGTTACATATAACTGTTCACATTTCATTAAATGTTTAATATACTTGTACTCCAATTATACTAGATTATTTCTACTACATTTTGTCAAATTTTCAGAAGTTGGCGTTAAATTTGTTTGAAAATTCTGGAACAGCAAAAAACATGCAGGAATTTTTCGAACTTAAAAAAAAAAAAAAAAAAAGAACAAAGGAAAAAAATTTATATTTTCAAGAATGTACGCACTATCCTTACACAAATGAATACACATACAATATCCGCATATTTGTATCTGCAGCGATAAAGTATTTCGTATATTTTATTTTACAGGGTGATCCCAGATTACATTATTTTTTATATTTTTTCTTGAACCATTTAGAAAATGGTTGTTTCTGTTGGTAGAAATAGAAAAAGCTGAAGCACATTTTAAATAATGACCGGATTTTATTCGTTTTCTGATTGGTCCATGCTTAATGTCTCAAAATGGAACACTTCTGTTGCCACAATGACAAAAAAGTATTTAAAACTATTAAAAAAAAATAATAACTCAAAAATGAATTATGATACGGTTTTGAAACAAATTGCATTTAAAAGTACATTTGTCTTCTTTCCAACGGTGTAAAAATTGAAAATGTGCGATGTTTAGAAGTTTAAAAATTTGCAGCTCCAAAAATTGAAAAACCAAAATTTCATTTTCAATTTGTTAATCCTTGGTCCAGGTATATTAATGCTTAATCCATGACCATATGTTACTACATTTAAACCATATGTATTAAATGTATGGATTAAAATATATGACTATGTCATTACGTGAGCCACATTTTGATCATCATAAAAAGTATGTTTATTATTGTAACTTTTTTAAATGTAGAATATATTTATAAGTCTAAAATGTTAGTCTTTGAAAATATCATTTTCCAAATGGTCGATGTAACTTGTTAAATTACAATTTTTATTATTTATTTATTTGGCCCTTTAATTACCTTTCTTGTCAAATCAACATTAATAAATACAAGATCAAACATACTTTTTATAATCCTGAAGTTAAAGTAGAATTTGATAAATATATCTTTAAATATTAATTTGAAAGTGTCTGTTGATTAAATGGCATATAAAGTGTGCATAAACGAAAAATTTTGCGTACACAAATAAAAGTTCAACCTTACAGTTTAAGATATAAATTTCAAGCTAAATATTTCTTTGGTGGAGAAACAAATTTTCAGAAGAAGAATCTCATGTGTTTGGTGTGTATGTTCTCTTTCCATCAGCAGATTTTTTTTTTTAGGGCAACTTTAATTTATAATGAATAAAGTAAATCGAAATTGCATTTACTGCACGCTATCTCTTTGTTAGAATTATTAAGTCCTAAAATCGAAGCTAATTTATGCACAGCACCTGATTAATCTAAATAAATACGCTGTAAGACAAAATTACGTTAAAATATGGAAATTGTGACGTCAATACTGTTTTCTAATTTTGTCGATATTTTTCAATGGATTTCAGTCGTAATTTTTAAAATATACAAGAGGAGAAATTCCCGATTTAATTCTAGCTAAAGTAAACAAATAATACTTATCTCAATAAATATAAAAACTTTGTTAAATCACCATAAAAAAGAAAAATTATACAGGACGCGTTTCGAGCTGCAAAATTACCGCTCGTCTTCAGCTGGTCCAAACACGTGTCACAACGGACAGAGTGGAAATAACAGTGAAATAAAGAGGGAGGAGATTACACAGAGTGCGACAGGTGGCGCTTCTTGCCAAAGCCAAGGAGGAAGAGAAAAGTAAAGATAAACTCAAAGAAGGAGGGAGGAGATTACAAAGAGTGCCCCAGGTGGCGCTGGCTAAAAGAACCCAGATGGCAGAGAAAAACTAATAAAAGTTTAAAAAAAAAATAATAAAAAAAATAAATAATAAATAAATAAATAAATAAATAAATAAATAAAAATAAATAAAAATAAAATAAAAATAAATAAATCAAAAATAAATAAATAAAAATCAAAATAAAATAAAATTAATTAATTAATTAAAAAATGATAAAAATAATAATAAAAAAAATAATAATTATTATTAAATAAAAACTAAAAATAATTATAGTAATAATAATAAACTACAAAAGTAATTTCCATGCAGGAGAAAGAGAGGGGGATGAAGAGAGATCGTTGACAAGAGTATTACAATTTTTATAAATAAAATAAGCTTCGTGAGTATCTAAATGAGAAAGAGAGGCAGGATTAGAAATAATTCTGGCCATGGAAAAATTGAAAAAATGACCGGAAGACCAACAGTGCGAAGCAATGGAAGACCTAGATAATTCCTGATTTTTAATGTATCTCTGATGTTCATCCAATCTTTTCTTCAACGCTCTTCTGGTCTGACCAATATAACCCAAATTGCAAGAGCAAGGAATAAAATAAACACCCCACCGGTTCTCAACAGGAATAGGATCTTTCAAAGACGAGAATTTAATTTTATTCATAGGTTTGAAGATAACTTTAAAATTGAAACGAGAAAGGATTTTAGCTATTTTGAAACAAAGAGGAGAATAAAAAGGTAGAACTATAGAGTTAATATTAGACGAATTATTAGAATCAGTAAGAAGACATTTAGGCTTATTAAATTTATACAGAGCTTTGTCAATCAAAGAGGGATTATAACCACGAGTGAGGGCAAGAGATTTGAAGTAACTAATTTCCTTATTTAGAGCAGAAGAGTCAGAAGAAATTCGAAGAGCTCTGTAAACAAAAGTATAAAAGGAAGCCACTTTATGCTGTGGAGGATGGTTAGAAAAAGCATGCGGAGGTAGAGATACAGCGAAAGGTTTTCTATAAACAGAGGTAGAGAACCGATCAGGGTGTTTAGTAACTAAGACATCGAGGAAAGGAAGAGAATCATTCTCTTCGACTTCAAGAGTAAACTGGATGCAAGGATCAACAGAGTTGACAAGAGAAAGGAGATTTTGGAGATCCAGCTCAAAAGGAATTAAGATAAAAGTATCATCAACATACCTACACCAGAAGCGAAAATCAAATAAACTGAAGAGTCTTTCTTCCACAAAATGCATATAAATGTCACATAAAAGAGGAGATAAAGGATTGCCCATGGCTAAACCATCCGTTTGAACATAAAAGGAAATATTAAATTGGAAAGCAGTTTGCCTAACACAAATACTAACTAATTGCAGGATCTCGTCAATCTCGATGGAAGAGTAATGGAATTCGCGTAGCCTTCTTTCCAAACAGTCAATTGCTCCTTGAACAGGGACGTTAGTGAAGAGGGATTTAACATCTAAGGAAATCATTTTGTAATTACAAGGAGAAAGGCGTTTAATTTTATCAACAAAGTCAATAGAATTTTTAACAGTGTGAAAATTAGTGGAAGATAAAGGAGCGAGTAACTTAGAAAGGAACTTGGCAAGTTTATAAGAAGCAGTACCAATATTAGAAACGATAGGGCGAAATGAAAGAGTAGGTTTATGGACCTTAGGAAGAGCATAGAAACGAGCACAATTAGCTATAGAAGGAATGACCATACGTTTAGTGTTATTATTAAGAATGACAGACTTATTAACGACCTCCTTGATATCAGAAAGGTGTTTAGTAGAAGGATCTTTCTTTAATTTAGAATAAGGACCGGAGTTTAACATAGATTCCACATGAGAAATATAATCAGACTTATTGAGAAGAACGGTTTGACCGCCTTTATCAGCCTTAGTAATAAGAAGGTTAGGGACAGAATTAAGTTCACTGATAGCAGATTTTTGAGAAGAAGAAAGATTAGATTTAACTGAAGATTTATTAGAAGAAATGACGTTAGCCAAAAGGTAGCGAAGAGAATCAAGTTGACCAGGAGAAATTTTACTATTTTTGAAAGAATGTTCAATCGGAGCAATTAAATTCGGAATAGAAGGTTTGGAAACGCGCGAAAAATTCAAACCAAGAGAGAGAACATCACGTTGGGAATCAGTAAGAGAATGAGACGATAAATTGACAACATAATTTTGCCGAAGAGGAGAGATACCAGGAGAAGGAGAATTAGAAGTCAGAAGAAAGAAGTCAAAAAGAAAAGAAATTAGAAGTCAAAAAGAAAAATTTTTCTTTTTTATGGTGATTTAACAAAGTTTTTATATTTATTGATATATATTTATCGCCAGTATTTTCGGTGTTTCTTCTCAATATTGTTTTACTATTTTGGGTTTCTACACCGACCGTTCCTGCTTTCCACGTGTTCATGGTAAGTCCTTTTTCTTTCTTCCTGCTTCTTGTGTGTATTGTTTTTTAGTGAATTTTTTTGCCTTTTTTATTTATTTTTACTGTGTTTTCTTTTTATTTATTTATTTTTTATTTATTTAATTTTGTTTTATTTATTTATTTATTATTACCATTATTTCTGGCCTTGTTTTTTCTTTTCTCTTGTTATGGGTTCTTCGCTTATTAATCGTTTCAAGCATCTTCGTTTGAAGCGGGCTAGGTTTTTGAATAGGCTTAATTTTCTTTTAAGGTGTAAACGTTCACACGTTGTTCATAAGTTCATTAATATTATTTACAAGCTTCCTTCATCCTTTCGCGTTCAAAATGCCTTAACCAGGAGTAAGTTTGCTGTTCTTAGAGCCATTATTCAAGGTGTTCGGCACTCTCTTTCGTGCATTGAATATGAATTATATTCGTTACATTTGCTGTTAAGTAAATCTGTAATTTATTTCCCTTTTCTTGAGAAACGGATTTTTGCCTACGTTGATTACAAATCTAAATGTCACAGTGCTATATTGGATAAAAAATTTTCGTCACTTCTGACTTCTAATTCTCCTTCTCCTGGTATCTCTCCTCTTCGGCAAAATTATGTTGTCAATTTATCGTCTCATTCTCTTACTGATTCCCAACGTGATGTTCTCTCTCTTGGTTTGAATTTTTCGAGCGTTTCCAAACCTTCTATTCCGAATTTAATTGCTCCGATTGAACATTCTTTCAAAAATAGTAAAATTTCTCCTGGTCAACTTGATTCTCTTCGCTACCTTTTGGCTAACGTCATTTCTTCTAATAAATCTTCAGTTAAATCTAATCTTTCTTCTTCTCAAAAATCTGCTATCAGTGAACTTAATTCTGTCCCTAACCTTCTTATTACTAAGGCTGATAAAGGCGGTCAAACCGTTCTTCTCAATAAGTCTGATTATATTTCTCATGTGGAATCTATGTTAAACTCCGGTCCTTATTCTAAATTAAAGAAAGATCCTTCTACTAAACACCTTTCTGATATCAAGGAGGTTGTTAATAAGTCTGTCATTCTTAATAATAACACTAAACGTATGGTCATTCCTTCTATAGCTAATTGTGCTCGTTTCTATGCTCTTCCTAAGGTCCATAAACCTACTCTTTCATTTCGCCCTATCGTTTCTAATATTGGTACTGCTTCTTATAAACTTGCCAAGTTCCTTTCTAAGTTACTCGCTCCTTTATCTTCCACTAATTTTCACACTGTTAAAAATTCTATTGACTTTGTTGATAAAATTAAACGCCTTTCTCCTTGTAATTACAAAATGATTTCCTTAGATGCTAAATCCCTCTTCACTAACGTCCCTGTTCAAGGAGCAATTGACTGTTTGGAAAGAAGGCTACGCGAATTCCATTACTCTTCCATCGAGATTGACGAGATCCTGCAATTAGTTAGTATTTGTGTTAGGCAAACAGCTTTCCAATTTAATAATTCCTTTTATGTTCAAACGGATGGTTTAACCATGGGCAATCCTTTATCTCCTCTTTTATGTGACATTTATATGCATTTTGTGGAAGAAAGACTCTTCAGTTTATTTGATTTTCCCTTCTGGTGTAGGTATGTTGATGATACTTTTATCTTAATTCCTTTTGAGCTGGATCTCCAAAATCTCCTTTCTCTTGTCAACTCTGTTGATCCTTGCATCCAGTTTACTCTTGAAGTCGAAGAGAATGATTCTCTTCCTTTCCTCGATGTCTTAGTTACTAAACACCCTGATCGGTTCTCTACCTCTGTTTATAGAAAACCTTTCGCTGTATCTCTACCTCCGCATGCTTTTTCTGACCATCCTCCACAGCATAAAGTGGCTTCCTTTTATACTTTTGTTTACAGAGCTCTTCGGATTTCTTCTGACTCTTCTGCTCTAAATAAAGAAATTAGTTACTTCAAATCTCTTGCCCTCACTCGTGGTTATAATCCCTCTTTGATTGACAAAGCTCTGTATAAATTTAATAAGCCTAAATGTATTCTTACTGATTCTAATAATTCGTCTAATATTAACTCTATAGTTCTACCTTTTTATTCTCCTCTTTGTTTCAAAATAGCTAAAATCCTTTCTCGTTTCAATTTTAAAGTTATCTTCAAACCTATGAATAAAATTAAATTCTCGTCTTTGAAAGATCCTATTCCTGTTGAGAACCGGTGGGGTGTTTATTTTATTCCTTGCTCTTGCAATTTGGGTTATATTGGTCAGACTAGAAGAGCGTTGAAGAAAAGATTGGATGAACATCAGAGATACATTAAAAATCAGGAATTATCTAGGTCTTCCATTGCTTCGCACTGTTGGTCTTCCGGTCATTTTTTCAATTTTTCCATGGCCAGAATTATTTCTAATCCTGCCTCTCCTTCTCATTTAGATACTCACGAAGCTTATTTTATTTATAAAAATTGTAATACTTTTGTGAACGATCTCTCTTCATCCCCCTCCCTTTCTCCTGCATGGAAATTACTTTTGTAGTTTATTATTATTACTATAATTATTTTTAGTTTTTATTTAATAATTATTATTATTTTTTTATTATTATTATTTTTATCATTTTTTAATTAATTAATTTTATTTTATTTTGATTTTTATTTATTTATTTTTGATTTATTTATTTTTATTTTATTTTTATTTATTTATTTTATTTATTTATTTATTTATTTATTTATTTATTTATTATTATTATTATTATTATTATTAAATCTTTTATTAGTTTTTCTCTGCCATCTGGGTTCTTTTAGCCAGCGCCACCTGGGGCACTCTTTGTAATCTCCTCCTTCCTTCTTTGAGTTTATCTTTACTTTTCTCTTCCTCCTTGGCTTTGGCAAGAAGCGCCACCTGTCGCACTCTGTGTAATCTCCTCCCTCTTTATTTCACTGTTATTTCCACTCTGTCCGTTGTGACACGTGTTTGGACCAGCTGAAGACGAGCGGTAATTTTGCAGCTCGAAACGCGTCCTGTATAATTTTTCTTTTTTATGGTGATTTAACAAAGTTTTTATATTTATTGAGATAAGTATTATTTGTTTACTTTAGCTAGAATTAAATCGGGAATTTCTCCTCTTGTATATTTTAAAAATTACGACTGAAATCCATTGAAAAATATCGACAAAATTAGAAAACAGTATTGACGTCACAATTTCCATATTTTAACGTAATTTTGTCTTACAGCGTATTTATTTAGATTAATCAGGTGCTGTGCATAAATTAGCTTCGATTTTAGGACTTAATAATTCTAACAAAGAGATAGCGTGCAGTAAATGCAATTTCGATTTACTTTATTCATTATAAATTAAAGTTGCCCTAAAAAAAAAATCTGCTGATGGAAAGAGAACATACACACCAAACACATGAGATTCTTCTTCTGCAAATTTGTTTCTCCACCAAAGAAATATTTAGCTTGAAATTTATATCTTAAACTGTAAGGTTGAACTTTTATTTGTGTACGCAAAATTTTTCGTTTATGCACACTTTATATGCCATTTAATCAACATCTCCTCCCTCTTTATTTCACTGTTATTTCCACTCTGTCCGTTGTGACACGTGTTTGGACCAGCTGAAGACGAGCGGTAATTTTGCAGCTCGAAACGCGTCCTGTATAATTTTTCTTTTTTATGGTGATTTAACAAAGTTTTTATATTTATTGATATATATTTATCGCCAGTATTTTCGGTGTTTCTCAATAATACTTATCTCACTGTAAAAAAAAAAAAAAAAAAAAAAAAAAAAAAAAAAAAAAAAAAAAAAAAAAAAAAAAATCCTTCACTAAACACAAAATTTTATGGAATACTTTTATTTTTCTAAGAAAATGGTAGAATTTCCATAACTGACATTTTGAGATTACAAATCCGTATAGATCCAGTACGTTCTGTAACGTCCGTGACGTTTTTTGCAAATTTTACAGAATATTGCTTTCAGAACACAAGTTCCGTAAATGATGTTTAAAAATAATTGTTGTGTTTCGTAAACGACGTGTGATGTAAAATTGTCTTACAGCGATACTATTCTCAATAAAACCCAGATCATGGCTAAATGTAGCTCTATATTAAAAATAAATCCATGATTTTCCAATATTGGGTAAATATTGGTTGTTGATAAATTTTCAAGAAAAATCAATTGCATTGATGGCGCCATCAACACTATGCATCTTAAACAACTCTTTATAATGCTTTTTCTTTCTTTCTTTCTTTTTAAAATAAAATCTGACATATTTTTATGATATTTTTTAAAAATTAAATCGTATTACTACTTTTTAAATTTTAGACATTCGAAAAGAAAATGTTTATTTTTATTATGATTTTAAAGTAGCGTTTCGCTTATTTATAGCAAGCTATTAAAGAAAAAAAAAATGTGTATCTTTAAGATGTTTTGAAATGGAATTTTTTTTTTCTTAAATTTTAATATTTTTGTATCTATTCGGTTAAAAAGATTCGCACTCAAAACTCTCAATGTATCTAAAATATAATAAAGAGTTTTTTTTTTTTTTTTTTTTTTTTTTTTTTTTTTTTTAATCTAAAAATATCAAGAATATTTGTTCATATTCTTGCAAATAAATAAATAATTAAAATATTAAAGAATTTTTTAAAAAATAATTCTGAAAAGGAGTAATTAACTCTTAATACAATATTTTTAATGCATTTTTTTAAGACTAAAATTAATGTTTTACAAAGCATGAAATTAAAAAGCCAAATATTTAAAATTATAAGGAAAAAAATGTGTAAAATATACAAAATTGCATAGTTAATTGAAAAAAAAAGTATCTCTACCAAAATAAGTTCCTTATTTACTATCTTGACCGTTGCTTTATGAAAAATCAACTGAAATAACGCAGCCTGCATAACCGTGGTGTAGTGGTCAAACGCACTAATTTGGTAACAATCAGGTCAATGGTTCGAATCCCCGATGGGTAAGTGTTATTTAATAGTTGTTTATATTAGATATTCTGACATTTATGTAAACCTGTCTCGGAAGAAGGAAATTCGTAACGTCGTAAATTAATCCTTGAAAGATTGTCTTTTAGACGAAAATTTTCAAATAAAAAAAATATGAAAAACGGAATATTTTTGTAAAAAAATATGGAAAATTTTCTAGAATTTACAGAAATTATTTTCCGTTAAAATACGGAAATAGTACTGGCATCTAGATTATCAGTACAATTTCGATATTTTAACGAATATATATTTTTTTACAAGGATTCGAACCAAAGAACTCTAATCTTCCAAAGCACTTTTTTGATCATTTAGCTGCTATCACACAAGCCAAATTTTTATGCACCGATATTTATTGAGGGAGCATAAATACGCATATTTCTGAGTAATTTCTGTTCGTATACATACAGCGTAAAAAGCAGTGCATACTTCCGTGTAATATTCTGTTCTTACGGATATATATGTGTAATATTTTTGCACACATTTCGGTTTAATATACAAATTACAAAGATATTTGTGTAATATGCAAAATTAGCAAATTCACATTAACACACCAATTCAGGTAAATCCGTTACTTTTTTCTTTTTTTTTTTTTTTTACATTTACACATTTGTTTTAGCTTTTGAAGAGATGATGTTATTATAAGAAAAATCATTTCAAAAAATTATGCTTTTACTTTTTTACGATTTCAATACAATTAAGAAATTATACAAAAAAAAAAAAAAAATGGAATTTTGGAAATTTCCGAATTTTTTCTGCAATCACCATATTCTTACTTTCTTACAAAAAGAAAGTACTGAAGTAGTGAAAATTTTCGAATTCAATTTTTTGATGAATTTACATGTTTTTAGGCGTCAGAGATTCCGAAAAACATATTTTTACAAAATGTCTGTCTGTGAATCTGTGAGTCTGTGAACTTTGCCTGTCTATCTGACAGTATGAGACATCATAAATTTTGTGGGCGCTCTATCTCACGAAATAATTTAATAAAAAAAATATATTCAGTTAGTCTTTGACATAAATTGATGCTGTATGGTATAAATCGCTCAACAAGTGGCATTGTTATACTGCTTTTTTCCCGATATTCGCAATAGCTCTATCTCAAGAATTAATTCATGGAATTTAATAAAGACTTATGTTCAGATAGTCTCTGATATAGACTGATGCTGATGCTGATTAGTCTTTGCTGTAAATTCGTTTTCTGATTGGTCCATGTTTAATGTCCAAAAATGGAACACTTCTGTCGCCACAATGACAAAAAAAGTATTAAAAACTATTAAAAAAGTAATAACTCAAAAATAAATTGTAATACGGTTTTCCAAAAAATTGCATTTAAAAGTACATTTTTTCCTCTTTACAACGGTGTAAAAATTGAACATGTGCTATCTTTAGAAGTTTAAAAATTCGCAGCTTCAAAAATTGAAAACCTAAATTTCATTTTAAATTTGTTTATGCTTGGTCCAGGTATATTAATTTTTAATCCATGACCATATGTTACTACATTTAAACCATATGTATTAAATGTATGGATTAAAATATGATTATGTCATTACGTGAGCCACATTTTGATCATCATAAAAATGGCGTTTATTATTATAACTTTTTTAAACATAGAATTTATTTATAAGTCTAAACTTCAGTTTTTGAAAATATCATTTTCCAAATTGTCATTGTAGTTTTTTAAATTACAATTTTTATTTATTTATTTATTTGGCCCTTTAATTATCTTTTATTCTTTAATTATCCCTTAAATCGCTCAATAGTTGGTGCTGCGATGCTGATTTTTTTTACGATTCATGCAAAAGCTCTATCTGAATAACTAATGCACGAATTTCCATCAAAATTCAGATTCAGTCCTTCACATGAATTGATGTTGTTTACATTTTAGTCTACATCGCTCAACAGGTGGCGCTGCTATACTGCATTTTTCACGATTTCCGCTATACTCTATCTCAGGATCTGCCAGAAACTTCCTCAAACTTCAGATTCGGTAAATCCGCGATATGAACTAGTTCTGTTTAAATGTTGGTGTCAATCGCTCAACCGTTGGCGCTGCTATGCTGAAATTTCCCAATTCCTGCAATTTTTGTACTTCAAGAACTAATGCACGATTTTTTTTCATAAAGCTTCAGGTTCAGATATAGCTTGATAAATATTATTTCTGTTTATGTTTTGGTATAAATCGCCAACAAGTGGTGCTTTTATGTTGCAATTTTCCGGGTATTCGCAATAGTCCTACACTGTAAAAAAAATTCATGAGGTTACTAAAAATTTTCTAGTAAATTTGCATTTAACAGAGTTTTTTAGTAACCATTACTCACAGTACAAATAGTAATCAATCCAAACTTTTTTTTTTTTTTTTTTTGCAAGTGAAACAAACATTCATTTTGTAAACTGAACAAAAGAATTTTTTGTGTAACTAACTTAAAACTTTTTAGTATGAGCCACCAATCAAATTTTAGGAATAGCTCCAAAATTATTTTTAGTAACCATTACTGACAGATTCTTAGTAACTATTCCAAAAGAAATTTCGGCAAGTGAAACAAACATTTATTTTGTAAAAAAAAAAATGTGAGCAAGAAGTCAGTCTTCTGCAGCGGAAGATTTTCGGCAAAGCCTCAATAGATGGCAACATCAAGCATTGCCACCTGCTGATATGCTTCTGATGGGGAGAAAAAGAGAGATCATTACCCATGGTAACTGCTACGAGAGGATTTTCATAACCCCTTTATTTAATGAGTATTTACACTGCATACACTCGGTGCGTCTTTGGTGGTGTCGAGCATCGAACCCGGGACTTTTTAGCCTGGAGTTCGGTGCTATGACCACTAGGCTATCACGGCTACACCAAGTGAGTTTTAGTAATAGCTATTAAAAATGTAAAACTATTAACTCTATTCGTTGCTAGCTTTTTTCTAGTAATTCTTACAGATTCCTTGTAACCGAGTAAGATTACAAAAAATTTTTTTTTAGTAATTACAAGGATCACTAAAATTTTTTTAGTAGATCGACCCTTTTTTTTTTTTTTTTTTTTACAGTGTATTTCAAGAAATAATGTACGGAATTTCATGCCTTTAGGATCCTCATAATGAGCATAGATGGTCATAGTTTTGGCAACTGTGATAGTGAATGTCAAAGTTTTAACATGATTAATATAGAAAAAGGTTTGGGGATTGCCACATCCCTCTAGTTCATAATCCTATAACAAAGCTTTACAGTTAAAATTCTTATAAAAATATCATAAATAAAATATGCTTTTGTTTTTTGTGGTTTTTAGTACGGCTAAGAATATTGTAAAAATTGTTCAAAAGAATAATGCTTCTGATTTTCGTGGTTTTACAAACTATATATAAATATCAATAAACAAGAGCAACGAAAAATATTCCAAGAAGAGATAGAAAGAGACTCAGTGCAAATAGCAAGAATTCTTTTATAGTATTTCTACTAGAAAAAACAAAGACTCAAGCATTGCGAAGAATATATAACAATATCATATTTTTTATATATTTCTGATACTTCAGAATGTGGTTTATGTAAGTACTTTTCACGCAAAAAGATCTCAACAATAATGCAATTCAAAATTATGCTTCAAAAATAAAGTTACCATTACAGTGTGAAGTTTGTTTTTATGGGAAAACAATGATGATCTGTCTGTATATCCTATTTATGCACGTATTTGTAACATTTCATAGATTAGGTAGGATTTTCGCACTCAAAATATAAATTTAAGTATATATATCTTATGGAAATGTACTAGTGAGTGAAAGGCGAATATAAGCAATGTTCAAAAAGATTAAAACAGAAAAAGTATAACATTCATTTTAATTTTTCAATGAAAATTGTGAAATCGATGATCATAGAACGGTGATCATAAAGCGATGATCATTTAAGGTGGTTCTAAAAGAAAAGAAAAAAAGAAAGGAAAGAAAAATATAATAACACTCTCTGATTCATTTTTAAACATAAAAGCATCGTACATGCAGGAATAATTATTAGAGTTATTTTAATCGAATAACTTTTGTTACTTTCCTTTAAATGGTGGTGTTGGTGTATTTATGTCGGCCGATTATCTACACTAGGGATATAGGCCCATGGGGAGGAATGCCCTTCGTGGGGGGTTTTTCTAAGGGAACCTAACCCGTATTTATGCAAGGTTCGAAGAAAACCACGAAAACTCCGAACGGTTAGGCCGACGGCCGCGATTGGGTTCGAACCCAGCACCTGCCGTCTACCAGTTGAGAGGTCAGATCCTCTCGGCCACTGGTCGGGCCGCCTTTAAATGAATTACAACTTAAATTATAAGCTATTGTTGTCGTAGGTCCACAGTTTTTTCCATTCCTGTTTCGTCGCTTCCGAAAAATCCTCTCAAAACGCTCAGTTTGACAGCTTTTTCAGAAATAGAATTTCTGCTTTTGCCAAAGAAAAATCGTTCGACTGCATAGTTTCTTGATAAGAGCGCTTATCAATTTGCTACATAATTGGTAGCAAACATTTGCAACAATTTTGTAAAAACATTGCTACAAAATTGGTATTTGCTGCAAATAAATTTAAAAATGCGGCAGAAAGTAGCCAGTTTAGATTTGAGAGTAAAATTATCCTCACATTCTTTTTTTTTTTTTTTTTTTTTTTCTCTTTTAGGTTTTCGTTTATTTGATGAAATCCTATTCGTCTCTGTCCTCTGTCTATCTATCACAGAATCCGATCATAAAAAATGTATAAATCAGAGACTTCAAATATTGTGTACTTACAGCTGAATACCTCGTATCACACAACAAATCATAAAATTTTGAAAAAGTCTATTATTTTAATGAAATTAATTCTTTCAATGTAATCCGTTCATTTTTGCGAATTAAATTTTAAAAGAGAATCTTAATTTCAACATTTTGCGTGCAGACATTATATAGTTTGGAGGCAAAGCATTTCGCAGTAAACAGAAGATTCTTAATTCGATCCCCGGGTCTAAGAGTTGAAATTTTCACATTAAGATGGATTTAATTTTTTTTTTTTTTTTTTTTTGTTCATATGCTGTATTTTTTCTTCTTTTCATGTACTAGTAAAGCACTTTCGCGTACCAGTTAACAGAACTTCACGTACCAGTACTGATACTCATGCCATAGTTTGAGAACCCCTGGTCTATGGGGGAAAATGATTTGTGGTAAATTTTAACAGTGCTATTCAATTTTAAACATAATGAAATTTATGTACACTGTCGGACGCTCCTCTCAGTCCACAAAACTTTGAAGAATGTCCTAGGTAGTTTTAGCTGCCACCACCGATATTAATGGGTGATATCGGTCACCTGCTGTGAGGATTGTGTAAAATAACACTGACGCTGTTAATGAACTGAACTAACAGTTTATTTAAGATATAGATATGTACACAAGAAACAATATTTACAACTATCTACAATTACAACTCGGATATAGATGATCCACTTAAACATTAAATTAACTACAATAAACGTTGGTTGTGTACCGTTCAACTTATACTTTCTTCCTCACACTCAACGCACGTTAGATACGCTTTATCAGAGATTACTGCAGAATCTCAATACACAAGGGTACTAGGCCTCACTTCTCGGCCTATAATACTATCCACCGGGACGCCTTGTCCCACACTCAAAATATACACTATCCAACAGGACCACAAATCCTGAGCGACCTATCGGTCTCAACGCCAAGCGAGAACTGTCTAACCTCTCCGTCCAGACTTGACCTTGTCAGAGATCTTCCTTCCCCCAGCAGGGCCTCTTAGAGTTCCTCCATTGGTTCAATTCCGCATACCAACCTTGAGTCATGACATCAACTGTTTACACATCACTTAAATACTAAATGACAGCTGAGCCATGCCCCGTGGTCATCACTTTCATTCAGCAACGAGTGTGTCATCCGCACACCTGCGCCTGGATAACCACCTGTCGTTTGTCATTATAAGAAAAGAAAGAAAGGTATTTCGAAAGCTTCACGGATACACAACTAACAATACATAAAAATATTCAGATGAGGAAATGTCATTCCTTTCTAATTCAGGGCAGATGTCTTCTAGGAACCTGACACCCCCCACCTTAGCAGAAAATATGCCTCTTAGGGGCTAATTTTCCCCAAACATATAATAATATTACGGAAGAGTTCAATAGTCTCTTTGCAGATTTCTTCATTCTAAATATTACCTAGGCATTTTCAGGTGTCTGAACGTTCTCTACTGACATCTCTACTGAACCTTATACTAATACTACTATTGCATAAACAATACACATGCTAATTTACTATTATAAACACAAAACTTAAAAAAAAATATTTACACACACACAAAAAAAATTAGACATGTGATGACATCCTTTAAGGTTGTCTACTATTTTGACATTGATACTGATGGGCTAGTAACTGGTTGTTCTTCCCAGCTCTTTCTCTGTAGCCTCGAAATTGCATCAGCATTCAAATGTTGAACTCCGGGACGATGAGAAATGCTCAGGTTCCAGGGTTGCAAGGCTAGAGCCCACCTAGTGAGTTTGGGCGACCTTGGGGTTGTTTCCGTGAGAAATTTTAATGGATTATGATCGGTAATGACCTCAATTTGAGATCCATAAATCCACTTTTCAAACTTCCGCAACCCGAAGAGAACACTCCAAGCCTCTTTCTCTATACTCGGCCAAGCACGCTGAGCCCCTGACAATTTCTGACTGGCAAAAGCTATAGATTTAAACTGACCTTTTTCATCTTTTTGAGTAAGACAACATCCTACTGCAAGGTCGGAAGCATCGGCGTGAAGCTGATATTCCCGGCCTACGATAGGTGTAGCCAAACTCGTCACTTTACACAACTCATCTTTAAGAGTATTAAATGCTTTTTCTGCCCTTTCATCCCATGGTACAGTATTTTTGACATTTCCTTTGGTTAATTCGGTTAAAGGTATAGCTATCTCAGCATAATTTGGAATATAAGATCGGTAGAATCCCATTAATCCCAAAACTGATCTAACTTCCTTTTTAGCCTTTGGTCTCTTTAAGTCCCTTATTGCTCCGATTTTCTCCTCATCAGGTGCATGAGTTCCACCCCCAATAACATGACCTAAAAACTTAGTCAATTTCTCTCCAAATTTACATTTGTCTAGTCTAATCGTAAAATTTCTACTTTTCAACTCTTCAATGACAGCCCTGACATGCTCACAATGCTCTTCCCAGGTATCGGAGAAAATGATGACATCATCAATATATGCTTCTGCATACCTCCGATGACCTTGGAGAACCTCATTCATGTCTTTTTGAAACGTAGCAGCAGCCCCTGATAATCCAAAAGGCATTGTACGCTACTGATAAGTTCCGTTATGCGTCGTAAAAGCTGTCAAAGGTTTACAATCCTCAGCCATATTAATTTGCCAATAACCCCTCAATAAATCTATTGAAGATAAATATTTAGCCGCCCCTGCGGTATACATAATTTCTTGGGAATCTTTCATCGGGAAGGTGGGAACCTGCGTTACAGAATTTAAAGCTCTGTAATCAATACACATTCTGACAGTTGCATCTTTTTTCGCAACGCAAACAATTGGATGGCTAATTTCAGCATTCGACGGTTCGATTAGATTTAATTCTAATAACTCCTGAATCTGCCTATCCACTTCCTCTTTATAAGCTACCGGTACGCTATATAACTTTGGTTTTTCCTTTCTACACCCGGTTTCAGATCAATACGATGTTCCCCTACTTCCGCTGGTCGTACAGGACCCATAAACACTTCTTTATTTTCCCTCAAAATGGACTTTAAATCTTTGACTTGACTATTAGATAGCCCTTTTATTTCAAACCTCTCAATATCCCGTTCTATCTCTTGATCCCGGTTCAAAATAGGAATTTCCCCAACTTCTCCAAATTCCTCATCACCTTCGAAAACAATATTAACTATATTACATTTAGCGATAAATTCTCTTATCTTATTTTGGTGCACATGCTTCCTACTCCGGTCGGCTAACTCAACAATAAACGAATGCTGGTTTCGTTTTTCTACAATAGTTGCCGGCCCTTGCCACCTAGAATATAACTTATTAGTCGAATCGGGGATTAACAGTATAACTTTATCGCCTACCTCAAACGTTTTTTCTTTTGACCTTAAATTATAATGATACGCCATTCTATTTTGTTGAACCTCAGACGACAATTTTGCCTCATTTGCGGCTCTTTCTAAGCGGTTCTTAAGTTTATCCAAGTACTCATGAATCGGCGTAGTATCTAACTGCGCTCCCTTATTTTCTCCTGCCCATGACGACTTAAGAATCGATAACGGACCCTCCGGCGCTCTACCATATAATAACTGGAAAGGTGCGATTCCCGTCGTAGAATTTGGGACTTCCCTATACGCCCATAATATAAATGGTATTTGTTCATGCCATTTTTTTCCCTCTTCCCTAATCGTATGATGTAGCATACGTTTAAGAGTCTGATTAAATCGTTCCACAAGTCCGTTGGACTGTGGATACTGTGGAGTCGAAAATCTTGGACTAGCACCTAACCTTTTCTCAAATTCTTTCGTTAAGTCGGCAGTAAAATTGGTTCCATTGTCGCAGGCAATTACATTAGGAATTCCTGTTCTCATAAATATTTGAAGTAACGCCTCACACGCGGTTTTAGCAGTTAAACTTTTTAGAGGGATCGCATCCGCCCATCTGGTATACTGATCAATTAAAGTCAGTATATACCGATGCCCTTGTGAACTTTTAGGATCAATAGGCCCAATTAAATCAACATTAACAACCTGAAATGGAAGTTCCGGCCGCGACACTGGGGAAATAGGAGCTCTATCATTTACTTTAACCCCTCTAGTCAATTGGCACTCTAAACATGATTCACAAAACTGTTTAGCTTCTTTTGCCATTCCCTCCCAATAAAAAGAATACCTCATTCTCTGCAACGTTTTCTTGGCTGCATGATGCCCTCCAAATATCGATGAATGCGCTAATTTTAAGATTTCTTCCCTTCTTACCTTGGGTACTACTAATTGCGCTATAGTTTCGCCTAACAATTTCTCTTTATGATACAATAATCCGTTTACAATATAATAATCCCCTTTTTCCTTTTTAGCTAATCCCCAAGCTTTCTCTAATTCTTTACATTCCAACTGGGATTTCTTAAACATATCTGAGTTACTAACAATAGATTCATTATTTTCCTCCGCTTCAGTTTTTTCTGGATCCTGACTTTGCACATTTTGCGATCTCGCGTCTATTACGTAAACATTACAGCTATCGTTACTTACATCTTCCTTTTCATTCGAGTTATCAATAATAATTTCGGAACTTTTTAATTCTTCGGACTCTATCAATGGCTCCTCAAGATTGACACCTGACAACTCAATCACCTCGGGATGTAAAATTACTTGCTCATTAATATTATCAGTTACTGCGCAAAGTACTTCCTGATGAATAATATCAGTTTGTCCGAATTGCGGAATAGCTAGCGGTAGTTTAACTAACGGTGATTTAACAGCTTCACCAAATAACCCTTGTAAATAAATACTACCCGCTCCCTTTAATTTCTCTTCCGGTACTAAATCTTTATGAACAACACTAATCTCACATCCAGAATCAACCAATCCCTTTGCTTTTTGCCCATTAACACTAACTTCAGTTTTCTCAAGTTTATTTAATTTCTCACAAATAACATTAGTTTTCTGCTCGGCCTCTGCCGATATTCTAGCCACAATAGCCCCATTAGGTAACTCTTGATTTTCTTTCACCATAATCTTATGAACACCTGCTTTCTGGTCTCGCCCTTTATTGCCATTATTAGTTCCCTCATTAGCCACTTTATTACAAAAACGTTGGTAATGACCTCTCAAACCACACTTAAAACATTTAGGCCCTGAAGCATCATTCGTCTTCTTAAACCCTGTTTTCCTATCCGGAAAAGAATTACACTCATTACTACCATTTTGCCTCCAACTACCACTAAATTTATTATCCTCCCTCGGTCTCATTTTTTCATTGTTTACGTACTTATCTTTACCTTTAAAGCTTTTATGCGTAACCGCATAAGACTTATGTTTAGCATCAAAATAATTATCACACTCTTTAGCAATTTTAGGAGCTTCTAACCATTTACCCTGGTGAGTTAAACTAATATATGCTGCAGTATCCTCATCTAGCGTACTCATTAGCTTATCAGTAACTATTAACTGGTTGACCTTTTCATAAGTGTCCGCACCTCTAATTTTACAATAATTTTCCCACGTAGCTATTAAACGTGATACAAATAATACATGGGTTTCGTTCGGATTTCTCCTAGCTTTCCGGAAATTTTCTAAACATGCCTTCGGGGTTGGCTCATGTTCCCTTAGGACTAACTCCTTTAATTCCTCATAATTCTCCATTTGTTCCTTAGTGGTATAAATTAACAAATTATCCGCCTTATCTCCTAACATATTTAGTAGAATTTCGGCCTGCTGGTTTTCCGGTACATCTTTAGTTTGGAATGCCCTTTCTAAACTGTTGAAAAATAAATTCCATTCCTCAGTCCCTTCTGGTACTTTGATAGATAGAGTTTTAACACTTTTGATCAATTTTTCTATATTACTTTCATTATTAGATTCCCTAACATTAGAACTATTTGCCGAACCTTGAACCCTTAGTCTCTCCATTTCTAATTCATGTCCCATCCTCAATTTCTCCATTTCTAACTTTTCGCGTTCTAATTTTTCTTGTTCTAATCGTTCTGCAACAATAGTGTCTGATAATTCCTTAATAACCCCCTCGTCATACTCATCACTGTCCATTATCTTTTTCTTAAGCTGAATTCTGGTATCATCTTCCGTGAATTCAACACCCAATTCTTCGGCTATCCCCTGAATATCAACCTTTTTTAGTTTTAATAAGAAAGCCATACCTTCACCGATTGTTATAACCACCCCACAAGAATAGTTAAACCTACCAACTTAATATTTCCTAAATTTCTAACTTAGTACAGATATTTCTCCACTTATTATACTAATTAATACCATTTCAGATAATCAATACATTTCATTTCTAATTAACCTACTGAATACTCTAATTTTCCTCAACCATTGATATCGCACAATACACTTCCAATAAAACAAAAGGTAAAACAGTAATTCGATTTGATTACTATGCAATACAGATTTCAATTTATACACTTAGATAACAACATACAATTTACATAATCATACTGATACGTTGATATTGAATAGAAGTATTGATGTCAATCAAGAAATCCACATAAAGAAAAATTGTAAAACATGCATATATAAATTCTACAATTATCCTCATAAAATATTTCCGAACTCAATACTGGTTCTTACACTTAAAACAAATATACTGAAAATCTTTACTTTTATTTTTACTCACTATGGCTCCCTTTTGAGCCTTTTTTTTTCCACTATGGCTCTCTTTTGGGCCTTTTTTTTCACTATGGCTCTCTTTTGAGCCTTTTTTTTTCACTATGGCTCTCTTTTGAGCCTTTTTTTTTTCTCACTAGTATTGGCAATTAAAATTTTCATTTGCTTAGAATTTTGATAATGCAACTCTTAAAATTTTAACAGTATTGCTTCATTTAACAATTACTTTAACAATAATTTAGATTCAATGCATTAATTTAGTTCACTAATATCATTATAAATAGCATATCATTATCATCTCAAATTATTATGACCTTTCTTTAAAACAATAGCAATATGGTTACCATGGGCGTAATCTGGCGGGGGCGAGGGGGGGCATATGCCCCCTAGTTTTCCAGGAGCAGGGGCAAGACTTACCTTTTGCCCCTCCAGTTTTTGTATTATTCTGGGCCAATTTTACATTTCGATTTTCTTTACTTTTTTATTTAACCTTTTATGTACTATATTTTGAGTGCAAATTGAATAAATACTGATGATTCCAAATACCCAGCAGTAACTTTTTTCCGTTCATATCAGTAATTTTCGGTATGTATCTTAGTAAAATTTTTAATGCCATATTCTATGTACAATAAAGAACATTTCCTCTGCTTTTTTCCCCCTCCAGAAATGCTGAAGCTATGAGCCTTTTTTCAATTCTATTAATGTGAGTTTTTTGTATGCATGTGTGGGGTGGATCTCTTGACTACTTCTCAAGGCTTTCATTATTGTCATTTCATTATTATATTATCTAACCTCATGATTATATGAAAGCACTTGACTATATAGTCAACTGTTTCACACTAGTAATTCACAGCAAACTGCAGTGAGTATTTACTGGTGACACTGTTGAAACAGTTGGAACACGTTCTGTTTGTAAAACAAATCCCTCTTAATAAGTTTTTTGTGTGTTGAACGGAAAAAACGGAATTAATTAACCATTAGTTACTTTAAAGAGATATAGAAAAATCTGCTATCATATTCAGTTTTTGAAAGTTCGTTTGGATTTATGTCATTTTAAAATCCGTAAACATAAAAACATATTTATAGTAATAAAACAGTTTCGCTCTGTGTGTAATGGTTAGCTAAAAAAAATTATTGGATTTAGAAGTTTGAAAATTTAAAAGAAGTTAGTCCAAGGCCTCTTGTAACCGAGACTCTGAATCTTAAATTTCTGATAAATAGTTGAGTTATTAACTAAAATCAGAAAGAACTCTCATCAAAAACTCATTTTTTTCTTTCCCAGCACTCGCGAATGCACAGAAACCGATTTCATGTTTCGTACGCTTGGGAAAAAATAGGAAAAATGCTGGAATAAAAAGTGTTTGTTTTCAGGGAATGATATTTCTGGAAATTTTCCAAAAATGTAATAAGTTTAAAATAGCGAGCTTCATGAATCCGATACGAAAAAAATCACGAATTGTCATGGGATTCGTTCCGAATCTTCCGAAAATTTATAGCATTGACGATTTTTAGCTGCGACGAAAATTTTAAAAAATTGCTTATCAGACCGGAAATTCGGACATTAAAAAGCTTTACGGTAAGATATCGCGAATTTCAATAAGTGGTTACTAAAGAATATCAATTTCTTAATAGTTTGCATTAAAAAATCGATAATTTCGCAAAATTAAAAATGCAAATTTCGTCAAAAATCGCGGATAAAAACAAATCTCATTAAAATGTCGCAGAAAAAACTCATATTTCGTCAAAGAGTGGAAAAATAAAGAAAATTTCATCAAAGGATAAAGGAAAAAACGCGATTTTCATCAAAGAATAGTGGAAAATCGAGAAATTCATCAAAAAACAACGAAATAAAGCATTTTTTTTAATGGAATGCAAAAAAAAAAGAGTGGAAATTCGTGAAATGATTGCGGAAACAAAGTCGAATTTCACGAAAAAATCGCAGAAATAACGCAAATTTCGTCAAAGCATTGAAGAAAAAATACAAATTTCATGAAAGGATCATGAATAAGCGCAAATTTCTGTCAAAGGATTATGGCAAAAACGTGTATTTCGCCCAAAAATCGTAGAAAAAACGCTAATTTCGTCTAAAGATCGCGTGGAAAAAAACAGGAACATCGTCAAAGGATAGCAAAAACAAAAACGAATTTGTCAAAGGATTGTGAAAAGAGGCGTAATTCGAAAAGATTACAAAAAAGGCGAATTTCGTCAAAAGATCGCAGAAATAAAGGACATTTTGTCAAAGGATCGCAAAAAAGCGGCAAATTTTGTTGAATATTGGGAAATAATTCAAATTTTGTAAAACTATGTTAGAAAAAATGCGGATTTTGACAAAGGATTGCACATATAATGCAAATTTTGTTGAATATTGTTAAATAACGCGAAATCTTTTTATTTCAAAGGATAGTGGAGAAAAAGCAAATTTTGCCAAAAATATCGAGAAAAAATTACAAATTTTGTCAAAGAGTCACGGAAAAATGCGAATTTTGTCAAACAGTCGCGAAAAAAAAAACACGCAAATAAAGAATCGCGAAAAAACGTAAATTTCTTCACAATATCGCGGAAAAAAGCGCAAATTTTGTTGAATATCGCGAAACAATGCGAATTTAATCAAAGAATCGCGCAAAAAACGCAAATTTTGTCAAAGATTCGTGAAAAAATGCAAATTTTTGCCAAACAGTCGTGCAAAAGCTCAAATTTTTTAAAGGTTTAAGAAAAAACCGTAAAATTGTCAAAGAATGGCGAAAAAATGCAAATTTTGTTGAATATCGCGAAATAATTTGAATTTTGGCAAATTAGGCAGAAAAAACCGCATTTTGACAAAAGAACGTATGGAAAAACGCAAATTTTGTCAAAGAATTGCCCATATAACACAAATTTTGTTGAATATTATAAAATAACACGAAATCTATTTTGTCAAAGAATCGTAGACGAAAGCAAATTTTACCAAATAATTGCGAAAAATGCAAATTTTGTCACAGAAAAAAGCCCAAATTTTGTCACAAGATCAAATTTTGACATAGAAAAAAGCGCAAATTTCGTTGAATATCACGAAACAACGCAACTTTTTTCAAAGGATTGCAAAAAACGCAAATTTTGTCAAAGGATCGCGAAAAAAAGCGCGAATTTCATCAAAGATTCGCGAAAAAATGCAAATTTCTGACAAACGATCGTGCAAAAGCGCAAATTTCTGTCAAATGATAGTGAAAAATTTTGTCAAAGATGTAAAAAATTATGTAAAATATTAAATTTTGCCAAAGAATTGCGAAAAAATGCAAATTTCGTCACAGGATCACGGAAAAATGCAAAATTTGTTGAATATTGAGAAAATACGCGAATTTCATAAAAGGATCGCGTGAGATGTGAAAATATGAACGGGCCGGGCCAGATTCGGGTCAAACTTTTAATTTTTACACTGGGCCGGGTCAAAATACCCGGGCCCAGAATTTACGGCCTGTGGAAAGCTTTGACAAATTTTTATTAAGGTTGTTTGGACTTTTTTCTGGTTGAACAATGCATCAAACATGAGAGATTTAATGGTTATGCATTCAATGCTTTAAAATATCTTTTTAAAGACATGAAATGAGTAATTTCGGATTTTTCTGTTTTTTTCGTATATGGTTGAATTTCTAATATTTTTTTCTTTGAATAGTAAAATTTTCAAACATTTAAGTATATGTGTGCGCGCGATGACTAGAAAAGGGGATGGAAGTATAATTTTCTAGAAAATTACTTCGAGACCTTTGCCCCTCCAGTCTTAGAGCCCAAGTTACGCCTATGATGGTTACTAATTCTTTACACCTATCTGAACACAATTATTTCATTGCACATAAATTACATAGACAATTTACTTAAATTACTATTAATTATACAACAATACAATTTGGTTCGAGATGTCAGAAGAAATGAATGATCAAAACACCTTACCTTATACTTTCTTTGGTGGGGTACTCTTCTATTCACAGATAGCTCCACGATGTAGCGATAATCAGGCACAACACAGTTCAGTTTAGTTCTTTCTAATAAAGATACGCACAACACTTTAGTCCACACTAGACGATATGGCACAATACTTTGTCACACACTCGACGATCCGGCACGATACTTTAGCACATACTCGACGATACGGCACAACACTTTACGCACATTCAAACATTTAAGTATATGTGTGCGCGCGATGACTAGAAAAGGGGATGGAAGTATAATTTTCTAGAAAATTACTTCGAGACCTTTGCCCCTCCAGTCTTAGAGCCCAAGTTACGCCTATGATGGTTACTAATTCTTTACACCTATCTGAACACAATTATTTCATTGCACATAAATTACATAGACAATTTACTTAAATTACTATTAATTATACAACAATACAATTTGGTTCGAGATGTCAGAAGAAATGAATGATCAAAACACCTTACCTTATACTTTCTTTGGTGGGGTACTCTTCTATTCACAGATAGCTCCACGATGTAGCGATAATCAGGCACAACACAGTTCAGTTTAGTTCTTTCTAATAAAGATACGCACAACACTTTAGTCCACACTAGACGATATGGCACAATACTTTGTCACACACTCGACGATCCGGCACGATACTTTAGCACATACTCGACGATACGGCACAACACTTTACGCACATTCGACGCTACGGCACGACACTTTACACACATTCGACGATACGGCACGACACTTTAGCATAAAATCGACGATCCGGCACGATGCTTTAGCACATACTCGACGATATGGCACGACCACACAAGAATTCCACTGGATACTCTGGCATTAACAGACTGCAACACGGCTCGCTGGTCACTGGTTTCAGGCGATTCTATCCCGACGCTGCCAACAATTTGTCGGACGCTCCTCTCAGTCCACAAAACTTTGAAGAATGTCCTAGGTAGTTTTAGCTGCCACCACCGATATTAATGGGTGATATCGGTCACCTGCTGTGAGGATTGTGTAAAATAACACTGACGCTGTTAATGAACTGAACTAACAGTTTATTTAAGATATAGATATGTACACAAGAAACAATATTTACAACTATCTACAATTACAACTCGGATATAGATGATCCACTTAAACATTAAATTAACTACAATAAACGTTGGTTGTGTACCGTTCAACTTATACTTTCTTCCTCACACTCAACGCACGTTAGATACGCTTTATCAGAGATTACTGCAGAATCTCAATACACAAGGGTACTAGGCCTCACTTCTCGGCCTATAATACTATCCACCGGGACGCCTTGTCCCACACTCAAAATATACACTATCCAACAGGACCACAAATCCTGAGCGACCTATCGGTCTCAACGCCAAGCGAGAACTGTCTAACCTCTCCGTCCAGACTTGACCTTGTCAGAGATCTTCCTTCCCCCAGCAGGGCCTCTTAGAGTTCCTCCATTGGTTCAATTCCGCATACCAACCTTGAGTCATGACATCAACTGTTTACACATCACTTAAATACTAAATGACAGCTGAGCCATGCCCCGTGGTCATCACTTTCATTCAGCAACGAGTGTGTCATCCGCACACCTGCGCCTGGATAACCACCTGTCGTTTGTCATTATAAGAAAAGAAAGAAAGGTATTTCGAAAGCTTCACGGATACACAACTAACAATACATAAAAATATTCAGATGAGGAAATGTCATTCCTTTCTAATTCAGGGCAGATGTCTTCTAGGAACCTGACACCCCCCACCTTAGCAGAAAATATGCCTCTTAGGGGCTAATTTTCCCCAAACATATAATAATATTACGGAAGAGTTCAATAGTCTCTTTGCAGATTTCTTCATTCTAAATATTACCTATTCATTTTCAGGTGTCTGAACGTTCTCTACTGACATCTCTACTGAACCTTATACTAATACTACTATTGCATAAACAATACACATGCTAATTTACTATTATAAACACAAAACTTTAAAAAAAATATTTACACACACACAAAAAAAATTAGACATGTGATGACATCCTTTAAGGTTGTCTACTATTTTGACATTGATACTGATGGGCTAGTAACTGGTTGTTCTTCCCAGCTCTTTCTCTGTAGCCTCGAAATTGCATCAGCATTCAAATGTTGAACTCCGGGACGATGAGAAATGCTCAGGTTCCAGGGTTGCAAGGCTAGAGCCCACCTAGTGAGTTTGGGCGACCTTGGGGTTGTTTCCGTGAGAAATTTTAATGGATTATGATCGGTAATGACCTCAATTTGAGATCCATAAGTCCACTTTTCAAACTTCCGCAACCCGAAGAGAACACTCCAAGCCTCTTTCTCTATACTCGGCCAAGCACGCTGAGCCCCTGACAATTTCTGACTGGCAAAAGCTATAGATTTAAACTGACCTTTTTCATCTTTTTGAGTAAGACAACATCCTACTGCAAGGTCGGAAGCATCGGCGTGAAGCTGATATTCCCGGCCTACGATAGGTGTAGCCAAACTCGTCACTTTACACAACTCATCTTTAAGAGTATTAAATGCTTTTTCTGCCCTTTCATCCCATGGTACAGTATTTTTGACATTTCCTTTGGTTAATTCGGTTAAAGGTATAGCTATCTCAGCATAATTTGGAATATAAGATCGGTAGAATCCCATTAATCCCAAAACTGATCTAACTTCCTTTTTAGCCTTTGGTCTCTTTAAGTCCCTTATTGCTCCGATTTTCTCCTCATCAGGTGCATGAGTTCCACCCCCAATAACATGACCTAAAAACTTAGTCAATTTCTCTCCAAATTTACATTTGTCTAGTCTAATCGTAAAATTTCTACTTTTCAACTCTTCAATGACAGCCCTGACATGCTCACAATGCTCTTCCCAGGTATCGGAGAAAATGATGACATCATCAATATATGCTTCTGCATACCTCCGATGACCTTGGAGAACCTCATTCATGTCTTTTTGAAACGTAGCAGCAGCCCCTGATAATCCAAAAGGCATTGTACGCTACTGATAAGTTCCGTTATGCGTCGTAAAAGCTGTCAAAGGTTTACAATCCTCAGCCATATTAATTTGCCAATAACCCCTCAATAAATCTATTGAAGATAAATATTTAGCCGCCCCTGCGGTATACATAATTTCTTGGGAATCTTTCATCGGGAAGGTGGGAACCTGCGTTACAGAATTTAAAGCTCTGTAATCAATACACATTCTGACAGTTGCATCTTTTTTCGCAACGCAAACAATTGGATGGCTAATTTCAGCATTCGACGGTTCGATTAGATTTAATTCTAATAACTCCTGAATCTGCCTATCCACTTCCTCTTTATAAGCTACCGGCACGCTATATAACTTTGGTTTTTCCTTTCTACACCCGGTTTCAGATCAATACGATGTTCCCCTACTTCCGCTGGTCGTACAGGACCCATAAACACTTCTTTATTTTCCCTCAAAATGGACTTTAAATCTTTGACTTGACTATTAGATAGCCCTTTTATTTCAAACCTCTCAATATCCCGTTCTATCTCTTGATCCCGGTTCAAAATAGGAATTTCCCCAACTTCTCCAAATTCCTCATCACCTTCGAAAACAATATTAACTATATTACATTTAGCGATAAATTCTCTTATCTTATTTTGGTGCACATGCTTCCTACTCCGGTCGGCTAACTCAACAATAAACGAATGCTGGTTTCGTTTTTCTACAATAGTTGCCGGCCCTTGCCACCTAGAATATAACTTATTAGTCGAATCGGGGATTAACAGTATAACTTTATCGCCTACCTCAAACGTTTTTTCTTTTGACCTTAAATTATAATGATACGCCATTCTATTTTGTTGAACCTCAGACGACAATTTTGCCTCATTTGCGGCTCTTTCTAAGCGGTTCTTAAGTTTATCCAAGTACTCATGAATCGGCGTAGTATCTAACTGCGCTCCCTTATTTTCTCCTGCCCATGACGACTTAAGAATCGATAACGGACCCTCCGGCGCTCTACCATATAATAACTGGAAAGGTGCGATTCCCGTCGTAGAATTTGGGACTTCCCTATACGCCCATAATATAAATGGTATTTGTTCATGCCATTTTTTTCCCTCTTCCCTAATCGTATGATGTAGCATACGTTTAAGAGTCTGATTAAATCGTTCCACAAGTCCGTTGGACTGTGGATACTGTGGAGTCGAAAATCTTGGACTAGCACCTAACCTTTTCTCAAATTCTTTCGTTAAGTCGGCAGTAAAATTGGTTCCATTGTCGCAGGCAATTACATTAGGAATTCCTGTTCTCATAAATATTTGAAGTAACGCCTCACACGCGGTTTTAGCAGTTAAACTTTTTAGAGGGATCGCATCCGCCCATCTGGTATACTGATCAATTAAAGTCAGTATATACCGATGCCCTTGTGAACTTTTAGGATCAATAGGCCCAATTAAATCAACATTAACAACCTGAAATGGAAGTTCCGGCCGCGACACTGGGGAAATAGGAGCTCTATCATTTACTTTAACCCCTCTAGTCAATTGGCACTCTAAACATGATTCACAAAACTGTTTAGCTTCTTTTGCCATTCCCTCCCAATAAAAAGAATACCTCATTCTCTGCAACGCTTTCTTGGCTGCATGATGCCCTCCAAATATCGATGAATGCGCTAATTTTAAGATTTCTTCCCTTCTTACCTTGGGTACTACTAATTGCGCTATAGTTTCGCCTAACAATTTCTCTTTATGATACAATAATCCGTTTACAATATAATAATCCCCTTTTTCCTTTTTAGCTAATCCCCAAGCTTTCTCTAATTCTTTACATTCCAACTGGGATTTCTTAAACATATCTGAGTTACTAACAATAGATTCATTATTTTCCTCCGCTTCAGTTTTTTCTGGATCCTGACTTTGCACATTTTGCGATCTCGCGTCTATTACGTAAACATTACAGCTATCGTTACTTACATCTTCCTTTTCATTCGAGTTATCAATAATAATTTCGGAACTTTTTAATTCTTCGGACTCTATCAATGGCTCCTCAAGATTGACACCTGACAACTCAATCACCTCGGGATGTAAAATTACTTGCTCATTAATATTATCAGTTACTGCGCAAAGTACTTCCTGATGAATAATATCAGTTTGTCCGAATTGCGGAATAGCTAGCGGTAGTTTAACTAACGGTGATTTAACAGCTTCACCAAATAACCCTTGTAAATAAATACTACCCGCTCCCTTTAATTTCTCTTCCGGTACTTAATCTTTATGAACAACACTAATCTCACATCCAGAATCAACCAATCCCTTTGCTTTTTGCCCATTAACACTAACTTCAGTTTTCTCAAGTTTATTTAATTTCTCACAAATAACATTAGTTTTCTGCTCGGCCTCTGCCGATATTCTAGCCACAATAGCCCCATTAGGTAACTCTTGATTTTCTTTCACCATAATCTTATGAACACCTGCTTTCTGGTCTCGCCCTTTATTGCCATTATTAGTTCCCTCATTAGCCACTTTATTACAAAAACGTTGGTAATGACCTCTCAAACCACACTTAAAACATTTAGGCCCTGAAGCATCATTCGTCTTCTTAAACCCTGTTTTCCTATCCGGAAAAGAATTACACTCATTACTACCATTTTGCCTCCAACTACCACTAAATTTATTATCCTCCCTCGGTCTCATTTTTTCATTGTTTACGTACTTATCTTTACCTTTAAAGCTTTTATGCGTAACCGCATAAGACTTATGTTTAGCATCAAAATAATTATCACACTCTTTAGCAATTTTAGGAGCTTCTAACCATTTACCCTGGTGAGTTAAACTAATATATGCTGCAGTATCCTCATCTAGCGTACTCATTAGCTTATCAGTAACTATTAACTGGTTGACCTTTTCATAAGTGTCCGCACCTCTAATTTTACAATAATTTTCCCACGTAGCTATTAAACGTGATACAAATAATACATGGGTTTCGTTCGGATTTCTCCTAGCTTTCCGGAAATTTTCTAAACATGCCTTCGGGGTTGGCTCATGTTCCCTTAGGACTAACTCCTTTAATTCCTCATAATTCTCCATTTGTTCCTTAGTGGTATAAATTAACAAATTATCCGCCTTATCTCCTAACATATTTAGTAGAATTTCGGCCTGCTGGTTTTCCGGTACATCTTTAGTTTGGAATGCCCTTTCTAAACTGTTGAAAAATAAATTCCATTCCTCAGTCCCTTCTGGTACTTTGATAGATAGAGTTTTAACACTTTTGATCAATTTTTCTATATTACTTTCATTATTAGATTCCCTAACATTAGAACTATTTGCCGAACCTTGAACCCTTAGTCTCTCCATTTCTAATTCATGTCCCATCCTCAATTTCTCCATTTCTAACTTTTCGCGTTCTAATTTTTCTTGTTCTAATCGTTCTGCAACAATAGTGTCTGATAATTCCTTAATAACCCCCTCGTCATACTCATCACTGTCCATTATCTTTTTCTTAAGCTGAATTCTGGTATCATCTTCCGTGAATTCAACACCCAATTCTTCGGCTATCCCCTGAATATCAACCTTTTTTAGTTTTAATAAGAAAGCCATACCTTCACCGATTGTTATAACCACCCCACAAGAATAGTTAAACCTACCAACTTAATATTTCCTAAATTTCTAACTTAGTACAGATATTTCTCCACTTATTATACTAATTAATACCATTTCAGATAATCAATACATTTCATTTCTAATTAACCTACTGAATACTCTAATTTTCCTCAACCATTGATATCGCACAATACACTTCCAATAAAACAAAAGGTAAAACAGTAATTCGATTTGATTACTATGCAATACAGATTTCAATTTATACACTTAGATAACAACATACAATTTACATAATCATACTGATACGTTGATATTGAATAGAAGTATTGATGTCAATCAAGAAATCCACATAAAGAAAAATTGTAAAACATGCATATATAAATTCTACAATTATCCTCATAAAATATTTCCGAACTCAATACTGGTTCTTACACTTAAAACAAATATACTGAAAATCTTTACTTTTATTTTTACTCACTATGGCTCCCTTTTGAGCCTTTTTTTTTTCCACTATGGCTCTCTTTTGGGCCTTTTTTTTCACTATGGCTCTCTTTTGAGCCTTTTTTTTTCACTATGGCTCTCTTTTGAGCCTTTTTTTTTTCTCACTAGTATTGGCAATTAAAATTTTCATTTGCTTAGAATTTTGATAATGCAACTCTTAAAATTTTAACAGTATTGCTTCATTTAACAATTACTTTAACAATAATTTAGATTCAATGCATTAATTTAGTTCACTAATATCATTATAAATAGCATATCATTATCATCTCAAATTATTATGACCTTTCTTTAAAACAATAGCAATATGGTTACCATGGGCGTAATCTGGCGGGGGCGAGGGGGGGCATATGCCCCCTAGTTTTCCAGGAGCAGGGGCAAGACTTACCTTTTGCCCCTCCAGTTTTTGTATTATTCTGGGCCAATTTTACATTTCGATTTTCTTTACTTTTTTATTTAACCTTTTATGTACTATATTTTGAGTGCAAATTGAATAAATACTGATGATTCCAAATACCCAGCAGTAACTTTTTTCCGTTCATATCAGTAATTTTCGGTATGTATCTTAGTAAAATTTTTAATGCCATATTCTATGTACAATAAAGAACATTTCCTCTGCTTTTTTCCCCCTCCAGAAATGCTGAAGCTATGAGCCTTTTTTCAATTCTATTAATGTGAGTTTTTTGTATGCATGTGTGGGGTGGATCTCTTGACTACTTCTCAAGGCTTTCATTATTGTCATTTCATTATTATATTATCTAACCTCATGATTATATGAAAGCACTTGACTATATAGTCAACTGTTTCACACTAGTAATTCACAGCAAACTGCAGTGAGTATTTACTGGTGACACTGTTGAAACAGTTGGAACACGTTCTGTTTGTAAAACAAATCCCTCTTAATAAGTTTTTTGTGTGTTGAACGGAAAAAACGGAATTAATTAACCATTAGTTACTTTAAAGAGATATAGAAAAATCTGCTATCATATTCAGTTTTTGAAAGTTCGTTTGGATTTATGTCATTTTAAAATCCGTAAACATAAAAACATATTTATAGTAATAAAACAGTTTCGCTCTGTGTGTAATGGTTAGCTAAAAAAAATTATTGGATTTAGAAGTTTGAAAATTTAAAAGAAGTTAGTCCAAGGCCTCTTGTAACCGAGACTCTGAATCTTAAATTTCTGATAAATAGTTGAGTTATTAACTAAAATCAGAAAGAACTCTCATCAAAAACTCATTTTTTTTCTTTCCCAGCACTCGCGAATGCACAGAAACCGATTTCATGTTTCGTACGCTTGGGAAAAAATAGGAAAAATGCTGGAATAAAAAGTGTTTGTTTTCAGGGAATGATATTTCTGGAAATTTTCCAAAAATGTAATAAGTTTAAAATAGCGAGCTTCATGAATCCGATACGAAAAAAATCACGAATTGTCATGGGATTCGTTCCGAATCTTCCGAAAATTTATAGCATTGACGATTTTTAGCTGCGACGAAAATTTTAAAAAATTGCTTATCAGACCGGAAATTCGGACATTAAAAAGCTTTACGGTAAGATATCGCGAATTTCAATAAGTGGTTACTAAAGAATATCAATTTCTTAATAGTTTGCATTAAAAAATCGATAATTTCGCAAAATTAAAAATGCAAATTTCGTCAAAAATCGCGGATAAAAACAAATCTCATTAAAATGTCGCAGAAAAAACTCATATTTCGTCAAAGAGTGGAAAAATAAAGAAAATTTCATCAAAGGATCAAGGAAAAAACGCGATTTTCATCAAAGAATAGTGGAAAATCGAGAAATTCATCAAAAAACAACGAAATAAAGCATTTTTTTTAATGGAATGCAAAAAAAAAAGAGTGGAAATTCGTGAAATGATTGCGGAAACAAAGTCGAATTTCACGAAAAAATCGCAGAAATAACGCAAATTTCGTCAAAGCATTGAAGAAAAAATACAAATTTCATGAAAGGATCATGAATAAGCGCAAATTTCTGTCAAAGGATTATGGCAAAAACGTGTATTTCGCCCAAAAATCGTAGAAAAAACGCTAATTTCGTCTAAAGATCGCGTGGAAAAAAACAGGAACATCGTCAAAGGATAGCAAAAACAAAAACGAATTTGTCAAAGGATTGTGAAAAGAGGCGTAATTCGAAAAGATTACAAAAAAGGCGAATTTCGTCAAAAGATCGCAGAAATAAAGGACATTTTGTCAAAGGATCGCAAAAAAGCGGCAAATTTTGTTGAATATTGGGAAATAATTCAAATTTTGTAAAACTATGTTAGAAAAAATGCGGATTTTGACAAAGGATTGCACATATAATGCAAATTTTGTTGAATATTGTTAAATAACGCGAAATCTTTTTATTTCAAAGGATAGTGGAGAAAAAGCAAATTTTGCCAAAAATATCGAGAAAAAATTACAAATTTCGTCAAAGAGTCACGGAAAAATGCGAATTTTGTCAAACAGTCGCGAAAAAAAAAAACACGCAAATAAAGAATCGCGAAAAAACGTAAATTTCTTCACAATATCGCGGAAAAAAGCGCAAATTTTGTTGAATATCGCGAAACAATGCGAATTTAATCAAAGGATCGCGCAAAAAACGCAAATTTTGTCAAAGATTCGTGAAAAAATGCAAATTTTTGCCAAACAGTCGTGCAAAAGCTCAAATTTTTTAAAGGTTTAAGAAAAAACCGTAAAATTGTCAAAGAATGGCGAAAAAATGCAAATTTTGTTGAATATCGCGAAATAATTTGAATTTTGGCAAATTAGGCAGAAAAAACCGCATTTTGACAAAAGAACGTATGGAAAAACGCAAATTTTGTCAAAGAATTGCCCATATAACACAAATTTTGTTTAATATTATAAAATAACACGAAATCTATTTTGTCAAAGAATCGTAGACGAAAGCAAATTTTACCAAATAATTGCGAAAAATGCAAATTTTGTCACGGAAAAAAGCCCAAATTTTGTCACAAGATCAAATTTTGACATAGAAAAAAGCGCAAATTTCGTTGAATATCACGAAACAACGCAACTTTTTTCAAAGGATTGCAAAAAACGCAAATTTTGTCAAAGGATCGCGAAAAAAAGCGCGAATTTCATCAAAGATTCGCGAAAAAATGCAAATTTCTGACAAACGATCGTGCAAAAGCGCAAATTTCTGTCAAATGATAGTGAAAAATTTTGTCAAAGATGTAAAAAATTATGTAAAATATTAAATTTTGCCAAAGAATTGCGAAAAAATGCAAATTTCGTCACAGGATCACGGAAAAATGCAAAATTTGTTGAATATTGAGAAAATACGCGAATTTCATAAAAGGATCGCGTGAGATGTGAAAATATGAACGGGCCGGGCCAGATTCGGGTCAAACTTTTAATTTTTACACTGGGCCGGGTCAAAATACCCGGGCCCAGAATTTACGGCCTGTGGAAAGCTTTGACAAATTTTTATTAAGGTTGTTTGGACTTTTTTCTGGTTGAACAATGCATCAAACATGAGAGATTTAATGGTTATGCATTCAATGCTTTAAAATATCTTTTTAAAGACATGAAATGAGTAATTTCGGATTTTTCTGTTTTTTTCGTATATGGTTGAATTTCTAATATTTTTTTCTTTGAATAGTAAAATTTTCAAACATTTAAGTATATGTGTGCGCGCGATGACTAGAAAAGGGGATGGAAGTATAATTTTCTAGAAAATTACTTCGAGACCTTTGCCCCTCCAGTCTTAGAGCCCAAGTTACGCCTATGATGGTTACTAATTCTTTACACCTATCTGAACACAATTATTTCATTGCACATAAATTACATAGACAATTTACTTAAATTACTATTAATTATACAACAATACAATTTGGTTCGAGATGTCAGAAGAAATGAATGATCAAAACACCTTACCTTATACTTTCTTTGGTGGGGTACTCTTCTATTCACAGATAGCTCCACGATGTAGCGATAATCAGGCACAACACAGTTCAGTTTAGTTCTTTCTAATAAAGATACGCACAACACTTTAGTCCATACTAGACGATATGGCACAATACTTTGTCACACACTCGACGATCCGGCACGATACTTTAGCACATACTCGACGATACGGCACAACACTTTACGCACATTCGACGCTACGGCACGACACTTTACACACATTCGACGATACGGCACGACACTTTAGCATACAATCGACGATCCGGCACGATGCTTTAGCACATACTCGACGATATGGCACGACCACACAAGAATTCCACTGGATACTCTGGCATTAACAGACTGCAACACGGCTCGCTGGTCACTGGTTTCAGGCGATTCTATCCCGACGCTGCCAACAATTTGTCGGACGCTCCTCTCAGTCCACAAAACTTTGAAGAATGTCCTAGGTAGTTTTAGCTGCCACCACCGATATTAATGGGTGATATCGGTCACCTGCTGTGAGGATTGTGTAAAATAACACTGACGCTGTTAATGAACTGAACTAACAGTTTATTTAAGATATAGATATGTACACAAGAAACAATATTTACAACTATCTACAATTACAACTCGGATATAGATGATCCGGTTAAACATTAAATTAACTACAATAAACGTTGGTTGTGTACCGTTCAACTTATACTTTCTTCCTCACACTCAACGCACGTTAGATACGCTTTATCAGAGATTACTGCAGAATCTCAATACACAAGGGTACTAGGCCTCACTTCTCGGCCTATAATACTATCCACCGGGACGCCTTGTCCCACACTCAAAATATACACTATCCAACAGGACCACAAATCCTGAGCGACCTATCGGTCTCAACGCCAAGCGAGAACTGTCTAACCTCTCCGTCCAGAGTTGACCTTGTCAGAGATCTTCTTCCCCCAGCAGGGCCTCTTAGAGTTCCTCCTTTGGTTCAATTCCGCATACCAACCTTGAGTCATGACATCTACTGTTTACACATCACTTAAATACTAAATGACAGCTGAGCCATGCCCCGTGGTCATCACTTTCATTCAGCAACGAGTGTGTCATCCGCACACCTGCGCCTGGATAACCACCTGTCGTTTGTCATTATAAGAAAAGAAAGAAAGGTATTTCGAAAGCTTCACGGATACACAACTAACAATACATAAAAATATTCAGATGAGGAAATGTCATTCCTTTCTAATTCAGGGCAGATGTCTTCTAGGAACCTGACATACACGATAAAGATGCACTAGAAAATGATTATTATGGAACATGTCATGTGCAGCACTTTCCTAGGCATACAGAAGAACTCAAAAATATTCTACTATATTATGGTCTGTGAAGAAAAAATTTTTGCGACGTATTTTAATGGTATTACTCTGTTATAAGCATAATGAAATTCATGTGAATTTCTGAGTTGAATTAAAATATGTTTTTAGTAGAATATGAGGTGAAAAGTATTAATTATTCATTTACAAGGTCGTACAAAGGTGATAATCTATTTCATCAGCTGTTTGCGAACAGTCAGCTTCGCAGGACGCGTTCCCGTCGCTACACGAGCCACTAATAGATAATAGAACTATAAAAAATCGAAAAGATTATACAAAAATCTATCACAGCACCTCTTTCAAGCGAAATAGTTCCAAATTCAAAAAAGACCTACTTTGTCATGTCCAAAAACGTAGACACACACACACAAAAAAAAGTGATTCAGTTTTATACATAACTTCATACACTTTTATATGGTACAATAAAGAAAATTTCACAAAAGTCGCTATTACAGCGTCCCCTTCGGGCGAAATATTTCTAAATTGAAAGAGGACCTGTTTGCCACAGCCTGAAACATAAACAAAAATTTGGTTCAATTCTATGTATAACTTTATGCACTTTCCCATGGTACAATGGAAATACACGGACACATGGACTGACAAATATTTTGTATAAACATGTTTTTCGAGATCTGTGGGGATCCCTAAAACGTGTAAATCCGTCGAAAACCGGAAGTCAAAAAATTTCGATGACAATATTTTCTTCTATTGAAGACAGAAAAAATAAAAGTACTTTTAAAACATTATTCCCACGGAGAGACATTTTAAAAATACGAATGCACTGCCCACTGATAAGTTTAACATTAGCGAGGGAAATCTGAGATCAAATTGACCAACTGACCACAAATTCTCCTCCCTAACATGTCCATGAAATACAAAGAGATCGCAAGGTAATGTATACTCTTCGAAGAATGTCCAATGAGCTAGACACCAGAATTTTAGAATTAAAAAAAATATATATATTTTTTAAAGGCCTACTACATTTACGTGGAAACACCTGCATTTTAAAGTGAAATCTGTGGAGGGATTTATCTGTGGAAGGAAAAGCGATACTGTACACTGTCAGTCACTGATGTATGACGTGGTGCTGAAGCTGTAATTAACCACTTTAATCGTGGAATTCGAACCAGTTTCTCGGATTAAATAACATGGAATACTCTGATTAAAAAATTGTGGTAAAACTGAACGCACCCTGAACTCGAATGCAGTATCAAAAGTTGTAACTATTCTTAAAAAAAAGAAAGAAAGAAAGAGGAGGGAGTGGAGAAATGTACAATATTTAATGTAAGTAGACTGTCCCCAAACACTAATACATACATATAATTTAATAATAAAGTTTATTATCAAATTGTTACTACCGGTATAATTTTTATAGGATGATTTGCGGAGAAATTGGTATGGGGTATCCTTTATCCCACGACTAATACATACATAAACGCGGACAATTACCACATAAAACATGCAATAAAATATGTTCAAGTAATTAGCTTTTATTCCACTATAAAAACGCATAGTGGAGAGGCTGACATCCTACAATCCTTTTTTGCCCAAACATGTATTCCTTATCTGTCCTTATCGCTTTGACTGACGCCTCTAAAAATTTTTTGGTTGTAAACCCGTCATCTATCGACCTGCTTGAGGCAACTATAGGGAGTTGAATTCTCTTGTAAAATACTCAATAAAGCATTTTATTTATTGGAAAATAAACAATATTCTATTATTTAGAATCTGAATTGGAATATCTAAACTTTTTATGCTCGAGTGGGGAAAAAAGTATACATAGCATGATTGCGAAGCAAAGTTTTTATTTAAAAATATCCTTTTATCCCTTTGAAATAAAGAAGATAAATCGTTTCAAAAACTAGAAAGTCATTGATAGCATATGAATCGAAAGCATAAATCATTAGTGTTTAAAATTTTGTCTCGCAGTTCACTTTCAAAAAGGATTGTAATATATCATATAAGAACTATTGAATAATATTCTTTTTCAGAAAATATATGAAGAGAAATTCGTAGACTAGATCGATGAAAATAAAGGTCCCTTCAAACTAGCATTTTACAAATAAATGAACGTTTTATCAAAGTTATTGACAAATTTTATTTAAATACCAAATTAAATATCATTAATAAGCATTATAAGGGGTGTTTCTAAATGAATACCGGGATTTTAACGCTGGGTAGCATTTATTACATAAAACTTATAAGTAATACATAAAATGAAAGAGCAGCTCAAACTGTTTCACCTACAAAATTACAAGTGTTCAATATGAGTATCTTTCGTCACACGGCACGCATCAAGTCGATAACTCAGTTTTTCCCAAACATCGATCAGCAAAGAAGTTCTGTGGGCGAATTCTGCCCCTGTCGGATCGGACGACTTTCTCGAAATCCTCCGACGAAGTGATAATTTCTAATTCTGCCCCTATCGTCTCGGAATCCTCTTGACGGGCTTGTTTTCTCGTAATTCCTCCGACTGCTATAGGCAGCCGGAAACCCACTATCTATGTCGGTTTAAGATGGCGGCGTTCATATTAGCAGATTTTCTATGTGAAGATAGAGACTTATTTTTTATTAAATGTATATTCGCATTCTATTATTAGTATTTTTGTTTTCAGTTTTGTTATGTTCATCAGTAGAAATAATTTTAGCTTCAATTTAATATAAACTAATTGTGATTGTAGCATATTTTTTTTATTATTTGAGTTAAAGTTGTTTGTATTTTAAAAACGTGTATTTAAATATATATATTTATTCATTTATGCTAAAATATAATAATATATATTTTGAGATTAAAACTTATCAGAGTAATAAAAAAGTGTAGGTTAGTTGATTGTGTTTATGACGGCCATTTATCAACACGGGGAATATAGATAAAATAATACAATTTGTAAAAATCACCATAAATAAAAATAAAGCAACTCCTTTATTTTTTATTTATGATGATTTTTACAAAATGCATTATTTTATTTATTCATTATCGCCTGTGTTTTCGGTGTTTTTCACGAAGAATATAGACATTAAGTGGAGGAGTGCCCTCTGTGGGAGTCTTTCTTTGGGAGCCTAAGCCATATTTACGCATGGTAAACCAAGGTTCTAAAAATTCCGAACGATGGGCCAACGGGCGCGATTGGGTTCGAGCCTAGCACCTCCCATCTACCAGTTTCGTTTTTAGAACCTCTCGGCCGCTGATCAGGGAATACATAAGTATAATAACAAATGGTGTGTGCTTAAAAAACTCCTTTATTTTGACCTAAACAATAAAATATATATAATTGTGAATGTAAAATAATAAAAAGTCAAACATAATTTTCAAATTATGTTTGTCTGATATAGCTCGTATAAAAATTATAATTTAAAGCTTGTATTAAAAAAAATAAATAAATAAATAAAAATAAAAATAGCTAAATATATTTTTGAGAAGAATATAACTTATTGCACTAAATCAAAAAGAGTGCTTACACAAAAATATTAAATACCTCATGAAGTAAAAAATAAATAAATAAATAAATAAATAAATAAATAAATAAATAAAAAATAAATAAAAACGCTATCTACATAAGAAAAAAAAGCATTAGTGTTTATGAAACAAGCAAGTTATAAAAATATGAATAGGGGAATAAAATCAGTTTAAATTTTTTCTTAAGTATGGGTAATTGCCCTAGATCTATTAACAGAATTAACAATATCTCGCGATATATTTGTAGTAAGGTAAAAATGAGGTATCAAAACAACAGCGCCAACATTTCAAAAATATTGAGTGGGCTCAAAATTTTTTTAGTAAAATAACGCATATAATTTTCTTTTCTTAGTGTGTACATGTGGGAAGAATAAGAGGGGGGGGGGAGCAAATGATTAAAGATAAATCAAAATTAAATTATGTTTTTCTAAGCAAAATTTTCAAATTATTAGAATTATATTTTATAAATAATTTTATTAAATTATATTCTTCTATGTTTTTGTTGTATTTACTATAAATAACATTGGAATTGCTAATTATTCAAAGTGCATAAAACAATTTTAAGAAAAGCATACACTTTAGTAAAGGTGTTTTATCAATTCAAGACATTAAGGCAGATGGCAAAATATGAACGAAATTCTTTTTCGCGAGAAATTTAACTATACATTTTTTCAGCGCTCTTCTAAGTCTAATTTTGTATCCTTACTATTTTTCAAAGAAAAATATTTTGAGAACATTAATAAAAACAAATATCATTTAAGCCTTCTCTGGGGGTCTTTCTTAGGGGATCTAACCCTATTTACGCATGGAAAATCACGAAAAATCCCGAGCGATTAGGCCGACTGGCGCGATTAGGTTCGAACCTAGCACCTCCCGTCGACAAGTTTCGTGCTCAGAACCTCTCGGCCACTGTGGGGTAAAACAAAAGCGTAATTACAAAGGGTTTGTGCTTAAAAAATTCCTTTATTTTGATCGAAACAGTAAAAATATATATAATTGTAAATGTAAAATAATTATAACAAGTCTAATTTTCCAATTATATTTGACTGATATAGCTCGTATTTTATAAATTATATTTTAAAGCTTAAAAAAAAAAAAAAAAAAAAAAAAAAAAAACTTTCAGTTAAAATATATTTTTGAGAAGATTATAACTGATTGCACTAAATCAAAAGAGTGCTTATAAATAATACCTTGATTTTACTCTAAATATAGAAAAACCATTATTATTGAGAAAATTAAAATTTATTGAAATCGAAAAGTATAGTTACAAATAGTTTTTGTTTAAATAATATCGGTAGATAAAGGGTTAAATAACAATAAGAGTTTTGTAATTATAAGTACAACATATGATGATGCATGCTTTTTCAATTATTGGACTATTATAGCTTGTATTATAAAACTTGAAAAAAAAAGTTCGAATTAAAATTGTTATTTTAATAAAGTATACTCACATTATTATTATTATTATTATTTTAAATGTATATTTGAGAAGATTAAAATGCACTGTATTAGTTCAAAAGAATAATTACAAGTAGTTTTTAATTAAATACTTCCTTGATTTTAATTTTAATATTAATAAAAATTTTATAATTGTAAATGAGTGAAATAAGTTTTCAATTTTTTCGCTGACATATATTTTGTATATTGCAGTTTATATTGGAAAAAGAGAAAAAAAAATCATATTAAAATATATTTTTTAGAATATTAAAAATTGAGCTAATCTAAAATTGTTATTGCAAGATGTTTTATTTTTAATATCTTTTAATTTTTTCTCTAAATAACAATTAATTTTTATAATTGTATCTTAAAACTTCGAAAATTACTTATAACTCATCCCACCTGTTAAAACTTTTTATACTGTTTATAGCGGTATTGTATCATTCCCTTATAGGTATTTAATAATACTGCGGTCTTTTTTTAAAGGGCTTGCTACTTGCGAACACACGTGTTTAGATCCCCTGTAAGTAAACAAACTACGTGTGTCCTTAGTCGAAACTGGTTCACCTTGAAAGGGAGGGGTTAAAGGTTGCTTCAAATTCCGCTCTCAGGCCAGAATCGCGACGGATTAAAAATCGGTATGGATTACGGGAGCGACTGATTCCGTGTAGTTATATTCCGCTTAGGCCAGAATCAGCTCCCTGTTCAGACGTTCACCCGATCTGACGCCATGTGATTTCTACCTGTTTGAGTTCACAAAGAATCGCGTGTATGTGCCTCCACTATCAGCTGACCATTGCAGCTGTTGCAACAATGACCCCACAAATACTAATCAATTGCGAATCACGTATAAATTGATAGAGAAGATGCGATTTTTTTTAATTTTGGATAAGACGAGTTTTGAAAATCACACAGTTCAGTTCAAGGGGCGGCCCTCGGAGCATTGAAATGCCCTCCCCGTACGATTTGAGATTTTGTGCTTTATGCTTTTAATGATCAAAAAGTGCTTTATATTTCCTCGGAATTCTATAATGTCTCTCTTCCATGGACACAGAAATCCCAGCGGGAAAAAAAGTCTCAATTCAAAACTGATTCACGTCCTCAACCCAAAAGCTGCTTGCAGAACCCTTTCGGAAAAAATCTCTCTCATTGCTACTCCTTTAGTATGAGAAGAGAAACAAGTACGTAAGTGTGGTCGCAGATCGCACAGACGGTTTTGTTCAATATTCTTTCAAAACAATCTATCTTTTAATTAATAAATCCAAATTGTTAATTTATAACTAAATCTTACATAGACAGTAGCGCGAATAAATTAAATTTAAAAAATATATATGCATAAAAGTTATTTATTTTAATCAAATTAAAAATGCTCAAATCCAATCATAAAATAAAATCCAAAATTCTAATTTTTTTTAAAAAACCAAAATTTAAAAAAAGAAGAAAAGAAAAGAAAGTAAGCAGAAACATAAATATAAAATTTTAAATTTCTGAAAACGAAAAAAATTGTTTAAACGAAATTTAAAATGCTGAATCATTAATAAATTGCAAATATTTTTAAACAGAAAGAAAATTGAATTTCAAAAAATATTATGAATATCAGATGAAGAAAACCTATTAATATTAACCCTTAAATTGGCCCAAAATATGAAATTTCGGTACTACTAGGTAATCCCGTCAACCAAAAAATTATCGCCAAACTATAAGATTAAATGCCAATAATGGATGATCGTGAAATTCACATTCAATGACATAAAATACGATTCAGTGTTTAAAATGCCATTTAGTGGTTTTTATTTCTTTTTTTTATTATTTGAATTTTTATTAATATTCTACTAATTATTTGTTTTTTCGTTACTTAAAATAAAAATTATATCAAAAAATTTAATTTGGCTATTAGTTTGGCGATTTGTATAATTTGGCGAAATTGGTCAGCAGGATAACAGAGTAGTACCGAAATTTCTTCTTATTAAATCCTTCTTAGGATGAAAATTTCAGGTTCGCGCATTGAACTAAGAACCTTCTGTTTACTCGCGAGATGCTTTCCCCCAAGCCTTCGTGTCTACACGCAAAATGATGAACTTAAGCTTCTCTCCTTAAATTGCAAAAATGAACGGATGACACTGGAAAAATTAATTTAATTAAAATAATAGATTTTTTTTTTCGAAATTTTATATTTGTCATGTGACGCGAGGTGTTCAGCTGTCTGTACACAAAATTTGAAATCTCTGGCTTATACAGTTTTTGTGAACGGACTCTATGATGGACAGACAAAGCACAGAGAAGCATAGGGTTTCGTCAGGTGAACGAAACCCTAAAAAGGATGTTAAATTCAGCAATAATATATAGTGTGGTTTTTACTTATAATCTCTAAGTATTCATTCTCTTGTTAAAATAAACTAAGTAAAATCCCCAGCTAAGTAAATACCATAAGTAAAATCCATACTTAAATTACATACATTTTGTTGTTAGATGTTTGTTTCTATCATCAGTGATTTCCTCATAACATTTCATTTAAATCACCTGGTAGTGTGATTTTTGCGCAGTTTTCATTTAAAAACATTTTTTTGAAAGAAAATATGATAAATGTTTTAAGAACCAGGAAACCATTGATACAGCATATGAATCGAAAACATAAATCATATTAGTGTTTAATATCTTGTCTCGCAGTTCACTTGCAAAAAGGATTGTAATTTATCATTTTAGAACTATTGAAAAAAAAAAAAATTCAGAAAATATATTGAAAATGAGGTTTTGGAAGTAAATCGATGGGAATAAGGACCTTTCAGAGTAGCATTTTACCAATAAATGAATAAGCATGTAAAATTGAATAAATCCTTAGCGTGCAAATCTGAACACATAATAGTAACTCTTTCAAATAAGATTTGCGCAAAAAAAAAAAAAAAAAAAAAAAAAAAAAAATGCACTAAAGAAAAAAGGGGGGAAATTGAGGTTGCTTTATTGACCGATTTTATCTACGCTCTTGAACAGTTAACATGAATAAATGTTTTATATTTTAAAAAATACCTTTATGTTACATATTCGTCAAAATATTTACTTCGGATGTATCTTAGCATTTAAATTATCTTCTTCTTATCTAATAATAATAATAATTAGTATTATTATTTAATTGCACACACATCATATCACTCATGTAGTTGCTACAAATATCAAACTCACGAGCCTTCTGTTGCAAGTTGCAACCTTTCACCATTTTTTATTCTTCTGAAATATGAATGTATTCCAAACAATACAAAATGTATTTTTTGGGGGAAGAAGGGGGGGAGGGGTGATAATAATAAGCTCCATTTGATTCATGCGTAAAAAATGTATATGCATAAATCTTACATTAGATGGTTAAGAAAAGCATTTATTCTCCAAGGTAAATTATTTTAATTTGAATAAATGAATGTTAATGGCTTTGTGAATATAGCTGAAAGTAGTCAGTTTAACCCCTTCCGGCACGGACAAAATCTATTAGTAAAATGAGAAATTATTGACTGACACCGGAATTCACAAACGAATTTTTTAGATATTTTGAATTCCTTAATTTAAGCTTTTATTGTAAGAGCAAAATTTTACTAAAATATTATTGGTGCCGTTTGCAAGTTTGGAGTTAAAATTAGGTAACCCAGACCGGGCACAGTGTACCGGAGAGGGTTAAACTTGAAAAACAGCTTTAAAGTTTTTTAAAACAAATTTTTTCTTTGGAAAAATTTCCAAATATTAACATAATTTAAAGTTTTTGTCTGCAGACTTATTTTAAATTAAAAATATATAATACTGAACAATGTAATCTGCTTTGTAAAATCTTGAAAACAGAATCGAAAGAAAATCCGCTTTATACAGGACCCTTATGCCATATCATCCTTAGATTTTTCTATGCTTTTCGATTACCCCAGACAGACGACGATGTAACAATACCATGCTAAACATACAGACCGAGAGACTGCAACAGACAATCACCTCATCGAGTTCACGGTTGAAATTTTAGAATTGGTTAAAGTCGATTTGCATATTATAATGCAATTGATCTGCCAAGTCATTACTTGCCGGAAAACAAAAACCCAATTTTAGTGGTTGACTCGTAGGTTTACTACTGTGTTTTTTTAGAGTTAAAAATTTGGAAACATGGAGGACTGGGAGCAGGAAAATACAATGGTTAACCTACAAGACAACCGCTAAAATCGGTCTTTTGTTTTCCACCATGATAGGACTTGGCAGACTAACTGCATTTTAATACGAAAATCAAGTTTAACTAGTAATTCTAATATTTCAGCCATGAACTCGATGGGGTGGTTGTCTGAGCTGCCGTCTCCCGGTCTAATAGACATAAGAAAAATCGTCCAACAAATTCTTCATTTTGAGCCAGTTCATTCAGGCGCCTCCCTCCCCCTCCTTCCTCTTTAGTTTCGGTGCTATTTTTTTTTTTTCTTTTTGTGGCATTTTTTGAATACAATCATCAGAAAAGCGTCGATAAAATATATTAAATATCTATCAATCCACTGCGCATGCGTGAATGTAACTAAAATATAATATACATAATGTGTTATTAAGTTTAATTGCATTAACTTCCTAATGCAATAATCATAATGTGTTTCTATTATTTTTATGCTCACTTGTAATCTTGTTTCTTATTAAGAAACACGCAGCAACATTATGCTTTCAATATTCTCATTTTTTTTTCTTTCATATAAGGGGCACTAAACATGCGTTAATAAACTACACAGTTTTTCCGCATAATGTCCTCCACACACCCTGATATTTACATGAGATTATAATAAAATGTTAAATGGGGATGCGATCATGCGCTATGAATACACCGGATGAATGTTACCAGATTTACAATGAATATCTTTAATTAAAAAAAGTAAGTGATTTTTAACTTGCCTATATTTTATTGTTGACAAATAAATAAAATAAATATTCAATAACTGCAAATTTGCACGAATATTTTTGTTAGTTGATTTATGATATTTCCCACAATTTCACTTTTAATACAGCCGAGATCATGCACCATGATTATCCCAGATGAATATTACCAGATCTATAATATCTTTAATTAAAAAAGATTAACTTCCCTATGTTTTATTTTTGACAAATAAGTAAAATAAATGTTGAGGAATTGCGAGCTTGCGCGAATGTATATATATTTCTATATATATAGATTTATGATATTTTCAAGAATTTTGACTTTTAAATCTGAATTATTTATTTATGTCTAAAGGAGACAGAAATCATCTCTCTGCTTCAGGGAAAAATGCTTCTAGGCAAGTTATGGTTTTCATTGTGGCCAGTTCTACTGTTCGTACGTTTGACAATTCCTAAAATATTTTCATCCTAATGACATAACATTATTTCTTTGACATTTTGGGAAATAGTTAAAAAAGGAGAGAAGACTCTTTTATTATCTTGTTTATCCCATTCCTTCAACTTTTTATTCTTTGATTTTCCGCAAACTAATTGACAAAAGAGATAGAAAACCACAAGACATGCCCGGAAAAAAAGTTATAAATACATCACCAGTCTAATAAAAGCTAAATAATGACTCAAACCACAGAACTGTTCTGTTCATTTCTTTCACAAAACAACAAAAAGTAGATTCTCTGCTCCAATTCTCTTCATTTTTTCTCTCCATTCATCGCAAACACCCACAAACGAAGGAGTCCACCCATCGAGAAACTGATGTGCTAACTGCCCATTACCCGAAATGCATCATTCTTCATCAACCTCTGACGCATCTTTCCCACCCTCACAACCTGACTCAACTGTAGATGCATCTCGTGGGGATGGGATGCACCTTGAAAAGCGGGCTGTAAATCAGAAGTCGAAACACTTTTCACAAATTGAGGAAAAAGTGCAGGTGGTAACTATCCTGAGGTTTTTGTCGACTGCTCCCCGCCAGTGTTTAGCGGCTTCGGTTGCGTGGTAGGCGACTATTTTACGACATGCACAGAAAGCGAAGATCTCCAGGGAGTAATTGATTCTCGGCAGGTCTGAAATTCGAATTCATTCTTCTCATCTCAACTCGTGGTAAATGATCAAAGTTCTGGAAAATTAAGTTATTATTCGATATCAAGTTCGGGGATAAGAAACAAGGTTAAATAGAATATGTGTATGGGTAGATTTCGGATTATATTCCATATAGAATAATATAGGTATTTTGAAAAACAATGTTTAATAAAATCAAAAACAAACAAACAAACAAAAATGAAAGAAAAGAGTGAAGAAAAGAAAATGCTTGAACTGCGGTACAATTATAGTGTGCAGTAACTCAAGTATTTTTTTACAAACAATTATAAATTGCATAAAAAAATTAAAAAAAAACAGCTTTTACCTACAAAAATCATTAAGAATTGTGATAAATATCTCAATATTATCTTTTGATTTGAATCAATAGATTAATTACTATACATCTAATTATGATGCATTTTTTTTTATTATTATTATTCAAAAAATATACTTACGACTTTTGAAAATATATAGGTGAAAATATATATGTATAGGTATTATAGTTTCCTTTGAGACTATAGCATTTATGCTTCCCCTGAAAACAGCTTCAAAATTAATCTATCTAATTATAAAATCATATTATTGTGCTGATAAGTATTTATGTTACTAAAAAAAGTTATTACCTTAGATTATATTAACACAAGTCTTTGTTATCGCTATAAATATTTAGTCAGCAATTTTAGTTGTTGATTGAATTGAAATGAATGCTGTTAATGCGCATCTATTTTCTAAGTTCGAATGGAGATTAATAATTATTTTAAAGGAAAATCAGAAATCGAAATAATTCACACAAATTGAGGGAAAGGTGAGGTGAATTGTAGGTGAACTATATTAACTATCTTAATTTTTCTTTTCGACTGCATTCAGCCAGTGTTTAGTGTCCTTATAATTTTATAATAAAATACATTATTTTGAATTAAAAAAAATATTCAGATTATGTTTGATTCTATTCATTCTCTCCCTCCCTCTAAAAAAAATAATTAAATAATAACTCAAAAAATAGATATTTAAATTACCAGGTGCACTCGGGGAAATTCCATGGAGAGATTAGAGAATATTTTAGAAAATATTTTAAAGTTTGTGAAAAAAAAAAAAAAAAAAAAAAAAAAAACTGATGTATTTGTAAGGTACCCTGGGGTAATAACGCCAAGTGCTTATATTTTGCATAATTATGAAATAATCAGGTAAATGACACCCATGTGCTCTGCGCAGAAGGGTTTTGAGTTATATAAATCGCAAAAAACAGCTTCAAGTTAATTTGTTTCATTTTTAGGTCTTATTGTTTTTACAAACAACTAAAATTAACGCTTGATCTAAAATTTGCGAGATAAGTTTTGTATATGTGAAGACTATCTTTTTATCCGGAAATACTTTGTTAATTACATAAATTTGTAGTGCATTTCATGTACTTTTAAAATGTTGTTGAAGATTTTGGATATCTTCTCGAGATAATTTGTAATTTAAAATGTACTGCGCAATAACTATACCGGGGTAATAACGCCAATCCTTGACATACTAATCCATACCCCGGTTGATTCCCTACAGTGGCCGAGCTACATCCTAAATACTAATTCAAATAAACACAGTTAAAACTGTGCAATGTTTCTCATATTTGTATTCAAACGGTCCTTTTTAAGCAAAAAGAATCTCACGGTCTGATATTCATTTGCCTCATCCCCCCCCCCCTCCCACACCACACCTTTATATTTCTTACACTTTCACAAAAATTGAACATTTTCAATAACTTAGAATGCAATTTGTCAATTTCTAATTTTGTAGAGTTTGTATTTTTAGGATTGGGCTATCTACATGCAATTATTCCATCTTATTTCACAGTTTTGTTTGCATGGCGTTATTACCCATATAGGTGGGTAATAACGCCAAATAGCATGGGTCAAGAAAAAACGCCATTACATTTTATGAATACATATCTGTTAAATTATTTTATTTTATATAGATAGTAGAGCTGTTGCAAACCGTACGTATTCGTTACTAAGAAACGGGTATTCCCTGTGATACGAAATACCGAATCGTTATTTAAAAATTCCACTCGTTAGCCGTTACCGGAGTCCATATGCAACCGAACAAAGTGGAACTAACTTCAAACGGTGCTTACGATTGCATAATTCATGCTTTCTCGCGAGTCCGTCTCAACAAGTATATTAAGGTACATGTTAAAAAGAAAAATATTATTGCGTATTTGAATAGAAATATTCAGTACTTAGAGTGAAACCAGTGAAACATGCGATAACAAAACCTGTCGATAACGGAATGTAGAATTAAGGGAGTTCTGAAAAACGTTTTACCCCGCTTAACATCGCAAAATTTTTCTAACATATTCATAGATTCAATCTAATGCATGAAATCATAATAAGGCACTGAGGCAATAGAAGTGATATCAAATCGAGTAGCATTATGTATTGAAGATCAAGTAATAATCTAATACATTTACATGGGGAACAGGGGCGTGCGAGGAGAAAACTGTGCTTGTGGCAAACTTAGAATTTGGCGCCCCCCTCCTAAATTTTTCTTGTAATAGACCAAAAAATGACGTTAGTGTTATAAATTTTGTGCCCTCTAAATCTCCGGACCCGGGGCGGCCGCCCCCTTTCGCAAGGCGCTGATGGTGACACTTGAAACATAAATCTTTCCAGAAATACTTCATCATTCCTTAATTACAGCTATAACGAATATTTTATTCTACTATAAGCTTCCATTCTTTTTACAGTGAAATTATAAGGAAATTTTAATAGATTAAATGCATAATTAGCACAAAATTAGTTTAATTAAACTCTTAAATGATAAACACGCGTTGTTTTTTTTATTTCTTAGATCGATGGCTTTTAAATCGAAATATTAATACATAATACGTAATCTAAAAAAAAAAAAAAAAGCGCAATTATTTTGTTTAAGTTTTAAAAATGCATATAAAACTTCATATCTGTAAGATAAATAGTACAATCCCTAAACGATCTCAAAACAATCGTTCTTCTAAAAGCATTTTTTTCTGCTTCAAAAAACCCCTCCAAATTCAAACTTACGTTTTCGGAAAAATAACGGATGCTGAAATAACAAAAACATATTTCTATCTTTCTTTTTCTTAATACCCAAATAACTAAATGAAATACCCGTATATGATACTAATACGGGAACAAAGATGTTGCAAACCGCACATATTCTTTAACATATAAAAGGGTATTCCCTAAAAAACGAAATACCGAATCGTTTCTTTGAAATATCACTCGTTTGTAGTTATTGTCACTACGCCACCGAAAAAAACGAAACTAACTTCAAACGATGTTTTACGTACGTTTGTGCAATGCATGATTCATGAATGAAGCGAGACAGTCGACGCGGTAACAGATGCGAATTTGTGTTCGGGATCTGGCATTAGGCGCCGAATTTAGTTATTTTGATATCAGCCTATGCGTATAACTCTCTTTGAATGTAATAGTTATTCTCAAATGATTTGGTTTTCGTAGGAGCTTATTGATTTATTTATTATGGAAAGAAAAATAAGTAAATTGTGAACATATTTTTCTGCAGTACCAAGTGATAAAGCAAAATGTGATTTATGACAAATGAAGTATTCAAGTAAAAAGGATTCAACAACGAATTAAAAAAAAAAAAAAAAAAAAAAAAAGAAAAGAAAAAGAAAAAAAAAACATTTATTAGTAAAGCATCGTCCATTACATGATAATAGTTTGTTTCCATCAAAACCATTGTTATCGCCATTATTGAGCCAGCAGTTTAGTAATAATGATGAAAGTGTTGCAGAGAGATAAAATTTCCTTGATGATCCGAATCTCCTCCTGACACTGAATGCGTTTGTATAAAAAAACAAACAGGTCTCTCAAGGTATGTAAAGAAACCTGTGTTGCTAATGAAAAAAAAATATATATATACGTATACTGATTTAGTTTTATACATGGTTGTTAAAGATCTTCAACAATTTGATTGTTTTACGATTTCGGTTTTAATGATTTAATTAACTACCTTGAACCAAATTACAGGTTTTCTTTAAGTATATTTTTTTCTTATAAAAATATTTTTGCACGCGTATTTATATTTTATATTTGAAAACATTTTTATGATAAAGACGAATTTTTAGTTTGTTTTTAAAAATATATTTATGATAAAGTTTCATTTTCTTTTCTCTTTTTTTCGTTGATTGTAGAAATATACGAGTAATTGCTGTTTGTTTTTAAATTTCATATTTGAAGAAAAAAAAGTATCTTAAAATATAAATAAATATTTTCAGAGATAATAATAATGTGATTGAAGTACTATTGTAGATGTTGTTTGATAGGATGATCAGGCAAGAAATAAAACATATTGCTTTTAAATTATTCTAGAAATTAAATTTTCACTACACATAATTACTTTAAGTCTATAATTAATAAAAAGATTTGCTTCTAAAAACATTTTGCTTGATTAATGACATTTCATAATTTTATTGTATAAATTTTCAAAGCTTTTACTCTTGCTAAATTGCTTTCTCCGATTATTCTTTATTTTAATAAGTAATAAATTCTACAATTTAGACATGGTGTACTAAATTATGTATCGTTTTTTAATTGTGTTTGCTTTTTTTCATACAAAATTAGAAGGTTGATTAAATCCATGTTTTATGGACAGATGGCAACACTAAACAATATGTGAAGAGTAAAAAATACGAATTCTTCCAAAGACTCATGTTGTAACTAGATTTCTTGCAGTTATTAGCCGGTTTCTGAGCAGTAACGAGTAACGACTATTTTCAAACGGGTAGTGAGTTTTAAAATAACGCCACCATACGGGTATTTATTTAGTAGTTAGTTTTACAGCACTAATAGATAGTCAATGAGTTGCTGTATCAGATCCTATATTTGTTTGAAAAATACAACCTAAAACTAAGCCGTGAAAATTGGTAGAACCTTAACGTGGCGTTATTACCCCAGGGTACCTTATATATATTATTTTTTTATTTTATTTATTTATTTATTTTTAAGCATGAAATTACATTTAGAATGTAAATTCAGTATATATATATATATATATATATATATATATATATATATATATTATCTAATCTCTCTCCATAGCACATTAATTTAACTGAAGCCTTTTGACCACTATTTTTGATTAGTTATCGATTACATAAAATAAAATGATATCTAATTGTTTGTGTTACTATATTATTCATAACATACAGACGAAATTGCAAGCACAATCGTAATTTTCCTTATTGTATAATCCTTAGAAAAATTAAACCAAAGAACGAAACAAGTGACTAAGAAACTTACTTTCTAAAATAGATATTGAAGAGAGCCAAAATTTTAGAATATACAAAGCTGTAAACCTGACCGAAATCTCTAAACTCATGCACATGTTATAACATACAATTGCAGTTAACAACATATCTGATGGTTAGAAAGTAGCAAATGGATGAAAAAAGTATTATTAATATAAATTAAGTATAGTAACTATTTATATTATAGTAATAAAATAAAACATAATAGTTTTTATGCTAATTAATGGAATCTTAAGGTAATTTATTAAAACGGATTGAAAAATTAGAGGCAATAATTGTAAATTAAGTAAACGGTCAATCGTTGATACTTTTAAGAAAATAAAGAGCACTAAATTCTAATTTCAGTGTCACCATATATTGCTCGAAAATTCGTTTAAATCTTGCAAACCAAGCACGTAGTTGATTTATAACGTTAATAATACATAATTAACTTCTAAACTAATTTAAGGAACCTAGGGATAATTTATTAAATTTAATAAATAAAAAAATAAAAAGTGTAATCCCTCCTCTTAATTTACAGACATCGATATATAATAATTTAAAATTAAAAACTAATTTTTAATGGATATAGTTCAACAATAGGCAATAATATAGTTCAACAATAGGTAAAACATGTTACCACAAAAACACCCGACTCAATTAACATTAAACCAATAACCAACAACTAAGCTTCCCTCTTTTTAAATTAACCCATACAACACCACTCCACCTCCATAATCATTCAACAGAATCTAGCTGTGCCATACATCTATAAATTTACCATAAAAACCATGCAACATATTCCGCCTGCATGATCATTCAATAGAATTTAATAACACATCATTAAATTTACCTTAAGGGTGTTCCTTAATCAAAAGGGCAACTTTGTGACACATCTTTTAAATTATTTTTGTTTGGAAATGCATGAAACTAGCGGATGTTGTTGTTCAGAAACTGTCTAATCGCACTCATTTTCCCATTTTTTTGCAAATGCCATAGATTTTTTAGAACAAGCCAGCCAAAAATAGCGTTCTGAATGGCATTTCCTGACGAAAACAGAAAAACCAGTCGACGAAATCTTGCGATCACGTGATCACGTGATCGAAAATGCTTATAACTCAATAAGTATTTGATTGATTAAAAAATGGAAAACTAAGTTAGATTCCAAATTGCTTTCATGGTCAGGTTTTGTAGTTTTATATCTTTCCGATGAAAAATGAATTTGTGAAAGTGTCAAAGCGTTTTGCGCATGTTGAGTAAAGCAGTTGAGAACACCCTTAAAACTGAAACATGGTGTCATAATAGGCGAATACAACAATGCCCCTTTGTCGATTGGGACCGAAAAAATTTTCCTTTGAAGAAAATATTCCGCCTTAGAAAAAATTTACTCTATGTTTATGGAATCGCAGGTACTTGAAAAACTTTTCGCATTAGACAAATTTCCGTCTTTCACAGAGTCCGCCTAACAAAGAGTTCACTGCATATAAAATCTACTATGCCTTCTCTTAGAATTGTAACGCGTTTAAATATTCCTATTTGAGACTAATAATAAAAATTTAACTTCAAAATTTATCTCTACCATTTTAAAGGGAAAGAAAAATTGTTGTTGCTCTTTTTTGAATTTAAAAACTGAATTCTCAGAAATACATTCTGTCGTCTGCATATATTAATTCTATGTAAATAGAATTAATAAGCAGCTAAACGCAAGCACGGTTACAAAATGAGAGATTTTTATTTCTTTCAATTCTCGCTAACATTGACATTTTAATGATGTTATGAACCCTTTACTTATTTTTTTTTCTGTTGAAGCTTTAAGTTGTTTACCATCTATCTTGACGGGTACTAACTAGTAATCGTTTAACCTCTTCAGACCTGAGTATAAAATAACTCTAGAAATATATATTTATTGCTTTTGCATAATCGAAATGACACCATAGAGGACAGAAAGAGTCACTTTTATGAAATCAGTACTTTAGGGAGCTGGTAATTTAGGTTTACAAATATGGATATAAAAATACTAATCCCCATAAAACAACAGTTTTACTATCAGTAATATAAATTTAAGCAAAAACGAAATTAAGGTCTTTAAACAAGTAAATGATCAGCAAATTCTCAAAATTTTTTATTGTAAAGCATTCAACTTAAATAATCTTGAATATTTCTTACTTTTTTGGCCACGATGTCTTGAAGGTATTTTTGAAACTCGGATGAAAATAATATTTATTTTATGGGGCAATATTCATCAGTGCTAACATTTATTGGTTTTGTTTTAAAACAATAAACATTCAGCTGTATAGAAGTAAAGTAAAAATGCATAAAATTCGAACAGTTTAGTTTTTATGAGGAAAAGAATGTAGGTACACATTTATATACCTTAGGTCTGAAGAGGTTAAAACAGTGAACAAACAAAACATTAAAAAAAAAAATACCTGGCTGCATTTAAAAAATATATAATTTTGAAATCTTTATTCTGGTCTGAATTATACTCTAACAGTTTAAACTGTATTAGAATAAATAAATAAAGGATTTTATATTATCATCCAATGTTACCCAATAATAATAATAATAATAATAATAATACGATCTCAAAAAAAAAAAATTTTTTTCTTTGTTTGAAGTGCCTTGTTAGAGAATATATAATTCTAAAATCTACATTCTTCTCTAAGTTATAGACAAAGGATGTTTAGACAAATGCTAGGTAATCATGCTATGTAAACAACGCAATGTAAACATCCTTTATACAAACTTCTTGTAGTAAAATACAAATTTCATGGCCATTTGCAGATTAATTCAACCATTATACCGATCGAAAAAAATTATCTTCTCTAACAAATTGAAAATTTATTATTTTTACATCGTTTAAAAACACATAATTATGAAGGGAAAAGGGAAGTAGATTGTAGATTCTTGGGGAGAAAATGTGTATTGAGAAATAATAACAAAACGCATAACCTTTTATCAGAACATAAAACTGAAACTATTCAAGAAATCAAAAGTGTTGCAAACTCTGATTACAAACAAATCATTTGAATTTATTTGCAATCTTCTCTGAGTTTTTTTCATTTAAAGTTATATTACCTAGATATTTATCTTCAGTTTAACAGCATTCTCTGGCTCAAAAAACTATTCAACGTGTTTTCAGTGCTATAAAATGCTGAAAATTCAAAAAATTCGAAGAATCCTAATTTATAGTTCGGTTCTACAAATAGGAATCTTTTATTGTTATAAATAATTTATTTAATGAAAATTTTAATTTATTTAAATATATTTAAAAAGTAATAATAATTTAAAATTGCAAACGATTCGGTTTAGTAGTTTTTGTGCTGTTATATGCTGCAAACAGACGATGATTATAGTTTCTAGTATAGATTTAGATAATTACGAACGCACCTAAAAAGCAGATATGACGGAACTGAAAACGGATTCCCAGCAATTATTATTCAAAGACAGTATTGTAACCGATCTATTTTGTGTATCCCTTTAAATGAATTAAAATGCTATGAATGTCCTGTTCCAATCTAATTGTTGTGAAATTTAGAGATTTATATCAGTTTTAATACATTTCCAATAGCGTAATGTCATTAAAATACTCTGCAAATGATTTTTTTTCCATACACCGTAATGTAATGTAATGCTTTTGGGTTCCCTATAAAGGAACTATTAATTCGACCTACTTCATATACAATACCAAACTTGCCTAAGGGATCTTAAATAAGGTTTACCAATTGCATTAAAATCCAAATATATTTATTTACAGGAGTTAGAGCGCAGACCGACAGCCAGACAAATTGAATACATAAGCACTTTTCAATTTTGTTGGAGAGTGTTAAATATGGAAAACCCACTTCGATTTCAAATCGCTTCCATAGTCAAGCCTGCCAATTTTATGCCTTTGCCTTTAAAAAAGCGTCAGAAAAATGCTTCAGAAATTTCCGTGTTGTTGAGCTGGAGATTTAAAAACCATTAAATGAAATTGAGAAAAATTATAAGGATGAAGATGGGAAAGACGAATCTATTACCTCATCAAAAGATTGATCCAAGCAAGCATTTCCTACAAGAAGAGGAAACTACCTTGTGGTTTTTGTCGATGACTCCCCGCCACTGTTTTGCAGCTCTTGTTGCGTGGTAGGTGACTGTTTTACGACATGCACTGAAAGCGAAGACCTCCTGGAAGTAATTGATTCACGGCAGGTATCGAAATAAATCCGCAGACCATACACCAAGGGTGTCTAAAATTCATTCTCTTCTTTCTCTTTGATAGATGTAGGAATTCTCGTCTTAAAATTATTTTTAAAAAAATATATTAATTACATGAGTAATTAAATATTGAAGTTTGAGAAAAGAGAATAAATTCAGTCGAATTCAGTTTAGGTAATACTTATGCGAAAAAACCTGCTCGCTAAAAAATACTGAACCATTCTAGACAGCGGAGGCGGCAGCACCAACAATCACCTCATCGAATTCGCGGGTGAAAATATAAGATTATTTAAATCTAGATTGGCATATTAACCACATATCTGATCGATATTCTTGAAAAATCTTTCAAATAATGCCTATATATTTTTTCCACGTCTTTTATTGAATTTTTTTTCTTTTATCACCGGTTTTTCAAAACGATTTTTTTCCTAATTAAATTGGAAAAAAGCTCGAATTAAATAATATAAAATTTACAATAAAAATTTACTAGTATAATAAATCATAATTGGCAAAAACACATTGCCCGTATGACGTACGGGCATATCAGGGAAGAGGCTAAAACGCAATCGCTTTGCGAAGTCATATCTTGATGGAAAACACCTAAAAACCCGATTTTAGTAGTTGACTCGTAGGTTTACCATTGTGCTTTCCTTCACTCAAAAGTATGAAAATATAGAGGATTGGGAGCAGGAAAACATAATGGTAAACCTATGAGTCAACCACTAAAATCGAGTTTTTAGTTGTTTGTTTTCCACCAAGATATGACTTCGCAGATTGACTGAATTTTAACATGCGAATCAAGATTTAACTAATCCTAGATATTCATCCGTGAACTTAATCAGGTGATTGTCTATGCTGTCACTTCCCGGTCTATTCTTAACGTCCAAATTGCTAAATTGAAGTGTTTCCTCGTTTCACCCGCGCGCTTATTAAACGAGCTCGACAATACTTTTATTGTGAAAATGTATTTATTTTAAAATCCAAAACCGACAAAGAAAATAAAAGAACAAACATCATGCGTCAAGCATAGATTATGAAACATCTTCCAATACATCCATAATACTTTACCAAAACTTCACGGAAAAAAAAAAAAAAAAAAGGAAAATGAATTACATTTTTGAAAATTCAATCAAAAATTGAAAAAATATCCAAATTATTTTGTGAATTCCTGCACATGAACATGTAGTATATATATCCTGTACATATACTGCATAGTATTCTAAAATTTAGTTGAGTAACAAATAACACAGTTGTAAATTTCCCTTTAGCAATTTCAGTCAATAAACGGAAATATATTTGAGATTATGCTACCCATGTACATGATGCTACCCTGTACATCATTTGTAGTCATTATATATACCAAGTAATAGGCAAAAGAAAAAAAATATATGGTTTAGTTTAAAAACGCCGTACCGCATCTTTAAAACGAACCTTCAACAATTGTAGACAAGTCGGAAATTGTACGTAAAGCATAGAAAATGAAGTGCGTTCGTACTATAACAAAGTTTTAAAAATATTAAGATGTTGGTGTGATAGTACATAGTACTGGCCATCAGTATAGCGCACTGATGTTCTACCGACTAAACCCCATGGAACGGCATCCAGCCTGGAACTTCTCACTATTACACGTTGGCAAAGCTACAAACGCAGCACAAGATGGAATACATTTCGTGAGCCACCGACCTGAGGCAAACACGAAACTCAAAAATAAATCCAGCAAATAACATCAGTGCGCTATACTGATGGCCCGGGTTCCATTCCCGCGATGGAATCTTTTTCACTAGGTTGGTATTTGTGCCTTTTAACCCTTTGCGGCGCAGTGGTTTCATAGATATACCATTTAATTTTTATTCTCAAACGCCACGTTGGCACCGGAATTTTGTTTAAGAAATTACTGTTTATCGAATGCGTGAAATACAGCGTTTTCTTATTTACAAATAATGTTGTTTTCTAATTCCGGTGTCAGTCATTAATTTCAACACTTAAGCAATGAATTTGCCCTGCGCCGCAAAGGGTTAACAAGGTTCGCACACTCCTTGGAATTTCCAAGGACTCTGGCACCACTATAAAAAATAAGAAATTTTACATTTAATTTTCAAACCACAACATTCGTAATCCCCACCTTCATTCACAGATTTTACGATATTTTTCTGCTGTGAAACACTTCGAAAATATTCTTAAATTTTAATAGTAGAACTGTGCGAACCCTGGTTAAGCAATTAAAAATTTGTTTTCATTTGAAATAATTGTAATCGAATTTTCTCTCTGGAAAATTTTTAATGAAAAACTCTAAATATTGAATAAGTTTAGAAGTTTACTGAAGTGGGATAAACTTCATTAAAAAATCTTTCTGTATTTAAAAAAAAAAAAAAAAAAAAAAAAAAAAAAAAAAAAAACAGTGTTTTGAAGTGGGTACATTTGTTTCAAGGAAAATATGAAGGGAAAAAAGTAGTTAGAATAGAAATAAAAGTTAGAGCATTAATAATACATGATAATATCTGCTTATACAGTGTTATTTCTGTAAATAAAAAGTTAAGTATGTTTCTTAAAATATCTAGATTTTTTTTTTTCGTTCATTTTTATGAAATAGGAAGAAAAATTATAAATGATATAATACAATCTAAAACAACATAATTTTATCTCAGTAATAGCTCTCTAATACACAGTAAATAAGTCTCTAATTTATCATGTTTTACAACCCATCAAAATTTATATTAAGCGTCAACTGTCACCACATCATATTTTATACCATATTTATCAAAATTCATATTTAACGTCAAAATATATTCTATTTTCAGTTTATATTTGTCAAAATCCGGACTTAATGTCATATTTTTTTTTCTATTTTCGGTATTTTCCCTTCCAAGTCCCCCACCCATCTGCTAAATTTTTCCTGAAACATCAAAGCTTTACCGACAGGATTGCTTCGTTTGTCTTAGTTCCAAGGAAAAGAAGCCTCAGATCTTAAATCTATCACTTCACCTTGCCATACTAAGAAAGATCCGTAAACTACGGTTTTATAAACACGTAAGGGGCGTTCAAGTTTTATATTCTTCACCCAAAGGTTTTTCACCTCTTGGGGCAATATGTTCCCCAAAGAGCCCCAAACACATTCCGTAACTGTTTGTATACATAGTGAGGTTGCAGATGTAAGTGAGAGATTTATTATACGTATAGGTGTATTATATTGCAGACAATTTAAGGTTTTTAGAGTATATTAAGAACTATTATAGTTTTATAAGTATTTTATATTTTAAGTTTACTCTCAAATCGATTGTGGCTACATATTGACGCATTTGCGATATCGATTTTTGTCGTAGACGTATGAAATGAATAGATGGGTAAATATGACAAAATATCGAATTTTGATCATCTGAAATATTGAAAGCGTTCATTGAAAACAATTCAAAATTTCAAGAGGTAAATTTATTTTCCATTAAAGTGTAAAGGATTTTCCATGTAAAATTGCTAAATTTTGAGGAACTTAAATAATAAGTTAATTTTTAAGTATTCGTATCATTTCTTGTCATATGTATGCCAGGATAATGAGAATTTCATTCTAAAACATTTTTTTACATTCTTGTTTTTCTTAATTTTTAGGCCTAACATTTTAATTTTGTACAAAGGAACATGATTTTAATATGGTAGCTCAAATTTCATGTAATGTTCAGTTTTATTTATTAATTTACATGGAATCCAAGAAAATGACCAAATAAAAGTCTATTCAATATTTCCAAAAACATTAATCAGATTATTTCAAAGAAACATCTAAAAGATCTTACTGGTAGCTATGATTTTACTACTTCTGACTTGAATTACCTCAAAAATAAGAAGAATTACTCTGCAGCTCCATATTTATACCTGATCAAGAACTAAAATGAACATGCCATGAAAATGACATTAATTTCCGTGACAAACATATTTAATTTTAGAAAATTATTTGTAAAATATATAATTTGCTACTTTCCTCATATATTTGTTTTATGAGGTATAAATATTAATTAGAAATTAAAAAAAAAAAAAAAACTAGAAAAAAAATATTTATACATTATAGAAGAATTCCCTTTACTTTGCACACATTACAGTGCGACATACCAGGACAATGACAATATGGAATTCTAAGTCTTTTAATTATTTTATTTATATTAATAGAAATGTAATATCTCTTGAAAATACTTCTAAGGATATTTTTTATTAGAATGTACCAAAAGAAATTGCAATATATAACATTTAATAGGAAATTAATCCAATTATTTCCAATTTTTTTTTTATATTCACGCAGATGTTCTTGTCTGGAAACTACGAAATTGAATAAAATATTTGACTAACTAATAAAAAAATATTTCGTATTCTATGAATTAATTAATGCAATAATTAACAAGTAACAATAAATTAAACCGATTTTGTTTTCTTTCTTTACCACAACTCCTATATGTCTATTTATGTAAATTTGCTGGATTAGTAGTGTAATTTATGGCTACCTGTAATTTTTTATGAGAAACAGTGTTGATGTTAGAATATCATAAACTATTATGTCAGCAAAGGAAGGGAGAGGAGCTAATATTTGCTTATTTTTCCTCATAAAGGGGGGAGGAGATACAAAATTACTAAAAATATGCTTAAATAATATTTGATCAGTCCTAATGTAGGAGAATGGCAAAACAAGCGTTTAAACGCAGCCTTAGGCTATTTCAGATAAGACTTACTCCAAAATTCATAAATTATTTACATGAGCTTTCTTTCTCAAAGCTTTACTGCCATCAACAAAAGAAAGGTGTGGTGATAAACATGTTAAAAATCTCCTCCGGTGCCGTGCATGTCGATTTTTTTTATAAAGGCAGACAATATTACAAAAATTGACATCAAAGTTGATGTTTTGAACCGAAGCGGGAGACCTGGAAATGAAAACAAATGATCATACTGAGAAAATATTTTTTTTTTTAATCAAATTTTAATTAATTCAGGGAAAAATGAAATCACACGGGATCTTTTACATCCGTTCAAAAATCACCTCAGCTAGTTTCAAGTTTTTTTTTTTTTTTTTTTTTTTTTTTTTTTTTTTAATGAGTCTGAAAATGTGTCATAAAATTTTGAGCTGTTGAATTTGGAAAAATGTTTGTTTGAATACACTCTTAAAAAATAGATATAAGTATAAAATATTTGCGTAAAATTAATGTGAATGGCGGTGGCGTCTAAATCGGTATATTCTCTAAAATTTTTACGACTATTTCTAATTGTCAGGAAAAAAAACCGGGCAAACCAATGGATTCATGGAGGTTTACAGAACTTTTTTAGCAAATAAAAAAAAATAACAAAAAAAAAATAATTTTATAAAAAAAATTCACTTATGTCTTCCCTTAAATTAGCAATTTATTTTTCATTATTTTCATTACAGTCCTCCCCACTTAATCGGGTAACGGATAATCGAATACCCCGCTTATTCGAATAAAATCCTCCGGAACCGAATTTAATCCCATTGGGCTAATGTTATTTTACCCCGCTTAACCGAATACTTTTCCCGAAATGTCCTCGCTTAATCGAATAACAAATGAGTGAGACAATTTGGAAAATGGGTGAGAAAAACACGTTTCAATGGAAATTTTCTCCACACTTTTTGTCATTTTCGGTTGTTACATAGAAAACAAATTTCCCGAACTCCCAGCATGGATTTCGCCTGGCAGGTGAATAATGGACTGGCCAATTGAGTTCCCTTCCTTGTTCATTTTTTCGAATTAATTTCAAAAATGGTGAAATAAATTGGACAGTAATTCCGATCAATTTTGTATTTTGTTTACTTTCGTTTGTCAAAGGGCTTTTTTTTTTTTTTTTTTTTTTTTTTTTTTACTTTTTCGATTTTTTACAGTTATTTTTAATGGAGATACTTTCATTTTCAAAACCGGTTCCGAAGCTGAAATCATCCTCATTTAAAATATCAGCAATAAAAATCGAAAAAGTTTAAAACGACGACTCCCTTTATACAGATTGATCTCAACTATCATTGCAAAAAAGATCATTTAAAAATACTGAAATGCGATAGAGATATCTTTATAAATTTCTTTTATAGGATTAGCATTAGCAAGCAAATCAAGCGAAGTAGCCCTTTAATAATAATGTGTTGTTACTTAGAGGCTCAAGATGGTAATTATGATACCATTCAAAAAATATCTCGTCTTTTTTTTAATTCTAAAATTTCACATAAACCACTTTCACCTATTTTTTTAAACTTGTATAAATTACGCAAATTAAATTAATAACAAAATTAATAACAAAATTTGGACCCAATTCACACAATCTGCATTAAATGTAATATAAACAAAATGCATGTTTACTGTCATTGAACTATTTCGTATTTACTTGTCTTTTTTTTTCAGTTTGTATTATTCTATTAAAGTTTTTAACGATTCTCTTACTCTGGTAGTTAAATATACCATATTTAATAGTTTTGCCATTTTATTACACCTTAAATATTACATTTATATGCCTCCCCGTTTAATCAAATACCCCGCTTAATCGAATATTTTTTCTGGAACCGTCAATATTCGTTTATGCGGGGCCGACTGTATAAGTATTGCTGGATGTCTTTTTTTTTTTTCTTGAATATTATAGATAAATTCTTAACTGGCTTATATTAAAGTATTTTTTCACTCATCTTAAGGGCCGTAAGTCAGGGCATGCCAGACTTACGGCTATTACAGTGGCCGATTACAGTGGCCGAGAGGTATGGACCTCTCAACTGGTAGACGGCAGGTGCTGGGTTCGAACCCAATCGCGGCTGTCGGCCTAACCGTTCGGAGTTTTCGTGGTTTTCTTCGAACCTTGCGTAAATACGGGTTAGGTTCCCTTAGAAAGACCCCCACGAAGGGCACTCCCCCCCTGGTCTTATATCCCTCGCGTAGATAATCGGACGTCAAAAATCAACCAACCAACCAACCAACCAGGGCATGCCAGAAAAAATTCAGCACTCCCCCCCCCCCCCCCACCTAAAACATTTCGAGCCTCCCCTGAAAAAAAATTCAAGGTCTCTAAATAAATTTCTGTTCTGAATGAAATTCTGTTCAAAAATCTAATTTAGTTTTGTAGCCGTTTCACAGTTTTGCAGACATACTAAATTATAACTGAAATAAATGTTTCAACACTTGCTCATCCTATTTCCATATATGAAGCTAACATGATCTTTAATACTGCACTAGTTATAAAGTTGAATTTTCTTATTCTGCATCATATTCTTTTCTTAGCATAAAATGGAGTTGTTACAAAACGTTTAATAAGAAACATAGTTCAGTAAAACCCTGGATATCATGAGACCAAAGCATTTTCGGTTAATCGGGGTTCCATAGGGATTTTCGCATAACTGGGGTTCCATATAGATTTTCAAATAATCGGGAGACATATGGTGAAAACTTGTTTGATGGAAAGCTGGGTCATTCCATGTCAATTGGCCTAGAGGCTCCCACTCGACCCCCTTCGATTTTTATGAAATTGGTATAGAATATACATGTGGGTATATGATGAACATTTGGAAACTCTTTAGTGCAAAAAATTGTATAGTTGGAGCACCAGGGGTCCATTTGTACCAATCACTATTTCTTGTTGTAGAAAAAACGGCCAAATCATGAAGTTTGGCATCATATTGCTCATGATATATGAAACCTTACTTATTGAAAATAGGTGATCTTGTACAACGTTTTGTGCTAAAAAATGTAATTGCTGTATTAAAAATCACAAATCAAAACTATCGTGACTACTAAGCCTCAAACTAGGCCGTATGGCCAATCTGGTTGAATTTTACCCTTATTTTAACATGCTGTAACTACTGCAAATATTATTTTAAAAATTTGTCGCTTTACAAACTAATTACCTATGGATATATCGTAAAACTGCTGTAGTTGTTTTTTGATTGCTTAAATATTAATTAAATTATTGATGTTCAAAATCTAATAAAAAATTAAAATCGTCGATTTTGCCCCATATTTAAAAGCGTATATCTCAAAAGGGACACTTCTGATTTGGTTACAATGAATACCACGGGAAAGAGCATATCTTAGTTTATAAAAAAAGCTTTATTTCATTTTGGGCCTTTTAGATACAGAAGGAAAATAATAAAATTCAAAAACCTCTTGTACGAGATAATCCAGATACATACAAGAAAGGTATTATTACGACAGGGTCTTTCAACATATTTTGCACCATTCTTTTTTCTTACAACGATTAATGCATATAATAATTATCACTTTTCCTGGTCACAGTTACTTCCCCTTTACCATTATTAATGATTTGTAACCGCATTTGCCAATGAGTTATATCCAATAACCAGGCAAGACTAGCTCCTTTGGGTATTGCATGTTTTAAATTTTGAATGCTGGTACCTAACGAGATCCATAGATTATTATAGACTAAATATTTTGATTATTTCAAGCTCCCATTATGTTGATTCCTGATCCTCAATCTATAAAAAACATTACTCATTGCTTCAGTTTGTCAAATTTATTATTGATTGCGATTACAACAGCTTTCGGTAAATAGTATTGCTGACTATAGATCCGTCGGAGTTAAAATTTGGTCTTTAATTGGCCTTTGAAGACTTGCCCTTGCAGCTAACCATTTTACAATTTTCGCCTATTCCGTCACAGGGTGATTTCCCATGACTTGTGACAAAAAAGTTCCACTCTGCAGAAATTCCAGTTTGGTGATAACAAAGATTCAGAATTTTTTTTTTATTCTTGTATTGCGCAGAAGATCCATCGCTAAAATAATGTATATGCGTAATTTCGTCAAAGCTTGTTACAGATGCTCCATTAGTTTTATTAAAAATGTACGTACAGCAACTGATTTATGTTTGAGACAATCAATAATTATGCAGTAACTCGCACGTTTAGTTTCCGAATTATCATTAAAATAGATAACAAATGGGTGCAATGTTGCTTGGCTCTTTTCCCATGGAAACCGTGAATAGCATCCTGGATTACAAAGCTGTAATTTTCTGCGAAATCCATCAATATGGTCAGTTCATCTGGCTTAAGAGTATCTTTGGTCATCCTCAGATGTTTGCTTTGATGCTTTGAAATGTAATGATGTGTAGAAAGTGCTGAGATTTTCAATACCAATTCTTCAATAAAATCTTCAATTGTCATCTGCTTCGTTTCTAACGTATCATGATTTGTGTGAACCCATTGTTTAAATTCAACGGCGTCTTCTGGATCACTATCTTCGAAAATACTTTCCAAAAATTTTTTTAAATCATCTGTTCCAGGACATTCTTTGAGCGATGAAGCATGGAATCTTTAGAATTCAAGTCACAAGCTGTATTACTTATAAGGAATTTATAATCTACATCAGTTGGGCAGCTTGCTAGCATCAACTTCACATTTTGATGCATTTTACACACAGATTGGGAATGTGAACCTGATGCAAAGACAGTCACACACCATTTTGGTTTTAACTCGCAAAATTTGGAGAATCCGGTTTCCGGTCCATTACTACTTCGATAGACTGCAAACATTTCTTTCAAATTGCTTAGTAATAAATGCTTCTGCATCTGAACTTTCCTTCCATCTATCCGAACAGAAATGAAATCTTTTATTCCTGGACATATTAGAATAAATTCTTCATCTTAAAAAAAAATTAATACTCTTTCTTTTATGTTTTCTGGCAACTTTTTACCAAACTTTGCTCTAGGTAAAGCCAATATCCCGATGTCTGCTTTTAATTTTCGCGCTGCTTTTACCATTTTTTCTGAAACTTCAAACTCTTCCATAACTTTTTTTATTGTCCAACTTTGAGGTGCCATTGTTAACAGTGGCGCAACCAAGGGGGTGGTTTTGGGGATAAAACCCCTCCCAGAGCTAAGAAAGATTGCTATAATTGCCGCTTATATGAATCAAGACCAAACTTAATGTTTACATGTTTTGGCGTACTTCGGAATCCGTCGCTTTATTGAATCCCATTTCTTTTAATAAATTGATTCAATTAAATGGCGAAAATTCAACTTAAAACTGTGAAAGGTCATATTACATGGATTAGTTAAGTAAAAAATGTTTATTTGAACTAAATTACTTTTCTGAGGCATAATATGCTAAAAGAATGATGATTTCCTGCCATACAGATGCTCTTTGAATTTAACTATTATACAGTGAATATTCTAATTAGTACTGATTGTATTAACCGGCAATTCAAATAACCGGCAATCACCTTTATTAGAAACTCAAAACTCCCCTAGAGCCGAATTCTGCCTGCGCCACTGATTGTTAATATTTGTATTTGTTCTGGACGTTTTAACTTCTCCTTCAATTCTTTAATTAGCTGTTTGTAATCTAATCAGTCTAGGCACTGGTTGCATGTAGTAGGTTGTCTTAATTTACATAGATCTATACCAGCAACAATAGCTATTTTCTTTGAAATCACATCTTCAGTTTCATTTATCTTTCGCTTTTCATAGCTTTTAATATCTCTTGTTGATGTTCGTTGAAATTTTAAAGGAGATAAATCAATAGCTGTTAGACTTTTGTTCAACGTTTCTGTTACATATTTCATCTTGCTCCAATTCGCTTGAAGAAGAGGACCATGCTGCTTTTGTTTCTTCGAATTCTTTTCTGCATGATCTACTTATTTTTTGGCCTGGTTTGACATTTTTCTTAGTTAAATCTGTCAAATGATTAGAACTTTCTAAATTGATAGACCACAAAGATTTTCGTACGCAATGATTGTCTTTAGTGAAAGGATTACAGCATGTTCGCTGAAGAAACTCATATTTCTCCAAAATATGCAAAAGCAATGTTTCGTGATGAAAGTATATTTAAGAATTTTCTTCAAGATGCAATAAACTTCGGCGATTAATTAACTCTTGCTCTTCAGAGGAAAATTCTTTAAAAAGCTTAAAACCTTTATGTGCACAATAAGTCGTCAAATAGCACTGAAAATTATCAGCACAGCCAATGCTGCATTGACTCTGATCATAATCATGAGAATCCCTAGAGCTAATATCTTGATACAGAATGTTTTAACAGTAATGTAAAGTATAAACTGAAAGAGAAAAGGAATATTTTTGTATAAATCTTGTTAATCATGCAAAACCCAACCAGGAGCTAGTCTTGCCTGGTTATTGGATATAACTCATTGGCAATGCGCTTATAAATCGCTCATAATGGTAAAGGGGAAGTAACTGTGACTAGAAAAATTGATAATTATTATGTGTATTAATCATTGTAATAAAAAAGAATGGTTCAAAATATGTTGAAAGACCCTGTCGTAATATATACCTTTCTTGTATGTATCTGGATTATCTCGTACAAGAGGTTTTTGAATTTTATTATTTTCCTTCTGTATCTAAGAGGCCCAAAATGAAATGAAGTGTTTTTTATAAATTAAGATATGCTCTTTCCAGTGGTACTAATTGTAACCAAATCAGAAGTGTCCCTTTTGAGATATATACTTTTGAATATGGGGCAAAATCGACGATTTTAATTTTTTATTAGATTTTGAACATCAATAATTTAATGAATATTTAGGCAATCAAAAAACAACTACAGCGGCTTTACGATATATCCATAGGTAATTAGTTTGTAAAGCGAAAAATTTTTAAAATAATATTTGCAGTAGTTACAGCATGTTAAAGTAAGGGTAAAATTCAATCAGATTGGCCGTACGACCTACTTTGAGGCCTAGTAATCACGATAGGTTTGATTTGTGGTTTTTAATACTGCAATTACATTTTTTAGCACAAAAAGTTGTACTAGATCACCTATTTTCAATAAGTAAAGTTTCATATATCATGAGCAATATGATGCCAAACTTCATGATTTGGCCGTTTTTTCTACAACCATGAAATAGTGATTGGCACAAATGGACCCCTGGTGCTCCAACTATACAACTTTTTGCACTAAACAGTTTCCAAATGTTCATCATATACCTACATGTATATTCTGTATCAATTTCATAAAAATCGAAGGGGGTCGAGCGGGAACCATGCCAAAATTTAGGACACTTGACATGGAATGACCCAGCTGTGATCCTAATTTAGAACATCGTTGCAATATAAAATATTGTGGTACACCGTATTCAAAGCACCCTAAATGACGAGTCATAAGTCGCTCCAACAGAGCCTGACGAATGCCAGGATTAGACACAGGGAAGCTATTTAGATCTTAGATGCGGCAATTCGATATATTGAAGTACAAAAAGATGCAGTAGCATCAGATGTGATGCAAAATAGAAAAAAACAAAAGAAAATCTCAACGCATTTTGTAAAAAATTGAAGTGTCTTACATGTCTATCTAATAAAGTGCTCGAAATTACACAATGGACCAATTAATTCTATGCCTATTTATTTCATAAAGAATATGCTTTTTTAACACTATTTCTACCAGTGTCAATAAAACCTTTCTAAGTTTTGATTTTTATTAATTTTGCTTCTAATTTTTAAAGCTAATAAGTATTAAAACTACACTTCAATATATTAAAAATGATTCGGAAACATTTTGAACAAAAAACTTACAAATAAAATAGTAATCATAAATCAAAGCATGTTGAAAGGTGTCATTTGACATCGGCAAAGATAGTGTTGACAATAAAATTTTTAACATTTAAAAAGGACTAGGAATTTTAAGGTCTTTCGGTTAAACCGATCTTCGGATAACCGAGTTTCTACTGTACCTAGAATGTGAATATGCATTAATTTATTTTTCTGCATCAGGGAGAGAGAGAATATGAGCCTCCCCCTTATATTTTTTGAGCCCTCCCCACCTTATCATTCATAGCATACAAATTTCTTATCTCCATATTTCTTTCTTTCTTTTATGTATTATTGTCATGTTTAACGGTTATACATGAGCTGAAAATTAAATTTATGGATTGGTACCCATGAATAAAAGTATATTGAGTTTTCTTGACAAACCGAAACTCTGGATTTTCTTTGAGTAAACAAGTTAATATCTGTTACTCGAGGAATTCATTATTTTTCTCTTGAAAATTCAAATCTCTTATTTGCAACTTATGCAGTGCTAAAAATATGCTGAGTTTTGAATAGAAATTTGTTTGTTCAGTTCTATTTATATTCTAATGAGTTGATTCAAATCTTAGCAAGTGATGTTACATCCATAAGCTCCAAGAGATTTTCATAAAGTGTTAGTCTCTAATTAAATTTTGAATTAAAAGAATATATATCAGGCCTGTCGCCCATGTGATTCATGGCAACATTTCAATGTTCTCTTGGCGCCCTTCAAATATTTTCTGTTATTTTCTTTATAAAAAAAAAGAGAAAAAAAAACATTTCAAAGCAATACAAAGACATTATAAAACATATATTCCAAAAACTTCAAAGTATTTACTAAAAACATTTTAATTACTTAAAAAACATCAAATAGTAATATTTTTTTTTTTAATATTTTAAATATTTTAAAGTTTTTTATTCGATTTATTCGACATTTGCCGTCTTTTAAGCAATTGCAGTGTTTTTAGTATTTATTTTGTAAGTTTTTGGAATTTTTTTTTTATGATGTTACCATTAATGGACGTAAATTAAGACATTTTTCTTTATACTGTAGCCTCCTTCTTTACCGTAATTCCGCTTTAAACGGCCTACTTTTTTCTCCAACATCAGACAAAATTGAGAAAAAAAAGAATATCGGTTCTAAATGGATAAGTGTTGACTTTCACCAGTGTTGAATTCAGGTTGTCAAAAGGGGGGAGAACCCCCCCACCCCCACCCCCGGTCAATATGATACCTCCGGAAGATTTGAGATTTTGTGAGTTTAATGGTCAAAAGTGAAATCCCCCTCACCTCGGTATTCTATAATGTCTGATCTATGTGTAAACCTTTTTGTACAAACATATTTTAAAAGTTTGAGAGACGAAGGGATGCGGGCAGATCTCCGCAGAAGATGTAAAACAGTGATTTGAGTCTGATGAAAATCGCAAACATGAAACATTATTTGACGAGGATATAATTAGGAGTGTAACTGATGTTGTCCAATAAGAAGAGAATTCTGATGATGATCCAATCGAAGTTGACACGTCTAAAATTCCTTATTTCGAAAGGGGTAAAAGCAGTAGAGTAGGCGCTACGCTATGTTGAGCAGCAGCTAACAGCTTATATGATGTCAAAGGATATTATGCTGCAAAATATCGGGCATCTTATCGATTTTTGCATAATTTTTATCGAGCCTTTTCAAATTTTATAAAAATCAGATGTATAATTCAATTACAAGGACAAACAAAAGTATTTCGTTACATTAAGGCAATAAGAAAAAAAGTTTCAAGTGCAGTTTAATGATGTTACACTCTTTCGAACATAATAGAATTGATATGCATCTATAAGGGAATATAATAAAAAAAATTCTGTAAAATATGTGGTGCAAAGAATATTTGTTATTAATTTACAGGGCCACACGAAAATATTGCTTTACATTATGGTATAAGGGAAAACATCGTTTGGGACAAGTTTTGGTTATATTAAACTATTTCGAATTTTATGAAATTGATATACGTTGCTGAGGTTTAGTTCAAGTTTATTCTAGTATAATAGATATCTTACAGGGATAGTTACAGGGACACGCAAAAGATTTCGGTTACTATACTGTATCCGAACTATATACTATTACACTAAGGTCTGAATATTTTTCAAACTTCATTATAGTATGTACGCACCTCATTTGCTGAGCTTGAAAAGCAATTTCAGACTTGTTTTTTCTTCTAAATATTTTTTATTTTTTCATGGGCCCTATCGCCAGAATTTTGATACAGTATCATATATGCAGAATCTTCTGCATTTCTACTTCTACAAACTTTAAAAAAGGACAAATACTTCTTAATCCAGGAAAATTACCTATACAAGCGCAAATGAAAATATACGATAATCTCTCTGGAATTGCTAAGGATTCCAAAAAACAATCTTTATCGTTAGAAACTTCAGTTTGAGCAACATTAGTGATTTGGCGAATAAGAAATAAAAAAACCGTCGCCAAATGAAAAGAAATGATAGCAAAATAGATTCGGTGCGAAACACTGAAATATATATCTTTAACCCCTTATTGTATCGCTGTTTTCCAAATGCTCTCAAATAACCTAATTGCTTATAAAATTATAAATTCGACTATCTGCTACAAATGAGTGCATGCTAAATTAGAGGTCTGCACGGGCCGGAATTTCCAGGCCCGGCCCGGCCCGTTGTAAAACTCAAAAGTTCGGCCCGGGCCCGGCCCGGCCCGTTTAATTTTTTATATTTTAGGCCCGGCCCGGCCCGTACAAAAATCAGCGAAAACAGGCCCGGCCCGTTTTGGCCCGTTACAATTTCTACGATTTCTAAAAAATTCAGATTTTTATCATATAACTAAGATTCCTTTAAAGAATACTGCATACATATCTATGGAATGATTTTATAGTATATTTTACAGCAAATAGACATTAACAACATTAATGATTACATAGATTCTTAGGCTTTCAACATTCGAATAAAGATTCATTAAAAAATTAATATGGCTTAGAATAAAAGAAAAAAGAAAGAAAGCTAAAAACATCGTTAATTTTGAAGCTGTTTAATAAAAGAAGATTTATAAATATATTTCTATATCATTTTATTATAGATTTCAAATCCAAATTCATTCTTAAATTCAAAGAAGCTCCTTTCTGATACATTTCTAAATTCATTTTTTTCCCTCAGAAACGCATAAGATTAGCAGATATCTTTATTCAGAAACTATATAATCGAATGGCGTTATCCATTTTTTGATACAAGCAATTTAAGAATACTGCAAACAAATAAAATACTGTCATAATTAGCGTTTTGAATAGAATTTCCGGAAGCAATAGCAAGGGAAGGGAGAAAAACCTGCAATCATTTGAGAAACTATTACATCTCAACAAGGTTATACAAGTATTTTATTTACCAAAAATGAAAAACGCTATTCGATTCCAAATCCCTTCAATAGTTAGGCTTATCACTTTTATACTTTTACAATTTAAAATTAATCAGAAAATGTGTCAAACTTTCGCATTATTGAGAAATTAATTTAAAAATCATTAAGAAGTATATATCCGAAGACTAAGCTAACATAAGTTCTTTATCGCTGTTAATAATTTTACAAATCATGTTTTCTGCCAATAATTAAGTCTAGTACCGGTCCGGCCAGTCTATATGTAGAAAAGTAATGCAAGCGTGATCTCGGACCGGCATATTAAAACGGGTTACACATAATGTAATTCTCCGATGCCGATACACTGTGCATTTTTATAAACGTGCATTTTATATTGACGCTGTCAAACTAGCAGGGCCACATTTATACTTGTTCTCGTTAAAACCATTTTCGTTGAAAATAGCTAATATTTTATCGTTTCTGTTGAAATCTTCAGAACGGGCCGGCAGGCCCGAAAAATTTTTTTATCGGCCCGGCCCGGCCCGTCTGGCCCGTTCAATTTTTTTGCCGGCCCGGCCCGGCCCGTTTATGTTGTTTGTCGGCCCGGCCCGGCCCGTTGAAAAAATATTCTAAATCTGCCGGCCCGGCCCGGCCCGGCCCGTTAGAAAATTCGAAACGATTCCGCCGGCCCGGCCGGGTACGGGCCACGGGCCAGGCCCGGACCCCTGCAGACCTCTATGCTAAATGTCTTCTATAGTCCTAAATGTGCAAATATTTCAGACTTTCTTTTAGCAGTCTTAATAAAAATTAAAAATAGCTATCGTTGACTTACTGTTGTAAGAACTTACGCTAAAAATTTCTATGAGTTTTTGACTCGATAGAAAAACTAATTAGATGTGCCAATCCCAGAACTTTCTTCTATCTCATACGTACATTTTAATACTTAAAAAAATAGTTACTCATGTTAATACTTTAATAATTTTAATTCAATACTATATCAACTTTGATTTTCATCTTAAATTCCTATTTCAGTCAATTAATCGGAGTAAAAACGAATTGCCGTCTCTGCAGGAGCCGATGGACAGTAGAATGATAGGCAGATTTTTTTCAAATTCAGGGAGGAACTACTTGCCATAACAAAAAATAATCATACACAAAAATTTTAGTTCAGTTCTTGGCATAACTTCATACACTTTTAGGTGGCGCAATATTGAAAATGGCATAAAAAACGCTATTGCAGCATCTGTTCCGGCGGATTTTTTTCAAATTCAGGAAGGACTAACTAGCCATAGCCGAACACTTGCACAAAAAATTTGGGTACAATTTTATGTATAACTTCATACGCTTTTGATCGGTACAATATTGAAAATGGCACAAAAATCGCGATTGCAGCGCCCCTTCCGGCGGAATATTTCAAAATTGAAGGAGGACCTGCTTGTCACAGCCAAAAGCATTCACAAAAAATTTGGTTCGATTCTATGCATATCTTCATACACTTTTTGATGGTAGAATGGCGACATACGGACACACAGACACACGGACAGACAGACATTTTGTAAAAAACATGTTTTTTGGAATCTCTGACCCCTAAAACGTGTAAATCCGTCGAAAACCGGAAGTCGAAAAAAAAATTTCGATTACAATACTTTCTTCTATTGAAGATGAAGAGTAAAAATTGACCGGCCAAGGATTACTTTCCATGTAACTAATAAATAATGTGGTTAGTATGGTTTAATGGGAGTGCCGAGTTTTATATTTACACGTAGCACAATTAAAAAAAAAAAAAAAAAAAAAAAAAAAAAAAGATTTAAATTTTTGAATTTTTAACTATTGGCTTAAAAAAAATAGGGCAAAAAGATTGTGGTGCTAAAAAGTTTAAAAAAACATATCTTAAGCACTGCGGGTCTGTATATGTATTTTTTGCTTTTTTTTCTTTTCGAAATGTGTTTTTCTTTATACTTTGATACACTTTTCTAAATTTCTATTTTAGGCAAGCAACTGGAGTTTTCCAAAATATTGTAACTAACTTTTTTCTTTAAAAATATTTAACATTATGTCTCTGAGTGAAGAAGTTCTGTAAAATAAGGAAAAATACGCAAGTAAAATATTTAGGAGTTCCAAAGGTTTTTAGTAAATTAATTTTCTTTTTTTAAAACCAAAATAAAAAAACTGCTTCTTATTATTCTCAAATAGTAAGTTTTCTGATACCACAACACATTTTAAGGTGATAAATTCAAGAGTTTATTTTTTTTAGAAAAGTCTACCAAACAGACATATCGTTTAAAAAGTGTGTAAAAAGTCAATTCATTCTTGTAAACTGATTTTTGCATGAAATTAATTTCTTTTAATTTATGTATGGACAATAATGTGTATATTTATTGAGGGGTTTTTTTTTTCTTTCATTTTTATCTTTATTTTAAGTAAAATACGTGACGTTAAAAATTTCTCCCAAATCATCATCTTCATTTTATTGGGCGATATATTCCACGAGCCCTTAAAATAAACTCGTGTCTATGTCAGAAAGAAAGGAGGAGTTTAGATTTGAAAACAAGACTTTAGAATAAATATGGGAATTCTTAGTAAATTTATGAATTTTTACAATATTTCCACCATATTTGGCATGCTAGAGAAATTTCTGTTTTTGATTTAAGGTTTAGTTTATCTAATGAAACCCTTACTCGTCACTGTCCTCTGTCCGTCCGTCACAGAGCCCGCACCCAAAAACTATATAAATCAGAGACTTCAAATTTCTTGTACTTACAGATAAATACCTCGTATCTCATGACAAACCATAAAATTTTTAAAAAGTCTTTTATTTTAATTAAATTATATTTTTCTATGTCACCCGCTCATTTTTGCGATTTGAATTTTGAAAGAGAACCTTAATTTCAATGTTTTCCATGTAGACATCATAACTTGGGGGTAAAGACTTCAAACAAGAGGTTCTTAGTTCGAGTCCCGATGCTGAAAGTTAAAAATTTTCATATTAAGGTAGATTTAATTAAAAGAAATTTCGCATTTTTGCCAATTTAAGGGTCTGTATTATTAGGGTTTCGTTCATTCTTTCTATTTTACAAACTATTGCGATTTATTAATGATTCGGCATTTTAAATTTCTTTTAAATATGTTTTTCGTTTTTAGAAATTTAAAATTTTATTTATATTTCCGTTAATTTTTTTTCAAATTTTGGTTTTTCAAAAAAAAAATTGGAATTTTGGATTTTATTTAAATAATTTGATTTGAAGATTTTTAATTTGATTAAATAATTTCCTTTTATAATCATTTTAAAATTAAATTTTTTGATGCTACTATCTATGTAAGAATTTAGTAAGTATAAATTTAACAATTTGAATTTATTAATTAAAGGATAAGTTGTTCTGAAAGAAATTTTAAATAAAACACTCTGTGCGATCTGTGATCGCACTTACCCACTTGTCTTTTCTGTGATTATAATAAACAATTTCTTATTCGACTTTTTTTTTTAATATTTTTTTTTTTTTTTTAAATTTCACACGTCATAACTGATTGGCTTTCACCTAATAATCAAGCTAAAGAAGAAACGAAATCCTTGACATTTTTCTAAATAAAAGACAAATCATGAACTTCACAATGGACATAAAGTAATTCAAAAAATAGCCTAAACATTTCTGCTTCGTCTGTTTTCTTGAAGTAAGCACTGTCATGTTTAACGGCTATAAATGAATTGAAAATTAAATTTATGGTGAATACCCGTGAATAGCGGAATATTGAATTTTCTTGACAAAATGAAACTCCTGATTTTGTTTGGATAAACAAGTTAATATCTTTTACATGAAGAATTCGTTATTTTTCGTTTAAAATTAAAATCTTTTATTTGCAACCGCGTGCAATGTTCAAAATATTCTGACTTCTGAATAGAATGTTGTTTCTCGTTTCTATTTATATTCTAATGAGTTGATTCAGTTCTTAGAAAGTAAAAATATATCAATAAGCTTGAAGAGATTTTCATAAAGTGTTTGTTTCTAATTAACTTCTTCAAAAATGAAATATATATTATTAAAATATTGATCTTTATTGAACATAGTATTGTAATTAGGACTAGGCGACGTAGAATTTTTTTTTTTTTTTTTTTGAATCCATTTATCATCTATTTAACATTGCGATTTAGAACTGTTAAATCGCGATTTAACATTTATTAATTTTTTCAATATGGAAGCTTATTTTTTAATTTTTAGTAAAAAATACGACATTTATATAGCTCCCTCTTGCATTATACAATATACTTAGTTTTTAATTTTTCAAATATCTTTGAAAAAAAAAGAATATGTTACACATAAAAAAGTTTGAATGCCCCTAAAAACTCGTGAAGTTAGTGAAGTCTTTTAGCAAATTTGATAAACACATATTTTAATGACTAATTTTAAAAAGAGATCAGAGAATAGCATGCAGTTTTATTTTGTTTTTTACTTTTAAATTATAATAACATTATTTTAATATAAACGTTGAAATTCATATAGTAATGCTGACATTCATATAGTAATGCTGACATTCATACATCAATAAAAATGTTAATTAAAAATGTTTAATTTAATTTAAATGCTTTAAGTGATAAATTAAAATAACATGAAAAGATTATAGCTTGACATGTTTCATTGCTCTTACGGCAACATTTTCAAAAGCAAATAAAATGATAAAAAGGAATTTCCCGAAATAAACAGAAAAAACACAAATCACGTGAACATGATCATATAAAAAATAAACTGGAAATAAAATGAATAAAAATAATTGTGAGCGTGACATATTACAAATTATTGTCTTAAAAACCTTTGAAGCATTTCTTTCCATATTTTTGGTAGTTCCATGGAGGCAAATTCATTGCAAATATTGTCTTTACGTATGAAGATTTCTATTGATTCTCTTATGATTGACGGAAAATATGATCTAGAAGGGTATATTATTCTGCTATTTTTAAAATCTATTTGTAATGGTACTTTGCTGTATAATCTTGAGAGAGCTGTAGTTTTCCTATTGTATTTTATGTCTGCTATATGTTCTTTAATTCTAGTTTTGAGTTTTCTACTTGTTTCACCAATGTAATATTGTTTTGTTCCATCTTGTTTTGTGAATGGTATTTCATATACGCCAGATATTTGATGTGGTTCTTTTGGGTCAATTTTCCTACATATTGAGTTTTTTAATTTAGCAGACGGTTTTGCAACTATGGATATATTGTATTTATTGAGTTTATATTTTAAACGTTCAAAAAATCCAGGAAAATATTGTAGAGAGAATATATTCGAATTTTGTAGTTTGAAGTTACTACTCTTTTTACCATCCATGCTTTTAATTAACTTGTCTATTGTACTCTTACTATAACCATTTCTCTTTGCGATGTCAAATATTATATTTAATTCTTTGTCTAATTGTCCCGGAGTACAGATTGTGAAGGCTCTTTTGAGGGCATGTCTAAATGCAGATATTTTGTACGAAAACGGTGCATGAGCGTTATGAGGTATAATGATTTGGTTGGCAATCGGTTTTCTGTAAACTGTACGTTCGATTCCTTGTGGCGTCTTGATTAGTAATACATCTAAATAAGGTATTGTACCATTCTTTTCTATTTCCAATGTAAACTATTATATGTAAAATTATATTATATTATATATAGTATATATATAGTATATACTAAACTAATAATAACTAATATATATTATACTATAACTAATATATATTATACTATATATATAGTATTATATATAGTATAATATATATTAGTTATATTATATGTAAAAATGTTTAGATAAAATGTTATTTTTATAAACATAAAAGAATTATTACAAATTGCTTTAATTTAAAAATAACAAATTCCTTAACTACTAATGATTCTTCCTGAAATCTCCTTTAATCCTTGGAAACTATGCTCGGAACTCATGTTAGCATTGCACCTCTAGTCACAACTATATTCTAAATTATAGAGAGTCTAGCTCATTGGAATCGAATGACACTCATTTTACTCTATTAAAAATTTCTGTAAAAACAAAGAAAACAAAAGCGACACTCTCTGTAAATTTACACTAGTTATTGGTTAAATGCATATTCGATTGAGTTTCTCGGTCATCATTTTGTACACATTTCCCTTATATTATAACTGTTTTCCTTTAGGGATTTCCAGATCTTTATTTAAAAATATTTTCATCTTTGTTAAATTTCGTAATTCAAAATATAAACTTATAAAATTCTTTTGAAATTGTTTTAGAAATATTAAAGAAAAAAATTTAATTAAAAAAACCCTTTAGAATAATTTAAAAAGGGAAAAATCATCTCATCAGATTCAGTGAGGTTTCCCTCTCCCCTCCCCCTCTGCTGAATGATAAAAGACATATTTTGTGATCGATTTCACTCGCTCTTATAGCTCATGCAGTAAGGTGTTCTTCCACTGTCGAGGGCACTTTAGTTCAAACCCCAGGACGGCTAGGAAAAAATGTGTCAAATTTTAATATAATACAGTAGTTCAAATTTATTCTGAAAATTGAAGTTCTTTAAAGCTCACTGAAGATTGAGTGATTCACTAATTTTAAAAATTAAATTAAATTATTATCATTAAAAGTAAATTTACTGAGTTTTGTGTATTTTTAACGATGTTTATTTACAGAGTCTATTCTAAATTTACCGTATAACTTCTCTTTTATTTAACAGATTCTCGGTTTTTCTAATCTCCGTCATTTTACATAAGACTTGGGATAATGGATCACCCGTACATTCTCTGTAATTTCACAGAAAAAAAAATTAACAGTGTATGTAATGTATTTTCCAACGTATAACGCGTCCTAACGATTTGAGACTTTATTTTTCTTTTTTAATTCTATGAAGAGGCGACAAATTATACGGGCCCATGATACGTGAGTTCCAGCAAGACTTAAAGAAGCATTACAAGCCCCTTCACCGATTGTCAATAGTTATAAAGGGGGCTACCCCTCTAAATTTAGGTAAATGATTTTTTCATGCAGATTCAACCGATTTGGTTCAATTTTTGGATAGTTTCGTAATAATAAGACGCTTACCTGATTAATTTTGAGGTTTTTTGTTAAGAATAAAGGAGGAAACGGTTGATTACTCACCTCTTTAATTAGATAAATGGGTCTTTATGCAGAATTATCCGATTTGCTTCAAATTTTGGATATAAGTTCTTTCTGATAAGGTGAATCCCTGAATAGTTTTTGGGGTTTAATGATTAAGTATTTCGGGACAAATAGGCAGCTACACCCCCCCCCTTAATTTGTTTTTCGAAGGGCATTATTCCTTGAAAAAAATAAGGCTATAACATACAATTAATGTGATAGTTTGTGAGTTCAATGCCATCAATTTAACTGGGCAATATTTTTTTTATTTCACTTTCAATAGTTGTAATTTTTATGTTATTTATAATAAATATTTAAGTATTAAAACGAACTTGTGAGAATGTAATTTCACAAAAATTTTATTAGCTATAAAAAATTTTGTATTTTGTTCAGAAAAAACATATTTTAGCTTCAAATTATTATCTTTAGTCGTTTGCTCTTTCCCCCGCTTTTCTCCAAAGGAAAAAAAACGAACATCTTACTTTATTAAAAATGTTTAGCTCACCCAATATCTTACAAAAGTTTGTGCTACTGAGCATAGAAAGAATTATTATGTGCACTGTCTATTTTTTTTTTTCTTCTTTTCAAAGAAACAGATGCAGATGATATATATGTAGTATAAAATACACTAAATATAATAAATCAAATACAAATAAATTAAAAATATAATAACTGCATGGTCTGCCCATTAAGTAATGAGACTTAGTTTTTCGCAGAAGACCGAAGGACCGGAGTTTGCAAACAATATGTGTAGTGGAATCTATCAGCTATAGATTCTAGAAGAAGTCAGTTGGCTTTGAACGTTTGCAGCGCACGTATTACAAAACAGACACGTATTAGAAAATAGTGTTAGGTTTTCAAAATGAAGAAAACTGTCGAGCATAAGTAAGCCATAAAGTTTTCTATAAAACTAAACAAATTAGTTATTGAGAGGCCTCCCACATTTCACGAATCCTATGGGAAAGATTCTTTATCCAAGTCTCAAATGTTTAGGTGGCACAAAGCCTTCAAAAACGGAAGATAATCTATCGATGACGAATAACACGCTGGGCGTCCATCAAGCTCTCAAACTTCAGGCAATGTGATTAAAATGTGAATATTTTGGTCTCAGATCGTTGGATAAGTGTCCGAATGATTGCAGAGCAGAAGCGTATTAACTACCATCCGGGCCCCTAGGCTTGACTTTCTTAGGGGCCCCTTTCACTATTTCAAAGAGGTATATACTGGAAAAATTAAAACACATGCTTGCTTCATTAACTCATAAATCATTGATAATAAAAATATAAATGATTACGACAAAGAATTTCGCACACCTTTTGTCTTTTGTATTAAATATTAATGTCCAACCAGTGTAAAAGAATATTTTCTTGTTCTTTATATTAGGTAAACTTTAGCACCGGGCCCCCTTTTCTTGTGGGCCCCTAGGCTTCAGCCTACTCAGCCTAATGGATAATCCGCCTCTGTTGCAGAGACATTGAAACTTATAAAATGGATTTTGATCAAATTTCACGGAAGAACTAAAAATGCGAAAGGTTTATGAAAAGCTGGTTCTTCAAATTGACCCAGTTCTTGACAAAACAGCTTCACAACACTGCCCCGACTACCGTACAGCCTCAATCTGTCATCGCCTGACATTTTTTTATTCCCTGGGTTAAAATCCAGCTTAAAGGGTGATCGTTTTGACAATCTGGAAAACATGTAGAAAAACGAACGCACGTTCTGAACAGCATTCCAGTTGAAGACTTCTAGAGGAATGGATGGCAGAGACGTTGACAACGGTGTATTAATGCAGAAGGAGTCTACACTGTAAAAGTAAAAGACCTAAACTGGGTTGTAAGATTTCTGGGTATATTAGTATTCCCAAATCCCCCCCCCCACCCCAGTAGTGTTCCCAAAATGGTACGATAGTGTTCAAAAGAAAGCAGATCCTTAATAACATTAAAACAATCAAAATTTCTTAGATATAATGTATATATTAGCTAAAATGTACTGACTGTTTTAATGTCATTAAGGATCTGCCGTTTCTTTAAGCCTTTTTGGGCTACAAAGTGAACTTTCCAACTTGGAACACTTGCTCAACGCAAAAATCTTACAGCCCAACTTGGGTCTTTTGTTTTTACAGTGTATTTTGAAAAATAATAAGTGTTTATAAAATTTTCTTCAAATACATGAATTTTTTTAGATTCAGTCTCATTACTTACCGGAGAGAGCCTGTATGGTGCAATTTATAAAGAAAATGAGTATATTTGCCAAGCCTACCTGTTTGAATCCTCGCAACTCTGGTTCATTCAAATAATCATGTCTTTTTTCCTTGTTCATTAATATAAAATCTAATTTCTTTTGCTTCATTTCTATGCTTTCATTTTTATACTCTTCGTATAACGCGCACGTGGTAAGTTTTGATTAAACTTTCTTGCTTGAAAAATGTTGAATTGTCCGGAATATACGGTATTTCTCGTGATGCCATCACATTTCATAAGAAATTAATTAGCGTAAAGTGGTGCAAGTGCGCAGTGTACAAAAGTAGTAGAGCGATTATCTAATCCCAAAACAGAGTTTTGATTTAGCTACAGTTGTAGAAGTGCATTGACATGATCACATGATAAGTTTACAGTGAAAGAAAACTGCTGCTGAAATTTGCAATGATTTAGCAGAGAAACGGGCATTCTGGATTTCTCGCTACAATATTTATGTTTTTGAAAACGGGATCACAATAAAGATTACGAAGCTAATTTATTTATTTTTGTTTTTATGAATTATAAATTTGTATTGTACTACCTGTACTATAAATGATTTAGATTTGTTTATCAACAGATGGCAGTACTGATGTTTCAAATATATTTAGTGACTATAATGCAAGAATACGCAGTGCCAAAGTGTTCAAGAGTGTGCACTTGCTTCTGGAAAAATAGCTACTGTGGCTAAAGCAGGATTTAAAACGACAATTTGCATATCCTTTAAAAAATTGCTTTTTTTTAAATTACTGACTTTTAAGCCAGCAGCGTCACTAGAAGACAACTAGAATGTGAAATTGTTGAATCACAGATGTCAGTTGAACTAAGGACTACTGAAAATAAGCAGTGCTTTCAATAAAAAAATAATATTTCAAAAAAGGTGGGAAAGCTATACGTAAAGAAAAGAATCACTTTCAGTGTGAAATAAATCGAAGTTCTGTTTAACAAGGTTTAGATTAGACTTCAACAACTTCCTTTTAAGTCAAATTAACAGAATTGTCGCCGTATCCAGAATCATCTGTGCTGCAATTCTACAAGGTTAACCAGGATTATTGCGACTAACTTTAAAAGGAGGTAGGAAACATCACAAGGAATCAGATTTGCATAGCAACTCATGGTCGGAAACAGCTTCTTTCGCCGTTAGCTGGTATTTATTGTTCAGAGCAATAGAGGTCCTGGTGAGCCAGTTCACATGCCAACACGCTCTCCTGATTTATGCAGCATAGTTTTCTCTCTTAGAGGTACACTAAAATGTTGTGTATGCAACGTCTGTTGTTCCAATATGGATCTGGTTGCAAGAATCGTCTGTGCTGTTGGAGATGTCCAACAAAATCGAAATGCATTTGAGTAAGTCCGCCAATCTATGATCCAGTGGTGTAATTCATGCATCAATAACAATGATGGCAACTTTGAACATCTTTTGTGATATTTTCCCATATCAGATATCACAACACTTTGACCAATAAACTATTTTAGATGATCCAGTCTTGTGTCTTTTCATACTACTTTCATATTACTTTCCCTTGAAGTTCCCGACCATGAGTTACAATGCAATTCTTTGTGACGTCCCTTTCCTCCCCTAAAGTTTGACCCAATAATCCTGGGACAACCTGTATAACAAGAAGAGCAGAAAGTCTGACATTGTAAAACAGTTTACCATACTAAAGGCAACTTGAAAATGAAACTGCGAGGAAAAAAAAAAAAACATTTACAAATTAAATAAATAAATTATTTAAAATAAAATAAAGTTGTAGATATGTCCAGAATTCTGAGAAATTTATGGAGTACCAGTTGTAGAGTTTGTATCGAGTGCATTCTTTGGTGCCACGAAGAGTATATAAGACTATGCAGATCGTGATCTCTACAATTCTGATGTTTGTAAGTGAAGCACTAAATTTTTTATTGCGTATTTTGGCACACTTAATTGCGCATTCTTACCTATAATGGTTTTACAGGAGTGCGCATTTACGAAGATAATCTTTTTGCAAATAATTTCGAATTTTTTTTTTTTTTTTTTTTTTTTTTGTAAACTGGGGAATACACTTTTTTATTAGTTTTATAATAAAAGATTATCAATAAAGTATAACATCATCCCTTAAATCTCTCCATTTATTGATAATTAATGAAATATAGTTAAAGAACATACTCTTACACCACTTTACCTATGTCTTGTAAATATCATTACAGTTAACACTATTTACTTCATTGGTAATTTTATAAGCAAAAATTCGGGTTCGACTAAGAGTAAAACATCCGGTAATATTGTTAAAATAATTAAATTTTAACTCTAGTTTTCTAAACAAAAACATTCTAGTATTAAATTTAAAACTGCCTATAACGTTCGTTGTTTAATTTAATTCAAGTGCAGGTTTTAAAACGTAATCTAATCAACCAAACAACAAAAATACAAAAAGCACGAATCTTCGCTAATCTTTTCCAAAGCATAAAAAAAAGAAAAACGTTTGAAAGAAATACTATACAAAATAAAATCCCTTTTACTCCTAAGAATTTTAAACAGCAGATTTCTTTAAAATCTTTCCTTTAGTATTTTTATTTTTGCATAAAAATAAAGGTAAACTTGCTTTTGCAACTCACCCCTCCAGTGAAAAACAAAAAGTCCCAGAGGGCAGAATTTTCTTCAATTCATGCCAGGAACGTGGGATAAATTCTAACCCAATGTTATCTGGCTGTTTACAGAGAGCAAATCAACGGATTTGTAAATATATATGGTGAACATCGGAAAAAAAATAATAAACTAATACCTTATCTATAATGTACTACCTAAAAAAATGAAGAAGAGAAAGAGGAAGAAAGCAGAGGAAGATGAAGGAAAAAAAAATCACTCAAACGAAGCGAAAATCTTTACATTTGAACAAATCAATCGTAGCATTTTTAAAATATATTTTATATTGCATAAAAATATCAACTGGAAAACTACATTGATTTTTCCCCCCTTAACTCTTGTATTTATAGGGAAAAGTAGGAATAGAGGAAAAAAGTCATTTTTCTGAATAAAATTTTGTTTCGAATAATGTAAATTCAATAAATAGTAATAACTTTTATATAATTTTGTATGTAAAATGTCTTTTATTAAAGGAGGGATGAATTCAAGAGTTTAACCAACTTTATCTTGTGTTGCTAACTAACTACAAATCTAGATCTGATCCAAAATGTCTTGGTTGAAATCGGATTAAAGCAATGTAGTTTTGAACTTAAAACAAATTATTAAATTCGTAATTTAATCTACTTTAAACAGTATGTTTATAAATAACATTTTTGTATCAATTATTATTATTATTATTATTTGTATCAATAATACATACAAAAAAAAAAAAAAAAAAAAAAAAAAAAATACTATGCAAAAGAAATTTTTTTTATCTAGGAATTTTAAATAGAAATTATGTTAAAGTTATGTTAATTTTTTAAAACAGAAATTAGTTCTTCAGTAATCCTCCTTTAGTATTTATCATTTTTCAAAATAAATGTAAACTTTGCTTTACGGCGAGGCTTCCGGTGAAAGAACAAAACCCTAAGGCCAGAATTCTTTTGCAATTCAAGCCAAGAACATGGAATATATTTCAACCCAATGTTATTTTGCTGCATATGATGGGAGAATCATCCGATTTGTACGAGGGTAAGTCAGTAAGTAGGTCCCAAAACTCAAATTTTATACTTGAAAAGCATGTTTATTTTTCTATATAAGTCATCTACATTGATACATTTTGTCTTATGTTTTTGTAAGTTTTCCAGTACCTGCTGCATAAACATTTTTGGTCTGCTCTCTCAGCCATCTATGTACCCCACATTCAACATCTACACCAGCCGGCTATAGGCTATACAATATAAACACCCTATAGCAATTTCTATGCTGTCTACCGTTGTTCACCTGTCAGCTCTCATTTCCTCAACTTTCCACACTGTTTCTTCTGTCACAATCTGAACAAGACGACCACTTCGTTTTTCCTCACCAACTTTTGAACGACCTTGTTCACCTTGTACAACAGTTGTCCCATAAATTCGAAATTAACATCGTACAGCAGGATAGTGCTGCCACTTATTGGCATATTTGGAAACAGTTTACTACCGATTTCCGACCTGTCACGTCAATTTGTGATCTACTTACTGACTTTCCCTCGTAAATATATACAATAGGGATAGTATTAATAAACAAATTTCTTCTTCTATTTGCAATATCTAAATAAATAAATAAATAAAAAGAAAAAGAAAATACAAAACGTATATCAAGCAGCACGAAAATCTTTATATTCGAGCTTTAGCGGATAAATATACAAGGAGCTTCGAAAATCCCAAGGGTGGTAATAAATAATATACCTCAAAAGAAATAATTTTTATTTAGGAAACCTACATCATAATCTAATCAAATTCGATAAAAAATACTGTGTGCTTTACTCAAAGCCGAATTCAGATTTACACGCTAACTTTAACATTAATGAATGTATTGTAGAGATATTTTTTCTTTCTGGCATGGACAAATTCTGTTAACAAAATGAGTAATTATCGACTGACACCGGAATTTACAAACGACTTTTTAAGAAATCAAGAAGTCCTTAATTTAAACTTTCATTGTAAAAGCAAAATTTTCCGTTACCTAAATTGGGAAGATATTATGGCAAATGCTCAAGGTTATTAAGGAGGATATACGCGGGTATAAGCCGCATATCATCTGGATTTTTTAGAAAGCTCCGCATACCCTCTGTTCCTTAAATAAAGCTATAATCGTATACTTTAGGCTTGATCTTCATGATTTTAGTGCATACTCTGTACCTATCGCTGTATTCTCTGCTTTTTTTTTTTTTTTTTTTTTTTTTTTTTTTTTTTTTAATGATCACATTATTGCAAATGTGGAATAGAACTACAACTCGACGAAGAGTATATTCACTATAGCTAGTTATTCAATTTTGTCTAGTCTTAAGGGTATATCCTTCTGTGTTTATTACCAACTTTTAATCAATTGATATAAAGTCTACCTAATTGATGTAACCGCTTAATTTTACACAGCAACTTACTGTAACATAAACAAATAAATTTATATGCCAACGTGGTGAATTTTTGAGACGCTCTCCACGCAAAGTTTCACGTCTGAACTCTTAAAAATTATAATCCAAATGCTGATAGAATTAAATTTTGAATGCCAAGTCTTTATTAAACTAGGCCATGGTGAGCTCAAAAATCAACAAACGAAAAGTATGTCGCATTCTTAGACGGAAATTAATAACACAATTATTTGTAATAATGACCGAAAATGATTATATTTATGTGAGTTATGCGATTTTTAATTATAATCATTGCATATAATGTGTAATAATTGATTGCATCAGCAAGGGTCGCAGCATCCCTAAAATTTTGGCACTTTTCTACCAGTACTTTAATTCAAAACTGTTCGTGTCAGATTCCTCTATCACGTACAATGAAATTCTAGAATAAATATTATCGTTTTAAAATTCTAGTAGAAAAGTTTGAAAATTTTAGGGACGCTGCGACCCCTGCATCAGATACGTGCAACAGAATTTTCCAGTTATCATCAGTAACTGGGAAATTCTGTTGCATGTATCTGAGAAGACATAAATTGAAATCTTCAGAAAATACATAAATTGAAATCATTATCAAATCATAAAGATAAATTATAAAGAATTGCGTCTTAAATTAAATAAGGGTGCATTTAAAATGAGTTATAAAGACATAATTGTGTATTTTAAGAAGTTTATTAATAAAATACAATACCATTAGCGATTATAAAATAAATAATTTACTTTATATATATATATGAGAAATAATGAGAAACACGATAATAATTTATAGTTTTTAATTTAGAAAATACGTAATTTATTTCCTTTTAATAAAGAAAAGGGGTTTCAAATTTAAAATAAAAGAATAAATATTTTAAAATGCCCATAAATTACAAATACATGATTACATTATCATACAGATTTTTTTTTTTTTTTTTTTTTTTTTTTTTTATATATATATATATATATATAACCTTTATTTTTATGACAAGCAGTATATATTTTTTCATAATCAAATAAAAGAAATTAAAATACAAATTACAATATTTTTCACTTAGGCATAAAGTTGATAGATCACAAATAACTGGAAAAGGTTAGAGTTTTGGCTCTAAAATTTTTTTCATTGTTTCAGAAATTTGATGTAAAATGAATCTGATTATTATTTATTTATTTATTTTTATTTATTTTTTTTTTAATTTTTTTTTTTTTTCCAAAGCACTTACATAATAAATTTGTTTGATTAGTTTTTATAACTGATTGTTCAGTTTTTATCAACAACTGCTCTAAAAAAATTACAAAAAAAAAAAAAAAAAAAAAAAAAAAGTGAACATAATTGGAAAGTAAAAGGAGGCCAAATACAAAGTATAAAGAAAGATTTTATAAACAGTGTTTAGCAAAAAAAAAAAAAAAAAAAAAAAAAAAAACGGTTGCTAACATTGTTTAAATTGATTGTAGTTTTTCACAGATGATTAACCATTTCGCTAAAGCTAGTCAAAAACTAGTGAAAACCCTCGATGTAAGGTTCAATTTATGCTTTATATGCTCATCAACATATTAAATTTTATGTTCAATCTAGTAGACTGGGAAACGATAGAACAGACAATAACCTCATCAAGTTCACGACTGAAATTCCAGAATTAGTTAAAACTCTATTCACGTGTTAAAACGCAATCGGTCTACCAAGTCCCATCTCGGTGCAAAAACCTAAAAACGTGATTTTAATAGTGGATTCTCAGGTTTACTATTTTGTTTTTCTGCACCTAAAAGTATAAATATATTGAGGATTAGGAATAAGAAAACACAATGGTAATCATACGAGTCGCAGCTAGTGTTGAATTCAAACATTTTTCTTCGGGTGAGATTTTTGTGGATCCAGTGTGGATATTGTAGAATTCAAGAGAGTGCAATTGCACTTTTTTACAATTAAAAATGCAAAATCTCACATCTTCCGGTGGGTGACATTTCATTGCTCCGGGGGAGTCCCCTCCCGGGCTAACCCTTGAAATCAACATCGGTCGCAGTCCTTTAAACCGACTGCCCTTTAATATCGAATCGAGTTTTAAGTAAGTATGGAATTTCAGCTCTGAACTCAATGAGATGATTGCCTGTGCTGCCTCCTCCCGCTCCATAGTTAAAACTACATGGTTTGAAACATAATCAGTAATATAAAAAAAATTATAATAATACAAATATGTAATTCAACTTTCTAAGCATAGACATTTTAAAAGAAAATACCATATAAGAAAAAATCCCTTTAATCCTGCCTATTAATTTAAAACAGATTTCTTTCGTAACCTCTTTTTAATTTTTTTTTTTTTTTTTTCAATTGATATAAAGGTAAACTTGATTTTTATTTCAGCCTTCCCAGTTAAAAAAAAAAAAGCCCTAAACACCAGAATTTTTTTTCAAGGCAAGAACGTGGGATAAATTCAAACCAAATGTTATCTGGTTGCAGACACTGAGCAAATCCCTCGATTTGTAAATACATACAGTGCACATGGGAACAAATAATAAACGAATACCTTGTCTATATCCACTTGAAAAAAAAAAAAAAATGTACAAAAGATAAACCCAAACTACACGAAAAACTTTACATTCGAATGAATCAATCGAGACGCTTTTTTAAATATATTTTACGTTGCATAGAAATGTCAATTTGAAATGTACATTGATTTTTTCCCCCATAACTCTAGTGTGTTTGAGAAAAGATATAAAAAAGAATGACATTTTCGAGAATAAAATCTAAATTCACATTGTCGAATATTCTTATTTCTAATAATATATTTTATTTGGAATATGGAAAATACAATAAACTGCAATAATTGTTATGAAATATAACATGTTGCAGATAAAATAACAATAAATAATTTTTAAAAAACTACATGCTTTTCAATTATTATGTGTCGAAAAATGGTCGCGGAACTCCAAAAAACTAGAAATCACGTACAAAAAATTGCGAAAAATTAAAAAAAAAAAAAAAAAAAAAAAAAAATACGAATTCCAAATAAATTTTGCTGAAAAGAGTACAAATTTTTTTTATATTGGAATAAGAAATTTAAACTTGATTATTTTATAGATATGGAAAAATCACTGCAAAATGTATTTTAGAAAAACGTCAAACATCATTCAAAATCCAAATTAAAAAAGAATAAAATTAAAAAGTCTGAAAAATTGGCTTCGAGCTATATAACTGTTGTCAATGAAATTGCCCACACAGACAAACTTCTATATTTATTACTACAGATAAAGCTATTTTTTAATCATGTTCTTTGATAGAAATTTTAAAGGATAACAATACATTCTTGATGTAAAGCAATTTATATTTTACATATGAGTTAAATTAAACAGTATACTTTTTAGGTGCGTTCGTAATTATGTAAATACGTAGCACCTATTGTTGTCGCTCAGTCCGTCCGTCTGTCTGTCTGTCCGTCTGTCTGTCTGTCCGTCTGTCTGTCCGTCTGTCTGTCTGTCTGTCCGTCCGCATATAACAGCGCAAAAACTACCCAACCGAATCGTTTGAAATTTAAAATACATAATTATTACATAATTTTGTCGAGTCATTTCAAATTTTATGAAAATCGGATGCATAGATCAATTACAGGGGCAATCAAAAGTATTCCGTTACATTACGGTCAATGGGGAAAAAAGTTTCAAATGCATTTTAATCGTTTGAAATTTAAAATACATAGTTATTACATAATTTTGTCGAGTTATTTCAAATTTTTTTATAATCGGGTGCATAGATCAATTACAGGGGCAATCAAAAGTATTCAATTACATTATAGTCAATGGGGAAAAAGTTTCAAATGTATTTTATACGTTTGAAATTTAAAATACATAGTTATTACATAATTTTGTCGAGTTACTTCAAATTTTATGAAAATCGGATGCATAGATCAATTACAGGGACAATCAAAAGTATTCCGTTACATTACGGTCAATGGGGGAAAATGTTTCAAATGCATTTTAATCGTTTGAAATTTAAAATACATAGTTATTACATAATTTTGTCGAGTTATTTCAAATTTTTTGATAATCGGGTGCATAGATCAATTACAGGGGCAATCAAAAGTATTCAATTACATTATAGTCAATGGGGAAAAAGTTTCAAATGTATTTTATACGTTTGAAATTTAAAATACATAGTTATTAAATAATTTTGTCGAGTTATTTCAAATTTTATGAAAATCGGATGCATAGATCAATTACAGGGACAATCAAAAGTATTCCGTTACATTACGGTCAATGGGGGAAAATGTTTCAAATGCATTTTAATGGTGTTGCACTCATTCGAACTTAATAAAATTTATATGCAACTATAAAGTACATATTATAATATACATTTTACATAATCTGTGATGCAAAGAACATTTGTTATTGATTTACAAGGCCACACAAAAGTATTCCATTACATAATGGTATAGAGAGAACATTGCTTGATGAGCGTTTTAATTGTAATTCAGTATTTACAATTTTATGAGATTGAGATATAAGAGTAATATTTTTAAAACTTCGTTATCGTACGAACGCACCTCGTTTGCTACGCTTCACGTGCAATTTCCAACTTGTTCCTTTCTGTAATGTAAATTGTAAAAGAACCGCTCAATACAACCACAATATGTTTAATTATGCTTTTATTGTGCTGCTGTTATTATAGTTGCATGGATACCCACAATAAGGGTAGTGAGGAGAGGGGGGGGGGGGGGTTCGAGGACTTGAGATTTATTTTTAGAATTCGACTGAATGTTCTGTTTCCTTTTCGTTTTCGGCAAAAATCTGCGTTTCGTTGAATATTAGTTTCAGATCAGTTATTAGATTAAGGAGACAGTGTACTGCGATAGATAGCGCATTGACATTCAGACAAATTATCATCATTCAATACATGAACGCAAAAATGTCATGCAATTGTTATAAATATCTTAAAATAAACAAAAATAGGCAATTTTTTTTTTTTTTTTTTTTTTTTTTTTTTTTTTTTGTTTAGGACAATAAAAATAAATATGTTGTGTACATAAAATAAAAAGGGAAAAAAAAAACACAAGAAGAATGCGTTGGAATTTCGTCTAAGAGATATAGAGAATATAATATAGAGATATAGAGAAATATAGAGAAAAGTGTTGTTTAAAATATAAAAGCTGTTTGAATATATATATATATATTTTTAAATACATTTTCACATAGATACATATGGCCTTTTTTTTTTGGCAAAAAAATTGCTGCTTAAAGGACTATAGTGCAAAAAGTGACAATTGTCATTAAGAAAGGGGCGTGATATTTTTAATTTATCTAGACGCATGAAACAGCACTGCATTCCTTCACTCATTCGTGTTACCCATATTATAACTGCATATCCATGCATACAAACAAACACATACACACAAATATGTACATACATTTATATATTCATATTTCTTTCTTCCACTGAAAAACAGAAAGAAAAATCTCTCCATCTTTTGTCTTTGCCAGTTTCGCTGAAAAACGAAAAGCCCGGGGGCGCCCTTTTTCGAACATTCAAAACAAAAGCCTTGGATAAATTCAAACCCAGTGTGATTTGCCTACATAAAAGAAGGTTTCGTCCGCTTTATAAATATATATCTACGGAACGCGAAACCTTTTCTAAAAGCACTACCTGTGCTCAAGGAAAAGCAAAAGAGATAGAAAAACCCACGGCGCGAGAAAGGCTGTACTCCTTAAGTGCAAACATATGCCCATGCGAAGAATCAATACGAGCTTTTTCACTTTTTATCCTTTCATAGTGCATTTTCTCAAAAGAAAAATAGCTAGCCTAAGAGAGTTAAAAGTTTTCTTGCACTCACTGTTTGGTTATACTCAGTGTGTAAAAAAAAATCTACATACTTCTGGAAAGTGAAAACTACAGAAGTGCATCTAACGTAGATATTTGAATTCTCTTTCAGCAGACGGTATATAAATGTTCCGTGATTTATATATATATTTTTTTCATTTACCGAATAATGTTTTGGGGTCTAATAAAAAGCTGTACAGATATATACAGCCATCTATACAATTTTATTCTAAATTATTAAATTTTCAATCGCTTATACTTTATAATATTAATCGTTCTGTATCATTTTCTAGATTTTATTATTACAGTAAACTTTCTGTAAGGTGGAATCTGTGTACGATGGAAATCTGTCTAACTCGGAAAGATTTCCAAGTTCCTGCGAATCTTAGGCCAGTCAAATTGTCAGAAAAAAGGGCCGATAGATGCAAAAATTCTGCTAGAAGATTTTATGTTTTTAAAGTGTGTATGGGGATGCTAGTAACAAGAATTAATGGTTTTCCAACAAAATATCTCGAGGCTAAAATATTTGAAGCGAAAAAACAGCAAAATTTTCGGACTTTTTTCCGTTTTTTGCCTATAACTCAAAACTTATAGATTTTTTGTGTACAATACTTATTTACAAAAAGAAAGAGCATTAAATTCTCTGCAAATTTCATTCTAAAATTGTTTTTTTAAAGCTATTATGAAGCGCGCTACAACTTTCTGATAATGACCCTTTTTTTCTAACTTTGAGGAAATATCGCAAAAATGGATATTTGACACCATTTTTCATTATTTTATCCTCTTTAATGTATTTCAATAATATTACAGGCATTTGGATTATAGCAATCATGATTAATTACAACAGTAACGTTGTAAAATAATTAAGAACATTATAACTTTTTTTGTATTTAGAGTTTAAGTGGAGAACATTAATATTAGGTATTTAACTGAATGTAATTAAAAAATACCTACGATGACATTTTTCATGTATTTAATAACGTCTAGAACGCTTTCGGGTTAATGGAAATGGTAATGGAAACTAAGCGCGCTAGGACTTTTTGAAAATGTCACTTTTTTTTAACTTTACAGGAAATGATCTTTCTCGAATCTCATTCCAAAAAAATTTCTTACATCGCTAGCTATGAAAATTAAATACACCTATTAATGGATGAGAATTAAAATTTTTAAGAAAGGCAGGCAGAAGGAGCAGAAATTTTGGAAACTCTATGCGAAAAATTACGAAAGAGTTGGGGGGTGTTTCCTTTAAAATTGTTGTTAAAAGTTACCCAACAAACACATAACTGGTGGGCCACTAGAGGCATCGTTAGCGGTGGCCCAAAGTGTTTGATAACGGCCCGCCATCTTTGGCCGTAACGGCTCCGTCAAAAAACTGTCACGCCGGCCAGAACGCGGCCGCAAGATCATGGCCATGAATACAAGAAGTTGCCCACAAATGTGCCATTAACGTTTTTATTAAAAATATCAGACAGCCACAAACTGGCCACAATTATTCTTTTAAAGGCCATTAAAAATAAAGGCTGGCCAGGAGATCCCCCTCACCCAGACATTTGTGTTTGTAAGAATTAATATTTAAACATGAATTCAAAATTTGTTCTATAAAAAATATTTGCTGGAAGATTATTTAAATGATAAACTGTCTTTGCATGTAAAACAAATATACTAATAATCTTTATGTACACTTTTCAAAAAAGTTATAAATTTACTTATCTTCAAAATTTTAAAAAATTTCCAAAGCATATAAGTTGAAAATGAATTTATTTGTTTATTATTTAACTATATGCTTTAAAAATTTACATGTAATGCAATTAAAAATAATTTTTAAAGCATATAATTAAATAATAAACAAATAAATTCATTTTCAACTTATAAGTTTTGGAAATTTTTGAAAAATCTGAAGATAAGTAAATTTATAACTTTTTTGAAAAGTGTACCTAATGATTAATAATATATTGTTTTTTTTATGCAAAAACACTTTATAATTTAAACAATTTTCCAACAACAAACATTTTTTATGGAACAAATTTTGAATTTATGCTAGTGATGCTTGTATTAAGTTAAATGCTTTATGTTTTTTTTCTTTTATTTTCATTGGTTTTTAGACTTAAGAGGCTACTTCAGCCAAGCGAAAAGACCCAATAAATAATGCCGATCCTACAGAAGGAATTTATAAAGATATCTCGGTTGCATTCCAATACTTTTAAATTACTTATTTATTTTATTTTGTTTATTATCTATTGCATTAGATTGCTGAGATCGATTCGTAGACAATTTTTTTATTTTTTCGATTTTTATTGTAGATTTTTTCTGAGGATGCTTTCACTTTCGTAACCGGTTCCGAAAGTAAAAACATTCTCATTAAAAATATCTGCAAACAAAATTGAAAAAGTAAAAAACGGTCTTTGTACAGATTAATTTCAGCTATCTGATAGGAAAAATATCGTTTCAAAATATTAAAATGTAACAGAGATATCTTTATTGATTTCTTCTATAGGATTAATATTACCGAACGAATCGTTTTGCTTGACTGAAGTAGCCTGTTAATGGCTGTCACCAATATATTATATTTATTCATTAAAGAATTATTATGAAACCTGTCGAATATTTTTTGCATCATTTTAATATACAAAAGAATTTTCATTTAGATTTTATTCGAATAATTTAATAATCAAACATTACAAATATATATATATATATACATACATAACAATAATATTTGCTATTTAAAAAATATATTATTTTAATTTTTTCATATTAGCTGAGAATTATTTACAGTAATTGAAAATGTATAAAAATTTTGAATGATCTGACAATTTTATTTAATTGTTTAATGAATGAAATATTTTCGATGAAAAATTGTTAATTTTTTTCGCTCAAAATAAAAAAAAGAAAAAACCATCATTCACAGTCATGTTACTTACAACGTTAAAGAAGCTATTTTAAGAATCTAAAATGAAACCGATAGCTATTTTATCTAAAATAATTCAACAAACCTCTACAAAAAAGAATTTTTTTAAGTTAAAGAAACATCTATTAAATGGTATTTTGCACAATTTTATACAAGACACATGAAATCGCTCTTTCTCACTTCTAATATATGAAAAGAAAAATAAATTTTACCTTTAAGAATCAGTGTAAACTTTATTTAAATTAAACTATTTTATTTTTTGCAATATTTTTAATGACATGCACAGTAGAAAACAACAATTGTTATATGAAAATATGATTAACTTTCAAACTTTTAAAAAATTCTTAAAAGTATATAATTTTAAATTAGCTGCTTTTCCTAATTTATACAAAACTTTAAAATAACGAATAAGCGATGAATAGCGGAGTATAAAGTAAATATTATTTTATATTTGTTAAAATACAACTGCATTTTTAAAAACGTATGTCTTAAAAATGAATATGTTTCCTATCTTTCTATTAGGTTTCCGAAATCAAACAATCGTAAGGTCGATGCAAAAAAAACTCAAGAGGTTATAATGAATTATAAATTAATAATTCTTCAATGAATAAGCATAATAAAACATACCTATATTGTGGTAAAATATCCAAACTGAAGGTAGCATTCGTTAAACATGCCTTCTCTCCCTTATGTGACGGTCTAACTGAAATGATCTGCTTATCAGCACACCGTCCAAAATTCTTGGAAAATTCCCCCCTGTACTTGTTGACCTTGAAGGAGAGCATGTATTCTCCTAAGGCCCAAACAGATCTGACCACTTTTCTCACCACTCGTCGGGTCGTTTATTGTGGCGACATGGTGTTTTGATCTTTAATGAGTTTTGTTTGAAAGGGACGGTTATCCGACATATGAAAAACAATAGATGGCTTTATCTGTATTTTTTATTAGTAAAAATATAATAAAGCAAATAAATACATATAAATGTTAGGAATTTAACAGATAAAGGGAATTTTCTTTCTTCCTTTGAATCAGGATTTTAAATCCCCCCCCCCGGAATTTTATTTAAAATGCATATATATTTGAAATCATATTAAAAATTTACGTTTTAGAAACAGTTTATATGCTCCCCCCCTTTTTTTTCTTTTTTCTTTACTGACTCGCATTCAGCAAAAAATTCTTGTTGAAACAATTTGAATGCCATTTCATCCATTTTGTTTGCAACAAATACCTTTTTTATAGAATTGAAAAATATATACTAAAAAAATTCACATTTATCAGTAAATATCTTGTAAATATTTTGTATAATATGCATTTCCAATGAATGCATCTTACTGTATTTAAATCTTTGTATTGTTCCAATTTCTTAAAAATTTGTGTTCTGTTTATTTTGGCTATTAAAATCAATATAAATTGAATAATATATTCATTATTTCCAGTATGACCACTGAAATATATCCATGTAAAGCTATCCGCGCTTGCAGATGCAAATAAATCAAAATACATTCTTTCTTTTTTTTCTAATAACACCATTTTTCAAATTTTAGAATGATCTTTCCTAGAAAAAAAAAATGTGAAACTAATTGTATTTCTAAGCCAACTTTAGAAATACAGAAATCGACAATTTTAGAAATATATTATGCATGTACGATTAAAAATTATTTTATGCATGTATGCTAAAGTTTTGCATGACTGAGTAATTGGGAGGAGGGGGGGGGGTGGACATGGACTGCTTTAGGGACAATCTAAAAGCGTTTTTCTGTTTTAATATTTATTTTAAATTATTTTACTATATTTTAAATATTTATTCATTTTTTTCCAACTTTTTTTTATAAATAATGAATGTAACAGTGTGCCGGTGAAGAAAAAACTTGGAATTCTGCATACATTTTGAGCACAATTTTTATTTTTTATATAAATATTTTCAAACTAAATAAAATATGTCATTTATTTTATTGTTTTAAATATAAATCTCGTAAATTATATCTCGTATATAAATCTCTCCTTATTAAAACTCAGATTTAAAGTAATTTTTGAAAGAAATAAAGACCAAAAATATATACATTTTCTCTCATAAAATAAAAATACTGGTCAGTTTATATTAGCCCTCTGCTTTCTAGATGTTGGAGGGCCATTACTTTTTTGGCCGAAACCGACCATTAAGAGTTTACCGGCAAAGTAAATACAACAGTTCTGTCATCGCCGAGCCTTTAACGGCTCGGCGATGACTGCCGCAATTAGCGGCAGCTCACTTGCGGTACAGCATTGTTTTTGTACAAATGGCCTTAACTCCTTTTGGCCGTGACGAAACCAGCTTAAGGCCTTAACTAGAGTGTTTGTGGGGTATATTTCTTACCACCAGAAAAAATTTGGATCACAGGTAGCGATTGTGTTTAATAGATATCCATCTGAGGGAGAACAGAATGGAATGAAAAGTGCAGAAAGAATACGCCGATCTAGAATGCATGCTTCTCCTGAAGTCATTGTTGCAGCAGAAATGCTGCACAGAGTCCCTCAAGACAAGTTTCTCGCCAATGACAGAAACAAGAGCCGCTTCATCTCATTGCTTAAAATAGAATTTCAAAACAACCGAATCCAAGTTGACCAGGCAGAAAAAGAAGCTGATATCATGATCGTTATCTCAGCCATTTCAAGAGCCAGATCTTTTGAAAGTGTTGTAATTGTCGGAGAAGACATTGACCTTCTCGTGATCAATACAAGCTTGGACTATCAACACAAAAATCTGTTTTTCCAAAAACCAGGAATAGGTAACATCGAAGCCAAATGGTTTTCAACCATGTCACACAAATACAACTACAACAATGTTATTTTCACTCATGCAATAAGCGGATGCGATACAACATCCGCTCTTTTTGGACAAGGATAGTCAAAGTTTTGTAAAATTTTGAAAAAAACATGATCAGCTTGAAAAAATAGCCTGCGTGTTCAATAAACCAGATTCTACCCATCAAGAAATCATGAAGACTGGAGAAAAGTTCATTATTGTACTATACAGGCATAGATATCACACATATTTTGAACACCTTGAGATTCCAGTTATTTGCTAAATCTGCCACATAAAGCAAAGTTTATCTTGCAAGATTACCACTGACGAAAGAGGCTACGCAGCATCATTTTCTCCGATGTTATCATCAGATACAAGCTTGGCTAGGAAACAACATCCCTCCTGAAGAATGGGGGTGGGTTCGCAGATTGGACGGTCTCTTTCAGCCATTTCGAATGTGCAAAGACCCAGCATCTGAATCCTTGCTCCATGTTCTGTCATGTAGCCGTAAAAAAGGGTGCAGCAAAGCATGTTCGTGTCAAAAATCAGGACTCAAATGTTCGGCAATTTGTAAAAATCGTAACGGGATCAACTACGAAAATGTCAAAGACATTATTTATCCAGAAGAAGAGGATGGCGAATCTGATGCCTGGGAAACTATCAAAATCTAGCAATGATGAGGACTTTCACAGTCAGGTAACTGATGTCGCGGCTTGCTCAAAGAATATCAAGGCTATAGAAGAACAAGAAACAGAAACCTGGTCATTTGCTCCTCAAGCGGAGGTTGAAGAACCATTTTCCTTAACACGAAAGCGTTCTAGACATTATTAAATACATGAAAAATTTCATCGTAAGTATTTTTTATTTACATTCAATTATATACCTGATATTAATATTCTCCACTTAAGCTCTAAATATTATAGAAGTTAAAATGTTCTTAATTATTTTACAACGTTATCGTTGTAATTAATCATGATTGTTATGATTCAAATGCCTGTAATATTAGTGAGATACATTAAAGAGGATAAAATAATGAAAAATGAAGACAAATATCCAATTTTGCGATATTTCCGCAACGTTAGAAAAAAAGGGTCATTTTCAGAAAGCTGTAGCGCGCTTCATAATAGCTTTAGAAAAATAATTTTATAATGACATTTGTAGAGAATTTAATGCTCTTTCTCTTTGTAATTAGGTACTGTACACAAAAAATCTATAATTTTCGAGTTATAGGCAAAAAACTGAAAAAAGTCCGAAAATTTTGTGGTTTTTTGGCTCCAAAAAGTTTAGCCTCGAGATATTTTGTTGGAAAACCATTAATTCTTGTTACTAGCATCCCGATAAACAGTTTAAAAACATAAAATCTTCTAGCAGAATTTTTGCATCTATTTATGACAATTTGACTGGCCTAAATTGCCTAAGGCGAAATATTGTCTACTGTGGAAAATGTTTTCGATCCCTATCGATTCCGACTTAGACAGAATTTACTATATTTTTTCTTAATTTTGTTACTCCGCTTTGTTTTTACAATCCAAGCTACTTCATTAAGATTTTGTTGCTGTGTCGGTACCTTGAATTTTCCTTTCACTCATTCCTGACATGATGCAATTTTAATTGAAATTTGCCTTTTATTACTCTTTTTTAGTGAAAATAATACAACCTATAAATTTGGGGGAAATATATGTGAGTTTTCTTAGGGTCGTTGAAGCGCAAAACACATTTTGTTACAAATTCAGTTATGCCTGTTTAACATTTAACAATACGTGTATGTAATGCTCTTTTCCATACAGGTTCCATATTCATTTCAGCGTTTACTAGCACTAAAAAGAGAAGAGAGTCCTTAATGCCGAAAATAATTGAATATTAATAAAATTAAAAATATTAATTACCGCCCATGCTTTCCTATGTGATTGTGGTTCCAAACGATGTTCTCTACCACCCCTCAAAGTTTATACACGAAGTTCTGGGACACCCTGTATATACTTTCTAACTAAAACTAGAAAATATTGCTATATTCCATACATAAAGGCAATTTTTCATTCAGTTACATACGTTACTTTTACTTGTAAATAAACTGAAGAGGAAAAAATACTGCTACAAATATAAAAACATCCCTCCATATTTTTTTTTTCCCTGCTCGTAAAGCGAAATGAAATCCAAAGAAAATTTAACGTAAAAAAAACCACTTTCCTTTTTTCAGTGCTTCTGAATTCAGCCACTACATTATAAATTTAACCAATTTTATAGGAAAGAAACCTCCTTTAAATAAATTGCGTTTTTCCTGCATTTTATATGCTTTATCTTGTTTTTCTTATTCATGCGTGTGTTGCGTTATATTTATATCAATGTAATAATACAATTCGTAAATCTGACTCAGAAACGTGCATCGGAGTAATTCGTGGTTATGTCATTGATTTTTGTTCCTTATCCGTGTATTGAATTCGCCCTTAAAGTATACAGCATACTGATATTATTTAATAAAGATACAGTGTAAAAAATAAAAAATTTTGTTTAGCCGAAAAAAATATAATGTACCCGCGTATGAAAGTATAGTATAATCTCTTATGAATTACCAATAATTCTGAAAATATTTAAAAATCTAAAAGCATTTACAAAACTTTTTTTTTTTTTTTTTTTTTTTTTTTTTTTGCTAGTACTAATTTTTGGACACGTTCAGTTTGTTTTTATACTGCATTAAGAATCTATTTCAACCAATTGAAAAGATCCATTCACTAATACTAATTCTATGTAAGAAATTTTTAAAGATATCTCGTTTGCATTTCAATATTTTTAAACAATTCTTTTTGTATTGGCTAACTAAAAATCAATCTGTACAAAAAAAAAAAAAAAAAAAAAAAAAAAAAAAAAAAAACTTTTTTATTTTTTTAATGGATATTTTTAATTTGGCACTTTCATTTTCGGAAAAGTTTAGAAAGCATCCTCCTGAAAAAAATCTGCAAACAAAATCGAAAAAGTGAAAAATGGCAGATGTAGAAATCCACCTCAAAGCCAAAAGTTTTAAAATATTAAATTGCAAACGAGATATCTTTAAAAATTTCTTCCATAGGATTAGCATTAGCTAGCGAGTCTTTCCATGTTACTGAAGTAGCCACTTAATAAGTTTTCTCAAACAAGGATGTCAATTTTTCATCTGTTAATATCTATTTTAAATTAAATATTTACAGCTGCGAAATTGAATTTATGCATATGCAAGATTAACAGAATTGCATCAGTTTAACGCTAATTTTAATGCTATCAATGTGGCATTTTCATCTATCGAACATATTTTTTGAATATAAAAATGTTTACCTGAGAAGAGAAATTTGAACATTTTGAAAATCTTATCCTCCAGGTTGATAATATGGATTTACTGTAAAAAGCTGCTCGGAAAATGTCTGAAAATCATTGGCAGCAAAAGAAACTTTGTTTCTCTGGGATTTTTTTTACCTCTACTAAGATAAGCACCCGGATCGGCTATTTATATTAAGTGATTTGTTGGTAATCTATTAATGTCCTTTCATCCCTGCTATGGGGATGATTAAGACAGAGAGGTATTTTTCACTTCATAATATTTTACTCTATATTAATAATCTAGAATAAATATTGTGCGTAAATGTAATCAAATACCTAATGTGTGAAATATCATGCATAATATTACTAATAAATTAAAAAAAAGGTATTTAAAATAAACATTTTTGTAAAAATGTCCCATTTATCGCCCATTTCCCCTATATTATATTTTCTTAAATGCACAAAAATTTCTATTTTTTTTCTTTTTAAACTTTTTTGCAATATATTGTATTTAAAGTCAGGAACGTATAGAAAATACAATAGTTTCTATTTTAATTCATGTAAATTACGCAAATAAAAAGAGAGCAAATTTTAATGGTAATTTTTTATTTATCTTCCAATTTGATTAAATAAATCCTCTTTGATTTTTAAATGAATTTCATGTTGAATATATAATCTTATAATGAAACAGCACTGAAAATCTGGCAATAAACCATAATTAAATAAGAAAACTTTATATAAGTCGCTATAAAAATATAAAAATACATAAGGCGCGTTTCGAAATGGAAATTATAACAGCTTATCATCAACAAAGTAAAAACGTGTTCGTAAGAAATATCCAGAGTCAAAAAGCCATGATAGATCAAATATTTCTTCTTATTTATATTTATACCGATGCATTAATAAAACTCGTATGCATGATTGAGAAACATATGGAAGAAATTCCTGGTACATCAGTGGATTAGTCTCTTATACTGAATTTTCCTTCGAAGTTCATCGTTTACAAATGTTATTTAATGAATGCATATCATTTACATTTGAAAACTTATAAAAACTGAATGCATTTTGCTAATATTCGTGCAAGAAAAGCAAGCAAATGCAGAGGTTATATATATATATATATATATATATATATATATATATATATATATACAAGCTTCAATGTTTAAAATAAATTAATACATTATTTTTAATTTTTAAATGTTTAATTAGCTATATTTGCAAACATCATCTCCATAATTGTACATTTTATTATTTATTTAAGCGTATCTTAATGCACACATATTCGCTTACAACAATTTTCAGCTTTATGAATAAATATGATATTTTTTTTTTCAATAAATTAGTGCATAGCAACTAATGAAAAATCTTCCATAATCCAGATTTAGCTAAAACCAAACACAACTACTAGTTTGATACGAAATTTAGCAGCGTTTCAATTTTATTTCTCACGCATACTATCACAGAAATGACTCATTGACAAATTCCCTTCCGAAACACAAAAAGGAAAATTAAAGGATTTATTTTCCAATGATATTATTTCCATGATCAGTGTGATTTTACAATAAGTGACACAGAATATTTAATAACAAAAAGCAAATGCATTTAAAAATTTAGCATAGCATTGCCCTAACACATGTAATTTCTTTCCGTTTTATAATTTAAAAAAAATTAGTATTAAAATAATAAAAAATATAATTTGCTTATGAAAACAATATATATTTTATAAATATAACACGAAAATGTATTATAATTCATATAGATACAGTTTTCCAAAATGTTGCTACTTTTATTAATTTTTTTAAACCTATAAAAAAGGAGGGAAAAAATGAAGTATACAAATATAAAAACTTTTTTTTTTTCTAGTGAAGCAGAATAAAACCAAGAGAACGTTGAAATCGAAAACCACTTGCATTTTTTCAAATGCTTCCAAATTGAGTTACTACATTATGAATTTAACCAGTTTTGTAGAAAAGAAACGTAAATAAATTGCGTTTTTTCCTGCATTTCCAATGCCGTTTCTATTTCTCTTCGTATACATGCATTACGTTATATTTATTATTAATGTAATAATGAAAATTGTAAATTTGATTCAGAAAAAGAAATCGCAAAATGCAGCTTTTGTATCATATTTTTTCATTCCGTTTATGTCAATTTTTTGTACCAAATGTATTGCATATTGATATTATTTAAAGAATGTATATGCCGTATTTAAAATAGATAACATTTAGAAGATTTTGATTCACCGGTTTGTTTTTATTCATGCAAAATAAGGAAATAAAAAACAAGAAAAAAAAATTAACTTTATATATATCTATATTGCGCTGTACTGTTTTATTCACGGGATGAGATACATATTTTTTGAAATATTCTTTAAACGATTACCAGATCAGATAAATAATATTCAATTGCATGTTGGTTCAAGTATTGAAAAGAAAAAAAAATGAAGTTAATGTTTCAGATTGTGAAAGATTTTGATTTTTGAAAAGATTACTTCTATGTATATATTACTTAGTTTTTTAAACCAATAATTATTTTTAAGATCTATTTCTTTGTCGACATCCCACTAATGCGAAATAAAATCTTAGATTTAAAAAAAAGAAAAAAACTGTTTTGTAAATAAAGTTTAAAAAGGTATTTATCCATTATTCACGTTGTAATCAAGTATTCGGCTAAATGTAAAATGAACGAGGTCATATTATGTTCAGAATTAGTACGGCTTACGCAATTTTAGGTAGTGAATAGCTGATCTTAATAACTAATTAGAATTTACTTTAAATTCCTGTTTTTGTGAAACAACAAATCAGATACTTTATCCATTATTCTCGCACAAATCCAGTACGTGGCAAAAAAATACAACAAATTCGATTATAAGTTTTAATTAGACAAAATTAATTTTTTAATTTTACTTTATTTTTTGACATCCCATTAATGAGAATTAAATTAATCATGATAAAATAAAATTAACAGTGAAAAATGGCTTGAAAAAAAAAAAAAAAAAAAAAAAAAAAAAAAAACCATATGCTTTACTATTTATTCTCGACCAATCAATATTTGGCGAAGACAGACGCCAACAAATTCAGATGTAAGTCTAGAATTCTATACATTTACATAGCTTTAAAGAGTGAATAAATTATCTTATTAATTAATCTTAGTTTATTTTTAAATATAATTTTCTTATTCGACATCCCACCAATGAGAATTCAAAGAATAATTGAAAATGAATTGCACTAATGTCCAGCTGGCGTCGATTCGACATCGATAAAGGAAAAAAAACATCGATTCGATCCAGAATTTATTTTGTAAAATCAGGTAAATTGTAACTATATAAAACTCATTTAAATGAAGAAGTAAATAAAAATTCTGTTGTTAAAAAAGTTTTATTAAGACTGGGTAAAATTTCCTGAGTTCTAGCGTTAAAACAGCAAAAAAGAATGATAATCTCTTCACTGTAAAAAAAAAAAAAAAAAAAAAAAAAAAAAAAAGAAGAAATATATATATATATGCGTGTGTGTGTATATATATATATATTCAATATTATTTTCAAAATAAAGTATTGGACATAATCAATTGCAACAAAACGTTTAGGCAACTTTAAATACTAGTGAATAAGTAATCATATTAATTAATATGTACTCATTGAAGTTTTTCATTCAGATAATTCATCAAGACTCGACAGGAAGCTTTTGTCTCTAGATTTTAAATCTTTCAACTTCATATTTATCCTGAAGAGGACTATAAAAACAATTCGAACTGCCACTAGTATGTTTTATCATTGATTTTGTTTTTGCAAATTAATATAAAAGTTCTTGTTTGTGTGTACCATTGAGCAGTTTATGCCTTTTAACGTACACATCCTATTTATTAACAATTAAACATTTTTGCTGTTGCAATTAGGGCCCAATTAACCCTTGAAGCTGATGGAGTACAATATGTCCCATCTTTGTGACTTCTTCTGACCCCTTTAATTTGAGAAAAGTTTTTAAATTTTACATGCATGAAAACTCATCAGTGCTACAAATATTATTGATGGAAACGATTTAGCCAGTTCACATATGTTTCAATAGGAGAAGGAGAAGACTTAGAAATGATAAAAATATACTGAAGCTCGATCTTGAATTCTAAAGCTGCGGTTAATTTGGGATATTATTGCTTTTTTGCCTTCATCTATCTAAATTTCTTCTCTCTCTCTCTCTCTCTCTTTTTTTTTTTTTTTTTTTTTTTTTTTCAAAGTAAAAAACAATTATTAAAGTTTTAATATTTTCCGACAAAATTAATCTGGCAAATCTAATTTCATCTCGATTTTGATGGCCAGGATCCATATTTATTATCAGTCGTTTCTTCTTTATACACTGCTTATTACGTTGTCTCTTGATTATACCTGAAATAACAAAAAAAATAGTATTAAAAATTAAATATATACATATAATAACAAAAAACTCAATAGATACCTTAATTTAATAGATAACAAATGTGTAATGGTTCTAGATAAATATTACGTTTCAATGTAATACGATATAATTACATTATTTAAGGGAGAAAAATGCTCTTGTTAACCGTATCCGCCATCTTAACCTTAAGATGTCATCAGATTCACCAACTTTACACGCGACAAACTTTTCAGCCGATTTTAACCCCAACTTTTTCCCTTTCAAAGAGAGAAAAAAGTTGCAATTGCCTTGGAAAAAGTTGGAGGAAAAACCAGTTTTACCAGGCGTTAATATTTATCGCCTATTCGTATCAATCGCTTATCTCTGATTCATTGAAATGTTCGATGTTGGATGAAAAGTCTGGGCTAGGAGAGATTTTTTTGGAACTGCAGAAAAATGTTAGAGGACAACTGCTGTTTGCTATCACAGTGAGTTTTGGGCGGACATTTCGCGAAAAGTTGGAGGAAATCAAGTGTTGGCTCAAAAGTCTTTCAAAATGTTGGTGAATCTGATAGCAGCTTTAGACTCGAGAATGCCAGGACAGTTTGGCTTTGGTTATGCAGTCGGAAATCTCACCATCAGTAGTGCCATCTTTAAGGCTGCAGGCACATGCTTGTTTTATCCCAGTCAAACTGAATTCTTGGAAAAGGTGTTGTATGCTTTTTGAATAAGACCCTTTTGCGATTTCTTCATAATAGAATGAGGGGTGATTGAACAAAGAGTCAGGAGATAAGAGATCAACCCTACTTGACGGAAAGGTTCCTATTTTGACGGTTACCAATCCCCTTGCCGCAAAAGTTATAAAACATCAAAAACACCGTGTCGCCACAACAAATAAGCCGACAGTTTTTCTGCCCGTGTGTTTGCACCTTTAAACTCACAAAGGATCTGTCGTACTCTATATTCTGTATTTCAGGAGGACCTTTCATTTACTGTACTCTCAATGTTCAGCTCCACTTCCATTTCAAGTTGACTTGGTTTCCGTCATCGGCTTTTTCGAGTTCGAAATAACAAGACATGCAAAAATGGCGTTTGGCCTAATCTTTTTTTTTTTTTTTTTTTTTTTTTTTGGCTTTTTGGGGGGAAGATGGGGGGATTACGAGCATATCGCCTCCAATTCCTGCAAACTAGTCTAAACAAATTCCTGAGTAAAATTTCCTGACTCATCAAAATAACTGGATTCCTCATCATCTAGGTTCATTGAAGAATTTATGATTTTTAAATGATTCTCTAAATTCGAGTCTTTCGGAATTAAGCAGATGATAAACCAAAACCCTCCTTAACTTAAGAAAAGTTTAAGCTTAAACAATCATACATCCTATTGTCTGCTTCGTTCCAGACCGACATCCGTGCTGATAACTCCATACAGAAATCCTTGCATCACCCACAATTGACCAGTGAGGGTGCTAAATAATACATTGTTTTCATTAGCTATTCATCGAGATCGAGTCTTAAAGGGGTGGGGGATGTGTCCAGTCTTTTTTTTTTTTTTTTTTTTTTTTTTTTTTTTTTTTGACAAGAGGTAGAGGAGGGCAGGGCAGGTCACGAAAATTCTTACGTAACCGTTAGACATCAAAGCAACTATAGTTTAACAACAAAAAGCAAAATAGCATGATTTGGATGAGAGTTCAGCGAGTGTTAAACGAGTTGAGATAGTAAACAAGGTCTAGAAATGATGAACATTCCAGTTCACCATTACATTGAAAACTTCATAATATATAATGCAGGAAAAAGGAATTCTAAGAGCTTGGACACCTGACTAAAAATGTGAACGCCAAGCACACATATTCACTATGAGTTTTATTAAAGTTTTCAGTTACGTGCCTAAGTAAGTTAAAGCATGTTGTATTTCTTTTCAATTTTTTTTTCCTTGTTCGGTGCGATAAATATTATTATAATAATAACTATTTTGTATTCTATGAATTGTTTAATCCAATAAGTAACAATATATTAAACCGATTTTATTTTCTTTCGATATTACAATCTTTATATGTTTATTAATTTTCTTTCTTAAAACTCAACTGAAGAATGTTTTTTCTGTTATTATAATTTTGTTGGTTTCATCATAAATAACACGAATTTTTTTACAGAAAAGAAAAATAAAAAGAAGTCTCTTATATATTTTCTTTCTTTAGAAATCAAATTATATTGTATAAGTGGAAGTACATTTTTAAATTGTATTCCTTTTTTTTTTTTTTTTTTTTTTTTTTAAATACTTTCTTAAAAATATGTAAAACAATAATAATACATACATGAGTGATCAAGAAAACATGGTAGTGAAATGTTCCATATGATCAATATACGTGAAGCATATTTGCTTCTATGGCACTTTTTCCCTATTTGTTTTTATTGTAAAGCAATAGAGTCAAAGCAGATCGATTTCGAATATAAAAACGTCACTTCATCTCTTCCATGTCAGTAAATCGAAATGAAATCCGCAGAAAATATAACACGAAAACCACTTGCAACTTTACTGCGTCTAAATTCGACCACTACATAATAAATTTATCCGGTTTGTTGGGAAGAATCCGCCTTTAAATAAATTGTATATTTAGTTGTTTGGTTTGTTTTGCAGGCTTTATTTTGCTCATGCGTCTCTGTTATAGTTATGTATAGTGATAAAAATAGAATATGTACGTTTAAATCGAAAAAAATCAAAAATAGTCAAAGTTTAGGGTTTTGTTACAAATAATAAAGATGCGTCTATTTTTAAATGACTTAAAAATAAAATGTAATAAAATAAAATAAAATTCTTATCGATCATTTTTTGAACAGAAATGAGGTTTCATATTCCCATTGTAATGTAAGAAAATTCTGGAAAAATATGATAACTTTTAAAAGGCAAATCGAATTTGCAAGGGGTAAAAATGAAAGTCACACTGAACATAAAGTCACAATTCACTTAGTTAGCCAAAAATACAGGGTGTTTTATTCCAAATTGGGGCCGTTCAAGATTATGTAAGAAGTGAGGGGGTGGGGGGGGGGGCTGTGTTAGTTTATTTTTGCTGACAAGGGGAAAGGGGGTCGCGAGGATTCTTACACAAGCATTACACAACGAAGCAAGTAGTTTAAGGAACAATAGTTTAACGACAAAAAGGAAAAGAACATGATTTGGATGAGCTTTCTGCGGATGTTGAATAATTTAAGGTAGTAAACAAGGACTGAAAATGGGGAACATTCCAGCCTACCACAACTTTTAAAATGTCGTAATATATAATGCAGAAACATGGATTCAAAGATCTTAGACACCAGACTGGAAATGTGAACGCCAAACACATAATATTTCTATGCTTCTTGTTAAAATTTTCAGTTACACCCAGAAAAAAGTTTTGTTGAATCAACAAAAATTTGTTTGGTCCAACAAATCTTTCCGTTTAAATATGGGTCAAGGGAATTTTGTTTGAATAAACCAAAAAAATATTGTTTATTTTTATTTTTATTTTTTTTTTCAATATTTCGTCCACAATTTTTATCCGAAATGCATAATAACGTAATAATAACATCATTAATCCGTCTCAATTTTAAAAGCTTTTATTATCCCAATATTATGTTAATCCTTTATAGCTATGTAAGTCAATTAAACAAAATTACGTGAGAGAGTTGTGGCATACCAATTTAAATTTTTTTCAAAAACAACAAAATTTTGTTTAAATTACAAATTGAAAATACAAGACTTTAGTAAGTTTCAAATAAAATTGATGAAATTTTATTAAAATTTTATAAGAGTGTTAACAATATTTTATTTGTCTGAGCAACAAAACCGATTTTTTACTTTAACTAAAAAATTCGCTTGAAACAACCAAAACGTTACTATAGAAAACATCTTTTGTAATTTTAATCAATTCCTTTTTCTGGGTGTATGTACTTAAATAAGTTAAGGGCTGTTGTCTGAATTGAAAAATTTATTTATTTTTTTTTTTTTTTTTTTTTTTTTTTTTTTTTTTTTTTTTTTTTTGCAAATATCAGTTTTTTTTAAAAAAATAACAAACTTCAGGTTCAGCAGACATTTTCAGGTGATGGATTTTTACAATTCTAGAGGTAGAGGGATTTTTTTTATTATTATTATGCTATTTATGTAAACAGAGTGAAAAAATACCTACAAATTGTTTATTTTTCATATAAAAATATATTATTTCTATATAAAAATGTCTTATTTTAAACTGTGCAACACAGTAAATAAATACATTAGTAATTATTTATCATAGGCGTAGCCAGCCTCTTGAACGGGGGGAAGGGGGGGGGTGCCCAAATTTTTTAACCTGAACATGTTGGGTACAAACAACATCTTATGTAATAAAACCTAATAAAACGGAACCCCATAAAACCTATCAAATTTCTGTTTTAGACAGGTTTTTTGCGGAAGGTATAATTGTGTGGAACTTCTTTTAAAAAAGACCCAAACGCAAATTTTTCATTGCGTGAAGAAGAATGAGAAGTTGCTTAAAACTAAATCTAATGGACAGGGGCGTGCGAAGAGAAAGCTGCACCCGGGGCAAAGTTACAATTTGGCGCCTCCTCCGCCCAAATTTTTCTTGTATTTCTTAAAGTTTTTTGTTGCTGTCGTTCAGTGTGACAAATATTATTATAATAATAACTATTTTGTATTCTATGAATTGGTTAATGCATTAAGTCACAACATAGTAAACCGATTTTGTTTTCCTTCGATACCATAACCCTTATATGTTTATTTATATAAATCTGCTGGATTAATAATGTAATTTATAGCTAACTGTAATTTTTTTTATGGCAAACAGTGTTGATATTAAAATGTCATAAAATCTTATGCAAGGAAATGGGGGGAGAGGCTAGCATTTGTTTATTTTTCCTTACAATTGACAGGAATGGGTACAAAATGACTAAAAATACGCTTACGTATAGATTAATTTTGAAGCACGATAATTCAATCGGTAAATTAATTATAACAGATGTAATTTTTCCATTTTTGAATTTTGGGTGAAAAAAGTCCGGGCCAGGATTCGAACCAGGGATGTATTGGCTGAAGTCGCCAATGCTCTACCAACTGAGCTATCCCGGACACGAACACTTGAGGACTATTTCACCCAATTAACCTCAACGATCACTTTTATCTGGTCTGATACTCTTGATCAGCTCAACAGAATAAATCGAAGGTCAATATATGGAACAGCAGAAAATCGCTGCATACGAAATTTCCTTACGTATTACGCTTACGTATATTTGAACGGTCCCATTGCAGCCATATTTCCGAGGGGGGGGGGAGGGGACTTCAGTAATTATAAATATATTTTAGTGAAATAAGTAAGAATCTAAACTTGCGTTGTAGAAAATGGCAACACGCTAGATCATCCATACACAATCTTTTCTTCACACGGGCCGCATAAAAAATCAGGCTTTAGGAGAGCCGCAAAAAGAAGTTTCTGTCTTAGGCGGGCGGCAATACACGTATGTACAAAAAGTTTTTTTTTTTTAAATTAATTAAAATAACGAGGTGGAACCCGTCAAAATTCGACGGAAGAAAATCTTTAAGAAAGAACTGTTTCATTGATTTATAATAAATATACAAACTTAATTACAGTAAAAAATACATCTTTTATTGGTCAGTCCAACTCTCAAACAAATATTATTTTAAGTTAAAATTAACAAAAAAGCTATAAAACTCAATTATTCAAATAATTTCACCATATAATTCACCGGATTTTATAACAGACGATGTATTTGAAATAATATAGACAGTTTAATTTCTCTCCCTTTTTTTTTTTTTTTTTTTTTTTTTTTTTTAAGAGAAAAAATGGACTGATTATGTTGAAAATGGACTGATTATGTTGCCACAATTACAAAATTGATACTAAAAATTATAAAACAATTAATATCTCAAAAATAAATTGAGATACAGCTTTGGAACAAATTGCATTTAAAAGTGCATTTTTTTTCTCTATACGGAGGTGTAAAAATTAAAAATATACGATGTTCAGAAATGTAAAATTTGCAGTACAGAAATTTGTAAAACCTAAATTGCATGGAAAAGTGATGCGCATTTAAATTTATATTTTTATTTTCAATTTTAAGAGAAAATGGTGTGATTCTGTTGCCACAATTACAAATTTTGCTACTAAAAACTACAAAAAAATTAATATTTAAAAAATAAAGTGAGATGCAGCTTTGAAACAAATTGTATTTAAAGGAATTTTTTTTTTTTTTTTTTTTTTTTTTTTTTTTTTTTTGTATACAATGGTGTAAAAATTTAAAATGTGTGATGTTTAGTAGTGTAAAATTTGCAGTAACGAAAATTGCAAAACCGAAATTGTAGGGGAAAGTGTTGCCATTCGCAAAATCACGCATGCGTTACGCAAATATACGTTTGGCCTTTATAATATAGATAGTAGTCTAACAATGCAGTATAACAAAGTTAATGGTATCACAATGATAAAAGTACATACAAGTACATTCGGGATTTAGGCTCGGTCGTTCGCTAGTTTCATTGCCCCACCCACCCACTAATCGTTTTTCAGAGTCTTTAATTTGTCAACTTTCTCTTTTAAATTTGTCCGGTTTTAATATTTCTCTTTTTTTTTTTTTTTTTTTTTTTCTTTCTTTTTTTTTCCATTTAGAGCCCAAAGCATACGGGTCGTAATTGAAGAGTTTTGACGCTATTCGTGGACTCTTGTCAGCAACAACGCTTCGCGCAAGAGAGTTGAACTGTTCGGGACGCATAGGTAGAGGTCATTATTTGTCGAGGTTTGTATTTGTATGTATGTGTGTTTTAATAGATATCACAATGCTTGTCGCGAAAGAAATATCACGAAAAAAATTAACACCACTTCTCCCCCCCCCCCCCTTTTTCCAAATAATAAACTTTGTAGCTAGATTTCTATTACAAAAGCTGTAGAAATGTGCCGCGAAATTGACCATTTGAAATTGATACTGTAAAATATTTTCGGTGCCAACTTTTTCAGCGACAAATATTCAACCCTAAAAAAGCAATTATTAGCTATATAACAGATATTAAACTTAATACTGAACAATACTGAATTTCCAATGAGATTTATCTTACAAGGAAAGGGTCCGAGGCCTATGTCGCCGAATTGGATGAATGTTTGTGTATCGATAGAGTACACTGTTAAAAATGAATCTGTGAATTCCAGGTGAAACTACCGGCAGCAAAGTAGCCGAACTGTTACCGTTCCGTAAGTAGATTTACCGTTGTGGGACATACAAGAAAGGAAAACTCCGTTTGAAGAAGCGGTAACTTTCTGTTACAAAGTCTGATTTTTAATGATAATAATTTAATATAATTTTTAAAATTAATAAATCGATTAATCGTCAAAAAATTCGAAATTACCGAGTGATTTTAAGCTGCTATGCTATTTTACTTATTATTATTGCACAATTTAGTTCACGCCATCCTCAGGATCGAACTTGGGACCTTTTGATAGCGCAATAAGGGCAATGTCAGACGAGCGATTTTTTAAAACGTCGATATTGACGGCCTCTCATCAGGGAATAGAAATGTTCTCGTCCGGTCAGACGACAGTTCCAGGGCCAGCGTCGCAAAATTGGAGAAAATCTTGACGCTTGCACCTGGCGTTCCCCTCAGCCCGCTCGCCTCTGCTGACGGTCTGGAGGCTGTTGTTTAAATTACGATGGGCAGACGAACTTCTATTTCAACGCTGATTTTGACTTTCTTTATCAGTTTTTCATGAATTTTTGATGTCATTGCGCATCGAATTTTCTTGTTAGAGTTTGAAATTGTTTTGTCGTGGAATAACTAATTTTTGACGGACAATAGGGTTGTATATTGTGTAATTAAGAATATTGTAGGGTATATCGTCAGAATTAACTAAGGATGAAAATAGAAAAGCAATAAATTGATCAGTGGTATGTTGCACTCTAGATAAAAAAAATAAATTAAAAAAAATCTGAAGAAAATGAGGAAGTTATCGGAACACTATTTTAACTAATTTTCTTTCATATTTTAAAAAACCATTTAAAGTTATTTTACTGTAACAAATTAGATTTTATATGAAAAAATATTACAATAAAATATTATTATAAGGAAAAAACTGAAAGTAATCTTTATCAAATTATAATAATATTATTTTGTCTTAGTATGTTGCCAGAATATTAAATTAAAATCAGAGGTCGTTGCAGGTGTATTATTTAAGAGGTGGGGGCAATTCTCCGAAACGTAAAAATAATTTTTGTAAATAGTATTTTATGTTTGTGAAAAGTAACATTTTGTAAGGAAATATGAAATACAGTTACTGAAATTAAAAACCTGGGGAACTAGTTTTCTTTGAAAATTGCAGATTTTTAAACCTAACAATATAAAAGTAATGTATAGTATGCTTTAATGCTATAGAATTTTATGAAAGGGTCTTTTTAATACTTGGATTTCGGAGAAGGAGCCTGTTTTAATATTTGGATTTTGGAGAAAGGGGGCCTGTTCACTGTAGAAAAAAAATCCATTAAATTTATTGCAAAAACTGCTGGTAGCAATTTTGCCAGTATTTTTTCCCATAAAAACTGCAGTAATACATACGTAATTTTTTCATTACATCTAATTTTACTGCAATTTTTACGGCCAAAACTGCTGGCAACATTTCTACGGGGTAAATTTAATGGATTTTTTTACATTGTTTTATTAAATGAATTTTTGTGTAATGTCTTTAAATAAGCCCTAAATTATGCCTGAACCGACCTCGAAATTAAATTAATTATAAGTTAGATAAAGTTTTGAAAATTTGGAATGGAAAAACGGACCGCAAAGATATGATCATAATGCGTCTGTGATCGTATCGCAGTAGCGTTTCTATTTACTACAAGCATATAATTTTGTATAATTATGTATACCATACCAGCCAAGTTTTACGGGGTTTTTCTCACCACTGTATTTTAACAAATAAATTTACCTTACTTAATCATCGGAAATATAATTTTAAGAAAATCAAATTTTTCTGATCAAAACTAGTGGTAGGTAAAAAGCGTAAAAGTTGAAATTTACTGTGTATAATATTCTTTCAAAAAGCTTTTAATTGTAGGAAAATAATGATAAAAAAATCGACATTTTTGTAAAAATTGTGTTCTGCAATTTGCATAGAATTTTTTCTTGGGCTTTGCCGGACTGCATTTAAATGAACTATCTGCGTGGCCGAAACTAGCCTTTTTTGCGCTCTGGGTAAACATGGATTTTGGCTCCCCCCCCCCCCCCCCGCTTGAAACTTCCGCTGCAAAGTATATTTAGTACATAAAAGTATATAAAGTAACATATAAAGAATAAAACAAAAAAAAAGTATCAGCAATTTTTTAATAGCCGACTTATTTTAAACTTTAAAACATCTAATCATAAAATGATACTAAACAATATGCTTTGTCAAATATATTGATTCAATAAAATCTTGTAAAGGAAATAAAAAAGAATAGTAAAAAAAAGAGAAAAAAATCCATTTTATACAGTATCTTTATGTCATATCATTCTTAGATTCTTCTATGCTTTAGCATACCCCAGAGCCGGAATTTTCAGACCCGGTCCAGCCCGTTGTAAAAACAAAAAGTTTGGTCCGGGCCCTGCCAGCCAAGTTCATATTTTTACATTTCTAGGCCCGGCCCACACAGAAATCAGTAAAACCATGCCTGGCTCAGCCCGTTCTGGCCGGTCACAATTTCTACTATTTCTAAAAAATTCAGGTTTTTATCATATAAGTAAGATTCTTTTAAAGAATACTGCATACATGTCTATGGGATCATTTTACAGTGTATTTTACAGGAAATACACATTAGCAACATTAATAATTACTTAGATACTTAGATTTTCGAGATTCAAATAAAGATTCATAAAAAAATTAATGTAGTTTAGAATAAAAGAAAAAAAAAAGAAAATTAAAAGCACAGTAATTTTTGAAGCTGTACAGTAAAAATAGATTTATGGAAATATTTCTATATCATTTTATTAAAAATTTCTTAAAATCCAAAGGAGCTACTTTCTGACACTTATCTAAATTCATTTCTTTTCAGAAATGTATAAGATTAGCAGATATTTTTATTCAGAAACTATGTAATCGAATGGATTTATCCATTTTTTTGATACAAACAATTTAAGAAAATACTGTCAATGTTAGCGTTTTTTTTAATAGAATTTCCGGAAGCGACAGCATGGGAAGGGAGAAAAATCTGCAACCATTTGACACCAATATCTTATATCTCAACAAGGTAATACGACCTATTACGACCTATAATACGATCCTATTTTATAACAACTCTAAGAACAATTCTAAGAAGATGGTATTACTGTAGAAAGTATTGTGTAACACACTGCTATTTTAAAATACTTTTAAATATTAATTATTTCTTTTAAATGTTGTTTGATATAAAGTTATTTCATATATAAAGTGATATTTTATTAACTTCGCTTCATCTGAATCTATAAATTGTTCGAAAAATAAATGTAACCATATTTGTCTATCACTCCAAACAAAAGAAAAAACTCCAAATATCAAGGGAATTTTTAGACATTAATAAATGTACCATTACGGAGGGAGAGGGTGTTCGAGGAATGATAGCGTATGCTGTCATAAGGGAGGAGGGGGTCCAAATTTACCAAAAAAATTGTGACATCGTTATATATGCACGTACAGCCTCCAAACGGAAAAAATGTACCCTTTGCTCATGGGGGACGGGGGGGGGGAGGGGATAGCACATACTTCTTGACTCATGTAACGCAAATTTCACACTTTAGAAATTTGTCAATCCTATTTTTCATTCATACAACTAAGATGTTTGTTTTGCTATCACGTTCTGTAGCAACTTTTTTTTAAAATCAATTTAGTTTATTTATTTATTTAATAATAAAATAAATAAGAAATTTCATCCAAATGAAAGTTGAATAACAATTATTACCATTTTAATAATATCTGCAGTCATATGTATTTCTTAAAGATGGTGGATTTTTCATTTAACATCAGATGTAATTCTTAATTCCTGTAATTTCGGATATTTTAAATAAAAATATCAGGTAAATAATCTATCACTTATCATAGAATGAACACAGTACCGTCTGTGTATGCATATATTTTTTCTAATTTCTTGAATAATTGATAAAAAATTACAGAAAACTTTATTTCCTCAAAAAAATCCATCTTATTTAAATTAAAAACATCGAATTAAAAACTTCCTATTATCAATGGAGACAATAATCGTCTGCATATTTTGGCGGAAAGGTCACGTTCGTGTGGATGGAAGTAATGCAGATGTTTATTTTTCACTGGAAAACCAAAGCGTCAAAATGATCTGTCGTCTGACATTACCCTAAATCATAGGTTCCCAACGGGGGCGGTATCGCCCCCCAGTGGGCGCTGGAGCCTTCCAAGGGGGCGGTAGGGAGTCTAGAGAAAAATGGGGGGCGTTAGGACAGTCAAGGGGGGCGGTGATGGCATACCTATCTATTTAGGAACTAATGTGATAAAAATAGTTGATCTCCTCTGCATTGGCCAGTCCGTGACAAAAACCTTAACTGTACCTTTAATTTAAATGGAAATCTATAAAGACGAACATGTATCTGAAAGGGGGGGTATTTATTTTACTAATGTCAGAAAATCTCTGTGAAACACGTAGAAGGACTAAAATCGCGGAGAACAAAATTGTATTATATTAAGCTAAAAACATTGTAGCTTCAATTCTTTCATGAATGTCAAGATATCTCAGCGGAACACGAAAAATCGCTATTACTTGCATTAAAAATCATTATGAATTTAAAAATTGTGGAGCACAAAATTCGCGAGAATTGGCTGACTAAAGGTTTTAAACAGAATTATTTTTTATTAACCTGTAATTCGAAAAATTCTGTAGTTTGACGGCATAGACCTGAACAGAGATATTTAAACGAATCCGTGATTTGAAACAGTTCAAGAAATTATTTTGTTCTTAGTGAAAGTGATAAAAATCATTATATCAATAATTTTCTTCAAAAGTAAATTTATTTAAACATGAACAAGAAAAAATCTTATATTTCAAAATATCTTACCGTAAAATACCGTTAATTCGAACCCCCCCCCCCCCCCAAACGTGACAAAAAATCGAAAAATATTCAGAGGGGATGCTTACACGGGATTTTCCAACTATCTTTTTACAAAATTAGCGTTTTTTTTATATTTGTTTTTCTCGCGATGTTTGACAAAATTTACAAAGCTTTTCGTGATATTTGATGGAATTTGTAGAGTTTTTCTTGATTTTTGACGAAATTTGTGTTTATTTCGCTATTCATTAACGAAAATTGCATTTTCCGTAATCTTTTGACGAAATCTATGTTTTTCAGCTCGGTTCTTTCGTTATCCTCTGATGAAATGGGCGTTTTTTTCACGATTCTTTAACAGAATTCGCGTTTTTACGGCGGTTATTTTTACACAAAATTAGCGCCCTTTTGACGAAATTCACACTTTTTTCGAGATTTTTAAACAGAATTCGCCGTTTACGTGATCTTTTGACGAAATTCGAGTTTTTTTGCGATCGTTTGACTTATTTTGCATTTTTACTGCAATCTTTTGATGACATTCGCATTTTTTATTACGATCCTTGACGAAATTTGCGCTTTTTTCGCGATCCTTTGACTGTGTTTTCTTTATAAATCTGACATGCTCGCGTTTTATTCCTGCAATCTTTTGACAAAAAGTGCGTTTTTTGTCGATCCTTCAAGAAATTCAAGATTTTTTGGGGATTTTTTAACGTAATTCGCGGTTCTTTTTTTTTTTCTGAGAGAGGGCTTTTTACATGATTCGCGTTTTTGGCGATCCTTCAATGAAATTAACGAATTTTCGCTATCATTTGAAGAAATTAGTGTTCTTTTATTTCGCGATTCTATAACGAAATTTGCGTTTTCTCAGCGATCATTAGATAAATTTCCCCCTTTTTTTTCGCGGTTCTTTGCCGTATTTTCTGTTTTTCAGCGATTTTTGGACGTAATTTACGTTTTATCAGCGATCTTTAGGGGGTAGGGGACGCTTTCTTGGGATTTTTTGAAAATTTCAATTTTTTTTACGGGAGGGCGTTTGATCGGGAAGGGCGTATTAACGGTATTTTACGGTAATCGAAGAAGAAATACCGTGAGTACAGTATTGCGTATTTGAAATATGGATCTAAGCACTCTTCTACAAACCAATCGTTAACTATATGCTTAATTTACCAAAAAGTTTTTTCAAATGAAGCCATGGAGCTTTCTAGGCTACAAGAGCATTTGAATAAATGAGTGCCGATAGAAAAGACAAAGATATGTTCTATTTTTACTTTCTTCTATCTTTTCAAAAAAGTATTGGATTCGAGAAAATTTTCTAATTCCGGTTTTCGACATATTTACATGTTTTAGGGGATCAGAGATTCCAAGGAGCGTGTTTTTACAAAATGTCTGTCTGTGAGTCTGTGGTTATGTGAGTATATGATTCTGTATTTGTGTGACAGATATTTTGTGAGCTCTCTATCTCAAGAACTACTGCACGGAATTAAAAAAAATTATATTCAGGTAATCACTGATATGAATCGAGGCTCATTAGTTTTTGGTGTGAATCACTAAACAGGTGGCGCTTTTATGCTGCCTTTTTCTTGATTTACGCAACAGCTTTATCCCAAGAACAACTGCCCAGATTTTCACTAAACTTCAGATTCTGTTAGTCCTTAATATGAATGGATGCTGTTTACATTTTGTTGAAAAATTCTCAACAGGTTGTGCTGCCTTTTTCACGATTTCTGCAACAGCTCTATCCCAAGAACTCACGTATGGATTTTCACCAAACTTCATAGTTGGTTAGTTCTTGACATTGATATTTATCATGAATATATCGAGTTTATTTTTAGATCCTTTCGCAAATGGAGATACAGCAGTATCAACAGATTTGGAGGAAAAAATCGTGGAACTCACAGCAAATGAGAATTAAAAGTAAAATTCAGAAATGGATACCAAGGGTTCCAGCTTCAAAAGCCAATACAGCCGCAAGCGAGAGTACATGAAAATTTAATTGTTTTTCCTTCATCATATTTGGTTGAGAGTGGTTTCCGTACCGTGGCTAATTTACTGTACAAGAAAAGGAACAGACATTTTTGAACCTGACAATTTGTGACTGATGTTAAAGAAATTTGAAGCCAGCATGAACAAATTGTTAAAACTTCATCAGCCTCAAACGTTTCATTATTATTTTTTTAATTCTTATTGGTTTTCTGTTTATTTTTCAATTTTTAATAGACAATTTTTTACTACATTTGATGGTCATTTAAATTAACTTCTACTTTAAGATTCTTAACAGATAGAGAGACAGATAAAATATAGATAATATGCAATAATATTATAAAATATAGATAATATGCAATAATATTTTAATATTTTGTATAATTAATTATTATGGAAGAGGGGGGCGTTGGCATTTTTTTCTCTTATGTAGGGGGCGGTGGTCCAGAAAAGGTTGGGAACCTATGCCCTAAATCCTTACTAACCGAGCCAAAGCTGCTGATGCAGGGTTGTACAGAATATGTCTTTTATGAGTTAGCGGGAAAATCTGTTGTGCTTTTTAAAGATTTCCTTTCAACTACATTCTTTATAATATTTGTAAACGGTTTATTTTATTTTATTTTAGACTAATGCATAATGCTTATTATTTTTTTAAATCAATTTTTCTTTTTAAATAGTTTAATAAAAAAAAACACTGTTTAAAACCACTGTTTATTTTATATTTATATATTTTTTTAATGAATGAATGAATGAATGAATGAATGAATGAAAAAAACTTTTTATTAACAACTTTTTTTTAGAAAAATAATGTTATAGACAATTTTTTGAAATTGCCGTACACTATTTATTTATTTATTGGCTAATTAATTAAAAGATTTTTTAATAAGAAATAAGAGAAAAATAAACAGAAAAAATGTAATTTTAAAGGGACTTTTTATGTTTTTATTATTTCTTGTCGCCAGTGGGATACGAACCCGCAATCTGCGCTCGCAGGCAATTAGCGGTATGGTGGCTTGACCACTCGGCCACGGAGGTCCTTACACAACGGAGTGTCTCCGTTTTTTGTTTTTATTTCCACCCGTTTCGTTATTTTCAGGAAATATGGTGGGATTTGCTGATTCGTAACGGACAATGCCCTTTTGCTGTGAAAAGGGACTTTTTCTGTGAAATTCAGGAAAAAAATATTCGTGAATTTCAGAATTTTTTTAACAGTGTATAGTTAATATATAAATATATGACATCCATAAAGCGCAATACCCAGGGAGTTTTGAGAAAATAACCCTTAAAGTTCATATTATAATTTATAATCAGATAAATTTTCATTGCTTGCAAGCGTCTCCGTGGCTTGATCGGTAGAGAGCTGGACTGGAGGTTTTCCCACTCGAGATCTAACACCGCTCGGACCTTTATCTAGGAACGAAAATTTTCATTGATTATTTTTGAACCGCAACTGAAAAATTATGCATGACAATTGAAATTTATGAAAAATAAAAATTAAATTTACTTTTTTGTAAGATATAAATGCATTTTTAACTGCGAAATATCGCATATTTAAATGTATACTTTTTATTATTATTATTATTAAAAACCCGCGAGGACGCGCGCAGGGCCTAAAAGACCCGGCATGCGTATGCTTTTTACAATTGTAACTACTAATTTTTTAAAAGTAATCTTCAACTTATTTTACCGCAAAATTTCTAAGAATTGTCCCCGTTTTAATAAAATGACTGTTACAATTTGATTTTATTGGTGGACAAGTTAAAACCATTCATACCCTAGGTATAAGCGCGCGTTCTCCCGGGTTAAGTAAGCATGATATGGTTATATATCTATAGACTTGAAATTTTGTTGTTGTTGTTTAAAATTATTTAGTTTTTCTCTGATTTTCTGCTATTTTTAACAGTGAAATAAATTAAAATACGTGAACAAATACGTTATTTTAATTTTCTCTCCGTGCTTGAAATATTTCCAGGTTTATTTGAAATATGATTTTTATATTTTAAAATGTGATTTTTTTTTCTTTTCTTTTTTTTTTTTTAAATCTTGAATTCTGGATTTTTAATTATAATAAACGTCTATGTAGTATTTTTTTTCGGAAATTTTTCTTGTTTAATATGTTTACCTAACGCAGTTTAATTATATTTATATAATGAAACAAATAAAAATATTATTACTCACGCATTTATATCACGATCCCAGGTGGAAAAAACGCGAATCCAGCACTCTACCGATCAAGCCACGGAGGCGCTTGCAAACTATAGACATTTATTTAATTATAAACTATAGCATGAACTTTAAGAGTTATTTTCTCAAGGCCCTCTTGGTATTGCGCTTTATGGCTGTCATATACAGTCGGCTCTCGTTAATTCGAACTCGTCGGGACCACAAGAAATGTTCGAATTATCCGAAGTTCGAATTATGGAAAATATGAAATGAAAACATGCTTAGTATGATACTATTGCAAAGGAATTAATATTATAGTGTTTTTTAAATTTATTTCGTCTGTCATTATTAGAATATGATTTAATATTAAATTAGAATGTATAAATACATAAACTAATTAAAAGATTAGAAACAAGCACAATGGAATTAAAATTTAAAGTGTCACTGATGGACAGGCAGAGCACTAAGAAAGTGGATATCAAATGCATTGGATTATATGTATACATGTTCGGAATAATTTTCACAAAAATCAAAGAAAGAAAGTTATTCAAATGATCTGAAATCCGTGAGAAAGAAGAGAAAAATGAAACATCGGAATTCTCATTAGTTCGAATTAAATGATGTCAAGAGAAAATGAGTTCGAATTAATGAAAATTTTGAACATTATTCTGTCATTGAAAATTTTAGGACTTCATATTTAGTTCGAATAAAGCGAAGATTCGAATTATCCGATTTCGAATTAACGAGAGTCGACTGTATTTACGTACTAACTATACTTTATCGATACACAAACGTTCATCCAATTTGGTGAAACAATTCTCGGACCCTCTCCTTGTTAGTAAATCCATGTTTTTCTCAATGAAAAAAACCCGCTGAAATATGTAGCGCAAATTTTAATTTAGCATAACGTTTCATTATTGTTGAAGTTTAAAAAATATGTAGTTTTATGTAGGACAAATAGGACTATATTCAAAAACAACTTTTGATTAAGGAAACGGTTTTTAAGAATCAATATTCTCTTTTATGAATTTTGCCTGATGTTGTAAAAAAAAAAAAGTCGGCCTATTAAGGGTGTATTCGAAAAAACGGTTTTTAGTCTTCAACAGCTCGAAATTTTCCGATACAATTTCAGACACATTTTTAAAAGTAGAAACATGAAACTTGCTGAGGGGATTTTTGAAGAGACATAAAAGGTGCCGTGTGATGTCTTTTTACGCTCAAATCATTAGAATTTGATTTACAAACAATAACCTTCTCAGTATGACCCTTTTTTTCGTTCGCAAACCTCCCGCTTCGGAAAATTCGGTTCAAAATGCTGTTTTTGATTTTTTTTTTTTTTTTTTTTTTTTTTTTTTTTTTCCGTATTTTCTGCATTTTTCGGAGAATCGATGATTACGGCACCTTGTATACTTTCTAAACAAGAGAATTTTAAAGTTTGGTACATTTGAGAGCAAAAATGAATTTAAAAATAAATCGGAAAATTAGCAGTTTGAATCGAAATACACCCTTAAGGGTGTTCTTAACTGATCCGCTCAACAAGCGAAAAACGTTTTGACACATTTACAAATTCATTTTTTAACGGAAATATATAAAATTAGAATGCCTGACTATGGAAGCGATTTCGAATTGAACTTATTTTTCCTTTTTATGATAATTAAATTACCTATCGAGTTATAAGCTATTTCGAATAATCGATCACCCGTTTTTCCCCTGCTTTTCGACCGGTTTTTCTGCTTTCGTCGGGAAAGATGCTCAAAAGTGTCAACTTTGAAGGCTTGTTATGAAAAATTTATTGTGTTTTTCAAAAAACAGAAGAATGAGTGCAATTAGACAGTTTCTAAACAACAAGACCAACTATTTTCATGGATTTCCGAACAAAAATAAATTAATGCATATGTCACAAAGTTGCCTTTTTTGATCTAAGAACACCCTTAAAGCGGAGTTCCGGTTAAGAAGAGGCCGGTTAGGAGGGAGGATACTGTATTTGTAATATATGTAATAATATATCTCATAATGTATATAAATATTATATTGCTAAAAAAAATTGCAAACTTCTCTCATTGAAAATATCCAGCATCAAGTCAGTATGCCAAATAAATAACTTAATTTTCAAATTTTTATCAGTGATCATTAAAATACATTTCATATAAATGATAATTACACATATAGTCAGTTGTTTTAATTATGGTTTAAACCATATATATATTTTATAACATCCTCTAGTTATTTTTTCCTCAATAATTACTAAAGTTATTTCTTATTTTTATTTTATTTTATTTTATTTTGTTTTATTCTGAATAAATTCTGACTTCTAATTTTATACAGGGGGCTTGGTCAGTTTTACATGTGTAAGTATAAATGTTAACTTAAAATAATTTTTATAATTATTATTATTATTTTTATTATAAAATTCTACTTAAACATTTGTTTATACGTTGTTTACTAATATAATAAAAATAGATTACAATTGATTGTATGATTATTATTATTACATCCTCTGTTTTTTTTTTTTTTTTTTTTTTTTTTTTTTTTAATCATTTGAAAATTACTAAAGATATTTCTTATTTTTATTTTATTTTTATATATTATTTCTCTCTAAATTCCAACTTCTAATTTTATACAATGGAACTTGGTCTATTTTTTATGTAATGGGATAATTGTTTAAATAAAAAATAATATTTATTTCTCTTCTAATATCCACTAAATCCACTGTAGTTGAGTTATTTACAAATAGATATTCGGTTGTTATATATATATATATATATAAACGAAATATTTTTTCCTACCATGTATTAAATATAAATATCGTAACTTTTAAGATTCTGTTTTTATAGTTAAATAAGTTTTTGCATTAATTAATTGTGTTTAGCAACTATAGATGGCGATACTAATGCTTAAGTAGTCAGAAATTATCTATCTCAGAGGATATTTATATCGATACAAATCGATTCAAATAATTCTATAATTATAATTTAAAACATGCAATTAGTATTAAATAGTTTAACTATTATCATTATATTTTAAAAAAATTATTTGTCTACTTATATTTTGTAATTAATTATTTTTTATATTAGTTATTTAAATATCTATTATTAATAAAACTATTTTACAATTTTAACTTGAACTTTAACTGTCTAATGTGACTGCATGCAAAATTGTATTGCTATCACATGGTCGAAATTGATATTTGTAAGCTAACCTATTATATAATTTGTCTAATTATTTCCATTTGACATATTTTTTCTATTTAATCAATTTTACTTCAAATTTATTTTTATTTTCTATTTCTTGTTCTCTATGGAAATTATGATTGCGATTGATAATTGTAAGTTATCTTTATAAATATTTAATTACAGTTTAATTGTTTTTCTAATATTTTTTCTTTGAAATGGTTTTTCTATTGCAATTACTATGTTGATGATTCTATTGTGTTCTTGTTATTTTTCTTGATATTTTTCTTTGAAATAAGTTCTCATTTGCGATTAATTGGGCAATGTGGAAATCATTTTTAGGTCTATCCTGATTTCCACTCAGAAATTAATCGCAATTAATGTGGCTATTTAGTATTGCCCTTGATAACGAGCTAAATACCACATTTTCAATTTTATTTCTAATTCTGACAGCTCCTCTGTGTGATATGGTTTGGCATTAAAAAAAAATAAATAAATAAAATAAATAAATAAATTACAGTAATTGATGTTGATTTGTAGTATTATCTAATGGTTCTATATATATATATATATATATATATATATATATATATATATATATATATATATATATATATAATGTTTATTTAAATACTAGAAATACCCTTGATTATCCTCCAAATTTCAACTTTAGAAAAATATGAGAAGAAAGTTCTCTTTCTCTGAGAATATTCCCACCTCCTATCTTCGTTGGTGGTTGTCACAGATAAATAAAAATAAAAACAAAGAAAAATTAGGTATAAAACCACGAAAGCTCGACCGCAAAAGCAAATTACTCAAACTAGGTGTCTCTTTCCATTTTCAATCTCTCATTTCATCTAACATTGTTTGTGTGCCTTTTATTTGGTAATCTTTTTCTCATTCCACTCAAGAAGAAAAGCCATGACGAAACAAAGGAAAATGCCACAAAAGTTAAATGTAAAACTATAGCGACTCCGTGGTAGGTCTAAATCTGAACTTAATGGGTCGGGTATTTCCATTAAATTGTTTACTCAAAGGATGTCATTTTCTAAGGTGGAAGAAAATGATTAAAGAATTAAAAATAATAAATAATCGTCTTGAAAACAGTTTACATTTCAAATGAGCTAGCTGCCTGGCCTCAGAAGGTGAGCGGTTAATTCCGGATCAGGGGAATTTATGAGTCCAACATCTTATGCATCCATCTCTAAGTTCTCTTCTATTTTGGACGACTTCATCAATTAAGAGAAATTCAGAATCACAATTTCTAGATATATTTTTAATCTCTGAGAAGAAAACCAAGGGGTTCATTCTTTTTCAAACATCTCTCATTTTATTATTATTTTTTTTATTATTTTTTTTCTGTTGAATTTAATCCCACGAATCCCTTATGATTCTGTCTGCATCTGAAAGGCTAAACTTCAATAAAAACTCTCCAAAAAAAAAAAGGTTCAAAATGCGTCTAATTAAGGGATATTTTTTGGTTAACCAAGCTAGGCGATCTAATTGCGAGGATACTATTGTGCAGTGCATCAAATTAAATCTTGATACTCAAGCTACAATCTCAATGTTTAGATGTTTCATTTTAGCTTTTTCTGCTATAAACAAGAGAAGCGGGTGAGAGTTTCTATCATTCTTTACTCAGGTGGAGAAATGGTCCTCAGTTTGAGATGACTCGGTGCTCTTTCTTAAGTTCTGGTAGCGGTTTAAAAAGAGGGTTTTTTGAAACTGTTCAATAACTGACAATATTTTTTTTTTCCTGACACTGTTCTGCCTTTGTATATGATCAACCAAGATCAGGATCCCGGATCAGAAAATTGAGGATTGTTTTAACTCTAAAATTAAAAAAATACATTGAATTTAAGTAATCCTAGTAAATATTAATAAATAAAGCCCCTTTTACTGTTAAATTGACTAGGAGATACACTCCTGACTCCCGAATTACAAAGTATAGGTAAAAATACCTTTTTCTATTAAAAACTCTTGTATTTTTTTTTTCAACATATTTTTTAGATTGTTGAACCCAAAAGTATTTTTATGTGCAAAATGTCAATTAGGTATTTTTAAAAAGTTTGAATTTTTTTTTAAGTAATGCTTTCATGACAGGCGTAAGCTAGAACTTGAAAAAAAAAATGCCTCTGAAAATGGGTAACTGAAGATATTGTCATTGAAATTAGGTAATTGAAGAGACTATCAAAGAATCTCCTACTTGTAAGCAGCTTTTTCCTATTCTGATTATTTCATTGTTTAAGCACGTTATTTTCAAACAAATTGCATTTGAAAGAACATTTTTATCCTAAAAACTGAAATTGTGCGATCTTTAAAAGTTAAAAAAAAGAAAAAAAGAAAGGAAAAAAATGTAGTAAAAGCAAAACGCTTTGTTTAAATATTGTCTTCGTTGATATAATGTCGGTGTTGTTGCAAAACAAATTCTAAATATCGGAAAACTTTATGTATTCTTTAAAATAATTTGATCATTTTCATAATAAATAAAGATAAGATCATTTTTTCCCTGTTTTGTTTTTAAATCCGCCTTAAAAATACAGGATTACAAGCACAAATTTTGTTGCCCCATAGGTATTATGTTCAGCTATAAGAGGAAAATGAAAAATTAATTTAAATGTTTGTGGATTAGTAATATTTCACTAAGATGGTAATGAAATACCTCATTCTTATATCTTTTATCATATCTTTTATTATATCTTTTGAACATTCCTTTATCTAAGCTTGATTAATATATGTAAGAATATTTACACTATCATGCATAAAAACAAGTCGACCGGGCATGAACAATTGTAACTACATGTCTAATTGAAAACATGTGAGAGAAAGATATACTTTTACATAAAACTGCACTTAGTAAATCTCGCTGGGCATGCATTACTGCATTAACATTGAGTTTCATGTCCTAGAAAAATTTTATTCGGAGTCTTAATCATTTAAAAAGTTCTGTTTATATTTTAAAACCTTTTATTTTGGGGGTTCTGACAGTCCAACAAGCTATAATCATGGACATTGTTTTGATTTATAATACAGATAACATATACTGAAGCCATTCCTAAAAAAAATTTCCTAAATGAATTTTCATTTGAATTTTATAAATGGGTTCATAACGATAACAATTTTTTTTTTTTTTTTTTTTTTTTTTTTTTTTAATCAATGAATCTACATTCTGTGCGTATGATTTTAAAATATTGATAAAATATTTTGAAGATGGAAAAAATCTTTGAATTCAATTATTGAGAAAATCGCTTTATGAGTAGCATTTCTGTTTTTTAATCATCCCAAACGTTTGTACCTTTTTAACCCTTTCGGGTCCAATTTTACTTCTTTTTTTTTATTTTGAGGAAAAAATTACTTTTATGTTAATAATGTTAATAGCAGCCACACAAAGGGATTTATTGAAGTTTAACAAAAATGCGATTGTCTGAAATGTCGGGGAAGTAGTTATAGACCGGGAGGCGGCCTATAACCTCAGTCACCTCATCGAGTTCACGGATGAAAATCTAGGATAAATTGAACCTCGATTAGAATGTTAAAACGCAATCGGACTGCCAAATCATATCTTGGTGGAAAACACCTAAAAACTCGATTTTAGTGGTTGACTCGTAGGTTTACCCTTGTGCTTTCCTGCATCCAAAAATATGAAAACATGGAGGATTGGGAACAAGAAAACATAATGACAAAAACCTATAATTCAAACACTAAAATCGGATTTTTAGGTGTTGTGCTCCAAGATATTACTTGGTTTACGTTTTAATATCCGAATCGAGATTTAACTAATACTAACTTTTCAACCAAGAACTCGATGAGGTGACTGTCTGTATTAGTTGGGCTACTTTTAGATTCATATTCATATGGCAATCGGTCAAGGAAAAGTTTTTTGGAGACATTTTAGAAATATCGATTTACAGGAAGACTTGACAGGTATTACAATTTTCTAATATTTTTCTGAAAAGAACGTTCAGAAATGTAACCTATATTTTAAATTTTAAGAGTGAAATATATTTTAAAACAAAAGAATTAGCACCGATGCAAAGAGAATTAAATAAACTTATATTATTATTATTACTAATTGCCGAAGTATAAATGTAGTCATTATAATTTTTTTTTTTAAAGGACGTTTTTACGGAGATTGTACTGGCAATCGGGACGCCAGTACAATTCACTGTTTTTTAACGGAAAAATTCCCGTAAATTCATATATATATATAATAAACCCAGAAAATTCTATGGAATTTACAAAATTTTTCCGCTAAAAAACAATGAATTGTACTGGCGTCTCAATTGCCAGTACAATCTCCGTAAAAACGTCCGTTTATAATTTTTTTCTTTTTACAGTGTAGAGACTCACTACCGTTACTATATGTAGATGGTAACAAAAGTAATTTTTAAAACAGAATAATGGTCTATGAAAAGACATGTACTAATAATAACACGCCAGACCCGAACGGGTTAAACACAATATTTAGCCAATTTATAGCCGACATTACTATACCTAGAAAAATAATTTATATTTTTTTCCCCCTTGCTTGTTTTTCTGTTCTCTTGTTTTCTTAATGCCAAGTTGCACTCTTTCCTGAAATTCAAAAACCAAAAAATACGTAGAAATTTCCTGAGAAAAAATTTTTGCCTATTTATTCTCACAGTTTTCATATCTGAAAACAATAGATTTCTAAACAATGGATGAAAAAAAAAATCAGTTTGAAAAGTGACAATCGTAACTCCACCCAAAAGATTCAAGTGTTATTATTTCCGCTACATGGTTTCTTAGCATAAAAGAGATAACTCACAGATGTCGCTAGTGTTATCAGTTGCAGATCTATACAGGAATATATATGTCTTCATAAAATATTAGATATGCCCTAATACTGATGTCCATTATAATAAAAGAGAGTAATTTGTCAGGAAAATTGCTAACACTCATGCCTAAGCAAAAAAGAATCAAAAAAGAATATTTCTTGTTTTCTACTTGCCATATAAAGTATAGACCGATAAAGAGGGAATAATCTGTGTCGTTCGTTCAAATTCGCGGGTTTAAATAGAAGAAATTTGAAATGTTAACCATGAAAATTGGAACATCATCCTTCAAATTAATTGCGCTAAATTTTGATTCTATGCATGTACGGAAACCTTGTCCACCCAGAATATGACGAATTGTTACTTGAAATGAAGATGCATTATTCGCAAGTATCCGAGAATATTTTGGTAGTTGTAGAAATTCTCATGTTTAAGTTGGTTTTCGAAATATTAATATTTTTTAAAGTTCGATATTGAAATTTATGATATTAATAATAGATTTTTTTGTAGTAAATTTATATCGCTCCAATTTGATTTTACTCTTAATGTGGAAATTTAAGGGTGCGGAGGAAGGAAGGGTGAAAATTGAGATTATTACATAGCTGTCAATTTTTACGCCCCTTTTTTTTTTTTTTTTTTTTTTGTTACAATTATAATTTAATAGAGATTTTCAACTTGTTTAATCGTGAAATTTAGGCGATTAAATAAGACAACATTTACTCTAAAATTTTTTTAGTATGTAGAAGGCATAAAAGGTGGCACCTATGTTATAGTAGTTTTATTGATGACATCCTTTTAATAAAATTCATTAAAAAAAATTTTTTTTTTTTTAATTGAAAAAAAAAATAGCGTTTAAAACTTCTTAAGGTATCTACGATTGGAGTTTGAAATACCTGCACCTGATGAAAGGCAATGTAAACCACATTATTACTCTTTAAAGCATGCATTTTAACTCTCAAAACATCCTTTAATGACATCCTTTTAATAAAATTCATTTAAAAATAATGTTTTTGATTTGAAAAAAAAAAAAAAATAGCGTTTAAAACTTCTTAAGGTATCTGCGATTGGAGTTGGATATTTTTTCAGATTGAAAAGCGTTTGTGACTTGTATTTGTTTATCAGAAAGGTGTTCGTGCTTTCTAGTGACACTTTGAATGCCATGAAATCTTATTGAAGTTTGCAATAGAATGCTCGATACTGAAAATACATGTGTAGCATTTATAATTATTTAACAAGGACATACAAAAGAATTTCGCTACATTACGGTCTTTATACGGAAAAATCGTTTGCGGTGCATTTTATAGTTATTGCGAAACGATATTTCAAATATAATTTGATTACTAGGCACCGGAGGAATACAATAAAATTTTTCAGGAGTATAAAATAACTAGCATTAATATTTTGTTTACAGGGACGCACAGAAGGAATAAATCATATTAGGAGTAAATTTGGAGAAAAAACATTTATAGTGCATTATAGTGATAGAATGATACTTATTGAAATGGACTACATGTTTTTTATACACTGTCAAAAATTTGTAGCGAACTTTTATTTAACTCTATTTTTACTTAAAAAAAAAAAAAAAAAAAAAAAAAAAAAAAAAAAAAAAAACTGACGTAATTGTAATTTAATTCTACTCTCACCATATTTTTAACCATATTACAGTCAGAGTAGAGTTAAATTATGGTTATGTAAATATTTTTTTTTATTAAAATGGTCGAATGGCTTATCAATTTGCTGCAAATTTTGAACTGTGTAGATTACCAGAGTGGATACTATTTATCGTTCATTTACAGAGACACGTTAAAGAATTCGTTTAAAGGACTGATAAGATCTATAATTTCTGAAAGTAAATTTTCCTCTGTGGTATGCATTTTTAAATTGTTCTAATTTTGAATGAATTAGATTGTGTGTATACATTTTATAAATTAAATAGAGGTATGTACTAACTATACTCTTCGCACATATTACCGGGCATGGACAGTAATTGTAGAATTTTTTTTTTTTTACTCAGTTACATTTTTTTTAAATTGTTTATTTAGATATTTTATTTCTTCATGTGAAAAAAAAGGAAATTTGATAATCTAGTCCTGATGCATGATTTTTTGTTCTTGTTAATTCCTTCTTCCATGCCATTTCATTCTCGCGTGATCTTGCTTTTGAATAAAATATTCACCTTTTTTACAGTATCAAACAAAGTTTAACTAGTTTAAGATTAAAAATAATAATAATAATAATAATTTTATGATATAAAATTAAATCAAATATAATTTTAGAAATAATTTAAACCATTACCAGTTTTTTAATAAATAAGTAGCTTTAAGAGCCCACACTATTAATTGAAAAAGACCCGGATGATAATGTTAAGTCTATGGGGGCGTTCTTTTCAAATATCTCGCTCAAATTTTAATATTTTATATATATTATATAGATGTGATTTTTTTTTTTTTTTTTTTTTTTTTTGCATAGGTTAACTGAGGACGATCTACAACCTGGCTAGTTTTTACTTTTTCGATTTTGATTGTATATTTTTAATATTATGATTGTTTCAATTTCAAAACCGGTTCAAACTGGTTTCGAAAGTTAAAGTAATTTTTTTTAATCTGAAACTAAAATTGAAAAAGTAAAAAGTAGCCCGGTTGTAGATCGTCCTCTGCTATCCTATTAAAAAAATCATGTAAAAATATTAAAATTTGAGATAGAAATTTAAAAAGAACGCCTCCATAGACTTAACATTATCATCCGGGTTTTTTTCTTTGAGTAGTTGAGGCCCTTAAGTATGCCAGAGGATCCGATCCAAACTGGGCTTCACGAGTAACAGAAAATAATGTCTGGTGTGCAGAACTTACATAAAAAAAGCATTTTATTTATATATTTTTTTAAGTTTTAAGAATTTCACATTCTATGTCTTTTTAAATTACTCTTTAATAACACCAAAAAACATTTGTATATGAAAAATATCACTTACGTATTCAAATAAAGTTTTGAAATTTATTTAATAGCAAAAAATATCGCCAAAGCTAACTTAACTTACAGCACCTTTTTTTATTCTGATTATTCTAATGTTTAGCGCGTAGTTCAATTACGTATCTTAAAATAGTGTTTTATTTATTTTATTGTATTTATTTATTTATGAAGTTTTTGTTTTAAGGAATGTTGACTGAAAACAAATGCGGAACTAGTATGTATAAAATAAATAAGGATTTTACTTAGTATGTGCAAATGTGAAAACAAAACAATAAGTTACTATCCAAAGTAGATTTTAATTTCAAAATTTTAAACAAAAATGTAAAAATTAAAATCACAAAAATGAAAATTATACTAGATGTTTCGGTTTATCTTTAAAACCATCCTCACGAATTAGGGTGATTTTAAAAAATAAACTGAAACGTTCGAATATATATGTAATGAATATTCGAAATAAAATTTAAAAAATTTATTTTATTACATATATGTATATAGATAGATATATATTTCTTCCATTTTTAATTTTTACCCCCCACCCTTTTTTTTTCTTTTAATAAAATGTACGTCGGATAGCAACGTTTTGTTTTGCTTTCACATTAGTGTTCATATAGTGTTTCAAGGAGAAGCGAATTAGTCGGCCAGCACGGGATATAAATAGATTTTTAAACATTCATGCTTGAAATCTGTTATAAAAAGTCATAAAAATCAGTAAACTGAGGTTCAGTTTTCAAATAAACTGCATTTGAAAGTATGCATCTGTTTTCTATTAGACTGCGTAAAACTGAAATTGTGTGATGTTTAGAAGTTCTTAATATATTGCAGTAAAGGCGAAATTCATTGGTGAATGTTGCTACTATCAATATAATAATTACAATTTCTCATGAGCAAACTATTGCTTTATAATATCGATTAGGGATGTCCAGTTTTAAACTAGTAGCAATCCCAAAACTTTCGTTTATCACATAAATGTTAATACTTCAAAATTCGCTATCACAATGCCAGAATTAAATGGTACTGCGCCCATCAAGGGGATTATGATATGATAGGAAATTCTGTGCTTTAGTTGTTGAGATATTACAATTGTTAAGATCACGTAAATCATGCAAAATGCAGCATAGCAACGCCACTTGTTGGGTTATTTATACCGAAACCTAATCTGCAACAACTCGGTAGGCGGAAAAAAGCGCACCGGAAAAAAGTGTACGGAAAAAAGCGCCCCGGGAAAAAACGTCCCCGGAAAAAAGCGTCCCTTTTTATAAATCACATATTTAAATAAGTCTGATAATAGTACACATGGTTAATCTTAGAATATAAACTCTAGATTGAGACGGTTTTATGAAATTTGAGCGTCCTTGCTCTCTCGGGACTGAGATGGGCGAAGGTGGGGGAGGGGGGGGGCTTTAAAAGTTATCTCAAAACCTGTTATTGCCTCAATGAAAAAAAATTGTAGGATACGAAAAATAAGACAATAAACACTAGGTATTTAAATGATTTTTTTTAATTCAGTCTCCCTTGTTCTTCTGTGGTGGTAATTGGGGGGGGGGGGGGGGGGGGGAGAGGGCGATTGTCTACAAACTCTGAATCTATCTCTTACATTATTTTTTATATTATTTATAATTTAAATTATACATAATTAATTAATATATTTTATGATTATTATTTTTATTATTATTATCAAATTACATATTAATATTTTATTACATTTTATATTATATATTTATACTTATATAATACATATGAATTAATTAATTAATATAATATATTAATAGTAAATAATTAATAATATAATTAATAAATTAAGAATAATAATAATTAATAATAATAAATAATAAATAATTTATAATAAATTAATAATACATAATTATAAATTAAATATAAAATTAAATAAAAAAATGTACAAATAAATATTATTAAATATTAAAAATTATACTCATTAATAAGAATTTATTTAAAAATGATAATAATTAAAGTAATTAATAATAATAAATAAAAATGATAAGATTTTATTAACTCATAGTAATATCAACTCATATATATATTTTTCATTCAGTCACACTTGTTCTTCTGTGGGGGCGGGGGGGGGGGGGAGGGTGAGCCTACAAACTCTAAATCTATCACTGCTTTAGACGATAACATTTTTTTCGGAATGTTTTCTAGAATTTAGGGAAAAAAGTGGCTGGAAAAACAAGAGCGCAAGAAGTGATCAGAAAAAAAGTGACAAAGAATTGATAAATTTTGAACTTGTGGATAAATAAATGATAAAAACTAAAGTGGCAACAAATGTCTCATTTATATCATTCTCGTAGGACAGCGGTTTCCAACCTTTCATAAGCGTACCCTTGGGGATACGTAGCAAGATTGCTGGAGGTATATGACAATAGTATCAGTATTGGCGGATGGTAAAATATCATTTTTTAAATAAATTCTTGTTAATGTGGAGATTTTTTAATATTTAATTTTATATATTTATACACTTATTTTTATTATGTCCTGTAAGTTAATAAAATATTATCATTTTTAAAATTAATTCTTGTTGATGAAACTAGATTTTTAATATTTAATTTTATTTATAAATACATTTATTTTTATTGATTTACTATGAGTTAATAAAATATTATCATTTTTAAATAAACTTCTGTTAATAAGTATAATTTTTAATATTTAATTACATTTATTTTTAATTTTATATTTAATTTATATTTATGTATTATTAATTTATTACTTATTTATTATAAATTATTTATTCTGTATTATTATTATATTTTATTAATATATTTATTATTATATATTATGTTATATATTATATAAATATAAATATATAAATGTAATATAAAATATAATAAAATATTAATAGGTAATTTTATAATAAAAATAATCAAATTATAAATATTATTAAAAAATAAATAAATATAAGAGATATATTCAAAATTTTGTAGACAACCTCTCCCCTCCCCCCCCCCCCCCCCACAACACAGGAGAACAGGGGAGACTGAATTTAAAAAAAATCATCTAAGTGCCTAGTGTTTATTACCTAATTCTTCGTACCTTACAATTTTTTTCATTAAAGCAATGACAGGTTTTGAGATAACTTTTAAAGCCCCCCCCCCCCCCCGCCCATCTGAGTCTCGATAGAACAAAAACTTAAATTTCATAAAACCGTCTCAATCTAGTGTTTACATTCTAAGATTAACCATGTGTACTATTATCAGACTTATTTAAATATGTGATTTGTAAAAAGGGACGCTTTTTTCCGGTGCGCTTTTTTCCGGGGACGCTTTTTTCCGGGGACCCTTTTTTCCGTGCGCTTTTTTCCGTGATTCGCAACAACTCATGTCAACATCTAAATGAAATAGAAAATTTATCAAAATCGGTGCATTAGTTCTTGAGATAGAATTATTGCGGATATCGTAATTTTTACGATATTTTTACCATCTGCCAAAAAAAAAAAAAAAAAAAAAAAAAAAAAAAAAAACATCAAAATGTAGAATATTTCGATTCATGTCAAGGACTAACTGGATCTAAAGTTTGATGAAAATCCGTGCTGTAGATTGAGCTATTGTGCAGATCGCGAAAAAGGCTTCATAGCAGCATCAGCTATTAAGCCATTAGCCATTTATACCAAAATCTAATCAGCACCAATTTAAATCAGGAAATAACTGAATATAAAGTTTTATAAAACTCCGTGCATTAATTCTTGAGATAGCTCGTCCACAAAATTTGTGTCACATAGTACATACATTTAGACATATACTTACAGACAGCAATTTTGTAAAAGCATATTTTTCGGATTCTCTGACCCCTAAAATGTGTAAATATGTCGAAAATCAAAATTCAAAAATTTTCACGTCTCCAATGCTTTCTTCTTGTAAAATTAGAATAAAGTAAAAAGAAACTGTGTTATATGCTATTTTTCTTGAAAAGCAAAAAGCTCCCGCTATGAAAGTAAAAAGGGGCGACAAGGTAAAATGTTCTGGGAAAGCATGTGCGTAATCTGAAGGGTAAGAAATCACTCCTTCTAAAAATGCTTTTTACTTTTCCATATTGTCCTTTAATTAATGTTGCTTTTAATTTTCTTAATTCTTATGCAATTAATTGCATTTAAAAAAAATAGTCCCTCTTGCATGACATCCTACACAGAAAGTTTCACACTCCTTGAATTTAGTAATTTAAAAATTTTTAACAGTTTAAAAAAGGTAGAGCCAACAAAATGAAGTGATCAAGCCTGGAATCGAACGTGTCAATGCCTTTGCCACTAACTACCTGGACCATACCAATCATAGCACCTTTCCCTCTTTTTTGCTCTGTTTGTTATATACCTTTTAACCAATTAAAAGTTGAAAATTAGTTCCTCTTATTTTAAATTAAAAAAATATTTTTTTTCCTGGTTTTTTTAGAACAAAAAACAAAAAATAATTTCATGTTAATTTGGTGGCGGCAAAGTTGTTTTAAACCTATCCAAAATCTCTCACTTTAATTGACTCGGTGTATACACTATTAAAAGAAAGTTCTGTTTTATAAAGTTTCTATACTGACATTTCTTATTTCTCTAACAAATTACCTTAGTTGAAACAACACTGAAATAACCTCTTCAAAAGACAAATAACTTCGTTGTCTTAAAAATACGTGTGACTATTTTTCTTATTTCAAGTAAATCTACGAAAGAAATTTTTTTTTTCTTTTTATTGACTGCTGAAAACTTTTTGTGCTGCCTTTTTTCCACGCTACAGTAATTTCTATAAAATTTGTAAATAGTATAAGAATCCAGAATTTATTTTCAACTCGTAAAAGATGTTAGAGGAAAGGAAGTAATATCAGGAAAAAATTACCTTTAAAATTACCTTTAAATAAAAATGACCAATGACTGTTTACTATTAATTTCGATAAATAGTGAAGCTAAGAGTTATTATTAAGAATCGACCGAAACAGGTTTTTCAGACCAGCAAACGAAATCGAAACCAAATTCCAGCAATTTTCCTATTTTTGGCCGAAAACGAAACCGAAAGTGTAAAAAAAATGTTTTGAGTAATTAATGCATATTTGAAAAACATAAGCCTCAAAACGAGTTCAGAATGGATTGACACATTCACCTTGCGTTAAAATAACTAAAAATAAAACAGTTTTGTACTAAAATATACTAGAAGATACATAAAAATTTATTTATTCTTTTTTTTTTTTTTTTTTTTTTTTTTGTAAACTTAAAAACAAATGACGTTAAAAATCATATGTAAACAGAAAAGATGCTTTCTGAGATCTTTCTATCGCAAACGCGATCATTATCAAAGGATAGTTTCAATTTTTAATAAACAGTTTTATTTTTAGTTGATTAATGCATGCATAAATATGCATAGATATTAATTAATTATAACGGTGGCCCAAGTTGGTGCTGTGCCTATGACGAAAACTTTCTATTGTCATATAACATAAAATGTGACTAATTAATCAACGACACAAAGTGATTTTCTAATTACACGAATTAAAAATTTTCTGTGTATACACACTTTTATTTATCTTATATAATGATTTTTGTAAATTATCGTTTGTTATTTAGAAGTTTTTCAAAGAGTATTTGAAACACTTCTGCTGTTTCAAACCAAAAATTGTCTATGACGGTTAAGTCTTAATCTTTTAAAGAACACGTAGAAAGCGTCTTCAAAGTTTAGTTCTATACGAATTTCTTGCTTTATAATTTGCATTCATGTCTTGAATCAGTTATGACTTATAAACTGTGAAGGTCATAACAATAAATAGTTTCCCATATGAGCCAATACAGTCAAATCAATGAGTATTGTTGAAAATTTCCGAAAGAAGAAACAATAAACATGAGATATACACTGTCAAAAAAAAAAAATTTCTTCATTTCACGGAAATTCTACTGTTGGCACTGCTGCCAGTATATTTCCGAGAATTCACAAATATTTTTTTTTTTTTTTTTTTTTTTTTGATATAATATAAAATATCCATTAATATAAGAAAGTTAGACAAAGCAAAAGTGGCTGATGTTGGATTCCAACCAGCCATCTCACCGTTTACGAGAAGAGAACGCTAGTACTGAGTTACAGATGTACAGCAGGAAAACTTTTTTAAGTAAATATGTTTGTTTCAGATGGGTATGGCTTGATATATTTCTTCAAAAAGATTTTAATTTTGAAGTTAATTTCAGGAAGATTTAATCATTAATGAGATTTCTCCTGAGGTTTTCATACTTCAGAATTAATAAAAGATAGAAATAGAATTTTAAATATTTTTCTGCAGACCGTTTGAAGTAAAATATAAATATTCTATTTTTATTCAATAATATTTTTTTTCTTTTGAGCAATATCGATTTTTTCCATTTAATTTTTTTAATTAAAATATCTTTTGTATATCTTCATTTAAAGTATATTTTAAATATGAATATTTATTTATAAACAACTATATAAATTCAATTTTCTTTAACATTATTCAACTTATCCAACTTTAAGAAAGAAATTGTGAGTATATTAGAATGAATGAGAAAAATAATTGTTATTTATTTTTGAATTTGAAAACTTTTTTGTCTTTTTCAATTAAAGAATTTAATTTATGGAATTTTTGGTTTTCCTTTTGAAAAATAAATTCAAATTTATTATAAGTAGACCCAATACGCATGCGTGCTAGGAATGAACGGAATTTCTTCCTCTTTTTTAGACTCTCGGATAAAATTCACGGATAAAACGTGTTTTCCACGAATACGGAAATTATTTATTAAAAAATGAGGAATATTTACTGTATATTGACGAGTATTTCTGACCGTGCAGATAGTATCGGTCCGACAGAATTCCCAGCAACATTTTCGAAGAAAACGAAAACGAAACCAATATTTCTCTCGATCTCTAGTTATTAATTTCGAGGGAGACTTTTAAAAAAGTAAATAGATTTGAGGTGGGCGATTTTTCTTCGTACTTTTTATATTTTATGTCTGCAAGTTTCTAAAATTTCGAACACTAAAGCCGGGAGCTATTTACTGGGCTATTAAAAAGTAAAGTAAATAATCTTAATATAAATCTTAAAGAGAAATATTGAGTGAGCTAAACATAAAATGACAATAAAGAAAAAATCGAAACGAGTTTTCTAGAAATCAATTTGATAGTTTTGATAAAAGTAATAAAATAAAACAACTGCCACATCTTGTGAGCTTCTGAAAACGCATATTAATTGCCGAGAATATCATTTTTAACGTTTAAATTTTCTTCTGGCTGAACATTCAATGCTAAAAAAGAAATTGTGCCTTAAGTTATTTATTGACACACATATTTACATAAAATACTAGATATTTACACTCATTTTATAAGATAGGTGTTAATGTTAATGATATTAAGTGAGAGTAGTACATTATAAATATTTTAATATGTGTTAATAAGGACATACAAGTAAAAACTTTTTAAAAATACAATACTTTTTTAAAACACTTTTTGAAAAAAAATTCTTAATCATAATTAATGATTATCTTTCACAGTCCTTCATTCAATCCTTCAAATTGTGTGGCTTTTTAATGTTTTCATAAACGTTTTAACTGATATTGTATTTTACTAATTGTTTTAAGTCTTTTACTTCTTTAAAAGTTATGCAGATAATAAAATAAGCTAACTTTTGATTATTTTACTTACAAATATTAAAAAGAAAAAAATCAGAGTTATTTTTACGGAAAAATTGACCTTATCGATGGAAGAAACACATAAGAGTCAATACCCGATCTGAAATTTGTGAGGTACGTTCTATAATCTGAAGACTATATATTTATTAGGAAATACTTTGCTTACTACATAAATTTGTTGAGTGTTTTATGTGCTTTCAAATGTTGTGGAAGATTTTGGATGCATTTGCGAGTTAGTTTGTAATTTAAAATATACTGGGCAATAAGCATACCTGGGTAATAATTCCATCCCTTGGTTTTATTACTCCGGGTAATTCTTTTCAGTACTTCAACGACATCCGAAAGGATTTATTTTATATTTTATGCACGGAGAACATTTTTGTCATTGTTGAAAAACAAAAAGGATAAAGAGAAAGTTGTATGTTCTATAAGTGTTGATAATTTTTTCATATCAGACGAAAAAAATATCAAATGATTATTACTGTTTTCTGATATCGCAGTTAATGGTTAAGAGAAATTTGTGAATTTCTCGCTTCAGAGTTTGTATCTTTAAAACTGGACAATTTACAGTCATTATTCCATCTTATTTTATCGTTTTATTTTCATGGCATAATTTCTCACATAGATGGGTAATAACGCCAAATAGAATTGGGCATGAAATCATGTCATTACATTTTATGAATACATATCTGCTAAAATATTCCTTCTGGTATACATAGTCAATAAATTACTGAATCAATTCCTATATTTTTTGTGGGGAAAAAAAAAAAAAACTAAAAGTAAGCCGTGAAAATCGGTAAAATCTTTGCGTGGCGTTATTATCCCAAAACACCTTACTATTAAGGCTGATCTCAAATTAAATAGGGCAACTTTATGACATAAGTTTTAATTTATTTTTGCTCGGAAATGCATGAAACTAGCAAGTGTTGTTCTTTAAAAACTATCTAATCGCACTCATTTCCCCCCTCTTTGCAAACATAATAGATTTTTCAGAAAATTGTGTCAAAGTGGGCGTTTTGAACCTGCTTTCCGTGCGAGAGAGGAAAAAAACAGTTAACGAAAAGAGAAAAAAGGTCTTATCAATAAAGCTTATAACTGAATAGTAATTAATTGATCAAAAAATGGAAAACATTTCGATTCCAAATCGCTTCCATTGTCAGACTTTCCAATTTTATCTCTTTCCGTTAAAAAATGAATTTGCAAATGCGCCAAAACTTTTTGTGCTTGTTGAGCCGAGCAGTTGAGAACAAGCAGCCTTAAAAGAAAGTTTTATAAAGTTTTTATACTGACAATTATTTTTTCATTTTTCTTATTTCAAATAAATCTCGGAAAAATAAATATTTTCACTCTTTCATTGACTGCCGAAAACTTTTTATTAGACCTTTTCCCCACAGGCTTATAACTGCTCTAAAACCTGTAAATACATAAGAAATTTCTTCTGTTTTAAGAAAGGGAGTAATAACAGAGAGAAAAAAAATCGTTAAAAATAATGTCTTGAAAACTAACACAAATATAGTACAGCTACGGGTTATTATTTTTTAGAGAGCCTTTAAAAAATGGTTTTGAAAAGAACTATTTTTCTTCCTCCCTCCCTATTTTATGACTGCGGGTTTATAAAATTTCAAACACTAAAGTAGAGAAATATTTCTCTGGGCTATTAAAAGCAAAGTAAATAATCTTAAAGTAAATCTTAAAGAAAGATATTGTAAGAAATGTAAAATGGTTGTTTGGTTACTTCAAAAATAGTTTTCAAGAATCCATTTCTATAATTTAAAAATTAAACTAAAATTTAAAAAAATCACTTTATTAACATGTTTTATTTATAAATCAGAATGGTTACGAATAAACTTTTTCTAACTATTTTCAACACAATAAAAAGGTTTTTATGGGTTTTTTTTTTTTTCCCTGTATGTCTGACTTCCGAGCGTGCTCCAACTCGCTTGAATATATACTCGAGTTGAGAAATATTTTTTGTATGTCAGTGAGGTTCACTATACTCTGTTAAAAATCTGCAGCATTTTATCCAGTCATTTGACCGTTTTCTGCAAAAAAAAAAAAAAGTAAAACAACCGTTTTTTTTACGTTATTCTGAATATATTATTACCAATTTTATGATCAGAATAGAGATAAATTACGGTTATGTTACTGGTTTTTCAGAAAACGGTGAAATGACTGTACAAAATGCTGCAAGATTTTTAACAGTGTAGAATGTTTGTTATTGAAAATAAATGCCTAGCATTTATATAATCCGCTTATAGGGACATACATAAGAATTCACTTACATTATGACTATGGTGTAAAATGGTTTTTGATGCGCTTTATTTAAATTGTTTATTTATCTCCAGTTCATTCTACGAAAAATGAAATTTTAGTATAATTTTCCATTTATGTTGGAAAATGCTTCACAATCTATAATTAATGGATGATTTTTCGTTTCTTTACCTTAAAAATTACCTAGACTCTTGAATACTCAATGCTTAAAGCTATCCTCAAATCCCAAATTGCAATTTTTTGACATAGTTACTAATTCCTTTTTAATAATGAATGCTTGGAAATTATAAACACGAGGTGGAACCCGTCGAATTTCGACGAAAGAAAATGTTTAGGAAGAAACTATTTCAATAATTTATAATACACCCACAAAATTAGCCACAGTAAAAAAATGCATCTTAGATTGGTCAGTCTAACTCTCAAACAAACATTATTTTAAACTTAAAACTATTTTTATAAAACTTAGTTGTCCAAATTATTAAAATTAAACTTTAATCCCATATGTAATCAGTAAAATATAACAAAGATCAGTTATTATGATGAAATTATCAATTGACGCTCTCATGTTTGGTATAAAGCGAATGAAAAAAAAAAATTCCAAATTCATATGATCATAGAATTTCTATGTGAAATCTAAAACCGTCATAAATTTCATCGTCTCAGAATTTACATATGCACTTATCATAGTAGTTTAATTTGATCATTTTAAAATCATTTGCTTTTTTTACATATAAAAAGATGTTATTTGCATCTGCTAAAAGCATTCCATTTTTACAGATCCAGTCATAAAATTGATATAAAAGTATGCATATGACGTCATTAGGACGGAATATTACACAAACGCAGCAAAATCAATATTCAAGGCACTCGGCAAAAAAAATCGGATTTCTGATGATTCACAAATCTTCACTTCTTTATTTATAATAGGTCCATGTTTTATCAGAAATCATTCATTTGTATTTTTTTTTTTTTTTTTTTTTTTTTTAATTTGGAAAATATCATTACATACATACGGATAAATGAAATTGCACTGGTTTAGTTTTCTGATAAGAACTTAGTAAATGCGGTGAAATCACTCGAATATTATTTAAAATACATTTTTGTAAAAAGAAAGTGTTGTATCCTTTGTAAATTAAGTTTGAAATAAACTAAAAACACATTTATTGATGAATAAAAACGCAATAAAATCAAAATTCATCGGATTTTATATCAGACGATTTCTTTTGACATGATATTTTTATTTCAGTTTTTATCAATTTTAAGAGAAAATGGCGTATTTCTGTTGCCAGAATTTCAAAATTCGTACTAAAAACTATAAAAAAAAATTAATAACTCATAAATAAATTGAGATACAACTTTCAAAGAAATTTCATTTAAAAGTACATTTTTTTCTCAATAAAACGGTGTAAAAATTGAAAATGTGCGATATTTTGGAGTATAAAATTTGTAGATCCGAAAATTGCAAAACCGAATTGCATGAGAAAGTGTTGCCATTCACAAAATGACGTATGCGTTACGCACAGATACGTTTGGCCTTTATAATATAGATTATTCCTACTAAGATTCTAAGAAATATAATAGCGTTCACCGATTTTCTAAAATTAAAAAAATTAATTAAAAAAATTTTCTGAAATTATCTGTTATTACATTATGTCAAAGTGCATGTTTTAAACCTTAAAAAAAGAAAAAAAAATCCGACAATTATTAGAAAATTTGTCACCAAGAAATAACCTATTGTAATTGCAAATGTAATAAATTTAAAGAAAAAAAAAATACTTATTCGATTTTCAAAATACCTGAATAGTATATATCTGCAAATGCCGTGACTTTATATTCTAAAATCGATTCCTCATGTGTGTCAGAATCATACAAGAAGTGAAAAGGTAAAAATATTTTATCAACGTTTTCATAATTGGTTTTTTTTTTTTTTTTTTTTTTTTTTTTTTTTTTTTTTTTTTTATTGATTCATTTAAGAGTTTATTCTCTTTAATAACAATTCCGTCAATGATTACATTTATATTTAAATTCAAATATTTTAGTTATTATTATTTAATTTTAAAAAAAAGAATGAAAAAAAAAGAAAAAGAAATCCGGATAATTTCATAAATTGCGATGGAGAAAGATGTTTCAAACCAGTCGAAAATTTCACACTTTTACATTTAATATTAAAAGAAATTTTTCTATACTAACATATTCCATTTTATTTCTCTGACAAATTATCTGAGTTGAAGCAACAGTAAAATAACCTCTTTTAAAGACAAATAACTTCGGTGTCTTAAAAATACGTGTGACTATTTCTCTTATTTCAAATAAATCTGAGAAAAATAAATATTTTCACTCTTTAACTGACTGCCGAAAGGTTTTTTCCTGCAGTCCTTTTCCACATCAATGCAACTAATACAAAACCTGCAAACATATAAGAAATGTCTTTTTAAAGAAAGAATTCAAGCAATAGCAAGAAGAAGAAAAAAAAGCGCCATTAAATATAATGTTTTTAAAACTAACACAAATGATCAATGAATGTTTATTATTAATTTCAAAGGAGTAGAAAAACTGTAAGCTATTAGAGTTTCAAGAAAAACTTTTTTTTTTTTTTTTTTTTTTTTTTTTTTTGTTTATTCTCTATTTTATGGCTGCGAGTTTCTAAAATTTCAAACACTAAAAGCAGAAAGATATTTCTTCGCGTTATTAAAACTAAAATAAATAATCTTAAAGTAAACCTTAAAGAAAAACATATTCCATGAACTAAACATAAATTTATTAAAAATACACAGTGCGTTTTCAAGAGTTTCATTTGTTAATTTTTTAAAACAAAATTAAAAACAAAATAGGAAATTAGCCTTATTGGCAGTTTAATTGATTTACCAGTGTGTTTAAAATTAAAAAAAATATATATATATTATTATTTTCTTTGTGAATACTATACTTAATTCTGAACAGTTAAACGGAACATGCAAGTATTGCACAACCTTGAGACTAAACTTTGTCTGGATATTAAGCCGCGTTCAGACTATATTTTTTCAGAATGTTATAAAAAATATGGTCTTTCTTTTTCAAATGTTCTGTGGTTCTCAAAAAATGGAGACCCTAACAAAGGCAATCGGAGTCTGGACAAAATAACGTGTGAAGTTGATAAACATGTAACGGCGTCTCCTGTTTGGAACGCTCCTTTCTTAACTCTTTCCGGCGCAGTGTTGCCGGGTCGGGAACATCTAAAGTTCTCCCTGTTTAGAGACACAAAAACTCCGTGAATATTTCAAAAACTACTTTAATGGCTACTTTAAATCTTTCTTATGAGTTCTACATGGCAGTATAACAGAGATAAAATTCTACTTTTTTTTAAATAATAGGTAAAATATTTTACTCTAATGCGAGCTTCACAGCAATGCTCTTCTCACTGCGCTTATCAATGCTGTACTTACACGGTGTTACCACTTCGGCAACAGCTGTATAATTAAAATGGTTTGTGCAATCTTTACAAAATTATACCTGTATACTCCTCTAGGCCTGAATAGATTGCCTAATTTTTTTTTCTTTAAATTCCAACTTTAAAGAGTTGTGCGCCGGAAAGAGTTAAAGTGCTACAGAAGACACACTATATCAAAAGAACCTTTGCGGCAAAATACAGTCTGATCACAAGCATGAACAGAAAATTTGCTGCCAACGTTGTTGCAGTTCTAATTTTTTTAAATTTCTAACACGAAGGTCTCATTAAAGTGCATAGTAAAAATATTTTGAATATATATATATATATATATATATATATATTAATGGAACTACTCGTCACGTCATAAAGAATTAGTCAAATGTATCAGCGAAATTCGTGTGGAACTTCTGAAAAATAAAATGAAAATGAAATTTTTTTCCAGTATCTGACGTAAAAAAGGCGAACGCTCCGTGCGATTTATCGAACAACTCTTTTTCCTCGCCTAATGCAAGCAATTCTAATACACTTCGTGTTAAATGAGTGCTTAAAAGCACAATAGCTAATAAATTTAAACAATAAAATAATTTATTGTCATTTCTATAAATTTATGTAATCTACACAAGCTGCATGTTGCTACAGTAATTTAATTTTAAACGATTTCTCGGGCTGGATAAGTTTATGTATAATTTAAAAATAATTGGCTGGATAAAAAAGCTATCCTTATGTATTTCGATATTGAATAAATCATTGTCTCCATGGCAACAAAACTGTTTTCTAAGTTATATTTAACACTAACAATATCAATATCAAATCGACAATGATCTGAAGCGGAACTTAATTTTGAGTTTGAAACGATTTTAATTATTTTAAGTTTTATTCTAAACCACGTAATTATAATCGACATACTTCATTATCTGTGCATATAAATGTATATGACAAACTGCAGTTATAAAAGTGCATTTATTTAAGTTAAACATACTTAAATTAGTTCAGTATATGATGAGTAGAAGAAAATTTTCCTTAAAAAAATATTGTAAAAGTTTTTTTTTTTTTTTTTTTTATGCATGTGTGTGTCGCCAACTGACAATAAATCGAAAAAAAATGTAAATTTTATTATTTTTATAAGGACGCTATGTAGAGGTTCTGCAAGATTTTTGTTTTTTTTTTTTTTTTACATCTATATTCTCAAGACAAGAATATTTTGTAATTTTTTAGAATTTTTCTGAGCATGCTGCTATGGAAAACTTCCTTGTATGAAAATATCAAATATGAGATCTGGTGATAGAATTACATTAATCAACAAATATAATTTTTTTTTTTTTTTTTTACATCTATATTCTCAAGACAAGAATATTTTGTAATTTTTTAGAATTTTTCTGAGCATGCTGCTATGGAAAACTTCCTTGTATGAAAATATCAAATATGAGATCTGGTGATAGAATTACATTAATCAACAAACATAATTTTTTTTTTTTTTTTTTTTTTTTTTTTTTTGGTAGTGGCTTAAATTATGTTTCTAAACATGATTTAAACGTAATTTTAAACGGAAAAAACAAAGAATTTTTTAATGCTATAATTTTTTTGCAGCATTTTGTCACGGACCCCCTTAAATGAGAAATAATTATTCAACTAATGTAGAAAATAAAATTTTTATAATTTTCATTTTTTAAGTTACATATTTTATTTATTTATCAAAAAAAAAAAAAAAAAAAAATAGGATATTTTAATATACAGATTGAAGCGATAAAATATAACTCAAAACCACCCAAAATCTTAGAATTTCAAAATTAATACTTTTTTTTGTTTCTTTTTATAATTTTTGTATGCCAACGTCATTATTATTATTATTATTTATTTAACTATTTTCTTTTCTTTTATTTCTAACAAATTGACTTTGTTAAAACACCAGCAGAATAATCAATTTGGAAGACAAATAACTTCAGTGGCTTAAAAACACGCATAATTATTTCTCTATTCCATATAAGAAAAATAAATATTTTTATTCTATTTGTGAACCAGAAAATTTGTTCTTCAATCCTTTTCCGTGTCATTGTATCTTCTACAAAATGTGCAAACAAAAGAAATGTTTATTTTTTCTTCTGTTCTTGGAAGGATCGAAGTAATAACAGAAAAATAATTACCGTTAAAAATAATGTCTTCAAAACTAACATTAATGGTCAATGTAAGCTTACTATTAATTTCGAACAAGTAATAAATCTACGGGTTGTTAGTTTCGAAGAAGAAGTAAAAAAATAACTATAAAGAGGGCTGTTTTTCTCCCCCCCCCCCCCGTTTTCTATTTTATGACTGCAGGTTTCTAAAATTTCAAATCGTAAAACAGGAAGATATATTTCTCTGGGCAATTAAAATTAAACTAAATAACCCTGAAGTAAATCTTACTGCGAAATACTACATTCACAAAACATAAAATAAATGTATAGAAAAACACAACATTAGGTTTGAAGAATTGCATTTAAGAAAAAGAAAAATAAGTAAAATAATATACACACTTTACTTTTACTAACATAGTTTATTTACTCACCGAATTGACCAATAAATATTTAAGACTATTAAAGAATATTTTTATTATAATAATGATTATTATTGTAAGTATTTAATTTTACTATCATACTTATACTTTACTCATACACTTAAATACTTACATTATGTCTTACAACATGCATCACTGCTAAAAGAATTTCTATGAAATTACAAATATAAATATATATATTCATGTTTCAATATAGTGTATTGCATTACATTTAAGGGTTTTTTGTATAATATGTGCTATATTATTAAGTTTTTCTTCGCAGTATTTCCTTTTACTCTTTTTAATTATGCTATATTACCGGCATATTCACTAATTTCCTATTCTTTAATAATGTATATCATTAACTGTATTAAATTCTCCTTAAATTAATTATTATCTTACTTAATTTATTTAAATGTAAAGCTTTTAGTTTATTCCTAAATTACCTCATCACTTTTGAAAAATTACTATTATTTAGTGTGAATTCGAATATTTATAAAAGAGCCAACTTTTTCCCCTTCTTCTCATTCTATTCCGAGATCTTTCGCGCCCTGGGATATTTTTTTACTGCTCTTATGTTTAGCTCATTACGCACTTTTGACAGGACTATCTGATGAATTATTCTTATTGGATCTTCTCGCATGACGTCTTTGTTCCTTACCAATCAAACGCTCGTGACGTCAAGATTTGTATTATTGCGAGTTTGATCAAAAAGCAGCAGCATTCGGTGAAAACTGACAATTTGTACGATTTTCAATTTGCTTACATCTACGCTGTCTGGAAGTTCCCGTATCACAGCAACTTTCTTTATTCAAATTTTTTTCTAATATCCACCATGATTTTTCATAGCAAGACCTGAGCTTTATCATTAAAATGGGAACTGTTTTTTAACTGATGTGCGTGTTAAGAAAGATTAAAAGTAATAAGACATTTTATTTTTTTCATGGAGAAACACCTTCTCGAATTTATTCCAGTGCCTAACTGACCCTTTCACGATCTGTATTAACGACCGGCAAGGTGTCAGTGTTCATCGAAATGAGTTTACGCATAACTGAATGTAATTACGATGTTCCATTTAATGTTTATCGCTTTATGTGCCATAATTACAACAGTGAAAAAAAAAAAAAAAAAAAAAAAGGTAGCATTTCCAGAATCTACGAAAATATTGAATGCTTACCGCCAAATTTGCTATAATACTACAGAAAAAATCGACAGGATATAAGCCTTTGCAGGGAAACCCCAATGAATTCCGAATGCATTCTATTGTAGCGCATCTCACCTCACAGGATCAGTATAAAGCGAGTTACTACCTGCGAGTAATTGGCTTGGCTTTTTGCTCAACGGCTAACGCACTCGCCTCCTGATCCTGAGGTCCTTGGATCAAAACCAACCGGCGACAATCTCCTCAATATATATATATATAAAACCATTAACCGTATTACAATACACGAACCATTGAATTTAATAACTTATAGCACATATATACGTGTGTGTGAGTGTATCCACGTATCCATATATGTATTTGTTTATTTATTTATATATAATTTTGTTTTCGAAATTATTTAATTTTAAATTCAAAGAATTGGAATAGTTCGAATAAATCTGAACTGCTGTATCATTTTATTTATATGCATTTTGTTTCCAGCCATCCTGGGGTTTGAACCCGCGACTGTTTGAGGAAAATGCTTTATTGAATGAGCTATAGGAGCTGCCGTTATTGCGGACAAAAGATGTCTTTTATGATTCAGCGAGGAAAATCTGTTGTATTTTTGTGCTTTTCACAGATTTCGCTTCGAATTTAGCTTTCATTAGAGAATTAGTAAACTGTTTTAATTTATTTTAGACCTGTATATAATGCCTACTATTTTTTTTTTTTTAGTTTAAATAATAAATAAATAAAACCAGTATACACACACACACACATATATATATATATATATATATATATACCTTTACAAATATAACCAAAGTAACTTAGATATATATATACATATATTTTTTTAAAAGTATTTTTTAGTAAAAAAATAAGAGGAAAAATAAGCTGGAAAGTTTTAATTTATTATTTAAAAGTGTTTTTTTACGTTTTCTTTAATTAATTTGTTTTATATAATGTTTTTAGTAAGTTATTATATTTTTTATAACGCATTTATCAATAAAATAATAATAATCATTATAGGATTGTAATAATAATAATAATAGCTTTGAAATAATACTATGGAATTACTTTCAATATTAGCAAGCTTCTGGCACATCATAAAGAAAACAACTGCAAAGTGATCGTCGATAAATATATCCCCAATAACTCAGAATGTGTTTTTAGAGAAATTTTTAGCAGTGATACTTCATTCATAATCAGTAAGATGATAAATGTACTCTCCAAAGGCCTTGCTCTATTTCTTTTTCTGAAATAGGGTGATCTCTTCACAAATCGATACTCTTCAGTACTATAGTATAGGTCAACTATAGTTGACCAAATTTTTGAAATATTGTATCATTTCAGACGGAAATGAGTTTTATACGTGGCACCATACATATAATATCATACTTTTATTGGAATGTTAGTGCACATGTCATTACATTGTTGTCAGCTGTCTGTTGTAAGAGAATCTTTTTATGAAACTTTTTTATTAGAAAGATTAGTTTTTGATTACTTGAAGAAAATTACGGAAAATTAAAATAATCCACTTCCATCTTGTTTATTTCAACTAAGATTTTCTAAAAATTATTGTTAATCGCAGTCCCAAGATTTTTAGATTCTCGATTGATTTCTTTCGCTTGATAAATTACTGGGGAAATGGCATTTTTGCCGCTTTAAGATATAGATTAAATTTCATATATAATGTCCCAAAACATGATAGACATATAATGATTTCCTGAAACTATAATAATAATTCTTATTTTATTTAATCAAGAGACTTTCATTTTCAATATGTAATCGGGTTTTTCTTTCTATAATAATAACTGTTTTTTCTCCGCTAATTACGTACTTCATCTTAATGATGTAATATGAAAGTGAAAGTACATTTTTTCTACCAGTTTTCTAATTGTTTTCTGTAAGCTAACCAGAATATTTTGCTAAAAATTTAAATGTAATTTTTTTTTATATATTTGTTTAATTTTAATTAAATTCAGTAATCAAGACTATGCAGCTGTCTTTGTGCAAGATGACAAGTGAATCTGTGGTGAAAGTTTTTAAATTAAGGAAAATTTTGTATTAAGTTCAAAAGTACTTTTTTTCTTCTTTTAATATTTTTTCTTTCTTATCTCACACACAACCGCATTCACAAAAAAACCCAACATTCAATTTACCACAAAAGTCTCTCATCTTAACTTTTTTTTTCTGTATTTGTTTTTAGAAAGGTTTAAAAGTATGATAAATGTCTTTGATTGCCTCATGTTTTGCGGTTTATCACTTTCTCAGGTAGTCCAGATACAGTTGTGGTTAAGAACAACCCACAAAACACACATATAAATAATAAAAAAAACAGCCACTTTGTCACGCTCATTTATACCTATTCCCTGCCTAACAATATAATAAATGCCATCTCAAAATATTCAATGATATCCATTAACTCAATTACTACTTCTTAATATAGTTGTTTTAAAAGACTAACCCAGAAAAAATATATAATTACATAAAATAATTGGCTTTTCAATAACAATGATTTATTGTGAGACGATATGCTGTTAGAAAAAAAATTGGTAAATAAATAAATAAAAAGGCAGTCTGTTCAGTACATAAAATTAAATATTTTATAGGTCTGTAACTGTTCCAATGTTTAAATCTTAATCGAAAAACATTGTATTTGTGAAATTTTTCGAATTCCAGTTTTCAACGAATTTACATGTTTTAAGGGATTAGAGATTCCAAAACACATATTTTTACAAAATGTCTGTCTGTGAGTTTATCTGTCAGTCAGTCTGTCGGAATGTGACATAACTTTTGTGGGCGCTCTATCTCACGAATTAATGCACAGAATTTAATAAAAATTCATATTCAGATAGTCCCTGATAAATTGGATCTGATTAGTTTTTGGTGTACATCGCCTAACAGGTGGCACGGCTATGCTGCCTTTTTACCATTTCCACAATAGCTATATCTCAAGAACTAATGGACCAATTTTCATGAAACTTTAGATTCTGTTATTCCTTGATATTATATGGTTCTGGTTACGTTTTGGTGTAAATTACCGAACAAATGGTGCTGCTATGTAGCATTATTCATGACTATCGCAATAGCTCTATCTCAAGACTTAATGCACGAGTTTTCATCAAACTTCAGATTCAGTTAATCTCTAATACAAATTAGTATTCATTAGTTTTTGGAGTAAAACGCTCAACAGGTGGCGCTGCTATGTGCAATTATTCATGATTCTTGCAATAGCTCTGTTTCAGGAACTAATGCACGAATTTTCATCAAACTTCAAATTCAGTTTATTCTTGATATAAATTAGTATTCTTTAGTTTTTGGAGTAAATCGCTCAACACAAGGCGCTTCTATCCAATTTTTTCTTACAATTTTTTTCAATAATTCTATTTCAAATACTATGCAAGGATTTTCATCAAATTTCAGATTCAGTCAGAATTTAAAATAAGTTGTTGCAGATTAAATTTTGGTGTAAATTACCTAGCCACTAGCGCAGCTATGTTTCATTTTTCTTGAAATATGAAATTGTATGAAATAGAAGAAAGTTTCGGGATTGCCCCATCCGACTAATTTTAAAGTTTGGGTAAGTATATCATGGATTCATTTATGATATAATTGAACTTAAAAAGTACTAAAATTTAGCGGTTTCAAGTTTTTTAAGGAATGTAGTTGTGGTTTCTGTTTGAGAATATCACATACTCGTTTACGATGTAATTTTACTTTCAAAAAATGATAAAATTAGCTGGTTCCAGTTATTTTTAAGTATGCATAGTTATGGTTACTTGTATTTGAGCCTTTCATATACTCGTTTATGATGTAATTGTATTTTAAATATAATACAAAGTAGCGGCACCAAGATTTTCAGTGATGGAACAGTGACGCAACAACTGACACAGTAAATTTCAGTAGCCGTCTTAAATAAATTTAGCGATATCATTATTGAAATTAGTCAGCGAAATCTGATTATTAAGTTGGTCAAATTAGCCAATATCGTTTATTGAAATTAGTGAGTGCATTTTAATGTTCGTCTTACTTAATGGCAGAAATGAGAGACAAAATATTTTTAAGTCAAAAAATACTATTAAAATTTAGTGGTGGAAATTGTCAATCTGCTGCTCCACTGTTCCATCACTGGATTTTTTTAAAATTATGTATGGTTAGGATTATTTCTATTTGCATAGTATAATCATATACACGTTTATGATGAAATTCTACTTAAAAAATAATAAAAACCAGCAATTTCGATTTTTTTCTTCAGATATCTATGGTTATGGCTATTTTTATTTGAGCATATCATATATTCGTTTATCATGTGATTGTACTTAAAAAGCATAAAAACTAATACAGCGGCTTCACATTTTTCTTGTAAATATGTATGACTATGTCTGCTTCTATTTGAACATATCATGTAATTATTTATGATATAATTTTGCTTTAAAAAATAAAAAAAAGCGGGATAAGCTTTCTTTTATATTTAGTAAATATGCTTGTGTTTACTTCTATTTCAATTTATCATATATTTGTTTATAATGTAATTGTACTTAAATTACAAGTTCTAGTTTTTTTTTTTTTTTTTTTTTTTTTTTTTTTTTTTTTTTTTTTTTAATAAAGTAGGAGTTGAGGGAAAAAGGAAAAAGCAATGGGAAATTACATCCACTACCATACTAGAAAGGTTATTAGAATGACAAGTGAGCAATAGCAAATTACTGCTACCGCAGTTCCACCTTCTCATAATGCACTCAACAAGTACATCTCCTAAGAAATTATATTTGTGTCCACCTAACCAACCGAAACTCTCTGGTACTACAACAAAGGATTGGGACTTCATTTTACGCTCCCATTTTCCATAGATTTCTGCGCTCAGCAACAAAAGCTTTATTGACATCTCCCCACCTAACCTCAGAGCCATACTAATGAGACCACAATAACTTACACCCCAACCCGTGAGAGTACCGCAGCAAATCTGTACTGGAATTGAATACTGTTCATTGTCCCAGTATGCACAATCGCTGTTGCTGCCCTAGCGTCGCAGTTTCATAGATCTTCCTTGAAGCGAGCTTTCCGCCCCGCTAAACAACAACACTGTCCGATTTTTGTCCAAGACCCCGGAGACAGATTCTTTTCCAAGGTCCTGCCTTTCTTCGAATGCCTTTTGTGTCTAGAAAAAAGGGAATTTTGAATATCTATATGCCTGGAGGGGTATCAGAAACCCAGCGGTGGGGACTTCCCTTCTGCTGCATACATGTTCAAGTAAACAGTTGCGTAGAGTAATAAAAATCAAGATTGGTGTGTAAAATCAGTACGTAAACTGTTTAGCACTTCTGAAGCTACAATGCGAATAAAAATTTCTTGAAGTGCGAATGCGGTCATAAAATGCAAGACACCACCTGAGAACTTGTTAACGTTGTGTATGTGGTGTTATTGCCCACATCCGTTTGAAAATGGTACATTCACATTTCTAGAAGGAAAAAAAAAATAATTATCTTGGAAAAATAATAAATATCAAGTCTTACCACAAATCATTTTATAAAAATGATACTACTCGATTGGGAATAACATTCAAATATTGAATAGTATGCATGAATTAAGGTTTGGGCATAGAAATTAAGAGGCTTCTCAAAGTTTTGGTTATTTTGTTTAATTTCAGTAACAACACCCACATTTGATAAACTATTTCTTTTCTACACTTATACCAAGTTTTAAAATAATTTGACTGAATATTTTGAAATTTTCGAAGTTTTGCTCTCTAATATGAAATTATTTTTACATTTTTTTCATTTGCATACAGTTACATAGAGCATCAGAAATGAAGATAGGTGTGCCATTAAGAAATCAGTACATAAACTGTTTAGTACTTCTGGAGCTACAATAAAAATACATATTTCTACAGCGTTGATTTGAAGTGCAAATATGGACGTAAATACAAAACGCAACTGTAAGAAATTGCTTTTGTTGCGAATATTTTGTAGATCGCTAATGGTATTTTGAATGCATGAATTATCAAATCATAAATAAATGCTGTTTTGAAACTATTTGAAATAGATTCAATGGAAAGATACTTTGGAGATACTTGACAATTATGTAATATTTCGAAACGTTTATTGGCAGACTTTATCCAAGGGGATATTTTAAGATGCAGTGATTATTTTAATAAAATTCTGTGGTGGTTGTTCCGTTTTGCGGATATAAATATCCCCAGTCGTAAGCTTCCTAATGAAAAACTGCACTGTACTTAAGGGTGTATTCGAAAAAACGCTTTTCCACCTTCAGCAGCTCGAAATTTTCCGATACAATTTCAGACACATTTTTAAAAGTAGAATCATGAAACTTGCTGAGGGGATTCTTGAAGGGACGAATGAGGTGCCTTTTTACGCTCAATTCATTAGAATTTGATTTATAAGCAATTAACTTCTCTGGAAGATCCTTTTTTTCGTTCCCTTATCTCCCACTTCGGAAAAATCGGTTCAAATTGCCGTTTTGGATTGTTTTTTTTTTGCAATATTTTGTACACTTATCAAAGAATTGACCTTTACGGCACCTTGTGCACTTTCTAAATAAGAGAATCTGCGAGTTTCATGTGTTTGAGAGCAAAAGTCAATTCAAAAATAAATCGGAAAACAAGCAGTTTGAATAGAAATACACCCTTAAAAGATTCATCCTTCGTATTTAATAATAAAAATTACTGTCATTTAAAAAAAAACTAAGTAACTCTTAAATTTGTAAAATATGTCGCTCTTGGATTAATATTGAATATAGACAATGTTTCAGATTTGCAAAGTGCTTCTGCTTACAGTCAATGTTGTAATCATAAGATTGATTTTTGGCCTAAGACAGGGCTGTAGCTAGAAGGGAACGACAGGGGGGGGGGGGCTCAGCAGAATATAGGGGAGGGCTTTTTTCTCTCTCTCTCTCTATAACGGAGAAAGATAAATTAGTGTATATTCACACTGTAGGTACTATGTTTTTTTTTATTAAACTGTTGTAATAACTTCAGTTTACGCTACAAAAACTGCATGATGATGAAAATTTTGAGGGTATAACTGGTACAAAAGTAAACATCATGTTAGATTCATATGTACAAATAAGATGAGGGAGTGTTGAAACACTTATTTTAGAAACAATTTAGTAATTTTGCAAAACGCTGAAAGGTTCTCTAAACTAAATTAGATTTTTGAACAGATTTTAATTTGAATTTTCAGAATAGGAATTAATTTAGTGACCTTGGAATCTTTTCCAGGGGGGGGGGGGGGATCAAAATATTTTAGAAGGGCTGAGCCACCCATAGCGCCCCCTTAGCTACGGCCCTGCCTAAGACTCTATCTAAAATGGAAAAGAACGAGGAAAGAAGTATGGATATGTAATTACCAGGGCTGCGGAGGGGGGGAAATGGCGACCCCAACTCGGACTCCGGAAGTTTTAACTCCTTCGACTCCAACTCCGACTCCTATGTTTGGCTAATATACTAACGTTGCTGTTGTTTAAAATTGTGAGGGAACGCAAGAAAAATAAGGTGAAAATTTCACATTTCGGTATTAATTCAGTTCTTAGAGCTTTGAAAGAAAAAGGCAGAACAAGTTATATTCCGTTTTACTAATTTTTCACTTTCGCTTGCCACAATCCCAAAAAATCAAAATCTAAACAATATATATATATCATTTCAGTTCCGTAGACTTGATAAAGGGAAAACATTGCAATTTTTATGTTAATTCGTTTCCTTCAGAGTAGAAAAATTTCGATGGAAAGGGGGGGGGGGGGGGAGGTGGAGATTTTAGTAGCACGGAAATAATTCGGATATCTATCAGAGTTTTTAATTAAAAACAGTGTACGCCGGGCAGTGTATAGATTATCTTTAACTTGGTTAGTTCTATATGATCCAAAATAACAACAATAATTCCTTTTATTGATTTAAAATTACATATAACTGGTTTAATTTCACTTCAAACTGTATAACAAAAAAAGGCCGGAGTCGAAGTCGGCTTGTTTTTTAGCGAATCCGACTCCGCAATCATGGTTATTACTTTTCACAGAAGCGAACACGCACTGCAGTAACGTAAGAAAAAAAGAAAGAAAAAGATAAGAAGAAAGGTAATTTTAATGATATTGCTATTTATGGTAATTTTCTACGCAGTATGATTAAAACAAAGACGCCCTTTCCTTCACTTTATAACCCATATAGAAAAAAATAATTCAAGTGCTAAAAGTTATGTTATGTTTTCACTAATGCCATATTTATTGTTGCTCTTTTACCACCACCTATCACACGTTACGTATACGAAATTAATTAATATAAAGGAAAAATAAAAATCAAAAAGAAGGAATTCAAAGTTTTGAAAAGTTTTTTTTTACATGCTTAATAGATGTGAAATTCAATTTCCAAGCATTTCCTCTTTATAAGTTTTTTTTTTTTTTTTTTCATTTAAAAATGGGCAAAAGGAAAAAAAAAGGTCATTGATTCATTATTGCGAACCAACTTTTATTTACTTTTTTACGACTCTTCATAACATTGACTTTGACTCATTTGAAGGGTTCGAAGTACTGATGTACAATACTTATGGGTCATACAACTGTACGTGTTTCATGTTAGCTAGTACTCGAAATGTCAAGTGTCATGGGCAGCCAGGTGCATCATGCTCCATGAATTGCAATTCGTTGGTGTGCATTTCTACCCTTTCCTCTTATCTGAATTTTCATCTATCCCAGGAACTGCTACCACTGTCAGAACAGAAGAGTAGCCAATTAATTTCACTTCACTGGGTTTTATATAATAATTTAATGGTGATTGTGTTTTGTTGCTATGCATGATAGGAATTAAAAACAAACTAACTAAATTTTAAAGAAATGTTTATATAAAAAATATTTTATAAAAATAATTTTAGTTTGTTACAACAATTGCGCTTTGAACTATTTGATGTTATTTATTTGTTTTTTCAGCCATGTCTGAAAGGAGGGAGCTAACCCTTTCCATTCAAATGCAACCCTCTCCCCTCCTTCCTTTCACAAGAGTCTTTTTTTCAAGGACTACCATTTTCCATCTCCAATGTATTATGATTCATCGCTGAAAAATCAATTCATTATATAGATATGAAATTAATATTTATAATATTCTTTTAACGATTAAATCTGTAAATCAGGGGCCACATCATATCTGTAAATGGCATTTTTATTTTGAATTCATTGTAGTATTTATTATTTTGAAACTTTCAAGTCGAAGTTTCATTTATGGCACATTAGTATTTCTGTAAGTAATGTTTCAAATATTTTCTGGAGATTATATTTCTTATTAATTGAAGCGAGAAATACTATTTCATGCGTTGATAATGAAAGACTTGCTTTTTCTGTAAAAATGTTTTATAATACTTGGAGGTCCGCCCCCTTACCCCAACCTCCCACCGTCCCAAATTTATGTAAAGAGATCTCCTTACAATTTTCAGTATCTTTAATCTTCTGTCTTAAACAAATAAAATATTGCTTTTGAGATAATATCATTAATAATAAGTTTGATCGATGTATTACTGTATTATTAGCATAATAAAAAGTGTAACCAATTTATTATTCTCATAAATATTTTAAAAATTAATTGATAATCCTATTTACTCAATTTATTTTTAAATAACTATTTCTTGTATTTCCCCATAATTTTTTAATGCTGTGTTTCCCCAATTTTTTTTTTTTTTTTTTTTTTTTTTTAATTCCTAGGGATTACGAATAAAATAAAATAAAATAAAGTCTATAATAAGAATTAAACTATCGAAAACATTCTATATAATTATAAACAGCTTTAATATTTCGTTAACATTTTCTAATCCACTATTCCATTAAATTGATTTAAATGCATTTATAAGCAGCAATGCTGTAATTTCCCTAGAGGCAGTTATTGAGTTAAAGGTATTTATTCCAAAGTAATCTACTCTATTAAAGTGGTCTATTTTTGGTCTTAATTAGAGTCAACGTTTCTAGCAATTTTAAATAATAAATAACTAAAAATAAAATTTATCGAATTTATTCTCGAGTGTGTCTTTTCCCACAGAGATGCAGAAGCCGAGTATCAGATAATGATGTTTTTGCGTAATTCCGGCCCCACCAGTGGCCGAGAGGGTCTGACCTCTCAACTGGTAGACGGCAGGTGCTGGGTTCGAACCCAATCGCTGCCGTCGGCCTAACCGTTCGGAGTTTTCGTGGTTTTCTTCGAACCTTGCGTAAATACGGGTTAGGTTCCCTTAGAAAGACCCCCACGAAGGGCATCCCTCCCCATAGGGCCTATATCCCATAGCGTAGATAATCGGCCGACACAAAATACAAATACAAATACAATTTTGCGTAATTCCAACTTGTTTTCTACCCTAATCAATGTCGAAACTCGCAAAAAATAATAGAATTAACTATTTTCTGTAATAACTTTCACACTGAATAATACATCCGGAAACATTACTTATCATTTTCATGTTTAAATTAAATGAACACTTTAAATATAACTGATACTATCAGTAGAGATTGGCCAAAAATTCGGTTTCATTTTAAGTCCAAAATCTACGTTTCGGCGAAAGTGCTGCTGGAAAACCGAAGCTATCTGTATTCCGAAAATCTCCTTTTTTCTCTCAAAAAATTTCAGCATTGCTCATTGATTTCAGCAGTTTTTGTTCATATGTGTCATTCTTCTTTTATCGCTGTGGTTTATTATTATATGTTAATAATATTCTGCAGGGTCTGACTCAAGACGTGAGTGTAAATTATAAAGCAAGCAACGCATATATGCTGCTGACGCCTTTCAAATCATTAAAAATTGCAGATTTAACAGCACAGTGCTGTAAGTGCTCATTGCCCAATCTCTACACTGGATATGTAAGATCACTGTATCGATATTGTCAAATTAGTATCGGCTTTTGACGCACGTTTATACTTATTTGCGTAGAAGATGTATTCCAAGAAAATGGCTCATATTTTATCACCTTCGTTTAAATTTTTATATCGGACCAGTAGGTCCACTTGATTTTTTATCAGTAAGGCTGCTCAATTTTTCCTGCTGGCCCGACTCGATGGAAAACGTGCTAATTCTGCAGGGTCGTGCTCGTGCAGATCTCTGAAAGAATCCTTAGCACAGACAGTGAACAAAAAATGTGTGGTCTTTTTTCAAAGTTCAGTAATATATATATATATATAGATAGATAGATAGATAGATATAGATGCATACATCAGATATAATATACAGGGTGTCCAGCAAATAACACCCTGATTTCAAAATTAAATTTCTCAAAAACGAAGATCTAGAAAATAATGCGGTAAACGGTTTGTTTATTAGGTAAGTTGTAAAAATCTTATATAGAAGTTTCGAACGGTGAATATTTTAAAAAGATTGTGTTCTAATTAAAACAATGCCTGATTTGACATTTTTCTTGTTTTAGTTTTTTTTTTTTTTTTTTTTGCAAAAAAAAGTTTCGAAATTTCAAAAATTAAGTTCGAAAAATCGTTAAATATCGCACTGTACACTGAAAAATTCATTTTCTCTACAAACAATCTAAAACAAGAAAAATGTCAACTCTAGTATTCTTTGCAATCAGCAGAACACAATCTTTTCAAAATATTCACTGCTCGAAACTTTTGTATAACATTTTTACAGCTTACCTAATAAACAAACCGTTTATCGCATAATTCTACCGATCTTATTTTTTGAGAAATTTAATTTTGAAATCAGGGTGTTATTTGCTGGACACCCTGTATATATATTATATAAGCCAATGACAAAATCTGATAATATATACATATACATATATCAGATTTTGTTATTGGCTCGGTTAACAGAAATTTCTATTAAAATCGAGGTTTTACTGTAATAGTAAATGATTAGTTTAAAATTGCTGAAGTGTTTCAAATACTCTTTGAAAAGTTCAAGAATAGCAGATGATCATTTACAAAAATCATTATAAAAGATAAATCGAGATATGTACATGCAACTTAAAATATTTTTTAATTAGATGAAATTCCCATAATTAGAAAATCATTTTGTGTCGCAGATGAATTAATCAGATTTTATTTTATAGTAAAATAAAAAGTTTTGATCGGAAGCGCAGAGAACCAAGTCCGGGTACACTTATAATTACGCATATAATTAATTAATAATCTTGTATATTTATCTGTGGATTATTTATTTATTTATTTGTTTGATAGTTTCGTTTTCGGTCGAAAATGGGAAGATTATTAATTTCTTCGGCTTCAGTTCCGATCTTAAAAATATGTTTCGGTCTCCCTTAACGATCAAAAGTTTGGACTGTACAACTGAAACTAATACAAGAAGTCGCTCAAGATCATGATGCGAAAATATATTACAAAGCAATCAGCAGGTTCACAATCTAGAGCTGTTATACATATATATTTAAAAGACATGAGAATTTTTAACACAATAATCTTACTTACATACCTAGTGCCTAAAACCAAACTTTGGTTTATTTATTAATATCGAATCCCTTTATAATAAACCACGTTGTTTAGTTTCCTTATTTAAACAAATCTATATTAAAAATTCAATATTTTAACAAGCGTTGGTTGGCATGAAATTAATTTTATTGCTGTAACAACTATCAAAATTAAATAACTTCTTCGTCAGACGATTTTTGCGAAAATCTATGTTCTCAGAAATATTTTCTTCAATTCATGGAAATTTCCTGGCAGCAGTGCTGCCAAGATTTTTCCGTTAATAGACGAATATCTGTTTTTTTTTTCCCTTTGTGGGAGGTAAAATATACGCCGATTGAAAAAAAATGGGATTAACATAAAAACTGTACCTTAGGATTGAAACAGCTTTTACTACCAGCGTTACATTGACTCTCTACTCTCACCACTTGGCTATAGAGTTGCACTGCAGTGAAACTGTTTGAAGTAAATATGTTTTCCCCACATGGGTAAAGCTTGATTGATTTTTTTTAAAACCTTTGAATTTTGAAGTTAATTTCGGGAAGATTTCTCCTTTATAAAATAGTAACTAAAGTTTTAATACTTGTATACTATTAAAATATAAGATAAAAATGAGAATTATAAACATTTTTATGGCGAATGCTAGATGAAAACTGTGAATATTGCGAAAACATTTTTATAACTTTAAAAAATAAAATGCAAACACTTTTTAAATGAATGAAAAGAGAAATCGTCATTTATTTTAAATTCGGAAACGTTTCTATTATTCATTTTTTGTTTAGCGTTTTTATTTTTATTTTTTTTAATTAAATTAGAAATCGTAATTTAAAGATTTTCTGTTTTTTCGTTTTTAGAATGAATTTGGATACTATGAATGAGCGTAATTTTTCTCTTTTTTTCAAATTATCGAGAAGAGTTCACGGATGAAACGTGTTTTCTAGAACTAGTACATGAATTAATTGTTAAAAAAATGAGGAATGATTTAGTGTATATTAACAAGTTTTTCTGATAGTGTATACAATTCATGCAACAATGATTTATATCAGATGTCGTTAACTGGTGGTCAGTGAGAAAATTTTAGTGGGCCACGGAAAATTCTGGACATTTTTTTTTCTGTTTGTTCTCTCTGTGTGCGTGTGTGTATATGCATTTGTGTAATTGGCTATATTCTATAAATAATAAAACCAATAATAATAAAATAATATTCTAAAAACTTCTTATAAACTATGAAAATCATATGCTTATTTTTGAAATTTTAAATTATAGCAGTAATTATTAAGATAATTATATGTTAATAGATATTTGTTATTTGATCCAAAAGAGGCAATTTAAATTTTAGACTTTCTAAAATAATTTGAATATTTACTGAAAAGCAATGAACATTTCACCTATACCATACATTCCTAACATTTCACCATTCAGTTATCGCCTACATATTTGTACGAAACAAATATTTTGAGTGTATTAAAATAACTAAAACTTGGAGTGAACATTACTAGAAATAAAAACAGCTCATACTCCGCAATAACGTTTGATAATACCATAAACATATGAACTCATTTCAAACAAGCACGGAACGTAAAAAGTATTAAACTTATTTAAATAAACTTGTTCAATTATTTTGCAATACTATATTACCTTTAATAATTTTATGACAATGAAACAATTTTTAAAGATTTTTGTTAAGATTAAATAAGCTCTTAAATTGATTATATTCGTTTTATTAAATAAATCAAAATTTGTTATTTAAAAAAAAAAAAAAAAAGTTTTTTTTTTTTTTTTTTTTTTTTTTTTTTTTTTTTTAGGGACTACCACAGTTTGAAATCCCTCATTTATAATTTTGTCTATTAAATAGGTACATTTCATTTCAATAAAATAGATATTATTGTAATTGTTTACAAATGTATTTATATTATTCGGAAATTCATATTAGTGGATCGTGGGATTAAAAATTATAAATTGTTCGTGATGTTCAAAAGTGATCGTAAGTCTTTACATATTCGCCAAATGTGAGCTCAGTCAGAAAGTTACATTTGAGATTTATGTTCACAGACACTCACCAAATTATGGTTACAACACTTTTCTTGCAGTGTGTCTTAAAAAATTAAATTATTGATAGATAAAACAAGAAAATATTCCATCCAATAAGAATTCATTGTAATATTTATAGTAAATCCCTTTCTATTTTAACTGCCCCAGTTCTTTCTTTTGTATCGATGAGGTAACTATGATAATATAAAAATGACATACTAACAAAAAATATTAATAAAGTCAAAGATTTCTTTAGGGAAAAAATGTTAATTACGAACAATGCATCCATAATTAATCTATTGAATGAAAAATAATTTAATAATAAATAATAAATTACTTATTCATTCGGGAGCGATATTATTATGTAACTTAATATCAACATATATTAACCAAAATAACCAGCAAAATCGAATTTTTTTCCCTCATCGTTTTCCAAATCATTTTACTTTGGTGAAATACATATATTATATATATATGTGTATTACTATTATTATTTACGTTCCCTTGATTTTCTAATATTCGTCATCAATATCATAAATTGCAATAATTCATAACAATAATAATATATATTCTACAACGCAAAGGTAAGAACTTATAAATAATTATTTTGCTTATAAGACGTCACTTTAATAATAAAACATTTAGAATGTATTAAAAATTGACATATTACAACTCATTTTCATTGAGCCATCTTCAGAATGGTAATAGAAAATTACAAACATAGTGAACGTGAAAAACTGAAATAAATAATTACTGAATTAATATTCACATTTTTTATTTCTAAAAATGTAATTTAAGAAATTACAACGACTATTTGGAAAATTATATTTTCAAAGACTAAAATTTTAGATTTAAAAATAATAATAAACATAATTTTTATGATGATCAAAACGTGATTTACGTAATAACAGACATACGCCATGGATTAAAAAATAATATTCCCGTGCCAATCAAATACAAATTTTAAATAAAATTTTAGTTTTACAATTTTCGGTTCTGCACATTTTTAAATTTCTAAACATCACACTTTTTTAATTTTTACACCGACGTATAGAGAAAAAATGTACTTTTAAATGCAATTTATTTGAAACCTATATTTCAATTTGTTTTTAAGTTATTAATTTTTTGTAGTTTTTTTTTTTAACTTTTTGTCTCTATGGCAACAGAAGTATTTCATTTCTGGACATCAAGCATGAACCAATCAGAAAACGAATAACATAAAAAAGAAGTATTCAATTAGGACATTAAACAGGTACTAATCAGAAAACGAATAAAGTTGCGTAATTCAACCAATAAAAATATTTAAATATGCTTCAGATTTTCCAATTTCTACCGAGGACAGTAACTATTTTACAAATAGTTAATAATGCCCTCTATATTTTCGACATTGTCCGTGTCCCTATGCCATGTAGTTAACCTGCAAACTGTCCAATCATAAAAATTTATCGGGATGCGAAAATATGTCGTATCGTTACAAACTTCGAAATGAGATAAAATGTGAACTTTTTAAATAAATTTCGATGGACTCTCTTATGAATAATTTAAATTAGAACTGTAAATTAATCTACTCTCGTTAAAAAGTATATTAACGTTCTCTTTTTCATTCGGCCTGGATAAAGCAGTTTTCCCTCTCTTATATCTTATATCCGTTATATGTTCTTTAAGTCTGATATTAAATTTCCAATGGGCCATACGTATTATTAATGTACGTATGAAAATTTATTGATTTTATATTTCACACTGATTAAAATAATTCAGTTACTTAAAAAATAAATCCTTTCCAATATTTTTAATTATTTAAAATAGAGTAAGCGGTCTCCATAACTTCTTTCAATTTATCGATTATACTGCTAAAAATACACGTTAAAAATTTCTGCTGACACTTAACAATATATCATTAAAAAAAAAAAAAAAAAAAAAAAAAAAAAAAAAAAAAGAATTTTCTTTTTCTTATCCTGTATAAGTTTGCTGTGCCCATAATTTACAATAACTCTTTTTTATATATTTCTATCAGATATATTTAATTCTTCAAAATACAACAATTGACATGTAACCATGAAGTCGAATTTTCGCCACAAGGTTAAAAATAAAACATTTATTTATTTATTTATTTATTTATTTATTAAGTTGGTTCTAAAATCCCCTCCTCAACAACGCGAAATTTTCTGATTCACTTTCTGACTTATTTTTAAAAGTAAAGACGTCGACAGGCTATTGAAGTGATTTGGAATCAAAAGGAATTTTCCATGCTCTAATAAATTATTTACTTATTTAGTTATAAGCAATTGTGGTCACGTGGTGAACATTTTTTCCTCATTTTATATTTCCTGCGGTGTATAGCATCAGGATATTTCGTTCAAAATGCCGACATTGACAGCATTTATTTATTTATTTCAGAGATATTCTGCTTTCATCAAAAAATGGAAAATCACCTTTCCGTTAGTTAGTTTTTTAATAAGAATACATGTCAATTCCATGCGTTTCCGAAAAAAAAAAAAAAAAAAAAGAATTTAAAAATGTGTCAGGCAATTTCTCCTTCGGATTTGAAACAGTCTTAAGACAAAATCGTTTAAAAGTATTACTAGCAAAATATTTCTTACAAATAGTTAACTGTAACAGTATGAAACTTTTAATAATAAACTTCCAAGTAAAGTCTATATCTTATATGTATATAAATATATACATATGTGTGTGTGTGTGTAATTTAAACTGCGAAATTTCAAGTGGAATATTTTTTATCCAGAATAATTTTAATAATTAATTATACATCTTTTATTAATATGCGGGATAAGAAATAATTTTATAATGAATAACAATTTGCTTTTTTATTTGAAGATAATAAACACGCCTATAAGTAATTTAATCATCACATAGTACTACAAAAAATCTAGTAAAGTCAATTTTGTAAATTACAGAACATATTTAATAAGTTTAAAAATATAAATTTATATAACGGCAAACTTAAAAAGAAATAGTTACTATATAAATACTATATTTAATAATAGTTTTGTGTTACATAAGCATTCAAAAGTAATAATGAATTCTTGCAATTACCCCCACAAGGGGAAGGGGTGGCACAGGCATAGTTATCAACAAAATAGGCGGATAACATTCTTTCTCTTTTTTTTCTGATAAATACAAGCATAATTTCAAACATTCTTCGCACCTGATTTCTCGAAGATTATACATGCATACACATATGACAGAAGAATAGGAAAGCAAAACGTTGAGGTATAATTAAATAATTTTACAATAATTTTACAATTTTTATAACTCTGTATTTTCATAAAAATAAGTAACACACTGAATGGTTACAAATTACTGTGATGATGTAAGGACCATGTTACAAATAAAAAAAAGAAAATTTCAATGTAAAAAACAAATTACAAATAAAAATAGATTTTTATTAGATCAAAAGTGTTAACGATATCAAAAGACAACCTCCCCCACCCTGTCCCCCTAGTGACATATTAGGATATCATGTGCCAACCCCCCCCCCCCCCCCCCGCTTCTCCCTAAAATGGTAACGTTATATATGCACAGTCCCTGAACGAAAATATTCATCCGATTAGAAATTGTGTCTTCTTCCTATTTAATGCACTAAAATGAATTTTTGTAACATATTTTAATGAATTTTTAGATTTTAAAATGTAGTCCCAACTATGGGAAATGTTTAGAACTATTATTTTGAATGTGTTTAACAAAATTTTTCAATCATAAGGAAGATTTCCGTTCAAACCTTGGCTTGTGCACCCGTTACTTTATTTTTATTGAGACTTAAAATGTATCTAGGACATTTGTACTTCTTGGAAAAACTTTGAAAAGCATAATACCAGAATATTCTAAAACAGCATATTATATTTCATTAAAAAAAAAGAAAGAAAATTGTTTATAAATTTTCCAATACTCGCAAATTATGATTTGTATAATAACTTAACTCAATGAATTCTTTCTCGTATAATCATCAATATACTTCAAAATTTTCATTCATAATTTAAAAACGAACTTATTATCATTCTTTTTTTTTTTTTTTTTTTTTTTTTTTTTTTAGTACAAAATCATTTCAAATTATTGAATAACAAAATATTTTTACAAATGGTAAGAAACTTTTGTATTAATATTTAAACTATGAATTTTCAGTGGAATAACTCAGTGGAATACTAATAAAGTGGAATACTAATAAAGATCTATTTTATATCATTGAAGTTTTTTTTCTATTATATATATTTTCTAGCAACAAATAAATTATATTATAAATGATTAACAATAAATATTAGCATTTTCAGACGAAAGTTTTGAATATTTTATTTCAAAATGAAATTTTTATATTTTCTAGACTTTTTAAAACTCACATGTTACTGCTTTTTCAAATTCTTTTTGATATTTAATTCTAGAAATTGCAAAGAGTATAATAGAATTGCTTAATTGAATTAATGAACTTGAAAATATTTATTATTATTTTTTTTAAACGAGCTCTATATATATATATATATATATATATATATATATATATATATATATATATATATATATATATATATATATATATATATATACACACTTTTTTTTCTTTTAACATAAAATCCTTTCAAATTGTAAAGTAAGAAAGAAAAATACTTTTATAAATTGTTAAGAAGCTTTTATTATATTTAAATTAATAATTTAAATAAGGAATTTTTTGTGAAATGATAATTTTTACAGTAATCTAAAAGTTTGTTGCTTTAATTTAATTTTATTTCGTTTTTCCTTTGTTTTCTTTTTAGCAATGCAAATAATCTTCTGAATTGTTAAATGATTACCAAACATTACATTTTTCAGCTGGAATTTACTGATATTTTATTTTTTAATTACACTTTTACAAGTTATAGATTTTCGGAAACCCAAAAATTTCGAATACAATTTTTAGCTTAAGTGGGTCCGGGACACAAAAACCTTCCAATTTTTCTAAAAAAAAAAAAAAAAACTTTTATTGCATTAAAAAAAATCATATTTCTATCTTAATTTGAAGAGAAAATATTATTTTTTTCGCCTTTTTTTTTTTTTTTTTTTTTTTTTTTTTTTTTTTTTTCAAAATCTAGCTTTTAATCAATGATTGTCATGAAATGACTTCTTGTAAAAATACTTTTTTTCTTCATGATTGTTTTTTTTTTTTTTTTTTTTTTTTCACAATTTCCGAATATTAAATCGTAATAGCTCAAGAACCGCTAAAGATAAATGCTTCAAACTTAGAACATGTGTTTTTTATTCTTTTACTTTTATTTTGATTCAGCAAATTTGAAAAAAAAATATTTACTTTTCAAAATAGGATTTTTTTTTTTTTTTTTTTTTTTTTTTTTAAGATACATGATTTTTTTTTTTTCAAATTTTTAATCTAAATATTTTTAATTTTTTTAAAAAATTAATATTTTAAAAAATGCTGAATCAAAATTAAAATTTCAATATTTCTGTTCATTTATATTTTAAAAAATCAAAAATGTTTAAATAATATTTTGAGTTATAACAATTTGAAACTACCCCACTTTTTTAATAAATTTGAAAATTTGTAAAATTAAAAAAATATATATATGAAATTTCATCATGTGAATTTGTTTATAAATGATATGGTATGGTTAACTATCACAAAAAAATTCAAAATTTTAACTCAATAAATAGAAAATATTTTAAAATAAACCCGGACTCCCTTAAGGCTAGTATGTCAATAGGAATCGACTGTTTTTTGTTCATATTTATAAATCATCTGCCCCTGAAGGTGTGATTTGCAATGCGAGTATAAGCTTTCATCTATGTCTATACTCATATTTCCATTTGAATTTTCCATAATTCATTTCATTGGGACTAAATAATTTAACTAGCAATTTGTTTCTGCTTGTTATTATAGTGATTTCATAATATTTGATCAATATCATATGTTTCAATGGTTTAATTGTGCAGAAAGTTTATATAGATATAATTCTTCAAAATACAACAAATATGATTAAATTATGAATTAATTTGAAATTTTTCATTTATAATGTTTTAAAAATTTAATTTATTATTAAATTTAATTTTACTTTTAACGCAAAATCATTTCACGTTATTCAATGGCAAAGTGCATTTACAAATAGCTAAGAAGCTTTTATTAAAATTAGCTATTTAAATAATGAAATTTTCCTTGGAAATAATTTGTAACGTATTTGTGCAATTTCTTTAAAATATAGTAACTTTAATATAATAATCAATGAAGCTTTCACCCGATGTTTTAAAAACGAACTTAATTTACTACAAAATTTATTTATATTTTCTTTTGGTATAAAACCATTTCAAATTAACCCTTTCGAGTCCAGTTTCTTTTTCAGTTTTTAGAAATAAATACTTTGACGATAATAAAATTAAGACTAGCTATCCAAATAGATTATTTAGAATTTAACAAATCTTTCATTGTCTGAAACGTAACGAATGCTATTTTTTTGCGTAATTATTCAATTCATATTACTATAACAATAGGCAAGGGAAAAGTTTTGGAGATGTTTGGAAAATATTAGATTACAAGAAGATTTAAGGAATATTGTAACTTTGTGATACTTTTTGCGCTTTATTACACATGATTCTTTCCAGAATGTAACCTTTACTTTAAATTTTAAAAGCGAAATACAGTCGAACCCCGTTATAACGAACCCGGTTTATAACGAACTACCGGATATAACGAACGAAAATTTTGGTCCTGTCGTTTTCCTAATGTATTTTGTCGCATCGGATATAGCTAACAAAAACTTCGGTCCCTTGAAGTTCATTATAATGTGGTTCGACTGTATACGTTTAAAATAAAAAAAATCGCAAAAGAGAATTAAGTAAATATTTATTATTATTATTACTAAATGTCTAAAAGTTAATTAAGTCAGAGTAAATACATAGACACATACTAATATTACCATAAGTAAACAGTAACAAAAGTATCTGCTAAAACAAAATACTACTCAATCAAAAGACGAGTATTATTAATAGTACACCAGACCCGAAAGGGTTAATATGTGACAAAGCACTTTTTGCAAAAAGTTAAAAAATCTATATCAGTTTAATTAATTTTTCAGTTAATTATCAGCAACAAGATAATTCACTTGTTAAATATTCAGTTAAAAACCTTTATCGAAATTATAATAATTATTGAAATCATGAAATCTTTAATGGAATAATAATTTGTAATGCAATAGAAATAAAAATTAGTCGTTGGGGGCCACCGTAATACTTAACCATCATGGATGCATACTATAAAATATGAAAATAAAACACGTGTACACTACTTATAAAATGCATTGCAATTCCAAAATAAAATTTAAACGCATATTTAAATATTTTTAATACATAGTAATGCTCTATTACAATATTGGTTACTACTTGGTTATCTGATCAACCCAGTTTGATAAATCATATATATCGCCAAACTACTCGCAAAATTATACAAACTGGCAAAATAATTAATTTTAAATAACGAAAGATTAAATAAATTAGTAAACGATTAATTAAAATACAAATAAAACGTCGAATTAAAAATCACTTGATGACGTAACAAACACGTGTAACGTGTTTAATCTCAAGTAAATGTGACATTTACAATAAACCTATATTGGCATTTAATATTTCAGTTTAGGGATAGTTGTTTGATCGACAAAATAAAAAAGTAGCATCGAACTGCGTAAAAGAAACATCCTTATAACTCCAAAAATGATAATCATATTAACTAACAGTTTGCTGCGTTGGATTAATCATCTCATATCCAATTAAAATGTATCTTTGAATTGAAATTTGAGTGAAATACAGGATGATGAAAAATCAAAGTGGGTGGAAAGTATAATTACAAATATCTCGGCAATTAATTATCCAATTGACTTCATTCTTTATGCAAAATTTATGTTTTTTATTGTCTTTTATATCCATTCCTTAAGGGTGTATTCGAAAAAACGCTTTTCCATCTTCAACAGCTCGAAATTTTCCGATACAATTTCAGACGCATTTTTAAACGTAGAAACATGAAATTTGCTGAGAGGATTCATGAAGGGACGTATGAGGTGCCGAGTGATGTTTTTTTAGGCTCAATTGATTAGAATTTGAGTTATAAACAATTATCTTCTCAGTATGACCCCTTTTTTCGTTCTCAAATCTCCCGCTTGGGAAAAATCGGTTCGAAATGCCGTTTTTGATTGCTTTTTTTGAAATAATTTCTGCATTTATCAAAGAATCGACAATTACGGCACCTTGTGTACTTTTCAAATAAGAGATTTTGAAAGTTTGGTGTATTTGAGAGCAATAATGAGTTTTAAAATAAATCGGAAAATAGGCAGTTTGAATCGAAATACACCCTTAAAATAAAAAAAATAAAAACTAAAATTTTTATATACCTTTTCATCAGAACGAATATTTCGAGAGTCAGAAAATAATAGTTCCGTTTAATCGAGGTTACTGATATTCAAAATGCTTCTTTCCATTATTACATGCGAAGTACATACCAAATTTCAAGTCTCTATCTCAATTTGTTCGGGAGATAGAGCGTTTACAAACACACAGACAGAGGGATGGCATTTTTTTTTTTTCTAAAATATGTTTTTTCGGAATCTTCCATGTCTGAAACGTGTAATTCCGCCAAGAAAAAAAAAATCTATTTTCAAAACGATTGCAAGACTTACTCTATACTACGTATGATGGGTAAATAATACACATTTCTACTTTTGCCACTATTTTTTTTTCATTAAAATAATTTAACTTGATACTAATATTAATTATTTGCATTTAGATCTAAATTAATCATATATATATTAACCAAATAAAACATCAGTACTATTATTTTCTTTTTTAGAACACTATAAATAAAGCATGAATAAAGAAAAAATTTTTCTTACGCATATTGATTTTCTAATACTCATAATTTATTATGTGCAATTCTTCCTGATATTTTTAATTCTTTGAAATGAATTAAGCGTTACTCAATAATCAATAAATTTGATTTTTTTAAATTCTTGGTTTGAAAATGAACTTAATATACTATCTCAATATTTATTAACTCATTTTAAAATAGAATCAATTTAAATTATTATGTGAAAAAATGAATTTATGAAAATTTACGAAACTCTTAATGTGCATTAATATGAAATATTAAATCATATTTCTTGAAAAAGTTTTTCGTTTGAATAATCTTAATAATGAAAAATACACAAGTAGTTACTGATACATAAAAGAATAATTCAATAATGCATAATAAATTGCTTATTTATACGAGGATGATGTTATTACATAACTACAACTAACCTAATTAACAAAATGAACCTAAAATAATCATTATAATAAAATCTTTCATCTTCTGAAACTGATTTAATAAAAGTTGAGCAAAGAAATTATTTATTCTTACTCTGTATTAAATTTCTAATACTCAAAATGTATTATTTGCAGTAATTCAGCTGAACTTAAAAATCTTCCTGAAATTTTTCATTCTTTAAATTACAGTAAATGTAAGTGAATAATTAATTAACTTAAAGATTTCTTTTATTCGTGATTTAGTATTTTTTATTTATTTTTTTCTCATAATAGAAAACAATTTATTTATTATATGGCAAAATACTTTTGCAAAAAATCACAAAGCTTTATATTAAAATTAATTATTATTTAAATTACGTAATCTCTAGATAGAATAATAACTTTTAACAAAATATGAAAAAATAGTTTCAAATTTATCATGATGGAATTATGTATGATATAGATATTTGTATACTTTATAAAAATGTATATTTCTTCTTGCATTTCTTTTACTGTTGCCAAAAAAAAAGAAAGAAAAAAAATAATAATTAGATTAAAAACGTCCTCTGCAAATTATGAATATTTCATTCTAAAGCGAATTTAATTGTAACTAAGATTCTAACTTAACTTGAATAAAGTCACTTGACAAACTACTATTACAAAAAGTTCCGAAAATTGTATTAAATTTTTTTATTATTTAAATTATGTTTCTTTAAGAATATAACTTTTAAAGTAACCTGAAAAAAAAAAAGTTGCAAATTTATATTTTACTTTATCAGGATGATGTTAATATTTATAATACGGATAAAATTTGTATTTCTTTTACCACGGACAGGGAGGAAAAAAATCGTGAAATACTCGATTAAAAACTTCTATTTGAAAGTTATGAATACTTCATTCTAAAGTAAATTTAATTATAACTTAAGATTAAAAGTTACGATTCCATTATATATCTATTTTAAAAATTTATCTGTGTTTAACCGTATTTAAAACCTTAGAATAAGATTATGCAATGCATAAGCAAATATGAATTTCTGACATTAAATATTCAGTTCATTATTTCAAAACTCCTAAATCTTAAATATTCAAAACGCTAGATGTATTCCGGATATATTTTAATAACAACTAAAGAAAAATACTTATGTTTTTTAAATCAGAAGAAAATTTTTATTTAAAATATGTAACGCTGTGTTATTATGAGTGAATATAAAAATTGCTTTCATTACGTATTCTTGAAAATGTTTTTCTTTTTTAAAAATTCTAAGTGAAATACAACTCAAGCATACTAAAATAGATTTCTGCATAAAAATTTCTTTATCACAAAACTCTTTTTCAGTAAAAAAAGAATCGTTGAAATGAATTTTTAATTAACTAGGCGTCAGCAATACCTACAGAACTACACCGTGTTTTAGATAATTTAATCTACAATTAAGTGATTTAAGCTAATTTATCTAATTTTATGTGACATGGTGTTCAATTGTGATTTATTGTAAACTATTCATTGTTATTTTATTATTATTATTATTTGAGAATTAAGGGTAAAATAAAATTGATTAAAACAAGAATTTTGTCGATGTGGCTATTCTCAAATACAAAGGAACTATAATACGTATTGACATCACATTTCTGACTTCATTTTCGTTCAGGAATGGCTGGATATTCTCATTCCGAAACAATGAAATCGAATAGAACTTTCCATTGTTTGATAAACAAAATATCTCTTAGAAAGTACCGTTAACCCTTTCTGGCACAGACAAATTCTTTGTTTGTAAAATGAGAAATTATTGACTGTTACCGGAATTTAGAAATGACTTTTTTAGAAATTAAGAACCCATTAATTTAAACTTTCGTTTATAAGCAAAATTTCCTTAAAATATTCTTGGTGCCGTTTGCAAGTTTGAAATTAAATTTAGGTTTGCCTGGAGTGGAACCACTGTGCCGGAAAGGATTAAAATTGTCGTTTTGGACAGATATGTTACGATTCGAGAGAAAAGAAAACGTGACATCAATTGATTATAACTTTATAATTCCTTTATCAAACTAGTCGTTGGAGGCCACCGTAATACTTACCCATCATGGATATGTATAACATAATATATGAAAACATAACATACGTAAACAATTTATAAACTGCATTACAATTCCAAAACAAAATATAAACATATATTTAAGTACTTTTAACAAATCATCATGCTGTATTAATGAATTTCTGATGAACCCATTTCGATAAATTGTATGAAACGCCAAACTATTCAAGTAGCACTGAATTGCATAAAAGAAACATCCTTATAACTCTAAAAATAATTATCATATTCACTAACGGTTTCTTGCATCGAATTAAGTGTCTCATTTGCAATTAAAAGATATCTTTGAGTTGAAATTTGAATGAAATACAGGGTCATGAAAAACCAAAGAATGTGAAAAACAGGATTAGAAATATCTCGACAACTAATTATCCGATCGACTTCGTTTTTTATGCAGAATTTGTGTTAATTTATTGCCTTTTACGTCCACTCCTTAAAATAAAAAAATTCGAAAATTTTTATGTACCTTTCATCAGAGCGAATTTTTCGAGAGTCCGAAAAAAATAGTTCCGGATAATCGAGGTTACTGATATTAAATAGGCTTCGTCCCTTTCTTACATACTAAGCACATACAAAATTTTAAGTCTCTATCTCAATTTGTTCGAGAGATAGAGCGGTTACAGACAGACAGACACACAGACACACAGACGGACGGACGGCAAAAAAAATTTTCTAAAAATATATTTTTTGGAATCTCCAGTATCTGAAACGTGTAAATCCGTCAAAAATTTTTTTCGATTTTCAAAACGATTGCAAGACTAACCCTATACTACGTATGATGGGTAAGTAAAAATGGAAAATGCGTATCAATTCCATATTGCTTTAATAGTTAGGCTTGTTAATTTCATGAAATTTATTATTAAAAATGAGTCAGAACACCTGTCAGAAAGTTTCACATGTGTTGATCAGTGAATCTGAGAATCACCTTTTATAGCAGCTCTCGAAAAATATTTCCCCCATGCTCAACAACGCTATCATTCTCTTTTAAATTTAAAAGAATATCACTTGAAGGAATGATTATTGAGGTAATATTTAATCATTTTTTTTTCAAATTCTGATAAATGATACAATTTGGAGTTATAAGTGATTATTGTCTCGTGATAACAATTTTTATTTCGCTCTCGCATATGAAAATTTTTTTGGAATCCACAACTTTGACATTTTCAAAAACATTTTTTGTTTTTTTCGAGGGAAAAAAAAAAAAAGAAAGAAAGAAAGAAAAGAAAAAATTCCTAATTACATAGTTTCTGAATAAAAGCACTCGCGAATTTTAGTCGTGTGCAAACAAAATTTAACTATAAAATATGACAGAAAGTAAACTTGCAATACACATCTGAATTTTAAAAAGCTATTAAAAGATTGAATCTAAGATGGACTTGAATACATTTAAAAAATTAAAATATTTATATAAAAAATAAAAATACTAAAAAACATTTAAAAATACAAAATGTAAACGTTTCGCCAAGCTACCCGCAAAACATCACCAGTACAAATAAATACACATTGCATAACATCTGAGTGTTCTTGATTTGTTCCATTGTTTTTTATGAAATGCATATTATTTGTACTGATGATGTCTTGCAGGTAGCTTGGTAAAACGTTTATTTTTTGTATTTTTAATTTTTTTTTTTTTGTATATTTTTATTTTTTTGTAGATAATTTTTAACTTTTAAAGTGTATTCAAGTTTGTCTTTGTTTACTTTATTCAATATGTTAATAGCTGGTAAACTTGTTTGGATTTCAGAAACATCTTTACAGGCTGTTCTCACAAAGCTTTCTATAAATGAATTAGCAAATGTCTCAAAAATGTTGTTTCTTAAACGAAATATTATATATACAATTAATGGTTATATATATATATATATTGAAAAAAGATTTACAAATTAAATTTATGTGAAAAAATTTATCAAGATTTTTTTTTTTTTTTTTGTCCAAAAATGCAAATCTTTTTAACATATCCAAAAACTGTTTTTTGTTGTTGTTGTTGTTGTTTTTGCAATGGGAAAGTTTTATTTTTTTTTTCCTTGTTTGAAAATTTTCGATTTTTTTTCAGTAGCATTATGTATTTTACTGTACGCGCTATAATACTAGCTGATTGCTGCATTAGAACCGCTATTCCGTCTTTGACGCACAAAAATCGGAAAAAATCGTGGACTTAGAAGTTTTTCTGAAGATTTCTTAGTTTTGCAAAAAAACAAGCAAATAAAAAACAATAGTCCAACCCTTAGTGTTTGTACCTGGAAATTTCATGCTTTTGGTTTCATTCAGGATCGCAAGATCGAACAGCATTCTGTGTTTTTCTGTACACGCTGTGATACTGATTCTTCAAATGTATTGAATTCAGACGACTCCGGGAGTGATCGATTTCTAAAGCTGGGAGGTGGGGGTAGTGTTTATAGAACTTCGGGAAGAAATTTGTACATTTTTTTTTTAAATAACTGATGAAAGTAAAATAGTAAACTTGACGATTTTTTTGATGCAGTCAGGGGTATGTATCTTTCCGTAAACTGTGTTCAGAAGTAGTTTAAGCTAAAAAATAATAATAAACAAAAGACTAATATAATGCATTTAATTGTTATTGCGATGTTTTGTAAGAAGTAATGCTTTTATTGACTTCTATGTTAAAAGGCGCAAAAAACTTACAAACTGTTTTAAACTTAAGTTTAACAAGACTAACATCACTTTATCTTTTATTTATTTATTTACTTATTTATTATTTTTTTATTTTTTATTTTATTTATTTTTTATTTATTTTTTTTTCCTTACAGAGGGACAATTGTTTCCAATCTGTTTAGTGGTGGTTTTACTCACTAGATAAGAAGTGACGAAACAATGAGTCAAACAAGGCGAAGATTACTATTCTAAAATGGTTGTGACGGCTGCCTCGCTAGTTCGCCATCCCTGCACAGAAAGTTATCAAGCAACGAGTTTTCATTTAACAACTAACAAGAATCAAATATCAGCGTAAATAAAATTAATATATTAACCTGTTAGTGTGATATTTTGTAAGAAATAAAAGTTATATTGGCCCGGATTCCAAAAAAACCCAAACGATTTACGAAACGCCAGAAATGTTTAAACACTTTTAAGTTTAACCTTTTTAACATTATTTTATCGTGTTTTTTCGCAGGAACAAGGGGCCCTAACCTGTTTAGCGGCGACTCTACTCGCTAGATGGCTACCGGTGCAGGGACCCTATTCCTGAACCTCGTGACGTCAGCGCCTCACGTCACGATGTGGAATTCCTGCGAGTCGGGGACCGGCAGCGAACCAAGCGCACGGCACTCAGAGCGCACCGGTGTTCAGGACGTGTCGGAGGTGGGTGAATTGTGGTCCGCGTTGAGCGAAAACAAAAAGCAAAACAACAAACCAACTGCAGAAAAGAAAGAATTTTTTTCGGACGCTGGTTTTCTCTCTGGGAGAAAAGAGTGACTAGTGAAGTAAGTCATCCACCCCGTAAGGAGCGTTTTGTTCCAAAGGAGAGGAGAATTTAAAAGTTCTTCGATGGAATATTGTGAAATTTTTTGTGATTGTGATTATAGATGACGATTGATTCCCCGTGCTAAAGACATCATGGAATGTTTCATAGCGTTTCAGCAGACGATAAAATTACTGGATATTTTCTTTTAATTGATTCTCCGATTTCTAATGCATCAATATTTTTCGCGTTTGTATTTATAAGTGTTTCACACGTAGAATAGTTTCAGTGTATTTGTGAACGAAAAAACATCTCAATTTTTTTTTTTTAAATCTCATTATAAAAACTCGAGATTCTTTTTTCTCGATTCGTTGTAAAATTAAATTCGTTTCGGCAGAACTTCATGCTGCTGTTACGAACTCGAATATAAACGCAAATATATATATATCTTTAAAAACTTTCAAACTGAGTATTTAAATGTGGATTTGCCGCTTGTGGACACTTGGATTTCTAATGGATTTTTACCTGTAGATTTTTGGACGCTTTTTGCATCTCTTTTTTGTGATACTTCCTACCTTATACGTAACATTTGTGGACATATATTGCCTGTATATACTTCAAGCTGCAAAGTGGTGAGTTATCTGTTTATACATTTTTTATTTAATGCTTCCAATCACTATTTAAATTTTAACAAAATACTTCTCACGCAATCCGTAGTTTTCGCCCAAAGCAATTACCGTTTTTTAATAGTACTCCGCGTTCGCTTAAAATTATGTATTATTTATTAGGATATTGTTATGAGATTTTTCGATCCAAGATAAGGGATGTTTATTTATTTTTAAAGCATTTTAAGCTCTTCAAAAAATGTTTTACCGCATCATTACGAATTTAACGATATTTCATTAGTATGAAAGTTTTTTAATATGAAAAAGTTTCTTTTAGATTTGTTTAAAATACACCGCGATAGATTTTCCCCTAATCATTATCGGCATCATTAATTTTATGATTTAACTAGTGTTTTCTCATCTTTTGCATTTATTTCTTCGAAGTTTTTTCTTCAAGATTTGCTGCTTTTGACAAAAAAGAAACGCCTATTTTTTATCGGAATTCCGTCCGGATTGTATTTTGTTATATGGATTCCTTTTTATATCTTTCTATAAAATAATTGCAATTATCCAGACTATATACATATTTAATTTTTCTACTTGTTCTCTTCATAGCCTGCTATCGGTAACATTTATCAAATAATTAATAGTGTTGATATTATGATTTATTCATTAGATTTCAGATGTTAAATGATTTTTCGATCTTAGTAACCATCGATTTTCTTTCACGTTATTATTATTATTTTCTTTCTTTCTGTTGAAATTTTTCTTAGAATTTTGAGATATTTAGTTACATGAATAATTTTGGGATTTTGTAGTATTCCACACACACATTTTAGAGGGTTTTAGAATTTTATGTTTATTTTCATTTAGGAAAAAAAAAAGTTTCTTCAATTTATAAAGTTATATAACATTTTTAATTGCTTTTTGCTTTTTACGAATATTTCGTTCAGTAACATTATTTAAAAAATGTAGAATTTCGTGGAATACTTTAATTTGCAATTTCACGGGAAAAGGTTTATTTTCTCTAACGTATATAATATTCATTGTTTTGTATTATTCTTAATTTTTTTCGCAATAATTCATGATTTTACACTTGTTAACGCACTACTCAAGGCATAAGCTGGCTTTAGAGCTATTTTATTTTTAAAATAGCTTCAATTCATAAAATTATTCAAAAATTTTAGCTGAGTTTAGTTTTTTGAATATTTCGTTCAATAATCTTATTCGAAAAAACGTGGAATGTACTTAACTTGCAATTTCACTGAAAAATCTTTTTACTGCTTTAATGTGGTATCATTCATCGTTTTATATTATTCTTGCTGATTTTTTTCGCAATAATTCATAATTTTATACAGGTTATCGCATTATTGTTGGCATAAGGTTGATCTTTAGAGCTATTTTATTTATAAGATAGCTTCAATTTATAAAGTTATTCAAAAATTTTAATTGAGTTTAGTTTTTCGAATATTTCATTTAAAAATTTTATTCGAAAAACGTAGAATTTCGTGTAATGTACTTTAGCTTTGAATTTCAATAGAAAAAAGTTTTTATTTATTTAGTATGGTAATGTTCATCGTTTTATATCATTCTTTCTTAATGATTTTTTTTTATTACAATCAATCACATGTGTTTACATGCAGAAAATTTTCTTCAGCATAAAATGCCACAATTTTTTTTTTTTTTTTTTTTTTTTTTTTTTTTTTTTGGTATATTTGAAACGTTTATGTCTGAACTTATTTTGATATTATGCTGTAAAGGCATTTGAAACGAGAAATGGTTGCTAAATATCGCTATTCGTTTATAATATCTTTATAAGATACCATGATATAAGCCATATTTGTAAGTTTTATATGTATATTTTTAGACATTTTGCTGTAAAGGCATGAAAATAAGACTCTTTGAACAAAATGTCTGTATTAAGTTACAATATTATTATTCTCGTATTATGACATTCAAATTCGTTCAGTAAATCACGGTGTACGTTTATGTCTGTAACTATTTTGATATTTTGCTGTAAATATATGGAAAGAGGAGTTTACGTGAAAATTAAATTATGGTATCGTTTCATGTTCATGAGATATTACATCAAAATCATTAGGTGGATTATTATGTAAATTTGAGTCCGACTCCAACAATATTCCGATAATTGAATATTCTTATTTAGTTATAATAAATTATGACAATATTACGTATAATAGTTATTTCTACGTGGAAATTTTGTAAAAAAAAAAAAAAAAATATGCAAATAGAGTCTAAGGAATAAATGCACGTTTCTAAAATATTTCAATAGCTGCGTATTTTGTTCAGCATCACATTTCTTTTATTAAGGCATCCGCTCATCTTGTGTTTATTCCAGTTTTGAAAATGCACTTTAGTAAGAATAGCATCATAGGCTTTGTCTTCAGTTTTTTCAAGAAATATTCAATCGAGGAATTGTTTTAATTTTTTGGATTTTCCGCTCGTTATTTTGAGCGAAGTGGTTCAAACCTCGCTCCTCCGTAAAGCCGTCTCTTTGTGGATTATATTTCTCTGGTTATTTCTCATATTTCAAAAACGTCATTGCAAACAATTCATCAAAATGTGCCTCAACTTATGAACCAACTTTCCACTTCTTAATTTTTATTATCTCTTGCTTCCTGCTTTGTATTTTTAACTTGTGATTTATTTTAGCTGTGTTTGTTTTTATGCAAGTAGCAGTCGTAAAATGTCGTTTTCATAGCGGAAAATCTCATATTTCAAATGTTACTTTCCACACACACTTGTCTAAGTACCGGTATATCACCGCAATTTCTAATTTTAAAACTTTCTTCGATGGTATTATTATTCTCCCACAGAAATTTAAGTAGCTTACGTTGGCAAATCGCTTGTTTTAGCACTTTTCCGTTTATATATGTTTTTCATATAAAAGAATTTTTGAAATATTCATTTTGTTCAAACAAATGTATCATAACATTGTGGATAAATTATTTTAATTATAAGTTTTTAATAAAATATAAATTAGTTTACAAATATTTTAAACGCTCGGATGTTATTTTCAGTTACAAAAATGTAAGTGGCTTATGATTTCTTATTTTGATTCAAAGAATCCTTGTTTAATTTACAATTTTCCGTTGAAGGAACTGTAAAACGCACCATAGAATTGTGGATGAATTACATTATATTTGTAGGCTTGAAATGAAACAAATTATTTTGCTATCTGCAACCTTCCTTATTGTATAATTATTATTATTATTTTACAAAGATGTAAATGGCATTATCAAGTTGCTTCTTTAACTACATATTCGTACAAGTGCTTTAATTCAAAAGAATCCCTGTTATATTTACAATTTTCCATTCAGGGAATTGTAAAACACATCACAAATTGTGGATAAACTATATATTATATCCAGGGTCTCATTATCGCACGGGCACAAAATTTCATCTTATTTTCTATTAAAAAATTATAATTGGGAAAAAAATGTAATATTTGAGATACTAATCAAATGAAATGACAAAAATATGCCTCAATATATGGTTAAAAGTACATTTTCAATAAATAATAGGCGTTAGTTTTTTATATATTTCTAGAAACTTTTTTCAATTTTCAGAAAACTTAATTTTTTGACTCGAATCAATAAATCAACCAATCGAAGGGGCACGAAAATTTTAAAGTGCCCTGGGCACAAAAACAGAAGCATGGCAGGCCCTGAATATACCTCATGTGTGATGTAAAATAAAAGTGTAACTAGAATATTTAAAACATTCACCTCAATTTCTTTCTCTTGTCAGAAAGTATCCTGCTTTATCAAATGGCTTCTTTTTTGCTAAAGTTTCGTTCATACATTTTTTATTCAAAAAAATCCTTATTAGATTCTTTTCGAATTTTCTATTCAAGAAATTGTAAAATGATTCACAGAATTGTAGATAAAGTCTATATACTATACATATTCGATATACATGAATTCTTTTTGTTAACATATTTAATACATTCCCTATCTGCATATTATTTTCTCTTGTAAAAATTTAATTCTCTTATATTATCATATCAGACCGTTTCTGTTAACGCTACAATTTCGTTGAGGTATTTTGATTCGAAGGAAACTTTTTTATATAATCTATAATTTCATTCAAGGAATTCTAAAACCGTATTACACTTTGGTGTATTCTAAATAATATGCATTTAATTTATGAAAATAATATTTTCGTACTACTTTCTTAATTATTGATTACCTTACAAATTTAAATCGCTTTCTTTTATTTTGGATTACTTTAATCATGTTTTCACTGGTAGCTTTTATTATCTGCCGATTTCATTTTGATGTTTTTCAGGACATTATTTAGTGTATAAGTTTCAAGTATTGGATTTTGTATTTTTTGTTTCAATTCATTTGTTCATTGATTTTTTTTTCTATAATTCTTCCAATAGTTTTTGGCTTCCGATATGTTATAAGGAGCTTAAATTTGTCTTTTAAAACATTTTGATGACAAAATTCGACGAAATACACATATATCTTTTCAATGAACTAGCATGCTTAGCATCTCTGATGAATATGTATGCTACTCATAGATTTAAGGCTTCCACGTTATTGTTCATCCTGTTTTTCTATTTATCCATTTATTATTATCCTCATTTATTCATGTTTAGAATTGTGATTTCGATTTTATTATATATATATGTATATGGTAGTGTTTTTCTTCCGTCATTATTTATTTTCTTCCTGATACTTTGCAGTAGAATTTTCTTTTATGTAATGCACTTCAATGCTTTTTCATGTTTCAACGAACTTCTCTCTATAATAACGCAAAAATATGCTCTGAAATCTGAATCCAGAGTATTTATTTAAATTTATTTCGATTTGATATCAATATTTCATTAAGCCTTTAGAATTTATGGTTGTGATCAATATCACGAATTCATTTGTGTATACATTTTCATTGGGCGGCTGCACTTTCGCATTTATCGTTTATTGGTATTCGATACGTATTCATTTGATACTTCCGTAAATTTTCATTGTCTTCATATTCACAATGTAGTCAAATTACCATAACATGTCTGGTTTCAAGTTTAAAAGATGATAAGGTAGCTAATTAGAATCAAATCTCTTTTTTAAGGATGGTTTCTTCTTATCACATTTGATAAAAATTCGTAGCGAATTGTCCTTGAGTGAATCATGGATGTACCTTGAAAGTTTTTCCCAAGCAGTTTGTTTACATGATTGTGTTTTGAATAATCCTTGTAAAATTTTACTAATCTTTTTAAGTGATTATTTTGTCTTGTGATATTTTGTGTGCAAAGAACATGAAATCGGAACAGATATTTCACTGTTTGACAGCTTGAATATTGTCATACCTTGAAAATATTAAATTAACATATATATACATATTTTAAAAGTAACAAGTTAAAAAAGAATATTTTTGATTTGAATCTTTTATCTTCCAAATAGCTAAAATTAGCTTCAAAAACTTTCAGATTAGTTTAGTATGTGGCTATGGTTTTTAAAAATTAGTTGTTTTTTTACAAGAAGTTTGGATTTGTTCCAAAATGCAATAATATTGAACATGTCAAATGTATATTTATAATTTTTATTGACAATTCCAAGTGCTTGTATATTTTAGAAAACACTATTAGATTTTAAAAGGCATCATTACTTTCAAAAGTTACAATTTCAGTATATTTTCCGAATTTGCTGTTTTTCAAAATCATGTTAAAATATACTAATAATTCCTCGAATTTGTATTGTTTGGCAGGCAGCAGATTTTCGCATTTTTAAAAGAACAGTAGTTCTTAAGTAAATAATAATTATGATTAATAATAAAGTTAATAGTTTAATAACATCTTTGTGTTCTCATTTTGAATGATAATTGTAGAGAAAACTATATCAAACCTTTTAAAACTACCTCTTCTTTTCTTTCTTTCTTTTTTTTTTTTTTTTTTCTTTTTCTTATTTTCATGTGTGATATATTCAATTCATTTTACTGAAATGTGGTAACTCGAAGTTTATTAGATTTTTTTCTTCTGTGTGTATATCTGATATTTTATATCAGATAGCTTGATTCAGACACTAAATGATATTTTGCTGAAGCGAGCGCAGAATGTTGCTATATTAAAATGAAAATTTTTGCCGATAATTTTGAAACTTCGGGTATACTCCGTATACCTTCTGGATTTTTTAAAGGAACACCGTATCCTCTGTTTCTCAAGAAAGCTAAAATATATACATTTTAGGGTATGACCTGTGCTTTGAGCGTATACCCTCTGGTTTTTTTAGTACACCACTGCTTCGGGCTCGTACTTTCAATAAACCAGCAAGTTTATGTTAAATACAAACTAAAAATGGGTTGGTTTATGTGTGAATTGTGTATTGTTAAAATAAAAAACGAAGCTTTGGCAGCAGACTACTACTGGCACATCTGTTTCAAAGTCTTGCTCCTCCCTGGGTTTCTGCTGCCGGCATCATAATCGTGAACTTATGGCTATGTCGGCTTACTTATGTACAAACTTCCATTGATGTGAATTGTTTATTGCTAGTTAATCAAATTATTGATCTTTTGAAATAAATTATTAAAGTCAAAACAAGGATCAGAATTTCATTTTTATCACGTTCAAAAAAAAAAAAAAAAAAAAAAAAAAAAAAGAGCTCAAGCAGCACAAATGTGTCCCGTTTAAATGAAGCTGCTGTTTATTTTATTTATTATTTTTTTAAACTAAAATATTATGTTTATGTTGGTTTTTTCTGCAAGAAATGCAGTAAAGCACAAAACGGAGAAATTTCCTCAGTGGTAATAATTGCCAGATAAAAGTACTGAACAATAAACTTTCGTTAAAGTGTGTATTAATATTAATTTGATATTGAATATTTCACATAAATATAAAGATATTACAGCACAAAAAAAAGAAAAAAAAGAAAGAAATCCCTGACGAAATGATAGAAAAATGTTACTCTTTCATTGTAGGAGAAAATAACCATAAGGTGGACGGTAACTAGCGCTAATTTTGCTCTTTAAGTAGCATAAAAAATCTTGGCAAAAGTAGCGAAAAAAGGAAGAAAAAAAACTTTACATTTATCCAAAATTGAAAAGAAAAAATTCATTATACTTAAGGCAAAAAAATCCGATGCTGATAAAAGCTACAAAATCGCGAAGAAATGAAAAAAAAAACTTAAATATTTTATCTATAAATATTGACAATAAAGTATGTTTACATTTGAGAGGAAAAATATAGGCTGAATAAAAGTAGTCGAGGTTTTTCTGTTTGTTCTCCGGTGAATAGACAAACTATATATTAAAAGGACACAGCAGTTATGTCCGGGAGACAAAAAGTGAAGGTTTTTTTTGCCTGTGGGGCCGAAACACAGTAACAAAAGCGCGTGATATACAGTCACGCAAAAAGTGCGCTTAAAACTTAAATGCGTTCTTTAAGTCCTTTAAGATGACATTGAGTCTAAAAGTAAGAAGATTAAAATACCGCTCATTTGAATGTAAATGAACAAGAAAACAGACTCGTTTAAAGCGATCACGATTAAAACAGCACGCAAACCGGCAGCATTTTTTAGTTTTTAACTATAACTACGACAAATATGTGATAGTTTATGCATTAAATATATCTTAATGCATTCTTTGTAATTAATTATTTGATACCACCGTATAGTTAAACAAGCCAAAAACCTCTGTCCGAGGAAAAATGGAGGGGAGGGGATTTCGTATAATTACTTGAATCACTTTTATAAAAGGTTGAGATTAACTGAATATGTTTTCTGGTTTGTTATTTAAAACTTTCGGTTAAACAGAAATATTGCTGTGTCAAAAACATACAATTTTTAGAATGTAAAATATCGTTAATGTGCTCATGATTAAAAGCATCCCGCAAGCGGACAACAATTTTCACTTATAAATTAATGAATAACTACAGTAAATATGAAACAGGAAGTTCTGAGATGCATTAAATATATCTGATACATATTTGTAATTAATTACATACAATCATATAACGGTTGAATGCACAAAATCAAAAATTCATTCAAAAGGAGAAAAGGCACTTTACGCGAAAATATACTTTAACCATTTTTATAAACGCTAGGGATTAAATATATTTTTGTTCTCGGATTAGTTATTTGTCGTCTCAGAAGTTACTGCATACGTTTATTATAATATCTCGTAGGAATATAATTCCAGCCAACTTTTTTTTTTTCTTCCATAACAATCGTTTGTTTTGTTAGTTCATAATTTTTCTCATTGCGAAACAAAAATGTCTTGCCGATGACACGTATTATGTGAAATGTCCAACATTCTTAGATAAATTCTTTTTTAATACCGCCGTTTCTGCTACTAATAAAGTTTTTTTTTTCTTTTTACAATTATTTTAATATTACTAAGACATGTCGTTTTAGCAAAATGGTTAAATATTTTCTGGCCTGTTTTTGGGAACGCAATACATGTCTAGTCGTATGTATTAAACATTTATTCTCGTATGACCTTTTGACCGTACAAAATTGCAGCGAATACGATAATTCATAAGAACAATTACTACTTTTATGCAATTGAGCTTTTTTATGTTATCTGTACGAGTTCAGTGATGATAATTACGTTAGCAATTATTGGCCTGACGTACACAAAACCTCAGAGAGAAATAACGGGCCCCCTGAAAATACTTTTACGGGTCCCATAATGATTCTATTAAAACAATTCTCATCCTCATTAGGCCTCACGTATTTAATAAAAAATAAAATATTCACGTCCATACAGATATTTTTATCTATCATTGGAAGAAAATTCACTTTATGTCCACATATTAGCGTTCTTATTTATTCGACAGGATGTTGCAGCCTGTCCTGCCTATAGTGGCGATGCATCAATTTTTCAGAATATTTTGCGCTTCTTTTTTTTTTTTTTTTTTTTTTTTTTTTATTGTCGAATACAGTTTAAATGTTGAAACGGATAAAGACATAAGATAATAATACTAATAGTAATAAATAGAATAAAGTAAAGATATTACTTGCCTGCCCTTTGGTTTGCAAAGTAGCATTCTTCTTGCTCCTCAGTAAAAAAAGGTACCATTCAGAGATGTAATGGATGATATACAGAGGTATATGCCATATACCTTCTGAATTTTTTTAAAGACCACCGTATGCCCTCTGATTCTCAAAAAAGCTATAGTATATACTCTCTGCCAAGAGTGGTTACCCTCTGCTTAGACTATATAACTGTATACTCCCTGTTTTTATTACGATTACACCACTATATAATATTCCTTCTTTTTGCATTAAACAATTTGTTTGCATAGCCAAAACGGCCTCAATGTTTTCTTGAAAGACTGCCCTGACCCCTGACTTTTTAAAATATTTTAAAAATCGAAAATATGCCTTTAAATATAAAATTTAAAAAATGCGTTTGACTGCAATAAATGTGTCCTTTCCTAACCTGCAGCACCCTCCATTTTTTTTTTTTTTTTTTTTTTTTTTTTTTTTTAAATCTGAGATAAATTCTATGATAGGTAACATATGTACTGTAATATATATTTTAACACTTTCCAACAAAGTTGAAAAGTGTTTATGATTTCGGTCCGCCAGTCTGCGCTCTAACTCTCGTAACTATACTCGGAATTGCATGAAATTTTTCGAAGTTATTGACGTTTACCCTAGCACGAACCCTATTGCAAATGACGTTTCTACTGATTAGTTTATTTACAGGGACAGTCAAAAGTTTTTCGTTACACTATGGCCTACGAGAAAAAATCGTTTCAAATAAATTTTAAAGATGTTACACCCTGTCAAACATATTCAACTTTATATACATTTACGAATTGCACTAAAATATGCCTTTTGTAAAATATGCGGTGAAAAGGATACTTATTATTCATTTACAAGGCCACACAAAGCAATTCACTTACTGAATGGTAAAGGGGGAACTGTTTGTAACATATTTTAATTATATTAAACTATTTCATGTATAATAAAATTAATATACGTCGCTGAGGCTTAATGTGAACAACAGTACGTTATAGTTATAATAGTTTTAAAATGTTTCGAAAAGTTGAGCCCGAGTTTAATAAAATTTTGAATGCTGCACAGTAGCATATAAAAGTTCATTTCTAGAACAAATTGAATCCCACAAAAGCAAATTAAATGGAAAAGCTTTTAAAATATACTCAATTAGATTGAAGATTTCCATTAATAAATGTCATGGTTATAAACCTTATTTAAGTCGGACGTATTCTTTAATGTATTTATTTTCATGTATCCTTAAATAAGTTTATTTTTTACTCAAACCGATAGCAAATTTATTTCATTGAAATGCTTGCAATTTAATTAAGCGGTGTAACCATCAGTTCAACTACTCTCCCATACACAATAAAAATCGTCAAATAAATTCCTATCACGTGATTTCTGCTTATATGCTTTCATTACTAAATGTTTCCTCAATTTATTCTGTTTGTTTTTCTCTGTCGTTTTAAACTATACATAATGGAATTCTGTATTTTTACCTCAAAGAATATTTAATTATCAATAAAATTTTAAACCGTTTTCCAATTTGAAATATGTTAATTATTGCGTTCAGGAAAATCAATTCGACACGTAATTAGTGTTCTGTTTTTATTGGTAAAATTTCTCCTCTTTGTTCTGCGAAAATTTATTATCATTATCATTGATTTGTTTAAGATTAGCTCATTTCTGCTATTATTAATTTATGTCAAACTGTCGTTGTATGTGTTGCATATATGGTTATTACTATTTCTTAATTTTTTCTGTTTCATTTCATACGGTTTGCTCTGTTTTATTTTATTTTTTTCTTGTCATTGATTAACTATTTTGTGGTGATATTTATTTACTTCTTTTTCGTTAGCACTTGCTATATAAATTACTTTCATATAATACCCATTATAAGGCTAACGAATATTTTATTATTTGTGGAACACTTTTTGCTGCTTCTTTAAGGGTGTTCTTAAATCAAAAAAGACAACTTTGTGACATAAGTTTTAATTTATTTTCGTTCGGAAATGCATGAAACTACCAGGTATTATTGTTCAGAAACTATCGAATCGCACTCATTTTCCTGTTTTTTTTTTTTTTTTTTTTTTTTTTGCAAACGCTATAGATTTTTCAGAACAAGCCGTGAAACATCCGGTTTTGAACCGCATTTCCCGAAGAAAGCAGAAAAATCAGTCAACGAAAGGGAGAAAAAAAAGCGTGATCAAGTGATCAAAATAGCTTATAACTCAATAGGTAATATAATGACCAAAAAATAGAAAACTCCAGATTCCAGATCGCTTCCATTGTCAAGATTTCCAATTTATATCTTCTTTGTTAAAAACGAATTTGTAAATGTGTAAGCCGTAAATCTTACAATTTACGTCAGGCTCACATTTCCACAATTCGAAAGACAATTACACTTTATTTAGAAATAGTTTATTATAGTCTTTAACTTTCCATTAGTTTGAGATCAATTTTTATGTAATATTAAAAAAGAATAATTAATGTGACATATTTAATGCTCAATTTTTACATAGTTTTCTATGAAGAAAAATGTGCAACATGAAATAAAAAATTTGAAAATCTTTAATTGGAAAATAAATATGTTTTAGCACAATAGATCTAAGCAGATTACTGCTTTATTTATATAATACACATTGTATCCGCTACAATTCAGAGTCATTTTTTAAAATCTAGCTTCTTTTAAACTAACTTTTAGAAAGAATGTATTAGAGCTTTTAATTCATTTTTCTTTTAATAGTTAAGCTGATTATTTTCTAACATTAATTAAAATCCAATTACTTGTATCCATTAATTTTCTTAGAAATATCGTGCAAAGGTATTATTTTAAAATGCGATTTTTAAGAAAGTTTGACATAGATCGACGACTTTTAAATAATTGATTACGTTTTTAGATTGGAAATAATTGCATTTATTAACACTTGTGCCTGAATTTTCTTGCATTCATTAATTAACAGTCTTTTATAGTTTGGTGAGGAAATAAGTTTGAAGATATGCATTAAGTTTTCGTTTAAGAACAAACAACAAATCAATTTATAAGCGCTGCATTTTCTTTTCTTTTTTTTTTTTTTCTAATTTTATCTTGGATTTTTAAGTGACAAATTTACTTATCGTGTCCAATCATCAGAAAAACGTGTTAGGTAAAAGTACTAGAAATAATCATTTTTGTTTATTGGGATTATGGAAGATTTTTTATAATGTTTAAAGTATTTTTGATTAATAAAATTCCTGTATTATACTTCAGCGGGGAAATTTACATATTTGTGCATATTCAATTTTTTGTATTCCAGTGTGTCATTAATTTCGTTAGTAATATAATTAGTTTTTGTGCGATTGTTTTATTTTTGCTACTTGTATGCCTACTATCACTGGCATACATATACTACAGTCACTAGCTACCTACTATTTCTACTCTATATCATATAGATCTTTGTGCAATGGTTGTTGTACATGCAAAAATGTATTACGATTATATATATTAAATTCAGGAATACAGAAATAATAATATGACTGCATCTTAAGTAGGACGTAATCTCCGTGGAACCTAGAATCATTATCTATCACGATATATGATATTAGATAGACGAGATATATGATATATGAATTAACTACTTGTTATGTGATTTAGTAGAATAAAGAAAACTTTTATTAATATCTTAAAATTTTGATTCGATTTTCATAAAATTTAAAATAACTTGACAGAATTCTATAACGATTGACTTTAAATCATTCGTTTGGATAGTTTATGCGCTGTTGTAGACGGACAGACACACGAGCAGATCAGACGACGACTGTGCTACGTGTACTTATATTATTGCGAACGCACCTAAAAAGAAAAACCTGGTGTTCGCCATAAAAATATTATTTCTTGTTATATCTATCTATAGATAGGTATGGCGTCTCAATCATGAAAACGGACATACTATTAGACGAATTCTACCTCTACTGAACGAATTTCTTAAGTATTTCCACTTTGGGAAGAAATTTAATTTATCGATTAAATTAGCATATTGGGTACTACTTGGTTATCCCGTCCACCAATTTCGCCAAAATATACAAATCGCCAAACTAATAGCCAAATTATACATATTGACATAATTTTTGTTTTAAATAACGAAAAAACAAATATTTAGTAGAAGTAATAAAAATACAAATAAAAAGTCGAAATAAAAATCACTTAATGACATTTTAAACACGTGCATCATATTTATTGTCATTGAATGTGACATTCACTATCATCCATTATTGGCATTTAATCTTATAGTTTGGCAATATTTTTTTGTCGACGGGATAACCAGTTAGTACCGTATATTAAATATATTTACTATAGTATTTAAAATTAGGGAGATTCGTATGAAGAATATGCATAATTTCGAGTCGAAATTCGAACGTTTGATCTCTTTCTTCTTTAGAATAGTTGAAAATTTTTGAAGACTTCGCGTTTAAACAAACGAACAAAATCTCTTTTCTTTCTCACTCATTTGTGGTATCGATACTATCGGTAAAACAGCATGGCCAAAAGAAAAAAAAAAAAAAAAAAAGGAGTACTATATATTTTAACAAAATCCTTTAAAATAAAATTGGCAACTTTTCCATACTCAAAAAATATACTACTATACGCAGTGCACTTTTCTGCAGAGTCAAAGATAATGAAAAGGCTTCGAGAGTTTTACGCTTTTACATCACATTTCCTGATTTTATTCACCGTATATACTCCAAATAAGAATTTTAAAAATGGAGTGGAAAGAGAGGACTCTCCTTTGAATCACATTCATCGTTTTTCCAAATTTTTCGCTTTATTTGAGCGCTGTCGTGAGAAACGGTGAATAAAGTTTCTGCTATTTCACGATAAATAATTCTGGATAATAACTCAGTCAATTATGCCATGCCTTGCCAGATATTATACATAAGAGAAGAAAGGGTTGTCGATTGTCCGAAAAAAAATTAAAAAGGAATTTCGCGATCTCTAAAATTCTGGTTAAGAGGTTTTTCATGAATGTCATTACTCAATTCTCGTATCAAATAAATTTCTTTTGGGCAATCATGTTTATGAACGTGACTAAGTCTTATATTCAGTATGAAGTCATAGTAGCAGAGAGTTTTTTGTTATTTTATTTTTGCACAGTTCGCATTACATGTCGGAACTCTGCTTGGCTGTTTAATTTTTGTTTAACTCGGCAAGACAGTCACCATGAAAATGTAACACCAGGACAGATATGGGTGATGTCAGCACACCCCAAACATTTTAAGTAACTTCAATAGGGAAAAAAATCTTTAGAATTCGATCTGTTGATTAAATTCATAATAATTACTCTTAATCATGAAAAATAATAACTTAAAATGTTAAATTTTTGTTAATTTTAAGAAATTAATTAAAAGTACTCACCTTTTTTTTTTTTTTTTCTTATTCGAAAACCCATATAACACTTAATGATTTTTCTTTACAATTTTTATTACAATAAAATTACACTTTATTGTGATAAGAATACTGAGATTTATGAATTTTCATCCTAGGAAATAATAGGATGTAAATGTACAGAAACTTTTGATTTTTTTTTTTTTTTTTTTTTTTTTTTTTTTTTTTTTTGAGCATTGCGTTGCTCTAAATATTTAATGAAAAAAAAAAAAAAACTTAAAAGATCTATGCGAAAGTTATAGGAAACCAAATAGCTGCTATCTAAACTTTTTTTGTGCTTTTTTTGTTATTATTTTAAAGTTAACAAAAATTCATTAAAATAGCGATTAAATACTTTAATTATTTCAACTGTGTTTTGAATCAGAGAGTCAGAGTTATGGTAGTGCTTTTACCCGAAACAATAGTAGTGCAGCAGATTACTTGGGCGTTTTTTGTCATAATGCCTGGATTGTATTTTACTTTTGATACAATCATTTTATTTTCTCTATCGTGTGTAAACAATGGCACATTTAGTAGGCTTGTTATTTAAGCTGTCGAAGTTAGATCTTCATTTATAAGTACAAAAGAGACACGTAGCATTTCTACAAAATAGTGAGAAATTACCGCAATTTCTCCGAAATTTCCTGGAATTCCATTCAAGGGGTGGCGCGAAAAACCTCTATTGACAAACCTGGATCATAAACCGTAACCATTCAAAACGAAATAATTGATGTTCTGTTCCTGAAATACCTCCCATTGAAAGGGAAGTTAACTTTCCGTTTCGAATGTCTCCCGTGACAATGACCATCCCTTATCGAACATCTTGAGTGCCTCATCTGCAACGGAACACCCCTCTTCCTGCTGTGTATATCTTATCGGATAATGCTGGAACGTGTTGCGTTTCGTCATTTTGTTATCGCCAGTTAAAACTCCAAACTATCTTTATAACCTGGCTGCTATAATCGGACCCTAGAGTTCATTTTTTATTTTGTTACATCAAAGTCAAGTGCAGTCACTCTCGAACTTCAGGACGTGACCCCCCGCGGGAAATGTGGCAGCTGTACAGGAAGAAAGCCCCTGAAATTCTCAAAAAACGCCTGGGTACTGAATTACAGTAGATACTGACTAAATTTGAGACCTAATTTACTTGCACTATTTATTGCGAAAACTCTTATAAAAACTAGTGCTGTTCGTCTAGACCTTAAGTCTAGTCGTAAAGTAGCAACTATTCGGCGAGGGGGAGGGGGTGGGTGAAGATATACATCTTACAACTATTATTATGAAAACATAGTTACAGAAAAAGTTAATCCCATTGCTTTCCTGAAATATTCATATGAATGTAAATTATTAAATAATTATTAGCTTAAAAAATACGTTTAAAAGAATTACATTTTCCTAATAGAACATTAAATATTTACTGAAAAGCAATTTGCCTATTCAAATAAAATAAACTGTATTTTAACTTTTATGCGTTATTTCTTCTCTCGTAAAATGATTTATTATTGTGAGCAAAGTAGGCGTGAAGCATACAGCAGATACGCTTAATAGCAACTGTTTTGACCTCTGCTCCGCACTCAAACATTTATTTCCATTTACTTAACCAATTAAATCTCTAATGTGCATTCTCGCAGTCGTAAACAATCATGTTTACATATCCTTTTCACCTTTCTAAATCTCAGCGTAGGTTAAGGAAAAACGACTTTTTAAAATTTATTCCATGTTCAATTTAAAAACTTATGCAAACAATGTAGGATGGCGAAGAATTGATGTTGTAATTTTGTTACTTATTTTAAGATACCACGTAATGATCCAATTTTTTTCTTCTTTAAGGTTATTGTACGGCTAATGACTTTGCTTCAATTTCCGTTTATTTTTAGCGATTATTTTTTACAATAGAAAACATTTTTTCTACCATGTATCAAATATTCCAAAATAAAGGTCACAAAATTCTTGAAAAAAAAATTGTCTTCAGCTTTATAAGTTGTTCTCGTGTCGTTGTTCTAGTGTCTGTTCTAGAAATAATAAATAAAATAAATAAAATAAGATTATTTAAATTAATGTAAAATTAAATACATAAATTTCATTTATCATCACTATTAAGCTTATGCAAAAATAATAATTAAATTAATTTATTTACTTATAAAATAATTTTTGATCAAGCTTATCTTTATTAAAAATAATAACTTTTTTTTATAAATATATTCTTATGATATTAAAAAACCCTACTTGCAGGGCTCGATGAGGTAAAAAAAATATGGTCAAATAAAATAGACCCCTTGGCTAAATTCCTTTTAATAAAACAAGTTATCTGCATAAAATTGCATTCTATAAAAACTTTCTCTTCATTTTATTATTATTTTTATTTATTTTTTATTTTTTAGGTATTAAAATGTGTAATTTTAAGCAGAACAAGTTCACACTTAAAGGAAAACTTTAGCAGAACTTAAAAAGTTATTAATAAGTGTTTTGTTTGAATAAATAACTGGATATCAACTTTCGTTACAAAATGCTATTTTTTTAAATAATAATAAACAATAAAAGTAATAATGAATTTTATAAAAAAAATAACTTTTTCTTTTTTTTTTTTCAAAATGCACCAGAAAAAAAAAAGAAAAACCTGTATCGACCCCTGTATTGGTTTTTGAATTAAATTGTAAAAAAAAAAAAAAAAAAAAAAAAAAAAAAGTAAGAGAAATATAAGTAAACTGTAACGCTTATGTTAGTGACATTATTAGTATTTATTAATTTTTTTACCACATATAATATGTTTTATTCAAATAAAATTAAAAAAATGTATTCGACACCGTTATTTTTTATAACACCAAGAATGCATATAAATATTACATCCCAACGAAAATTCCAAATTCGAAATCAAGCACTTTCTATGTACGCTTTTATTTATTTATTATTACTTTCTTTACTGATTTCCTCGTATTAAATGCCGATCACTCGAGGCTGGGATACTATAATCGAGAAGCTAGCTATTCCCTTTTTATCTCTATCTTTTTAATGAAATAGAGTTTAGTACTCCTCTTTCTCCAACAGCTTGTCTCCCTAGCATATGCCGAAGGCGTTAATTTGATATGAATGAAGGAAATGCGATCAGCTTTACTGATTGTCTTATATTGTCTTTTATTGCATTTTTTTCTTCGTTATTATGTTTTATTCATTTATTTTTTATCTTTAAGTATTTAGCTTTATGGTTACTAGAAAATTAAAATTTCGCCTATTCTTCAACTGACAATAACAAAGATTCGCACTTGGCACATTACTCAGTTAAACGATATTTGATTTATTTAATTAGTTTTGTTTAACGAAGCCCCTTACAGCAAATATGGCGAGGTGCTAATATCCTAACCTTCACACAATTAGACATTGGTAACAATATTTGTATTAATTAACAACATTATAATTAATTAATTTTAACAATCCTATGATGATTTCAAACAAAAAAATGAATTTCACGGTTGAAATGTTATTTAATTATGAATGGTGCTTATATCTAATAAAAATATCATATTTTTAACATTCTAATAAAAATATCACATTTCAACACCAGTCTTTGGTGTCTTTATTAATACATTAGCTCCTGCATTACTGGGAATTGCATTGTGCTCGCCTTCTTTCTGTGTGATACACCAGGGCATTTTCACAAATAGCAAGCAATTAACTCAGATGTTACCATGAAAAAATATATACAAAAGTAATATTAGAACGTTTATTAAAAGGAAAAATAATCAACAAAGCAAGCATTATATATAACACAATTATTCGCATTACATATGTCAAATACACGGATCATTGCATCTGCCAGATTTGGCGCAACTATTTAGTGCTAAAATATAAACTTTATATATAAAATGTACATTTCATAGCACACATTTACTAGCATTGTCACTAGAATCTGATATCTGTTGTCACGGCTGAGAATGTATCGTAATTCTTTTTCTGACCACGATCAAATTATTATCTGTGTGTTCAAGCGACCCAATCGATTTGAACTAAGCAGCGACACAATGATTATCCCATTGGATTTTTCAAAGATAGCGACCAGTTATGCAGATTCATTAACAACTGATTAGCATTCAAGCTCCTCCCCTTCGAGAAGTTGCTCACTCGTACAAAGCTGGCGCTACAAGTCCCGAACCCTCGCGATTTTCTTGCTCTTTTTCATTTATGCTGTAAAATTTATTCAGCCTTCTAGTCGGCATCAGGTGATGTTCTGTAATAGACCGACTCGTGTCGTTAAATTGGTCTTGTCTTGTATTCGCCTAAGTTGTTCTTATAAATCGAAGTCATGTGGCTACTTTAGAGAGAACCGAGCTTGTTGCTGTTTGAACCAGCTGTCATTATTGAGCAATTAATACCATCGTAGAGAAAGGATTGCATTGTTTTAGAATTTGAAAATGTTACAACCATTAACATGCGATGTTTCTGGAAGTATGACATGTCACCGCTGTATGTTTAGCTATCTTGTTATTTCTTCCTTTTCTTATAAATTGCTTCCTTTTGCATCTGGAGTAGTTCAAAAAACACAACATGATCACATATGGCAGACAGATTTAAATGTATTTAAAAGCTTGCGTTCTGTTACTTACTATTTTGGGTATGTGAAAGATAAATTCTTTTGACGTTAAGAATTTTAAAATGAATTTTTAATATTAATTTTTTATATTGTTACATATTTGCCTCATATTTAGTAGTTATTGGATAGGATAAATCGAAAAAGTCTTTTTTTTTTTTAATGTCAATTTATCTTCTGAAATTAAGAAATTTTATGTTCTGCAGCATGTGCAGCAATAATCCAGATATTGTTTCTGAGAAATGACTTCTGCACCTCTTTCTCTTGCTCTCCTGCAAATCACAAATGGACAAGATCACAATTGACAAGTGTGATAAGCAGAAAATTAAAAATCTTCTACGGTGAACAGTCTGATGTTGTGGATAGTACATCCTCCGCAGGCCATCACCTGAATTCTTCTCTTATTTTGCTGCCTCAAGACGATTTAATCGTAAACATTTGTCCTATAGTTGTGACACAGAAATTATTGACAGTAACACAAAATTTAAATTATGATCCTCTAAATATCCATCTTTCCTCCACTGTCACAAGAGATTTAATTGTGGGATAAAAATGAAAATTGCAAACTGAGAAGAAACCATTTTAATCCACTGTTAAATCCAATCTCTAATCGCAGATTGGACATCAATAAAATCATTATTGTACCGTAATAATAAACAGCCCCGATCCCTAGAAGCACGTAAATATCGGCTATATTTTGGACCAGTATTGAGCTAATATTACATTCAGTGGCATAAAATGTTGCCGCAATATTCTCCAATATTTGCTTGGTTGGTATCAGATATCCACGATGTTTATTATTATATTATATTTTGTAATTTCATTAATGTCTAATCTGCGATTTGAGTTAGGGTTTGACAGTGGATTAAAATTATCTATTCTCTAGTGTGTGCTAAATTAACACTCCCCTCCACCCACACGCACGCACCAACCAAGTTGGAAAGTATTAATTGCACTTCGATATGACTGAGAAAACAATAAATCTGGAGGTCTTTAAAATCATTTCGTTTTGATGGTGATTGGATTCTGTAAAGTTCATAATACAAACACACAAGCAAGCTCCTTTAATCCAATTTCAATCCAATATGCAAACTTCCAGTTTATGTCTTCTAGCTGCGGAATTTAATATTTATTAATTTTCCAAGCGAGAAAGCCATAACCATAACTGTCATAAACGCACCCCTTCTCATTTCCGACCTATTGTCTTGTGTTGCTGCCCCTCTCCCAGAGAAACGCTATTGCTCAATTATATTCGTTTCTTATATATCACGGTAAAAGCACCCAATGAATTCGGACACGGGTGCCAACTCAATTATTATCACAGTGTGGCTCTTTGTTCACGAAAGGTGATTTGTGCTGAATCATTATTCCGTTGCCAGATTACCATTCGGAATTTTGCAGAAATTAGTGTTAATACAGATGAATGGTGTTTAGCGTTCCTCTGGCTTCAGGCTATTGTTTGCACTTACAGATTGCTGCTTTTCAGCATTTCCAATATATCGAAAAGCTTAATAATTCGCAGTGAATTATTATTGTTAAATTTTAGGTAACGTTTATGCAAATGATTGAGAAGTTTGATTATTGTTTTGATTGTGTATACGAGTTCATTTGAATTTTCTGCGTTTGATGCGACATATACTACATGCACATGATTTAGATTTAAACGGTTAAAAAGACAAAAAAAAAAAAAAAAAAAAAAAAAAAAAAAAAAGAAAAAGAAACAAGCAATAGTTTACAACATTTACATTTCAATTTAAGATGAGAGATGACCAAATGACAAGATTAAATTCTAGTTTAGAATTGTAATAATTTGGCTGTTCCGTATCCATTTTTAGCTGTATAAACCTATAGATGTAGTGCTTTCAAAAAGGACAGATGATTTAAATGTCTGTTGTTCAAGAAGACTCGGAAATCATTCACAGCGATTTAAACTAACAGAATAGAACCTACAAACTTTATTCCTTTGTTTATGACTTACTTGTGATTTTAGGCAAAGCAAATCACTGAGGTTAGGTGATACCTTACTTATTAAAAAAATCAGCAATTTTTGTATAAAAATATAAAAAATTAAAATTATTTTGAAAATTCAGTTGCTTTATTTAGTCAGTTTTCCATTTTATTAAAATTAATCGTTAAAATCCAGTTGTTATGAACAAGAAATGTTTTTCATATTATGAAAGTATAATAGCATTTTTCTTTTAACAATGCTTTGCTGACTGCTGAAAGCATTTCCTTTCAAAGACACATTTATTTCAAAGAATATTTACAAATTTCTACCTTTAAATGTTTCTTGACCTTCGTGATACAGACATGAACAGCAAATTCAATGAAGTTGAAGAATAGGACTTGTAGTCAGTTATTTACCTCCTGTCGGAAAAAGCATATACTTAAGTGTTATTCTTTGAATATTATAAGAATGAACGCTTTAAAATCCACTTAATCGTTCGCCATTACTTACCCTTTTTAAGTTAGTAAGAGCCTTTTACTTCAATGTTATTGTTTGTCGCACTTTTTCCCACTGTTAAAATAACTTTTTTTTTCTTCCCATAACCAATAGAAAGCCTTAGTTCAGAGTATTGTTTAAGTTGGAATATCACTTTAATTTTTCTGTTTTAATAATGTATTGTGGTAAAATAAAGTTCAAGATAGCTAATTTTTTTACATTATTTATTATTTTTTCTTTCCTGTTTTATCATATGCTCCACAGCAAATTGCAACGAAGTACTTAAATGATCTTAAAATTTACATTCTCTTTAATATGTCTCATTAATTAACTTCATGCGGGTTTTCTCTTTCTTCTCATTTAAATGCCTGTCAAACATTTATCTGTGCATTCCATCCCCATCATACTATACATACTGGCACAGTATCTAGTCCATAGGTACCGGCTCAATTATTCTCGCATTCCGCTGCAGTTCCAGAGCAGTAGAGTCCTACCCGATTCATTAGTGACTGATAGGATTAGAATTTCAAACCCCTGTAGAGATAGCTTTCCGCCAACATGGCCAGCTGGTGATGGAAGCCAGCACTGTATGTTGAGGAATCAGCGTTTGATTGTCTGTCGGCGAATTTCGTGTTTCTAGTCAGCCGTTATTCAGCAACGTAATTTAACTGCAATGCCATTAAATTTTTGTATTTGTTGAACATTTGAAGTAAATTGAGATCATGTGATCTCTTGTCTGGTTAAAGTTTAATTCCCATTTCTATTGGGATATATTTTGGAGTTTCAGTGTCCTTTAATGTTTTATTGGTTTGTAGAGTTAGATTTGATAGTTGTTATAGCCTTATATTATCAATATTTTCTTTGATGTATCAAAGCTGTTTACTTTGAAAGCATTTGTATGGGAATGTTACTTTATTTTAATTGGAAAATTTCTTATTTTATATTAGTTTTATTTATATAGTTAGACAATTTTCTATTCGTTGCGCGCGTGATATTGTGGAACAGAGAGAGTTTTAAATTCTCCAATAACCGAATAAAGAAATTCTCATATCAATATAAATAAATGTTTCATGCCACCAGTGTGGTCAATTTATCTATAAGCACTTGAATTATAAGGGAAAGATTTTGTGCAAATCTCTCCTAAGTTCTTGAATTGATACACCCAGTTTTTCAACTATAGCTGTAAAGTCACATAAGCTTCTAACTTTTAACTGACGTGACAGAAATTGCAATATAACTAGTGTGAAGCGGTCTTTGAGACTGGAAGATCGAAGATGAATAAAAAGCATGATTAACTCACAGAATGGTATTTTTTATGATTAAACTTTTTGTACAAGACTATTATAATTAACATTTACCAATTTAAAGGTCTCTAGAGATAGTACAGTAGACTCCCTCAAATCCGCAAACCAGAAATCCGCAACTCTCTAAAATCCGCACATATTTTATGGATGTAAACAATGAAAATTTCAGTTTTGATATTGGGACAAAATTTGATTTTTTTTAGTTTTGTATCAATTCCATATGTTTTTTAATTTGTAATTTTCTTAATAGTAGTCTATTCATGTTTTTTCCATGAAGGAAAAATAAAATTTTTTTTTGGAAAAAATTCAAGATATTGCTGATATTACTGGTAATCACAATCTTCTTACCAAATATATTTATGCATTAATCAAGATTTTTTGGTTATAAAGCCTGGCTAAACTAGGAAAAAAATCCTTATTTTATGATTTTGATGTGAATTAGTAATGTACTTTTATGAGGCAAGTTTTGTTGAATAATTTTGGAAAAATACATTTAATCTTTATAATGAATATCTAACAGACACTATTGATTATTACCTTGACCTTTGCTATTAGTATTTTAATCATTTAAGAAATTTTCTAATTTTTTATTATTTTAGTTCATTACTTATTTTAGTATTTACTTATATTGTAAGCATTCATTATAGTTCTAATTGCACTATTAATTGCACTCAAATTGCTGTTTAAAAAATGTAAACAAAGCAATGACCAGAAATCTGCAAAATTCTAAAATCCGCAAAACCTCTGGTCCCAAGCTGTGCGGATTTGAGGGAGTCTACTGTATTAAAGTTCCAAATGAAACAAAATTTTGGAAGTGTTTGTAGTTAAGCTGAAAACTGCAATTGCTATAAAAATTGAAAAAATCAGTGATTTGTGAGACCGGTAACATTCGTTAAAGGTTAGCTATTATAACTCATTAATCGCTCCCCTTATCTTTTTTGGAGGCTGTAAAAAACATCACTTTTTTTGTAATCACATCATTGCATTTTATCATTTGCATTGCAAATTACAAAACTTGAAAAACTGTAAATCAAATATTATGATAATTTAATACGTTATATAAGATTATTTTCTTTCTCTTAAGCTTCAGGCAGAGTAAAAATGGTGTAAAACAAGTCTTAGGGACAAATTATGCCATGTCCGAGTTCTCGGAATAACAATTAAATTAATTATACGAAACCCGGGATAGCTCGGGATAATCAGGGAAGTTAATAACCACTTCGCGACCAGCATCATGTGTACGTAACACATAACATTCTGAAAAGTGAAAATCCTTATTTATTTATGCCAATAATGTTTAGAATTTTAATTTTACTTTATTAAATCAAAATACTTCTTGGATTCAATTAGAAATTTCTATTTTTAAAAACCAGTGCCAAAAAAATTAAAAACTTGTAAATGACACTCGTCGCAAAGGCATTAATTCACATAAAAATAATAAAGCTATTACATATATTTTTCATTTCTCGATTATTTAAAAAAATATATTAAGTAAATATTTTCTTTGAAACTTGATAGTTGATTTTATAACATTTAAATGTTCACAAGTCTTTAGAAAACTAACAAAAAAATTATATCGCATATTTACACCTATAGCGAAATTCTCTTTATGTACGACTTATAGATCTAATACAAATAAATAAATAAATAAATAACAACATTATTCAAACTTGCATTTTTATAATATTTAAAACCTTTTCCCATTTCATTCGAAGCTATTTTTCCCGCAGATATTCATTACATCCAATCCTAATTTTAAATCGCATTTCCTGACACCGTAATTCACTTTTTATGAATTTCGCTTCATTGTTATTTCATTCCACGCTTCTATTCTTTCGCGACCTTAACTCCACTTTTTTTTCTGCTGTAAGAAATAGGAAAAAATTACCCTTTTTCTTTTCTTATAATGTTGCTCAGCGTATAATTTCACCTCTGGGTCTGTTGTCAGAAACAATTGCGACGCGACGTCACTTTACTGTCGCAGAATTGGACATGGCACCATTTTCCGAGAGAATTACTAACAACAACGGGCCAACTACCGGTGCCTTATTTCGAGTTGAAATTACTTTGATGGGTTTGTTTATATGGCTACATTTCCGTAGAAATGTCTGAATTCATGAATTTAACGCTGGTCGCAGAAAATGAAGATTGTTTCTTTTTTTTTTTTTACGCTACAATTTTATGCGAATGAACTCTAAAGAATATATATGTATTTTTTTTCTTTCCTTGAATTGTAATGTGGAGGACGAGTTATTGGATAACTTCTCAAGAATCTACATTGATGTCAAATATTTTTTAACTGTATTTTATGTTACATGATTGCTGTCGGAGAGGACAGTTCCCCTTCCTGGATTTTGAAATCTAATTATCGATTTTTTTTCCCCTGATGATTTTTTGGGGAAAAAAGTTGTATAATATATGTTTCACAAGTGATTTAAAATATAATTAAATCTTTTAATAGAAGAATGACGTCCAGTGCTGAATTCAAGTACTTTTCTCCGGTAGAGACTTAAGTGGTTCGCTCCGGGAAAGGCATTATAGAGTTCCGGGGGGGGGGGGGGAGAAAATTGCATTTTTTTATCATTGAAAGCACAAAATTCTAAATTTTTCGGGGGAGGGGGATGCCCCTTTGAAGCCAGTTTTTAGTTCAATTTTTCTTTTTTATCTTCACCGTGTTGAACCAAAGCCATCTTGATAATAACATTATCACTTTCTTTATGTACCATATGGTATATCAAGTCTTTACTCTTCGTATATCTTTATTTTAATGTTGGTTTAGAAATTTATTTTTGAATGTTTAATATTTTCCTTTTATCGTATTTCTGCATCGCTTTTTATGCTAATATGTTTTTAAGTGTCTTTCAGTGGTCGTGGAAGGAGGGGGGAGGGGGAGGAGAGAGTTGACAAAAAGAATTTCTTAGTTAAGCTTATTTCTTATTTTATATCCTTTGTTTTTAAAAATGCGGCTAAGGCTGGAGACCAATGGCACATAATTTTGATTTCAATTTTCACGAATTCCTTTTCAATGTGGGGTCCATCAAGTGATTACAATCAAATGCTGCAAACTTGCTGGCGAAGTTTGCGTACTCAATCAACACAATGGCTGTCAATCAACGTAATAAGTTTTTAGAATTTGCTCAGATGAGAATTTATTTTCCAAAAGTTTTAAATGAAAATCTTCTGTGGCAATATTCACATAGAACCTATTATAAATTTGGAGGCCCTCCGAGTCAACCAAGCATCCCTCCTTAAACACATAATGAAACACTCCCCTCCCACGGAGTTCATCATTTCATGTCTTTCAGTGTCTTATTGATGTTATTCAGTTTTATTACGCAAGAAAGAATTTTTTTTAATTTTTTTAGAAATATTGTTATTTTCCTCAGGAAATTGTCAATATACATTTTCCTTTCTTAAATGTATCGATATATGCTTTTCCGTTACATATATTTCACATGCATTTTTAAATGCACTTTCTGAAAATAAACACGAACAAGAACAGTTTGAAACGATAAATATGTTTTACATCATATAATGTACACGAAGAAATACAACTTTTAATTTCACTTCAGTTTATAGCTTGACGTATATCAGCACACTTCTATAACATTATTTCAGTTCGATTTTGCTTTTTATTTGATTCAAATACGCACGCACCTAGCTTAACAGTCATGTATTGATGTTGATGTTGGTCGCACGCAAATAAGTAGAGCGTTGTTCCAAACACTAAAATATCGATTATTTCTTTTTTAAACAGTGATGTAAAGTTAGTTGACCTTCGAGATTTAGCAAAAGACTGAAATATTATGTAGCTTTAATCAAAGACTGGCAACACGCAGTTAAATGTCAATTCATATTTATAAATATCGCTATTGCCATTACCATTTGTTCTAGTGATGTTTAATGTGCTCCCCCCCCCCCCTATTCCCTTTGAAATGTCACTGTTTGTTAAGTTTTCCTAACTTTAACTTTGTTAACATGCTTTAATTCTGATTCTTCCTGTCTGTTTTTTTTTCACAAATTTGTAAATAAATAAATAAATAAATAAATAAAATTGACACACATAATTAATTTTTACGCATAAAAGCTTTAGAATAACATCATAATATAATCTAACATGAAAATATTTTACACAAATTTAGAATTATATTCACCACCATGGGAATTTCGAAATGCTTTTAATAAATCTAGTATTAATTATATAAATATAATTTTTTATATTATTTTATATTTAGTTTTTATTATATAAACAAAGTTATGTTTGTTAAACAATTACGATTCATACAACTGCGATTCAGTTGTTGGTATGATGTTATTAACCATTGAATACTAATTATCATGTAATTTTAATTTTGTAAAATATATTCGAATCTCACATGCTGTAAATATTTTTAAAATTCATTCCTAAACTTAAAAAGAGCGTGAAAATATCTCTTTTTAAAAAAGAAATAAATCTTAGCTTCTCCCTTCTCCTTCACCTTAATAATGTAACATGTTTTTTGACAGCTTCTCTAAAATTTAAATCAAATTAAAAAGTGTTAACGGGATTATGTTTAACTATGCAGTCTTCTCTCTTTATCTCTCTCTCTCTTAAAAATAAATAAATAAATAGGAAATAAATAATTACCAAGAAAAAAGTTTAGATTTTTAACTTAAAGTAATTATATTAAAAATTTAAAACTTTTTGCGTATTAGTATAATTTAAGTATTACAATTAATCTCATTTGCTTCAACTTCTCACTTCAGATCTCTTTCTAATGCAGACGATAAAATAATAAGTAAAATTGAGTGGAAAAAATAGCGTAAGAAAGACCCATTGTCCCTTGTATAAAATTTCATTTCCAAGAATCGTAATGATAATCCTTCGAAATATCGTTAAACCCCCTAGCAAAGCCCTCTGATAATTTTTCTTCATTCGTTTTTTTTTTTTTTTTTTTTTTTTTTTTTTTTTTGTTCCTTTATATTGCATTCTTAATACCTCTGTTGTGTTCTACCAGGAGCAACTAAAAAATAAAAATGGCGCAGCTTAAGTTCCGTGTTCGATCTCAAGAGGAAAAAAGAAATAAAAGAACATGAGACAGTAAGAAAAGAATGGAACTGTCGTATAGCTCATTGAATTTCAAGCGGTCAGTGCTTTGCAAGGGATTACTGGTAGGAGAAAAAAAATAATAGAAAAAAGAAGATTGTTTTAAGAAGAAAATGTAAGAAGAATCGATCTACAAGAGGATGCATTCGTTCAAAATGTCTGTGATGGATTGTGTTTAAATATGCTATTTTATAGTGTGTTACAAGAATTTTGCGTACCAGATGCCATGTTATTTGGAGGTGATTATGTATTTACTATCATTTTCGGATTTTTTTAATAATCAGTTCTGTTTTTGGAGTTCTGAAGTGTATGGCAATCAATATATTTTACTCTAAGAAGGAAAAATCCAATAAAGTTAGCTGTCACTTCGGAAGTTAATTCCTTTCCGAGAAGATTTCTTTAAAGTTACTTTATTAGCTTACGAAATAAATAAAAATATTGACCATACTTTAAAATCTTGGAAGCAATTTTTTTAACTTTTAATGAAAAGAAAATTCGTGTTAATAACACTGTTAAAATGTTTATTTATATTTATGTATTGGAATGTATTTATAAATAAAATTAAATTTATCATACATTGTATTTTTTTCCTTCTTAATAAAAACTACTAGATAGTACCCATCAAAACTTCACTGTAAGCATCGTAAAGATTTAACAAGAGAAAAAAAAAACATCATTAAAGTATCAGAAGTTAGAATAGCCATTAGCAACAACCAAAAGAAAAAAAAAACCTCTCCTTTTATAACTGCATTTTATAAAATTTAATGTTCTTTTAAAATGGCTGCATACTGATGGTCTTTACTACACGGATACAGTAGAACACTTTCCAATCGAAAAGAAAAAAAAAATATATTAAAGGTTTTTCTTCAAAACTTTACAAATAAAGAAATTTTTAAAGTTTAAATTTTATAAGTTTTCTCAAACAGAACCATTTAATATTACAATACCAATAGATTACCACATTTATGTTTATATATAAACACCTTTCAATTTTTCCTCTTTACAGAAAATAATTATTTACTTGTCATTCATATGCCTTATCTAAAAAGAAAAAAAAAAAAGATACATACTAAAAATGTTAGATCACTTAAACTGTGACACCAACAGGGCAAAACTTTTAGTTTAAAATTTTAAATACAAAATCATTAATTAAAAATATATATTGGGATTCTTAAATTTTACTTTATAATATGAAAAATAGAACCTATAACATTTTCATCTGAAATAAAATATTATTTATAATATTGAACTAAATTATTAGTCTGAGAAACATGTCAAGAGCGGTCGGTGTTCGGAACCACGCTCCATTTAAAGAGCCAGAATTCTCTCCTTTCTGGCACCTTAAAAAATTCGGCCGTCTCGAGTTCATTCAATGTTTCTTCAGAATGACCAGGAAAACCAGATCAAAAATTATTTCTCTCTGAGTTTTAGCGGCAGAAATACTGAAATATTCATTGGTACTCTGAAATGCTCACTGCCCATGATCAGAACAACCAAAATAGGTCTTTAAAAATCAATTATTTGCATTTTTTAATATATAGATAGACAATGTCATACGTGAATTATGTAGTTTTTATGACTTTTTTGATGAAAGCATATTTTAAATATAAACTTATTTAAAGTAATGTTATAATTTAAATTTATAATTTCAATTTTATTCATTTATTATTTTAAATATTAAATAAAGCTAAGAAGTATTCTTCTGCTCAATAATAAATATATTCTCTTAATATGCTTTAAAAAATGAATTATGATTTATTTGCCATTCCTGCTGAACTATTTTGTAAAATGTCTGCGTGATATTACATTAACCTCGGCACTGACTGAGTTAAAATTATTTTCTCCAGTCTGTCAAAATCTGACATCCGCAGATTGTATTGCTCTGGGCGTTCTCGTATTTGATAGGGCAGTTTACAAGTTAACGGTGAAAAATATTTGCCAAATCTTTCGAAATAAGGAAATCTTACAGTATTTTATTATTATATATAACGAGAATAACCTTCATATTTTTTTGTCATTTTTTCAGTTCTTTAAAAACCTTTAGTCCCGTATACAGTTAAAGGACAAAGTTTTTATTATAATTTTCTCCGGGATTAAATAATTTTTACAAAATCACAGTTTAGCATTTGTCAATTTATTTTAGACTTTATGCATAAAATGCTGTGAAAATATTAAAATAAATAAATAACATGTTTTAAAAATGCAATCTGTTAAAATTCGTAGTTTTTCTCAATTGAATTTGCATAATAAATTGTAATATTATTTCGTTGCTTTGTTAAATCTTTAGAGGATAGTTTGCCTTAAAATTGGTCAAAAAATCGATTTTTCTTTTTTGACAGCTAATGGAAGCTTGTTTAATTGTGAATATTTTGACGCCCCGTTTTTACCCATAAGGTAATTATATCGCGAGATATTATAATTTTGTTAATACACTCAGTGCAATTACCCATACAAATTGAAACTTTCAATGGCTTTTCTTTCATGTTCATATTTTCTTCAATTTCATGTTTTAAAAATGCTAAGACTTTTTTTTTTTTATTTATTTATTTATTTATTTTTATTATTTGAGAGAGATTTAAATCTTTATTATATATGTGATAAATCTACGCAAGGCACTAGCCTTCAAACTTCTTTTTTTTTTTCAAAATTTTAATTAAATTTTTAATTATTTTTTTCTCAAAATGTACTTTTAGTTGAACATTAAAATGCAGTGAGTTCACCATTTGAATCGTATTTTTTAAAATAAGCAAAATTGTTGAAAAGATAAACTCTCCCCTTAAAAGGAATATTTCTGAATATGTGTGTTCTCAAAAATGGATTTTAGCTGCTTTTTATAAAACATTTTTTTTTTTTGTCTTTATTGTTATTATTATTTATAATTTTGAATAAAATTAACGAAACATTTTAAAATAATCGTTGGTAAACGTGAAAAATGAAACTCTTTTATTATTATTGTATATGCTTTATTGTTACTACCACAACCTTACACTCGGAATTCCTATTTCTAAAGAGCCTTTAACAAATTGCCGATTTATCATTTCTCATGTAATTAATAAATTATCTCTTGTAAACTTTGTAATATCAGAATGGAAGGGAGAAAAAAAATCATTTTAAACCTCCTCTCTATAACAATACACCTTTTAGAACAAAACATAACGCGTAGCCTCTGAAAAACAATGGGTTGAAATATTGAAACACTAACACAGCTCATTCATTCAAGATCTCACTTGCAAAACTGAAGAGTAATTTAACGAATGCTTCCCAAATGTATATAAATCGCAGAAAATAAATGATTATAAGGTTCTTTTCCATAGTTTTAAGGCACCATTATGTTATAAATCATCTTGAAATAAAAAAGCGAAATTATTTTTTTCCCTATTCCCTTACACTTAATCATCCGAAGATCAATCATTGTCGGCAACGATTAAGATAAATAGTATCGCAATCGTTCTTATCGATAAGAAAATGAGGAGGTTGCAGGCACAGTTAAGCGAAGAATGAAAAATATTTTATTCACATTTGTATTCCTTTGATTCCATCAGTAATACTTTATTCGCCAGATGATTACAAACCTATGAATTTATTATTGCTTAACTGAGTGTATGCTTTTCAATGTTTTACGAGTAATTACTTCGTAATAATGGTATTTATCCAAAACATCTTATTTTTCATTTCCACCTTTAAAAAAAGAAAAAAAATGTTTAAAAAAATACCCATTTTAATGTGATGGAACTTTTGCTCGATTTTCCGCGCAGATTAAAAATGTATTTCGTTGATGAGCTATTACTTTCTGATGATCAAATTTCTTGTTTCTCTGTTAATGACTTCATTTTGTAAATGCTTTCTCCAATTAAGTGTTTGATGAAAGAGAAAATATATATATATATATCAATTGCAAATGCACAGTAAAATTTCAGAGAGACATTATTAACTGACCATCATTTTATTTTTTTTTTCAAGTTTATTTATTTATTTATTTTAATAAAAAATAAATTACTCCAATATACATTTCGATCTTGTCTTTTAATTACAAGGAAACTACGAAATTTAGAAAGTGTAAAATTTATTAGTTTTTTTATTTATTTATTTTTTTTATTTATTTATTTATTTTTTTTTTTAAGTCTGTTAACTTAGCATTACAATATGTCTAATTATTCTTTTTGTGTTACGCATGAACTTGGATTTGTTTTGAACTTGGCTTTAGAATTTCTGAAATACTCAATTTTTTTTGCTAGGCAATCGGTAATGCAGCGCCATCTACTGATGCCACTACAGACTAAATTGAGTATTAAAGTGCATTACTCTACAATTCCTATTTTAGTAAACAGGAATATACAAGGTGTTCTTTTCTGCTTATATATATTTAGTCAAACATCTTTTTTAATTTTAGGTTTTACTGCTTTATGTATTTACTATCTTACTGTCAGATTTTTCTTCTAATGCATTTAACGTTATATTTATAATTAGATAAAAATGCTTAGATTGAAAACAATTATCACCTGTCCAGTGGCGCAGCCAGAATTCGGTTCTAAGAGGGGTTTTGAGTTTCTGATAAAAGTGATTGCTGGTTATTTGAATCGCCGGTTAATATAATCAGTACTAATTAGAATATTTACTGTGTAATACTTAAACTCAAAGAGCGTCTGTGTGGCCGGAAATCATCATTTTTTTTTTTTTTTTTTTTTTTTTTTTTTTTTTACATGAAGCATCTAAGAAAAGTAATTTAGTTCAAATAACACATTTTTACTTAACTGATTCATGTAATATGCACTTTCACAATTTTAAGTAGAATTTTCGTCATATAATTGAATCACTTTATTAAATGAAATCTGATTCAATAAAGTGGCGGATTCCGAAATGCGCCAAAGCATTTAAATATTAAGTTTGGATTTCATTCATATAAGTAGCAATTATAGCGATCTTTCTCAGCTCTGGGAGGGGTTTTAACCCTAAAACCACCCCCTTGGCTGCGCCACTGAACCTGTCACATTTTATAGCATTGATATTTATTCATCCATTTGAAATTTTAATTCGGACGTTATGCATCCTTACTATTTTCAGATCTCTAGTTTTTATGTTTTACGTATCAAAAGTAAAAGTAAATAACTTGCTTTTGATTCTAGGCGAAAGTATTGAATTAATTCTAACGCACTTTAAGTCAAAAGTAGTTTTCTTTAGCGCTTCAAAATGTATCTGGATCGTTTTAAATTTACACGGAGATTTCATGTCCGAGAAAATGGAAATTTTTTCTCTTGTAAAACTATTTAGCTCTTCTTTACCACTTTTTTTTAATATCTAATTTGCCGCTCTTACAAATTCATTTTTCAATGGAAAGATATAAAATTAAAAGATCTGACTATCGAAGCGATTTAGAATCGAACTGTGTTTTCTATTATATTTAAATTAATAAGCTACCTTTTGAATTATAAGCGTTTTTGACCACGTGATATAGCATCCCCCCCCCCCCCCCGTTAACTCTTTCTTTTTCTTTTTTTTTTTTCTCGTCGGGAAATTCTTTTCAAAATGCCAACTTTGACAGTGTTTCTTGAAACATTAAAACATCTATTGCGTTTGCAAAAAAAAAAAAAAAAAAAAAAAAAAAAAAGAATATGAGCGCAATTAGATAGTTTTTGAACAACAACACTTGCTAGTTTCATGCATTTCCAAACAAAAATAATTAAAACTTATGTCATGAAATTGCCATTTTACATTTAAGAATAGCCCTAATTAACTCTTACAATTGGTTTTCATTTACCCTTTAATCCACGGGGCCATGGCAGTCGTGATCATCAACAGAATTACCGTGTTTACTCGCTTAATAGTCGTCCTCTCGTAATTGTCGTACCCTCGTTTTGAAGCAGAAAAAAATCGTCAAAATAGTTCCTGAGCATAAAAGTCACATCTAAAAAAAAGAAAAAGAAAGAAAATTATCAATTGTGCTTTTCCCAGAACTAGTACTCATAATGGATTTATCTATTCTATGATTCTCATTGACATACTTGATGGTCACTCGATAGCGAGATAAGTATCTAAGTAATCGTCTGCTTCTTTTTGCCATCCCCCCCCCCCCTAAATTTTCACAACGGTTATTTATAAATTTCATGACCATATATATATATTTTAAAAAAAGTCAGTTTCTAATAATATTAAAATGTGTTTTTTAATATTAATAATGTTTTAGCATGAGAGATTAGAATATTGCATAGTACATTTCTCCACATAATAGTCACACCTAGAATTTCACGATGAAAAATTGGCGAAAAAAGTGCCTCAATTACCCGAGTGAACATGGCACTATTTTATCATTTATTAAACGTTCTGTGTGCTTGATGAAATAAGAGCGCAAAATGCTAATTTAATATTTGGGCCAAAGGTTATGCTTGCTGCAAACAAAAATTCTCTTTAAGTATTTTATTTTCCAAAAATAAAAATCTGTATTTGTGATTCATTCCGGTTCTTTATGATTCATCATTGACGTTATATAAAAGAAAATATATTCGTAGAAAGCAATTTAGCATATGAACTTAATTGCGTTACAGGAAAACACATTGCGGCTGTTTAGTCGGCATTCACTCACATTAAGAGAAAATAATCGAAAAATCTAATTTTCTAAATACATTCCATTCGTACAAAGCGTAGACAATTATATACACAGAAACAATAATTAATACTCGCTTAATCTCGCTAGCTTCTATTTCATTAAGCGTTTTGTTTATGTACAGTAGATACTAAATGGCGGGAAGGAAGGGAAAAAAAATATCACAAACGAAAATGGACCCTCAACATGAGCGCTAAAACCAATTAATGTGCATAATAACTGCCGGAGGTGCGAAGGTAAAAAGTTAGCGCGGTGCGTTAAAACTTTGAGGTACCCTGCACAGTGCAAATCCGTGTCCAATTAGAATCCGACAACACAGCAGTGTTGAGTTAATTGACTTTGTTAGAAGAACAACAAAACGTGAAAAGCTTGCTTTTGTTTAGAATGGGGGAGGAATGCTTAGTTTCCGCGGGTGCTTCCGAAATTCACTAATTGAAGTAAAGATTTATTGGAAGAGAGAAAAAGAACGGTAGCTGGATAAAGTAATAAATATTGAAAATTGTGTTTTGATTTTTTTTTTTCCATCTTGCCCTTTATCTGCAAAAAGGTATCTCATTAAATGCATTTTTAAACCCAATAGTTCTTCCAGGAGTATTTTCTTTTATTTTTTTATATGCGTCTGTTTTAGTTGTTAAGCAATCAGGAAATGTAATTTATGCAAATCTATTACTTGAGGGGAGAAATATAGAATAAAAATCTTGTTAGAACAGTTTGTAGTAACGCATAGTTAGACCTGTATTGTCAATCAAGGCATGTAGTTTATGTAAATTTGCTTTTATTAAAATGCATTGAATAAATTGCTTGTTAGACGTTTTTAACTAATATGTTGGGCCAGTAATATTCGTTACTGACTGTCGATAATATTCTACAATCCCGATACCATTTAATGGATGGAATTTTCAAAAGAATATCTAGTTTCCAAAGATCTGAATTTTTTAATTTAATGATATTTCTCATCTAAAAATAAATTATATGTACTATGTTTCAAATATTTAATTGATTTTTATGTATTTTGATGCAGTTTGTAACTCAAGTTAAAACTTTACTTGATTTAGATTCTCTTTCATTCTAAACAGGTTATTATTTAAATTTTATTATTTTTTTTCTCCGCCTCAAAAAAGGGTAAGAAACGAAGGGTTTTCATATCCTTCATTTATTATAATGCTATATCCCCAAAACAATCGCGTTATGCTTTAGTGTAATAATCTAATTGTAATTGCGTTTCAATGAACTTCTTTTTTAAATTTCCATTTCTATATAAATAGATTTTGTTTTAAATTGTAATTTTTTTTTTCTAAGCGTAAAATAGTAAAAGTTAAGATTTTTTTTTATTAAATAAAATTTACTTTAAAAAATACTGTGACAACAATAATACTAGTCTCGATAATTACAAAAAACATTAATAAAATTAGAAAAAAAAATATTTACTTTAAAAAAAAATAAAAATAATGTCTCTTTTAAAGAGAAAAAAAAAAGTTTTGTAAATGATTGCAAAACTTTACGTGTTTTAGCTAGAAGACATGATAAGGCTTTCAAGAAAAAGGTTTCTTGTTTTTTATTTTATTATTATTTTTTTCTGGTTGAAATCAAATCGAACAAAGGAAATTGCAGGTATCGGGAAATCTCCAGTGCCCTTAGCAACGCGAATGTGCCTCAATGTTATCCTTCCTGTTCTTTGACGAAAAACATTTCGAAAAATTCTAAAACACGAAGTGTTTTCTGTTCCCTGTTACAGTGTCAAAATATTTTTTTTAACTCTTGTATTTCTTTTTGAAAATTCTTTTTCTCGAAGTCTAGGGCCTTATTTGCAATTTTTTCTTCTTCAGTCTAACTTTTTCTGTGTGACAAGATGGTTTTATTTGAATATCTTCCTGTACATACCGCTGTGTAGCGCAGTAGAAAAAACTTTAGGGGAATGAAAATTATTTATTTTTCCAATAAAGATATTATTGTTGAAATACTATAACTTATTATTATTATTTTAAATTGCTATTATGTACACTTATGGCAAAAAATTAATTTTATGTCTCTTAAACTATTGAAAATAATTTAGTTGCTTAATGAAATAATAATGTATTTGCAATATTTTGCATAAAATATTTACTTATAGTTGTATAAAAAAGTCATACAGCATTAAAAATGGAAAATTTTTATTTTTATTAAATCTTTGTTGTGCTTTGTTGATTCGAAAAAAAAATAATAATAACGTATACAAAATACAATGTTTTGCTTTAATAAATTTAAATCCGTTTGCAAAATACACAATTATACAGTAAAAACTATCTGATTAAAATCCGAGTTATTTATGTTGCGCCTATTTAATTTTTCCACGAATCTATTTAAACTATTATTTTTAACAACCAATTCATTACACCCATCAACATTGCAGGACTATATAAATAAATATTTCAAATGATTTGGTCTATTTTTTCCCCCATAACGTCATTTAATTTTATCATTATTGTTATAGGGATATTTGAAGCTTTTTAAATTATCCGAGAATGTGATCAAAAATATCGGCAAAACTTTTCATATAAAAAAAATATTTTCATTTGGAAAATTAAAGTAATGTAGTTAATTTTTTATTAAATATAGTTCAACTTGTATTTATTTATTTATTTAATGTATAGTTATATAATACTAGAATTTTCCCTTGTTTCGAAAAAGAATAAAATGCTGCTCATACAAAAAGCACTTTTTAGAATTAGAAATGCACTGTTTTTAAGGCACTTTTAAATTCTTTCGAATAAACGTGCGATATCCAAAGATTTTCAGCAATACTTTGAATTTTCTTAGCGGAATTTTATTTTAATATTTTTTAATGGCAATAAATCTTGCTTGACTAGTATAAAGCGAGAGGGGGGGGGGCAGAGAAATCTGAAAATAAAATCTTTTAAGTCTGCAACATAAACTTTTAAAATGGAATCAAAGAAATGAATAAATAAACACCTGAATAAAAAATAAAATTCTTTCTGTTATATAATTCTCCTCGATTTGAAATAAAACGTTCTTGGCATTTAAAAACTGCGTGATGATAAATATGGCAGTCGCAGGTGAAAAACGAATTTATTCATGTTAAGCCTAGTCCTAGTATAGCATGGATCTAAGTTGTACGATTTGTCCACATATCTATAATAATTTGTAAATGCCAGCTTTAGAATAAACATATAATGTCCAAGGATCTTCGCTTGTCCCATCCATATTTGATTCATTTCGCCTCGGAATGTAGATAGATGCTTCCTACCGCATAAACAATTCATGCCTGTCCCACATCCCAACATGCCTTCATCCATAGTGATGCTTCTATAAGCCCCCTTCCGCCATTTTTATTTATTCTAGCCCTTGTGCGTTGAGAACAGCTGTGAGACCTATGAATTTATGATGTGTACGTGTCGCTTCGCGTCTGAAACACACCATAAGGTGTCGGAGTATTAAAAGTGTTGTTTATTTACCAGAATTTGATGTCTCATATTTTCGGCGGATATTGTAGGCTGCTCGTGTACTTGGGGAAATTAGATTGTTCTAGAGATGGAATTGTGTTAAGTTTGCTGTTTTAGTTTACGTTTTAGAGTTTTTGTTTTATGTGATGCATGTTTTAAAAGTAGGAGTTTAACGGGATATGTTTAGGATTTTTTCTGTTTCTTTTCTTATCATTGATCGCATCTAAAACACCCCTTGACGTACCAGAGTATTATTGATGTTGTATATTTATTAATACAGGGTACACCTTCCATGGATATCCTTTGTTTGTATATACTTCGATTTATTTATTTATTGTTCTAATATGGAATTGGTAAGATTTTCTTTTAAAAATAGTTGCTTTGCAGAATTTTTAGGGAACTTTAGAGTTGCTATTTGCTAGTGTATCAATGTATATTCTGAACCCACTGTACATTATGAAGCTATAGGACTTTTTTTTTTTTTTTTTTTTTTTTTTTTTGCAAAATAATCTTATTATACAATTTTATAAATAATTCTGCAATGATTAAGTATATGAGAAAGCTTAAGTTGATCTACAAAGTGATAAGCTAATGACTCTTAATAATTTTTAAGTGATGCATATTATTATTATTATTATTATTTTCAAATTTTGTATTGAAGAAAATTTTTTTCATAACTAGAAAGCACTAAAATACTTGTAAATTTTCATTGATTGTTTATGCTTTCGTTTATGTTGGTTTTCCCTCATCATGTATTCATCATGACACAAATATTTTTTTGTCCTTTAAATTTTAACCTCCCATCTCCTCTCCCCCTCCCCATTCATACACATATATTATAAACTTACTCAAGGTTGTAACAATTTTCATATTTTAATAGCCTTTTAATTCTGTTAAGGGGCTATATCAGTTACACTAAGACACATGCAAGATAATCTTAAACCTATGGAAGTGTTGTTTTAAAATATCTCTTTGGCATTTTAGTATTTTATTTTATTTATTTATCTTAGTTTCACTTTCGAAACCGGTTCTGAAAATAAAAATGTCTTCGTTAAAAAAAAAGTCTTTATAGAAATTAGTTTAAAATATCTAACCCCCCCCCCCCCCGAAAAAAATATAAAAAAATGTATTAAGGGTGTATTTCGATTCAAACTGCCTATTTTCCGATTTATTTTAAAACTCATTATTGCTCTCAAATACACCAAACTTTCAAAATCTCTTATTTGAAAAGTACACAAGGTGCCGTAATTGTCGATTCTTTGATAAATGCAGAAATTATTTCAAAAAAAGCAATCAAAAACGGCATTTTGAACTGATTTTTCCCAAGCGGGAGATTTGAGAACGAAAAAAGGGGTCATACTGAGAAGATAATTGTTTATAACTCAAATTCTAATCAATTGAACGTAAAAAAACATCACTCGGCACCTCATACGTCCCTTCATGAATCCTCTCAGCAAATTTCATGTTTCTACGTTTAAAAATGTGTCTGAAATTGTATCGGAAAATTTCGAGCTGTTGAAGATGGAAAAGCGTTTTTTCGAATACACCCTTAAAAAAACTCTTTTGTAAATCTAACATTAGCTTGCGAGTGTCTTTGTATGACTCAATAATATTTGAATTAGCATTTGAAATAAAAAAAGGTAATTACTTTTAGTGATTTTTTTTCAATAGCATAGATTAATCAAAACATTTTCTACTTTAATTAAAATGCCTCTTCTTTAACCATACTTTTCTTCTAAACCATAAAAGTACAGTGAAACTCATAAAATTTATTCATCATAGATTCGATTTTCACCAATATCTTGTTCGCCTACATTTTAATCTCGTTCGCTTAGCAATTTATTATTTTTCAGTTGTCAATCATGTTTGTTCCAAACTGTAGCTGCACCTAGGGTGGAGTTCCTCGAGTTACCAGCCCCAATACATAACCAAAGACTGGTTATCTGAAGCCTTCACCCTTTGGTAGAGGGCGCGACCTCTCAAACCATTTAGAAATCCATCAGGCATTCTAAGCTACCTAGAGTGACAGCTACAAGTCCCAGAAATCAGAGAAGATAAGCGAGCTCCCAGAGGTTTATTATAAATCGCTCTTTAAATTGAGAAAGATAAGGAGTCTGTTACAAACTGTTTATTACGTCTTTCGTCTGTGTCAGTCTTTTGCTAGGCATATTCGAGGAGAAAGAACTTGAGCACCTTGGATGTTTCTCTGGGGCCATTTTGCCTAAATGGAATAGGGATTCATTTCCGATTCACCCTTTTTGATTTTTTTTTTATTCTTTTCGGTTAAACCGATAAGGAAAATAAGAATTAATAGAGAAGGTCTAAGTGTAGCAATTTTTTAATGTAAATTCGCAAGTAGAAACTAGAAAAGCAATATACAATATTAAGTACAGATTTTTGTGTAAAATATTTTTTTTTAAATAAAAATATATGGTGGCCTTTCCATTTATCTCAGGAAGATGAATCCCCCCCCCCCGCCCCCATAGTGCTAATGGACTTAATAAAATTACATAATACTCTTGAAAATTAATGTTAGGCTCAATGCAAACGAAAAATTCTAAATTCGCAAACAAAATTAGGACAATTTTCCTTTTAATAAAATAAGCTCCTTCACAAAGTTCCTTTACATTTAAAAAGTTCTTCACAAAATTCTAAATAAGTGAGGACCTTTCGCAAAAATCGATTTTATAAAAGCGAGCTTTTACTTTTTAGCTTAATTTGTGTAATTTAAGATAAACAAAACACATAAATCATATAGATTATCACTACATAGGATTTTAAATATATAGTATAATATTAGTAAATGTTTCATTTGGATTCGAACAACTAAATCTAAACTTTTTTTTCCCCATAAAACATTAAATTTTGCAAATAATTCCACAAAATGGGACCCCAAAGAAAAATAAAACTTGCATCGACTTCTGAATGCATGTATATTTACGTACATATGATATACGAACGAAGTTTTCCCGAATAAGAATTGTTTTAAATATTTTTCACTCGTACCCTTCTCTCGAATATTGAATTCAGACACTTTTCTCCGGGGGGAGGAGACAATATAGAGTTCCTAGGAGTGGGGGGGGGGGGGAGTAGCGGGAAATCCTCCCGGGCCACCATTTGAATTCATCACTAAATGAAAATCCTACATATGCCAATAGAATTAACGGTTTTTTCTTCATATGCTCGTTATTTTATTATTTTTTAAAGTTTACTTTATTCACAAATTATTTTTTAAATTCACACAAGCAGGCTATAATTAGAGAACATTCTCATTTTTAATAAAAACCGTTGTTACCGTATGAATATATTTATTTATTAATCTTTTAATTTCGTAATAACTGATGAAATAAATTTAATTACTTATTTTTTTAAACTCTATTAATTCACTTTTATCAGCAATTGATAAAGAAATTAAATTACTCTCCGAAATAATAACAGAGTTTGAAAAATGATATTCTGAAACACTTCTAAACATTAGAAAAATACTAAATCTTTAATCATACATGTAAATGACCGATGATCAAGATTGTGAGTACAAGCAATCTGTAGAATTCAGTCAAAAGTGCTTTTTTGAAAGCTTGCCAATAATGGAAAGTATTAAATTTTATTCATAACTTCTTTGAACTGCATTCTTTAACTTTCATTTTCATTTAGAGAGAAAATCTGAACAATGGCGCCACTTGTGAATTCTCCTCGGTAACAATAAAAGGGAAAAGCTGCTAAACCCTGTGTTCGAACTAATTTCTCTAACGAGTCACTTCACAGTAGAGAATAAATTGAGCGGAACTAAGTAACTAATTTTAACTATTTTTCTACCTTAACTACAGTTCTTTCAAAAAATTTCTTTAAAAAACAATTTCAAATCGTCTGCATAATTTGGAAGTTAAAATATGTACAAGAATTTTATGCAAGTGCTCTTAAATTATACAACAAAAGAAAAATTTTAATTTTAAACAGAAATATTGTTGCTGTAATTGGCAACGATGTGTTATTTCCCTTTTCTCCCCGGAAAAGTTTTATTACTCAGAAGAATTAAAAATACCGTGATTGTTTAGAATTACAGCTAGTACGTGACTTGAAAGAAATTTGCATAATAATTTAGAGAAAAGAAATATGTTGTTTTTAGACATGTTTATTTAATGATGTATCTGAAAGCTTGATGCTCTTTTTACTTTTTATGATGTATTTGTATCTGTGATATATTTTTAAATGTACAAAAAAACATCCCAGTTTTTTTAACCATTTTGTTTAGTTTACTGTCATAAATGTATGTCACAAATAAATATAATATTTGACAGGTATTTAAGAAAACACAAATGTCTCTCCCGGAATTATTAAAATGATATTTTTTTAATGTTATGTACGGTTAAATAAAAACTCCTTAGTCACGTAATAAAATATAAAAATCCATGTTAAAATATCAAAGCAAAATATTAAATTAGGTTCAAGAACATTCTTTTAAAATTTCCACACGAAAAGTAAATTTCATATAATATTCAGGGAAAATGCATGGATTTGGGAATATTTCGTTGTACTGTGAATTTTGCGGGATGTTCCAAAATGATATTATATGATGAGAAGCATAAAATAATTTAATGTTAGCGAGCAAAAATTTCAGCTCCTGAACTTATCACCATAACTCTATTATTTTCACCATTGTTCTTGTAAGTACTTGAAAACAATAGTCTAATTGTTAATTAGGGCCCGATTTTCTATTAAGCTGAGTAGACCCAATTCCCATATTCCGAGTCCTATATAAATTCTGTCGCAATTCGAAGAAGTTAAGGCCCCTGTCCTCGCTCGAGGAAACGCTCGCGAGCTAATGCTATTCCTATGGGGAAGCATTTTTCCAATAACTCTGTCGCATTTTGACATTTTTTAATATTTTTTTTTTTGCTTTGGATAGCTGAGGTGCATGCCGACAGCGCACCTTTTTTACTTTTTCGATTTTGGTTGCAGATATTTTTTGCAAAGTTAGTTTCACTTTTAAAACCGGTTTCGAAATTGAAAGTGCTTTAAAAAAAATATATTTGCAGCCAAAATCGAAAAAGTAAAAAAAGGTGCGCTGTCGGCATGTACCTCAGCTATCCAATGCAAAAAAAATTATTCAAAAATGTCAAATGCGAAAGAGTTATTAGCAAAATGCTTCCCCATAAGAATAGCACTAGCTCGCGAGCGTTTCCTCGAGCGAGGACAGGGGCCTTAAAAATCAGTTTAATATTTTAATGAATGAAAATTGACCTTTTAATCGAAATATTCCAAAAACTTTTATTGTTCCAAAGGTTGTCTTTTAATTTAATGTCGATTATGTTCACTCGTATAAAAATTGATGTTTTGACCAATATATATTTATCATATATAATTCATGTAATTTTAACAGCAATCTTACAATAAGCAGATTGTATATATGTACAACATCAACTGCGTCAGTGCCCAGGTCCTGTTTCGAAACAATTTCGATAATTAATTCTGAAATTATTTCTGTCGCCATGGTTCAGATTTGACTTGGGTAAAATCTGGAATTCAAAGGAACTTTCAGAAAAAGTGTTTTGGTTTCTAAAAGTTCTCTTTAAATCGTGATAAACTGTTCAGTTATTCTGAAAGGGAAAATAATAATAATGATAATAAGACATAGGTTTATTTTAAAATGTAATATCTCTAGTCTTTTGAATTTAAGACCTGCAACTGACTTTGGAGTCTTCTTTGAACAAAAATGAAAAACCAGGACACATTGCCTTCAAAAACCCTCCTTGAAGACATTTCTTCTGAAGAAATACTCCCAAAACTGTCCAATGGTTAATAGTCACCCCCCCCCCTCCTCCCACACACACATACACATATCCGTTACTATAAAAACTTGTTTTCTTGCATCATAGTTAATCAGAGATGTATAAATCACGAGTGAATTCAACTAAAAAGATTTTATCATGCAAGAAAAACAACAAATTTATTTCAATAATTGCATTCCTTATCCTTAGAGAAAAAAAGCAAAAACAAATTTCACAATACCTTTCCATAAGTTTTTTAGAGCACATTTATAAATAGACCTTAAAAGGAGTTAGAAAGTAAACGTCCCTGTTGTGTTATTTTCTCTCTTCATTTGTTCAGAGCATAAATAAAGAATTGGGTAATATTAAGTTCCATATACATTGTGTAGTTAAAAATATATTTCAAATTCAACTTTATGTTAACAAAGAAAAATAACACATGCTTTTTATTCTTGCTTAGAATTCCCCATTTCAACGGAACTCGTTTTTTGCGAAATTTCCTGCTTTTATCTGTTAAGCACTCTTTTTTAAAAAGAATGACTCTACTAAGCTTATACTATTTTTTCCCAACAATTACTCGGTCTACGTCATTCCATATGAAAGATAGTACCTTTTTACGAGATAATCTACGCAACTTCCCTAAACTTTTATTCTCTTAAGTCTCCCGAAAAAACACATTTTTAAGACAATAAAACTCGCTTTTGCAGATCAAGACAATGTGTCCATCGCGATTATCTGGCCGAGCAATGCCACTGTCCTTCAGGCTGACCCCATTTTTCGCCTGGAAGAAAAGTTTTCTCATTATTAATTACCTCCATGGTAATGATAACAGCGTCGGTGGAATAAAGAAGGAGAAGAAGAAAACTTGAAAGGCAAGAAAGTAGTGCATTGTGCCCAAAAGCAAATCGTGAGAAAAAAGGAACAACCTCTGACCCGTGAGGAACGTTTTACGATTGTATGGGATGCACGTCCCCGAAAAAATTTTTGAAACAAAACTGAAGTTTTTTTTTTTTTTTTTTTTTTTTCTAAGAGAAAAATTCGCATGAATCTTAGATTTTCGAGTCTTGATTTTTTTTTTTTTTTCTTTTTTGGTTCAACTAAAGTCGGGTGGACTTCTAGAAAAAGAAAAAGAAAAAAAATGGAAGAAAGCCGCGCCTGTTCGACGTGATTGATGCAAGATTAGAAATTGAGTGCGAGGTCAGATTAGTTGTTGCATGTTTTTATTCAGGTGTTGGGTGTTATTTTGCATTGATTAGATACTTACTTTTGGAAAATTGGTATTATTTTGAGGAAATATAATTTTTCGCTTGGATGTTTACAGTCTTATAATATCATTACATCGTATAATAAATAAATTACATTATATATTAAATAAATTCTTTGTCAAGGAAACCTTTTTTAGTTTTAATTTGTTTGTAAGTCAAAATAAACTAAAATGGTCGAAGAGGAAAAGGATGTTAGTCACAGCCACATATAGTTAGATGATTATTATTCATCTTTCTTTTATAAGTGACGACTTTCATCGTTCTTTCCGATTTATAACAAACTTCATCCTTATTTTTCAATGGATTTTCATCATTCTTCACCCTTTTTAACAATATTCAAACAATTTATTTTCCCAATACATTACCATTATTTTTTCATCGATGTGTAATTGCCAAGATAGTACGCTTAATAAATGGTACTGCCATCTCAAATTTTACAAGTGGGAAAATACAGAATATCATCATTGTCAAATGAACAAAAATAATTAGCGTCAGAACGTGTTATGAATTTGAATTTTTTAGAAAATCATGAAATTTGCTTTTTTTAAGCATACTAGTAAAAGTTTCCATTCTTTCTGATTAGGAAAATAGATCGTGATTTTATAGCAACAATTAATAAAGAAAAAGAAAAAAAAAAAGCTTATGAAAACATAAAACATGTAAAATTAATAAAAGTGTATAAAGGTTTCAGTAACTGACTATAATAGAAAAATCAGATTTTCAAAGATTTTAATAAAAGAAAATGATTTAGAGAACGTGTAACGGTTGAAAATGTCCTACAATTCATGCTTATTTTATGAAATTCCCTTCTTTTTAAAAATAATTTCTATGTTGGATGGTTCCATCGGCTTTCTGTTGAAATACATGTCTTTTACAAGTATCCTTACATCCTGGAGCGAGATTTATTCAATAAGTATCAGACAAAAATGATCACTCCATGAACCGTATTTTATTTATGGGTGTATGAACTTTCAAAACTTAAAAAAAAACTATCATCGTTTTTTAACGCACTACTGGTTTCTATGGCTACACTTCTCAGTTTATTTCCTTCCATTCTATTCCACTTCTCTGTTATTGACATAAAAAATATATGTTATACTAGCAGATATTGAACTCTCAACATCAGATGGTTTTTCTTCTCCGAAAGAAGACTATATATTTTGTGCTATATTATGTACAGGTCTACAGCTACGAGGGTAAAAAATAAAATAAAATAAATTCGACAAAATTGTTACTTCTGCATACAAACCGCGCTGTCCCATCTTTCCCCCTCCTCTATTTTCAAGTTCTGCGAGAATAATAGTCTACTTATGTTTCTCGAGCTAATAATTTTATAAAATTTATGCTTGTTTCAGTTTTTCTCTCGTGCACTTCCTGAATCTTTTCTCAGTGACGTCACATATTTTGATAGTAAAAATATTCCGCAATTTCATCGAGTTACTAGAATTCAAGTTATAACAATGTTAGAACAAAAGTAATTTTAATCAATGATGGAAGTTAATCTAATATAACAAAGGTTTTTAAATTAAGAAAAATAACTTTGAAGAGAATATTTTGATTGTAAAAATATTTCACAATTTTATCGATTTAATTTAATTTGAAAGTAGTAGCAATACTTTAACTGTTGAGAAATTAACTTTCAACAGACTGTAATAATAATAATAATAATAATAATAATAATAATAATAATAATAATAATAATAATAATAATAATAATAATAATCTATCATTTTTAGTTATTCGTTTAACATATATACAACGGAAAAAAATGTATAATATCATTACTACACTCTTCAAAGACACCTAACTGATTATTCCTATTCGCTTTGTGGCAATACCGTTCAAATATTTTATTATTCAATTTTATGTGTGACATGTTGCCAAGACTTGTAAAATCATTACTATTAAAGTTAAACTTTACGACTTAAAAAGAAAAAAGGACAAATTGACCAAAATTTAGATTGAAAAACATTTAATTGTACAAAAATTTTCATATGTAGTTTTACACATGGAAATTATATGTAATTCAATTAATTATGCATTCATGCCTCTTTGTTTTAGCTTGGGATTGTTTTTGAAGGGGAGGGGGTCAGAAATCATATGTCATGTTCATTCGGCTAACCAAAAATTTTAAATAATTCTATATCTATGCAACAAATTTCATATTAAAAATAAAAATAAAATTTAAGTATATTTCTTCGGAAAAAATGCTTTTTTTATCGAATATAAAGGATTAGTTTTAAATCATTTTAATGATATTAGTATAGATGTCAATTTAAAATTTTAATGAATACTTGGTGTCTTTTGAAACATACATTCTAAGTGTAAGGAAAAATATCTTTTATAAATCATTTATACAATATTTTAGAGTCCATAATTTATACATATCATGTCATTTTTCATTTTTTGCTTATTGAAGTAGTCTGGACTGTACTCATTATACAAAAAAAGCTGGCATAAATGCCTAATGCAGCCTCCAAAACAAGCCATAAATTTATCACCCATCATTCGACGCTTATTTATACTACTGCTCTCGAACTTCATATTTCATAAGAGAGATAAGGAATGAAAAATTCCCTTTTCTTTATTTCTGTAAAGCATCCATTCCTTGAGAGTTATACATACATCTTAGAGCGAAAACCATTCTGGTTACAGATAAGCCCCGGAATACTCAAGTCTTTCATTGATTGCAATAAGGCGGGAACGAATTCGGAATATTTGATCAATCCCAAAGTGCTTATAAAACTGAACGTATTTCTCTCGGAGGCAGTAAATCAGCGCGTTATCTAATCTCGGAGTCTCTCTCAGAAGAGATGCGCGTCCTGGTCATTTTGTAGAACTGGAGAGACAATGTCGATTTTTCATAAGCATTGCTGATAAAAGTAAACCCTGTTTCATTTAGTATCTAATGAGAAGTCGACGGAGTATTTATTCTGTATCAGAGAAAAGTGAGAAAGAAAATTCGTGAGTTGCTCATTAAATAAGTCCCTTTTTTTCTGTTTGCATTACCGTCTGCGTGTAATTTTTTAAAAACAATCTTCGTTTTTAAATTCAACGAAATTTAAAAGTGTTTTTCTATGGCTTTTTATGGCTTCCTCAAAATCAGTAATTCAGTGAAATAATTTTATATTCTGTCTAAAATGAATGTTTCAGAAAACAATTCATTATCTAATTTTGGATATACTCTTCAAAAAAATGTGCGTGCCTATCTTTTTATAAGAACTGGAAAGACAGTGACGGTTTTCCACAAACATCACGATAAAAGTAAACTCCATTTCATTTAGCATCTAATGAGCAGTAGATGAAGTATTTATTCTGAATAGAAAGAAGAAATCTCGTGAGTAGCTCATGAAATAAGATTGTAACTTTATGAATATACTATCGTCTGCTTTTTTAATTTAATTTTATTTTTCCCATAAGCATCGTTGATAAAAGTTTCGTTTAGCATCCGTTATTCAATTATTTTCTAACAATTTGTACCTTAATTCATATTTTTTTTTTTTTCGTTCCTGGTATTAATTAGCTAAAATTATCTTACATTTTTTATCTTAATCATTGTGACTGGCATGGCCATGTCTCAAATTGAAACTCGTGTAAAAACCTACCTCCATTATACCAAATGGGTAACCAATAAACTACAAAATGAATCTATTCTATTATATACTATAGAAAAAAAAGAGATTTTATTTCCCTCGACCACCTCTATCTCTCTTTTTTTTTTCTTCATTTAAAAAATATTAAACAATTTTACCATAAACATTATTGTTAGAAATCTATTATCAAATACTACCATTCAATGAAATTTAAGTTCTTTAAGAAACATTACTCTCTGCCCAACTGATACCAAATACATAAATCTTTTCTGTTTCATATTGAAATTTCAACCCGTCAGGCTCTAATAACACCTTATCTGATCCGTACATCGCTGTTCAGAGTCACGCCTTCATTGCCTTACACATGTTTGTTCACGTTTAACGTACCGCTTTACATTCGGCGCAAAAACGTTTCACTCACGTTCACCAATTGCCATGCATAGCTTTTTTAAATGTTCCAATAAAACTGTTGAAATGGCGTTCATTGTTGCGCTTTTCTCTCATATATCGAAGTTTCGATACGTAAAATCTCATTCCTTTAACACCCGCCCCCCTCTCTCCTTCCAAGTGTTCATTTTCTTTTAGAATACAGTGTTCTATTACGGCTGTGTTCTTTTCTCTTTTCGTCTGTGATTCTCAAGTCTTTTTTTATTTCTTTGCAAACGATCGCAGTGATAGCTTATATGGCTTCTTTTTCGAGCTTTTATCTCTTCAATTTCCTACTATCTGATGTGTATGGAATGGCAGTCGAAATACCAAGTAAAAGGAACCTAACTAGAAATTGTGTTTTATTTTTTCGCTGAAAGTGGATAGTTGAAATTTGACTACCCCCTTCCCCTTCCCCTTCTTGAAGTTATTTAATTTGTTTTATCTTGTTGGTAGTTGTTTGGTTTTTATAACCATCTAATGTAAATTATTTTACGACGAATGTATTTTTTGAGTTCAGAAAGTAGTTTAAATGAATTCCAAGAAAAATCTGACAAACATCTCTTCGACATAAGATATGCATATATTATATTGAATGTCATCAGAACTGTCAGCATTGATCGGAAATAAATTTTTAAAAATGTATGTTTTTGCTATTATAATGATGAGCATTATTTTGTTTAAGGGTGTTCTTAAATCAAAAAGGGCAATTTTGTGATTAAAAATTTGTAAGTGTGTCAAAACGTTTTGCGCTTGTTGAGCGGAGCAGTTGAGAACAACCTTTAAAGTAAATTTGGCACATTCGCTAAAAAAAAGAAAAAAAAAAGGAATTCTCAAAATCACACGGAATGTGACCTGGACTGTAGGCGGGTGCATTTGTTTTTCACTGTACATGCGCTAACGCAGATTTCAAAAGCGGCGGCATGTCGAATATTCAAAAACTGAATGTGCTCACATACGTCGGGCGAATTGATTTCCTGAAACATCAGGTAGCATGCGCTCTTAAAAAAAATGATTAAAAAGAATACGTACAAAAAAATATGGTGTTTATTAAATTTTTTGTAATTTATATATTTCTTAGGGGATCAATGTTAAATGAAACAAGTTGGAAATTGCACGTAAACGTAGCAAATGAGGTGCGTTCGTACGATAACGAAGTTTTTAAAATATTCAGATCTTGCTGATATAGTACAGCGTACTTCGGATACAGTATAGTAGTCGAAATCTTTGTGTTTCTGTAAATATTCATAAAGTAATTTTTATTACACCTCAGCAACATATATCTTATTCATAAAATGTGAAATAGTTGAATATAATTAAAACACGCCCCAAACAATGTTTCCCCGTATAGCATTATGTAGTGGAGTACTTTTGTGTGGCCCTGTAATTTAATAATAAAAATTCTTTGCATCACAGATTGTATAGAATGCATATTTTAGTATATATTTCATAGATTAATGCCAATTCTATTATGTTCGAATGAGTGTAACATCATTAAAACGCATTTGAAACTTTTTTCCCATTGACCGTAATGTAGTGGAATACTTTTTATTGTCCCTGTAAATGATCTATGCATGCGACTTTCATAACATTTGAAATGACTCGACAAAATTACGCAATAATTATATGTTTTAAATTTCAAACGATTAAAATGCATTTGAAACTTTTTTCCCCATTGACCGTAATATAACGGAATCCTTTTGATTGTCCCTGTAATTGATCTATGCATCCGATTTTCATAACATTTGAAATGACTCGACAAAATTACGCAACAATTATATGTTTTAAATTTCAAACGATTAAAATGCATTTGAAACTTTTTTCCCCATTGACCGTAATGTAACGGAATCCTTTTGATTGTCCCTGTAATTGATCTATCCATCCGATTTTCATAAAATTTGAAATGACTCGACAAAATTATCTTATAATTATGTATTTTAAATTTCAAAAGATTCGGTTGGGTAGTTTTTGCGTTGTTACATGCGGACGGACAGACAGACAGACAGACGGACAGACAGACAGACAGACGGACAGACAGACAGACGGACAGACAGACAGACGGACGGACTGAGCGACAACAATAGGTGCTACGTATTTACATAATTACGAACGCACCTAAAAACGAATGAAATGCCACGGATTACATGTTGCTTGTAGAAATTATCTATAAATTTAATTAATACACATTAAAATTGAAATACATAAAGAGTTGAAAATAAATGATATAAAAAATATTATATTAAAAATATTTACCAATTCCCTATTTTAAATTGCAATGGAACCTCAAAAACAAATACATAAATAAAATAAAAGTAATATATATATATTTAAAATATCGTTTCCATTTATTATTAAACAACATAACATAGTTGTAGCATTCCGTTTGCTTATATGTTGTTGTGTGTTTTATAAAAAAAAATCTAATTGTATAACTTATCTTATACTCATTTCAGTTTGGTAAAGAATTAGCTCATTTTAAAATACAATTCAAATCTGCGAACGCAAGAACTTTGTAAAGTGAATATGTAGAATATAGATTCAAGTCATATACCTATCGATCGAATCATTTCTCTCATACTTTATCGATCTATCTGTTCGCAGTTTTCGAGGTTTTCTATGGATTCCTTATAAATGTAAGCCCTCTTCTTCTTCTTCTTTTTCTTTTATTATTTTTTTTTATTTTTAAAAAAGGAGACCTATTTTTAACGCTTCTACTTTTAAGACGGAGTCCTCGTGTATGAACTTCACTCGAATTCCCTGAATGAAATCCCGTTACTTTCAGTCGAATGCAAGCTTTAGAAGAATGATAATGCAGCCTTGTTAATCCAATAAAGTTTCATTTTCTCTCCGACTGAAGTCACATTTTAAAGTTGGCCAATATGATATGGATATCTGAAAAAAAAAAAAAAAAAAACTGCTTAATACATTTATAATTATTCTCAAAGTTATTAATTAAAACATTAGAATGTTTGAACATCAAAGTGTTTATGCACAATTTGTTAAATTTCATTTTAGATAACACATATTTTATTCATAAAGTGAAGACAAAATTAAGTTAAAAAATACTGTTGTAAAACAAAAACGAAAAATCTTGTGCCAAATATGGATTATGAAATAGATTCCAACTTTTATGGATGACTTTAACAAAACTCACTGTTTAATAAGATAGACACAATCAATTTCGAAAACGCATAGAAATTACTAACAATAGTCGAAAATATATTAGAATTATTTTCTACAGCACTGTATATAATCTATAATTTTGTTTATACTGTACTACACAGTATATTAAATTTAGAACAATTACGAAATTCATCGCAGCACAATTGTAAATTCAGCAATTTCTGTCAATATACGGAAATACACTCTTTCGTGTATTTCCGTATATTCTTTCGTCATCCGTCTTTCGTGATACCTTTGTCATGTTCTATAGAATTTATACATAACAAGTGATAGGCAAAATATTAGTTTAATTTAAAAATGCATACCAGAACTTAAAACGCATTTCTAGAAATTGTTAAAAGGCAGTCATGTAACCAAATTCTTTTGTGCGTCCCTGTAAATGAACGATGATCACTATGCACACTATATTCTATAGTAAGTCTCTTCTAGTATGTCTCAATGATATATATATATATTATAGATTATCCTACCAATCTTTAACTTACGGAAAACCTTTTATCCAACAATATCATTAACTTTCTAGATTCAAAAATTAAATTAATGGAAAACAATACAATTACTGATCTTTATGACTTGCCTCTTTTAAATCTTGCCTCCATATTTCTGATTATCGCAATATACTCCTCAATCACTTGTTCAGAATCAAAAGTTTATGTTCCCCTCATCTCATTAACAAAAACATTAAACAGTTAATATTTGATGCGATAAATCACGGTTTTCCTAAGAAATTTAGTTACTCATTAATTTACCATTAATACTTTTATCATACATAATTTGTTGTAGGATGTTTATTGTCAGTTACGATTAACATCCAATATACTCAATCCAATATACTCAATCCAATATACCAATATTATCGCAATATACTCCTCAATCACTTGTTCAGAATCAAAAGTTTATGTTCCCCTCATCTCATTAACAAAAACATTAAACAGTTAATATTTGATGCGATAAATCACGGTTTTCCTAAGAAATTTAGTTACTCATTAATTTACCATTAATACTTTTATCATACATAATTTGTTGTAGGATGTTTATTGTCAGTTACGATTAACATTTTGAGCATTCAAAAAAGAATATAAAAATATATAACTTAAGGGTGTACTTCGATTCAAACTGCTTATTTTCCGATTTATTTTCAAGTTCATTTTTGCCCTCAAATGCCGAAACTGGCAAAATGTATTATTCAGAATGTACTCAAGGTGCCGTAATGGTCGATTCTTTGATAAATGTAGAAAATATTGCAAAAAAAGCTGCCAAAGTTGCCAATTTGAACGGATTTTTCAGAAGCGGGAGATCTGGAGACGAAAAATAGGGTCATACTGAGAGGATAATTGTTTATAAATCAAATTCTAATGAATTGAGCGTAAAAAGACATCACACGGCACCTTATACGTCACTTCAAAATTCCCCTCAGCAAGTTTCCTGTCTCTACTTTTAAAATTGTGTCTGAAATCGTATCGGAAAATTTCGAGCTGTTGAAGGTGGAAAAGCGTTTTTTCGTATACACACACACACACACACACACACACACACACACACACACACACACACACACACACACACACACACACACACACACATATATATATATATATATATATATATATATATATATATATATATATATATATATATATATATATATATATACGTATATTAAAAAATATAAAATGTACAAAAATATTAAAAAATAGGATGGCTGGGAGGGTAAATATTAGATTATGAAGGATGGGTGGTGATGCTGGAAAAAATGTGCGCATATGTTAATTTAATAATTATAAAAAAAAGGGAAGGAATAGGCACTGTGTAACAACATTGCATCTTCGCTATGCTCATTGCTATTATAAGAATTGTAAATAGAAATAGCAGTGAATATAAAAGAAAATTAAATATTAAACTTTGTGTCAATAAATTGAAAAACTGTGATAGTCGCTGAACTGATTTTCATAAAAATGTCTTTAACCATTAAATTTTATTCTCCATTTTCAAGTACCTTATTTATATAAAACAAATACAATGCACCAATAATTCTTCTGATTATCTTGTAAGCTATAATTATGAAGTTGTTTTGAATAATGGTTTTTCACGATTAGACCAAAGACTGTTGCTTAACATCTCATCAGTGATTCCTTTTATATTTTTTTCTGTAATTTACTTGTTAGACCGCAACATTTGTCACTTAAAATACACAAAAAAGCCAACAATAATGACAGTTTTCTTATTCCATTACCAAAAGCGTAATTCTTCTATATCAAGCCCTGCATACAAATGTATCCGGTACAGCAAAATTACACAATTAGTATTTCATTTATGTCTTTTCCCATGGCAAAAAAAAGGAAAAAAGAATTCCATTTCCTATTAGAACTCTGTCCCCAACTTCGTTCCGGCACTGACCACTCCGTTCCGCTTGATTCATCTTTAGGATTCGTTCCACCTTTTACTCGGACTACAGATTCTTGGTCAGAACAGGTATGTAAGATTTTTTTTTCTTCCTTTTTTTCGGAAAAGAAATGCTCAGAAGAGCGGAAAACACCTACGCCCACCCGCTTCGGTCGGTTGCCCTAAGTTCTTTATTAGGCTCGTGTAACACATGTAAGGATTAGAAACGAAACTGTGGTTTACATTGGATTTGCTGGGCATTGTTTGAATTGGCTTTCTGTGAGGTTGCGTGATAGTTTAATTCTACCATATCACGTGTCTAATTCCAGAAAGAAAAAAAAAAAAGTGTTTTTTTTTTTTTTTTTTTTTTTTTTTTGTTTGTTTGTTTGTTTGTTTGTTCAAATGAACGCACTATTACGATGTAAAATTATGTCAATATAAACATTTTTCAATTTTTGAAATTAGACATCAATAAATTTCTAAAATGTCTGCTTTCACATATTTAGTATTTTTAAATTTATTATATTATCTAGTAATTTATGTGATTTAGATTCGAATAACCCTGAGATTTCGGTCTTTTTTAAGAGAAAAAGAAGTAAGTACAATGAAGTTCGAAACTCATCAAACAAAATAACAGAAAACTATAAGTCGACATCTCTTTTGAAAAATATTACCGCAGAGTAGGGCATGCCTCAAAAAACATTACCAGTGTTACAACTATGAACCATCAAATACATTCGTAGTTTCCAAATTTCTCATCTGAAAAGTTCGCAATTTTTTTTTTTTTTTTTTTTTTTTTCATAATTTTCTAAAAGGGTGTTTCTTTGCTATGTAATTAATAAAATCTATGTAATAAAACGCAGTCGAATTTTAAGATCGAATTAGACTAATCTGAGTATGTGCAGTGATCATTTTATAGTGCTTTACTAGCGCTAAGCGGAGTGGAACACAAAAACTCCTCACAAAAGGGGAAAATATTTCGTTTCAGAGGAATTTTTTCTTAAGTGTGAAAATTTTAGCAAAGCTAGCAAGCTGGAAAAGATATCGTCTTATACAGTGTGATTCCGAATTTTTTTTACAATAAAAGAGGGGTGATAGTACACATCAAGACAAACAATATTAAATAGGAGACCAAGGGTCCAAAACGTTTTCCTAAGGAAATAGCAGCCATTAAAGTTTAGGGACCAAAATTTCAATCAAACATAAAAAACAGAAAAATCGGTCGATTGATTTGCGGTTTTCACTAACATTATTCTTTATGTCGGCATTTTCTTGAAATTAAATTATAAAGATAAATTTCAAAAAATGCCGATAGAGGGCGCTTTAGACTTTGGAGTAACGAACAACTATTTTTTGCCGGTATTTTTTGCATCTCATTAAATGTTTTCGTAAGCTTAGACTCAAACTTAAATTTTGAACTCAAAATCTGTAGTTGGGAGTGGTTAAGTAACCCAAACTGAGCTGTGTTCAGAGGGTTCAAATTTCAAATGATTATAAAAAACGGAAAAATTGGTCGATTGATTTGCGGTTTTCACTAAAACTATTCTTTATTTAGGTATTTTCGTGAAAATAAATTATAAAGATAAATTTCAAAAAATGCTGATAGAGGGCGCTTTAGACTTTGGAGTAAAGAAACACTCTTTTTTGGCGTTACTTTTTGCATCCTATTAAATGCTTTCGTAAGCTTAGGCTTGAACTTAAATTTTGAGCTCAAAATCTGAATAGCTGGGAGTGGTTAAGTAGACAAACTTAGCTGTGTTCAGAGGGTTCAAATTTTAAATAATTGTAAAAAACGGAAAAATTGGTCGATTCGTTTGCGGTTTTTGCTAAAACTAATTTTTAAATCAGCAGTTTTCTTGATCAATCAGTTTTTTCTTGGAAATAATTTTTAAAGATAAATTTCACAAAATGCCGATAGAGGGCGCCTTAGACTTTGGAGTAGTGTACAACTATTTTTAAGTGTTATTTTTTAAATCTCATTAAATGCTTTCAAATGCATAGACTTAAATTTTGGGCTGAAATTCTGAATCGTTTGGAATGTTTAATTATCGAAAAATTGAATTGTTCTCGAGGAGGAAAGAGGGTTAAATTTTAACTCCTGAACACACTTCAGTTTGCGCTTCTTAACTCCTCATAACGATTCAGGATTTGAACTCAAAATTTAAGTTTAAATCTAAGCTTCAGATAACATTTAAAATGCTTTTGCAAGCATTTAATTAGAACCAAAAAATAATGGTTAAAATGAATTGTTGGTTACTCTGAAGTTTAAGGCGCCCTCTGACGAAATTTTTTGAGATTTATCCTTAAAAATTATTTTCAAGAAGATCCTGACTTAAAGAATAGTTTTATTTTAAACCGCAAACGAATCGACCAATTTTTCCATTTTCTATAATTACTTTAAATTTGAACCTCCCCCGCCCCCTTGAACACAGTTCAGTTTGTGCTTCTTAACCACTCCCTACTATTCAGATTTTCAGCTCAAAATTTAAGTTGAAGTCTAACCTTCCTAAAGCATTTAAAGAGATGCAAACAATAACGGCAAAAAATAGTTGTTCATTACTTCAAAGTCTAAAGCGTCCTCTATCGGCATTTTTTGAAATTTATCTTTATAATTTATTTTCACGAAAATACCTAAATAAAGAATAGTTTTAGCGAAAACCGCAAATTAATCGACCAATTTTTCCGTTTTTTTTAATCATTTGAAATTTGAACCCTCTGAACACAGCTCAGTTTGTGTTACTTAACCACTCCCAACTACAGATTTTGAGCTCAAAATTTAAATTTAAGTGTAAACTTACGAAAACATTTAATGAGATGCAAAACATACCGGCAATAAATATTTGTTCGTTACTCCAAAGTCTAAAGCGCCCTCTATCGGCATTTTTTGAAATTTATCTTTATAATTTAATTTCAAGTAAATGCCGACATAAAGAATAATTTTAGTGAAAACCGCAAATCAATCGACCGATTTTTCCGTCTTTTATGTTTATTTGAAATTTTGGTCCCTAAAATTTAATGGCGGCTATCTCCTTAGGAAAACGTTTTGGACCCTTGGTCTCCTATTTAATATTGTTTGTCTTGATGTGTACTATCACCCCTCTTTTATTGTAAAAAAAATTTGGAATCACCCTGTATATTTTAGAAATATTTTGTCAATTAAACAATGAAGAAACATAATCTAAAAAAAGTATAAACGAAATATATATATATATATATAATTATTAATTTTGAAAAATACAAGTGCATTCCATAGTCATAAATTTAACTAGTAATTTAAAATCTAATGAATGAAGAGGCAAAATGATCTCAGACATAAGAAACGTTTTTCTGCAAATGACAAAGCGTGTACTTTCAGCTATAGTCTGGTAATGTAGTATTGTTTTTAGCCAAATGCTGCAGTACTACTTGTAATTATACCTACTGTGCTACTTGTAGTTAGATCCCTGTATCGTGTCGTGTAACTCGATTTTATTCGACCCGACCCAACACGTGGTTTGAGGCAGGCCGGTTTAACATTTTTTTTTTTTTTTTTTTTTTTTTTTCAATTGCTATGGCTCTGTTTTTTGAGGGGAGGGGGGGGGAATTTTGCTCACTTGCATTTCAAGTTCGGGTTGACCAGGGTCATCACAACGTCATGCGGGATCATGGCAAAGCTGTTTGTGAAGCCTACCGTTGCTGCATTAATTTATTTTTTAATTGTATGCACCATAGAAAATATATTTATAAAAAATACCATTACTTTCACATTTAATGTGCATAATAATTTTTAATTTCACAAAATCTTCTTGCTTTACAATATTTTAGGCATTTGTTTAGGAATATTTTGAGTTCTTAAAAGGACCTTTCACAAAATTTTTCATCCCAACACAGGGTATTTCACGAATTTGTTCATCTTATACCAATTTTAAGATGAAAATTTGATTTGTGAAGATGGACTCTTCACAAAATGTTTCCTAAAGCATAAATACTCGGGAACCTGAATGTAGTGATATTTTAAATGCCCAAAATTAGGATTAAAAATTTCACAAGTTTTTAAAAACTGTTCCTAATTTCACAAAAAAGGAACCTGTGATAAAAATCTGGACAGATCCCTGTTTTAAATTACTACTTATTTATTTGCGTTCACGGTCATTTTCAGAATGATCAAATCTATACAGTCCCTAACAATATAAACATTTTGTCTGTAAGAAATAAAGTTAACATTTACTTTCTCCAGAAGTTATAATATTAAAAAACAAAATCTAGAGTAAAATTGATTTTTTATACAAAGGAAATGCTATTTCGAGCCGAATAGAGAGACTGTGCCCCTAACATGACTCCAAACACGCGGTGATCTGGGCAATCGCTCCTGTTCCCCACTTGTTGTGCCGGTCCTGGCTTTGACCCATGTTTCTAAAAAAATCTAGAATATTTTTTCAGATAAAAGAAAACATTGTATATTTTAATTTAATGAGTATATTATGTGTTTTGTTCTCAACATAAAACTTAATGTATAATATATATACATTAACATCTAAATGACTACATTAAATAACAAAATAAATTAAGTAAATATTTTACAATGGTTAATCTGTACTGCTTAGGTCTTGTGGTTGCTTGTTGAAGAGTAATATTTATTTGAATTTTTAAAATATTTTATACATTTTATATTAATGTGTATTCGAGTCTGTCTTGCTTTATTTATTTTTTTCGTCGTTTAAAAGATTTATTAATATTAAAGATAAAATAAAATTGTAGGCTAAAATTTTATCATAATTGTATTAGGATGTAATTCCCTTCCATTTCGGATTCCAGTTGATGATTTTATTATTATTATTATTATAGGGTTCGGATCGACTTGAAAAAGAATTTTCCGGTGTCGGGTGTTAACCGAGCCGCGCATGACTCTGCTCATGCTCATGCCATTGCGTTTCACAGAATTCAGAGTAAGTCTGTTGAAAATATTGTCAAAGTGCATTAACTGTTTATAAACTTATAAACAAGGTTATGGGTTCGATTTAGAGGGAGACATTCTATGTTTATTTGACTGAGTAAGTGAATCTGTGATCCTATTGTTTCACCAAAAGAAAAAAAAAGTTTTAAAGTGTATTATCTCTTCTAAATGTTTTTACTAATAATTTGACTATGCCCTGTATATAATTTGCAAACCTTTAATTCGTATATTTGATTATAAATACATGATAGTAGTAAAAACAGGTAATTTTATACATTGTTTTTATAAAATCCTTTTTTAAAAACAGTTTACTCTTTCAGCTTAAGCCACTTTTAATGATGCGCTGTATAAACTTTTAGATTAATCATTAAGATAAAAGTTATTTTAAATTAACGGCATGAAAAAAAAAATATCCTATTAAAGTGAGTAGCTGTATTAAATCCAACTTTTCGACCAAACGGCAATACCAAACTAATGACTACAAGCTAAAAGGTCTTTTCAATCGAAAGAATTGGATTACAGTAGGTAATTTTCCAAGTTAAACTCGCGAAACATTTTCTACATTTTAATCCAAGGTTATCCTCTCCATTAAGGTTTGTTTTTAGAAATCCGATAAATTAGATAGTTTAACCTAAAACCTCACTTTAATTTTTCAGATTAAATAGACTTTCATTATATCTGATTTACCTTGTTTAAAGAACTTTTCTCGCGGCCTAAACCAACAAGGTTTTTTTTTTTTTTTCTCATTTTTTTTCTTTTTATTCTTTATTTTTATTTTTATTTTAATTTACCAATACTTTAAGGAAATAAAGATTTGTATGATATAAAGAAATAAATGGAAATATTTGTATGTTCAAAACTGTGTTTTGTTTTGTTTTGTATTTTTATTCAGTTTTCATTTTTTACTAGCGTGTTAAAATTATTGATATAATAAAATAGCTTTACATGTTAATGTAATATAATAGTATTTTAATTCAAAACTGAATAAAACTAATTTTTAAATACAAATTTTTTTTTTTTTTTTTTTTTTTAAATTGGCAAAGCATAGAAGAGGGAGAAACCCATGTTTTTATATTAGAGGTCTGCACCGGTTCGGGTCTGACCCAACCTGGCAAAATGAAGGGAAAATTTCAGGAGGGCGGATTAGACTTTTTTCTTTCTCAACGGACCGAGCCAATAAAAATAATCGGCCTGATATAAAAATTGAAAAAGATCGAGCTGCAATAAGATATGAATAGTTTTCTATGGAAGTGACTGAGGCAACGATAAATAGCATATGCTACACGAGCCGATGCTAGATTGACAAGTACAGAAAAATAACATCTCCAGCATAGATGTCGGCTTTGACAATTGCAGAAATTAATTATTTCAGCAGACTTGAGCCGGTCAGGATCAGGCTTATATTTTCTTTCTGCGTACTCACATGGTTGGCCGGTACTGGTGCTATTCTGTAATTTGTGGTTTGGGAACATATAATAATCTAAAACATATAATTTTATTATTATTATTGTGTACTCAGTATTCTATTTAAAAAAAATTGTATTGCAATCGTAAGAAAAATCAATATTTTCTGTAGAAATTGTGTCGGGTCTGATTTTATTGATTTTTTGCATGGGCCAAGCCGGGCCTAACTTTTTGTTTTTGCAATGGACTGGACCGGGTTTGGCCGAGAAAATTCTGACCCGTCTGTACACACTTCTACTCTGGGTACATTAATATCTTTCTTGTTTTAGTTGCGATACGTGCAACTACATGACATTTAATTTTATTTATGAAAGAGAAGCATAATTTTTTGATTTGGAACATGCTAAGTGTCATTATTTATTAACAATATTGTTTCATAATTAAGCATTCAGAAATATAAGTTGTATGTGTGTCTTCAGTTACAAATTCAACGTACTAATTTTTGAATGATTTAGAAGGAGCTATTTAAATATTTATTTTACTATTTTCTATTTTCTTATTCTTTAACTGTAGTCACAAAAATTATGGCTGAGCTACTGTGACCGGTATTTGATATTGATTGATCGAAAGATCGCACGATTAACTTATAGGATTTTTGTTGTTGGTGGTGGTGTTTCTGTATCAATATTTCTGTGTAGGATTATTATTATTATCAATATCATCCACCTATTCAAATGTCTATAAATAAATAAAGAAATAATAACAGAGTTGCCAAGTCTCCTGATTTTGGCAGGAGCTCCTGATTTTCATATGTTTCTCCAAACTCCTTATTTTTGACATATTTCTCCTGATTTTTCACACTTTTTAAATATTCTGTTATTTAACCATCAAATGTGCTGTGATTCAGTGAGAAAAACTTTAGCATAGGTGTAATTGTTCTTTAGTCTGTTTGACCAGTACACTGTAAAAAATTTTCCCGTTAAAAAACGGAAATAGTACTGGTAATCTAGACGCCAGTACTACTTCCGTTTTTTAAGGGAAAAAAATTTCCGTAAATTCCAGAAATAGTTCCGTTTTTTCACAAAATATTTCCGTTTTTTTTTTTTTTTTTTTTTTTTTTTCCTTATGTAAAAATTTTCGTTTGAAAAGTTAAAAAAAATTTTCAAGGATTAACTAACATCTTTGTGCTTTATATTCTTTACTTTTCAAAGACACGTTAATATCAGGGACACATTATATACAATTAATTTAAACAACAGTGAAGAAATGTTACATACCTTCCATGGGGTTCGAACCCGGGGCCTCTTGTGTCGTAGCTTGCAGTGTAATACCATTACACCAGAACTATTCAAACGACACTTTCAAATATCTTTAGTTATTTCGGATACATTTCGTAAAGTAAAGATAAGATTTTGAACGCAGGGTTTTTTTTTTTTTTTTTTTTTTTTTTTTTTTTTTTTTTTTTTTTTGTAGAGATAATATTTTTCTATTGAATGGATAATTCTAAATGTTTTACAGATTTTCTTTGTATAATTTGGAATATTTAGCTTTATATATATAAAAATTAGTTTTTAAAATATTACATGCATGAAAGAATTTATTAAGAGTTTTGTTTCCTAAGTTTTAAAATTCTATTGTAATATTATTGATATTTATTTATTTATTTAAAAAAATACTAAAATGCTAAAAGAAAGAAAAAAAACGTGCATTTTAACAAATTATTTTATGACGATCGAAGGTAAACTCAATAAAGATAATTACAATGGGTTATAGGGAAAAAAAATCAGTTATTGATTTTTTATAACATATGTAATCCCCAAAATTACCTTTCTTAATTTCCATAATTTCTTTCCATAGTTTCGATTTTCTTTCCATAATTTCGAATATTTAGCTTATATGTATAAAAATTAGTCTTTAAAATATTACATGCATGAAAGAATTTATTAAGAGTTTTGTTTCCTTCTTTTTTTGGAAAAGTTTTAAAATTCTGTTGTAATATTATTGATATTTATTTATTTATTTTTAAAAATACTAACATGCTAAAAGAAAAAAAAACGTGCATTTTAACAAATTATTTTATGACGATCAAAGGTAAACGCAATAAAGATTACAATGGGTTATAAAATAAATTTCAGTTATTGATTTTTTATAACTTACGTAATCGCCAAAATTATAAGAATTTCGGTAATATATTTCGATATATTTTTAATTTTATGTGCGAACTTCTTAATTTGAATAAATTAAAAAATATATATATTAAAATTAAAAGAATTTTTTTCCACTTTTTTCAAAATATCCAACGCACTTAATATATATATATATATATATATATATGTGTGTGTGTGTGTGTGTGTGTGTGTGTGTGTGTGTGTGTGTGTGTGATAAAAATACATTAAAAATTATTTTAAAATCACGATTGTGATTTTAAAATAACTTTCCCTTTCAGCTATTTCAAACTTAAAAAGAATTAATAACTTTTTTATTTATTTTTTTTATTATTATTTTCCTAATATTTAAAAAATACGTTAGCTTTTTATTATTAAAACTGAATGAAATTGAGAAATAGTCCAGCAAATTGTTTAAAAAAATCAACTCAGTATAAGGTTTTTAATTTTGCTGGTAGATGGCACCACTAAACTCTACTGTTTTCGGAAAATTGACAAAAATAAGAGAAAACTTCCGTTATTTAACGGGATTAGTGACTCCAAAATATCAAATACGGAAATTCTTCTGTTTTTTTTTTTCGGAAAAAGGAAACTATTCCGTAATTTTGAGGGAAAAGTTTGTGTATATTAACGGATATTTTTTACAGTGTAGTTTTTTATGTAATGAATTACATCCAGATTCATTAGAAACGATGAATTTTTAAGGTTTGTTATTGTTACTATGGTCATGTATTGAATTATGAATAATTTGTCTCTATTAAGACTTATTTATGATCTTTACTATAGTTTTATATAAGTTAATGAGTAACAAAACATCCCTCTTTTTATAATATTTAGTCAAATTAAAAATATGTTAAAACATCCTAAACATCATACTATTCTTAAATGTGTTCTACTTGTAAGGAATACATACTTTCCTTATTCGAGTAAAAGTGATAGATTTCTTTTTCATCTTCAATAATAACCAAGCAATATTGAAACTAAACTTTCACTAAAGATGTTTACATCAACAAATTAACAAGTTTTCATTGATAAAAAGATCTCCTGATTTCTGAAATAAAATCTCCTGATTTTTAACTTTCAGAACTTAGCAAGTCTGTAATAATAATAAATCGGTCATCAATCTGAAAATTCCGACGTAACGCGAATTTCGTCAAAAACTCGCGAAAAACCGCAAATTTCGTCAAAAGATCACGACCCCCCCCCCCCCCCTGCGAATTTCGGGAAAAGGTCGCAAAAAACGCAAAATTTTCAAAGGATCGTGAAAAAACGACTCCCCCCCCCCGAGCTGTAACCTTTCAGATAAATTTCTTTAAATTTCAGAATTTTTTTTTTTTTCTTAACACAGAATCACCCCTGGTTTCAAACAAATAAAAACTTCACTACAGAGACTGCAAAAATTGAAAAAAGTACAGGCGGTGGGCTATGAGGCTGCTAACAGCTGGTTAAACTTGTGAAATGAAAAGTAGAAGAATAAAAACAGAAACACTAGTAAAGGATCTAAGTAACTTGCCTAATGTGCAAGCCTTACTGTTTTCACGCGCACCGTATTTTTTTGGTGCTTACAATCTGAATTTGGCTTATTTACCAAATGTTGCAGTTTAAACTTTACACGTCATCTCTTCGTTTTTAAAATCATGCGTTTAAATTAAAATCATGCCGAAAACACATGATACCATGTATATAGTTGCATAATCTTCTCTATTTCTTGAGAAAAATCTGCAATAATCTTCTTTAATGATGCATTCAATGATGTCTGCATTCTTCGTCTTCAGACGCAACACGTTGTTACATCACGAAGTTATATTTTAAAGTTGTAGCGACTCTTAACGATCCCATTTCAAACGTACGACACCATTTCACTTATTTATTTGCCTCTCGTTTTGAACATAACCATTTTCAAACAAAGCTGGAAATAAAATGTTAAAATTCCGAGTTGAAAAGTGCAATTTATGAGTCAAAATGCATCGAATATTTCCTGGCAATGGCCTTAACTCGAAAGTCTAGTCCATTTTCCAACTTCTGTAGAGTAATGTATTACAGAATAAGGGGGGCAGGAATGTTCTAGGTATGTCCGGCCGTAAATTTCACTCACTGTGTGACACGTTGTTACAGCCGAACTTAGATTTGAGATTTAGTGAAGGTAGTTTTTGCGTATATTAATGCTGGGTATCCGGGGATTTACAAGAGCTTTAGACAACATTTTATTTTTATTACTGCTGATGCTGAAATATTGTGGAATTTTCTGCAAGTTGCTGCTATTTTGCGTGTATGTTTTTTGCAGCGAACAATGATGTATGGAATGTTATTTATGGTAGAATACACCGCTTTTTTTCCCCCCAATTGGTAATTTATTTAGTGTTAAATGTTATATTCTTCAATGTTTTGTTCCGAATGTCTAGATTGTAACTTAGTATTTTCTAGATTATTATAGCATTTTTGTGTCTTTTTACCTCCTTATTTATTACATATTACAGGAACTTGTATAAGACAAAGACTTTTAAATCTTATTTATGATATTAATATCTATTTTTTTCTTCTAAGTGTGAAGCATTATATTCTTCAAAATTATGTTCCTTTGTAAATACATAATGTAGCATTTTCATGGTTATTATACCGATTTTGTGTCATTTTCAGTAGCTTTTTTATTGTTCATTTGTTAAAAGATTCTTCATAAAGCAAAGATGAAATCTTACTTATGTTGTTATTATTTATTTATCTTTGTCAGTAAGTTATTTAGTATAAAAAAAAAAAAAAAATTATATTATTCAAAATTATGCCACTATATGTAGATACATAATTTAGTAGTTTCATGATTATTTTAGCCATTATGTTTTGCATTTATGGTAGCTTATTTATTACGCATACATTACAAGAAACTTCATACAGCAAAGATCACCGCAATGTTACATCATTTTCAATCGGTAAATTATTTAGTGCGAAACATTTTATTCTTCATAATTATATTTCAATGTAGAATGTATAACTTTTTTTTTCTTTTTGTTTATTACAGGTTTTCTTGTCATTTTCAGTTGTTTATTTAAATTACAGACAGACTACAACTGTCTAATAAGGATACACCTACAACTGTCTGATTGGTGTATTGGCGTATACTTTTATAAAAATGCATTGTGTAAATCTAATTTTAGGGGAGAAATTTTAATTGACTTAAAAGAAGGCAAAATCTCACCCTGATCGTTTGGCTATATAGTATATCGATTTCGATGGTATTGTTTATAAGATTATTCCGTATAATTTTTTATCAGTATTTGGTTATAAAGTAGTTTACGTATAAAAAATAATTAACGAAAGTAATTTTTTATGCCAATTTGTTCAATTTTTTTACATCATTTTTGCTTTAGACTGTGCCTTTTTTAAATCTTAAGTATAATTCTAGCTAAAGGCTTTTGTAACTTTTTTAAGGTCATAGAAAATTACAATGTAAAAATAATATATCTTCTAATATTCTACTAGATCATCATTACGCCCATGCTAATATCTTTAAACACGTATCTTGTCGTAATCTGATCTATTTTTATTAAAGTATTTTCCTTTTCGGGTTTTCTAAATCATCATGGGATATGGTCATAAAGTAAAGAACATTAAGCAACATTTATTTAGATATGTATCTTTTCCTCGACACAGATGTCTGCATTTACATAATTCACTGTATCAAATTTGCAGAATTATTCCATTTCTCTGCACCTTTTGTTAACCCAGAGTAAATTTTTCCATTTGGTTTCTGTAGAATTTCACTACCGAGATCATTGTAGCACATTTGTCTTGCTAATTTCAATTTTTTTTTTTTTTTTTTTTTTTTTTTTTTTTTGTATCTCTTTGATTATCATTTAGCATACCTTTTGTCAAAAATGCCCAGTTCATTGGTATTTTTAAAAGTTATAGTTAAAGCGCTCAGTTGCATACTTTTATTATTATTAATTTATATCAGTTTGTGCAAAAAGACAGGAAACTAACAACAGAACTTTTTAATTAAACCGTTTGCTTTTTTTTTAAAAAAAATTTAAATATGAAAATTACAATATTTATTGCAGACAACGCCAAAACATACAGGCTTCAGTCTCCACGAAAGTAAAGAAACTTTTTGCGTTAAAAGATTCAATAAAATATTAATCTTTTAAATCAATTAAGTAATTATTATCATTATTATTTATTATCATGATTTTTATACTGAAGACTATAACCTTTTCTGAATTTTTTATGAAGTTTCGTTTCTGAATTCCCTTCGTTTCTGAATTTTTTTTCAACTTTGGGGGAAAATTACTTTTATGCTAACAAAATTAAAAATAGCAATCGAAATCACAGAAGTTACCGTTTACTGAAATTTGACGAATGTGTTCTTTACAGAAACCTAACGAATATAGTTATTTTGCATGTTTTTTATACAACAGTAGTCTAAAAAGAATTCTTTAAGACGTTTGGAAAATTCCAGATTGAACAAACATTAAAATTATTAAAATTTAGTTTTTTTTTTTTAAATCATAAATTGCTAATTCGGAAAAGGAGTTTCTAATTTAAATTTAAAGAGTGAAGCATATGTTTGAATTACAAAAAATGCCAACAGTTTGCTAACAATTAATAAATGTTTTATTATTATTATTAAATGCTGAAACATAAGTGAATTTATAATAGTAAATGTATCGAATTTGCTAATTAACAAAAATAATTTTTAACACGAAATAATGCTTAATTAAAAATATGTCTTATGAAAAGGGCGTCAGGGCCGATGGGGGTTAATGCGCAATTGCTGAAGATGCAATATTTCAAAAAATTGATCAGCTATTGGAAAGGAATCAGCTACTATTATAACTGCCTGGTTCACTCTATGCTTGAATTGTCTCAAAATGGCTTTTACTATTTATTTCATTGTTTTTTCTGTGTACTAAACTAAGTGTGTAAATTGTTCTTTTATTACAAAACAAATAATTTATAATCAAAGAATTACACACATACAGACACACATAAAAAAAAAAAAAAAAAAAAAACCATGAACAGCAAAAATTTATGTAACAGATGCAGATTTGCGCAGTGAATAAAAAAAAATGTATGTCTACTAAGATATTTTTTAGGAGAATGGAATTCCTAGAACTTTTTAATTAACGACAACTAGAATTACAGATTAAAAAAAAAAAAAAAAAAAAAAAAAGTAAAATTACTGTGATTTTAGTAGATTCTTTTGTAAAGCTACAGATTTCTGTAGCTTTACAGTTTTGTAGATTTATATCTTCTCCTCTCTCTCTCTCTCTCTTTTTTTTTTTTTTTTTTTTTTTCAAAGATTTTATTTCATTATAATGTATGCAGATCCTTAAACTGAATTTATGGCCGTAAATTAGTTTCCTAAGCATTGATTTTTTAGTATAAACCAAGAAGGTGAGAAAATTCTCTTCGCGTAACGGATCCTTGTATATTTAGTAGCGAACAAATATATATTGTTTGATGTCTCCGTAGGCAAACACATGTTGTGTTAAACTCAGTAATTACAGCAAATAGACGCATTCCGGATGTGATTGCTAGTTTCTAGTTACAAAATGAATCAACGTCGTTTAAATAATGAATATAAGATTACGTGAATTGCATTCGAGACTTATAAACTATGCTCTGCATTGTAAACCCTAACGAACAGCGGTGCTCACCAGTTAAATGGAGACATACATATAGCTTAAAAATACTGAGCACTCCGATATTTTGATATCTATGTTAGAGTTGTACCGAATGTTCAATATTCGGCCATTTTACCAAATATTCCGCTTGGCCGAATGGCAAAGTATTCGGCCAAGCATTTATTTTTATCAGTTGTCCTTAAACATTTTTTTTCCTTTTGCTTATCTTTCGTAATCAAACTTCAAGCAATAACAGTTTTTTTTTTTTTTTTTAATTATTATTATTATTATGCTTGAAAATTACTTTAATAACTATAAAAAATCATTAAATTGAGAGATATAGTTTTCAAACAAACTGCATTTGAAAGTACATTATTTTTCTTTTTTTCAAAGGTGTAAAGGTTTTAATTATGCGATGTTTTAGTGAAGTAATTAAATTTGCGAAAAAAGGAAAATGGATTACTAATTAAATCATTACTCTCAGACATGTTTTTGTTTGATAAATATTAGATGTATAAATTTTTGTTTCCTTTTTATTTTTTACTTTCCTATTTCCTTCGACTCCAATTTCTTTTGATTAAGAGTTGCATAAAATAGTAATTAATAGTGAAACTGTTTCAATGCATCGCATAAGCATAACCGAGCCCAAAATAATTGACTTATTTCAAATATTACTTGATGAAAATTTTATAAATTGTATGCTCTTTAAGTACGTGCTTAGTCATTAAATAATCCTCCCACAATGTTGTTCATTTCACAGATATTATTTACCCATTAAAATACTTCTTCTTTTACTAAAGCAAAAGCTATTATTACCGTCAATGCCAAGTAACTATAAGAGTTTAGTTTCAAGGACCTCTTGATGTTATCTAAGGGCTTGGTCATTGATTGTACATTCTCGACCAAGATCTGTTATTTAATGAATTGTTTTTTTTTTTTTTTTTTTTTTTTTTTTAACCTAACTTTTGTTTGCATTTACTTGGGATAGTTTTAAAAAGCTTTTATTTCTCGTCCACACACCCAAAATTTGACCCAATAATATTTTAGAGTAAATATTAATTATATACTTATTAAAAAAAGTTTCCCGGTAAATATTAGTTGATCTTAGAATTTAAAGCATTTCTTAAATAGCTTAATTTTGACAAAGCGTGGAGAAATTTTCTCTTGGTGTTCAGATGATTTTCCCGTTAATATCGACTTACAATGTGTGTGGCGATAAAGTAGTTTTATTTTTTTTTTTTTACAATCAAAATATTAATTGAAAAAGAATGCAAAATTTTATTTTAGTGGAGAAACAGCAATTATTATTGTTGTTTACTATTACATATTATTATAATATGTAATACTTTGTATCTTAATTACTGTTTGCATTTTTTGAAGGTTGTGCGAATTAAATATATTTATGGGAGTAAAACATTCTTTATCATTGAACGTAAAAAACTCAGTTACGATATACATTATAAGGGAACTCTTCACGCACTTTTAAACAACCGCTCTGTTATGTTATACCTATGAGCAGATTGATTTCAAATTTCTCATTTAAACTTGAATGTTTTTAAACTTTTTTTACACGGAACAGCTGAGTTTTATCTTTAATATGACCTTTTTTTTTTTTTTTTTTTTTTTTCAATTTTAATTGCAGATTTTTTTTTTTTTTTTTTTTTTTTTTTTTTTTTTTTTTTTTTTTTTTTTTTTTTACGGTGCTTTTAGTTTAGAAACCGGTTCCGAAAATAAAATTACCTTTATATGTATATATATATTTAAAAAAAAAAAAAAAAAAAAAAAAAACCTGCAACCGAAATTGAAAAAGTAAAAAAGAGTCATATTACAGATGGGGCGAAAATTAATAAAACCGTTTCAAAATACTCAAATTTAAACAAAAATCGAAAACAACCTGCTTTTTTGGTATAACATTACAGAGCTATTTTTTTTTCAAGTGTGTCCCTTTAAAAAAGAAATTTAGATCAAATTTATAATACTGATTAAAAAAAAAAATATTTTATTAAAATAAAATTCAGCATCAGTTCAATCACTAATTATTGCTATGGATTCTTATTTTTTTTTTTTTTTTTTTTTTCCAAGTTCTTCTCTCTTCCTACCCTTTAGAATATCTGGAATTAGCTTCCACATTATGCGAAGATGGGTTTATAGCGATTTAGGTGGATAAATAGCCGGAATGCTTGAAAATAAGAAGCACAAAAATAGTCAGTTCTTGTTAATTTCTAAACTATCACTTATAGCGGCTCTGGAAAAAAGAAAACGGTCATTAAAGCCTATTGTACTTGTGGGTGGGTGGGGGGTAATTTTCAAAGTATGAAGGGAGACATATATACATTTCTCTCAGTATGCTCAGGTATTTTTATTTTCCTTTTCTTTCCTTTGGACTTTTAAGAAGGATATTTCCTAATTCTTAAAGCCATTCAGCACAATTGCCATTCAGAAAAAGAGATACATTTAGTTTGAATAAAAATAGTTATAAAGCGAATTACGTTGTTGCATCAAGGTAATCGAGATTATCAGTCATTTGGATGAGAAAATGATGAATCAGATGGTTCTTCTGTACGTTTTGTTGTCATTAAGCTCGGATCAAGGAAACCTTTAAGGAATTTCTTCGGATTCGTCATCTGATAACAACTGTGAAAATATTTCAACAAATAATGCGCCTTGACAGAACATTGGCCGTAATCCTACGGAATCGGTTCCGTATGTTTTAAAACATTAATACGATACTCAGATGAAATAGCAAATAAAAAATACGGAAGTGTCATAAATGCACAAATCAATTATAATTAAGATACAGAACAAATAACCATTTTTTTGTAGTGTAGAAAATTTGTGTTTAAGATTCATTTGAAGGCGTAAGTTTCCCAAACTCATCCAGAATATCAAATATGAAATAGCGTAGAATTTCTGACTGCATCCATTGGTTTTCATCGTAAGCCAAAATTTTACAATGTCAAAATTATACGATAAAACTAGCTTTTTTTTTTTTTTTTTTTTTTTTTGGAAGCAAGTTTACCAATTTAATGAATTGATATAGAGATAACCCGATTTTTTAACCTTTAGGAAAATGGTTGTTTCATTCGGTTTAGAGATATCTGAGCCATTTCTGAATCCTTGTGATGTCCGTTTTTTTATTCGTTTTCTAATTGGTCCATGTTTAATGTCCAGAAATGAAATCTTCTGTTGTCACGATGACTAAAAAAAAGTTTTAAAAACTTAACAATAATAACTCAAAAACAAATTAAGATACAGCTAATATGACTTATTACGTAAGTCACTTTTTTTTTCCAACAAAAAGAGACAGTAATCTGCTATTTTCCCTTTACTTTAAACAGAAATGGAATACTTCTGTCGCTACAATGTCAAAAAAAGATATTAAAAACTACAAAAACAATTAACTCAAAAACAAATTGAGATAGTTTTCAAATAACTTGTATTTAAAATTACATTTTTTTTTCTCTAATACAACGGTGTAAAAATTAAAAGTGTGTGATGTTTAGAAGTTAAAAAATTTACAGTACCGAAAATTGTAAAACTGAAATTTCATTTTTTTTTTTTTTTTTTTTTTTTTTTTTTAATTATGATTGGTCTAGGAATATTAATGTTTAGTGCATGGCGTACATAATACAGATTTTTGCCATTACGTATCCACGTTTTGTTCATCACTAAAAATGATGTTTATTATTATTATTATTAAACATATAGAATTTATTTATAAATCTGAAATTCTAGTCTTTGAAAATATCATTTTCCAAATGGTCGTTGTAATTTGTTAAATTACAATTTTTTTTTTTTTTTTTTTTTTTTTTTTTTTTTTTTTTTTTACTTCTTTCCAGATTATAGTGTTTTTTCGATGCAGGTCATATATTGATAGAGAAAACTTGATTTTTGAAATTTCGGATAAGGCGAGTTTTGAAACTCACGTCTTCCTTGTACCGATTGTCTCAATGTTCATTTAAAGAGAGAGAGAGAGAAAAAAAAGAATTCCTATGCATAGATACTATTGAAAATGGGGTTACTGGATCATAAGTTAATCTTCTGTTGGATTTATAATTACTGGATACATGTATATATATTCAAGCCCTTGAATATTTTCAGGCTGTTCCAGGCTATAGTGCCCCGGCAATATAGTGTGGCAAACAACCAACCAAATTATGTTAAAAAACTTCGACTTCTAATGGCATAAATGTTGAATGAGACTAAGCGATAAATGGCGATCGCAGTGGCTTCTGGTTGCCCAAACGTAAAAATTGTATAAAGATTTAATTGAGAAAGCATTTCAGTAGGTGAAGAGCTAGCAGGTATCGTTGCGATAGATTCGTCATTGTCACCCAGCATCGTTCAATATTTATGAGATTCATTTTTTCTTACTTTTTAAAACATTACTGAAATAGCCTGTTGCCACACTATATCTGCTAGATATTATACCGGAGTTCAACATGCCATAATAATGGCAGTATGTTTTAAACACACAACAACAGAACCCGGAACAAAATAAATTCAGAAATCTTTTAGGAAAGAGTAGATACGAAAACAAAAATTTGTTTGATCGTTTCGTTAAAATGTAATCCTTGAGGATGGGAAATTATGGCGAAAAATATTTTATGTCCTATTATCCTATTCCACCCGCTAATGAAACATAATTCGATTTATATTACTGCTTTGGCCAATGTGCTTGGACTCTATTCTAAAAAAATAAAATTTGCTAATAGAAATATATTTGTCAACTTGACGTGCTTTTGTATCCATATCTATCCGTAGTTGCACAGCTAATTTGTATAAAGCCGGCAGTGTCACTCAGACAAGAAATAATGTTACTCTTGACTGACGGAGACTAAATTCGTGATAGATGAAACAATGCAAGAAGTATCACAGTCAGAGATTAATGTCTGTAGAAATTCTCATCTTTCCTAATCAAGTAATGTATTTTAAGGCACATTTATCTCAATAACTCGTTTAGGCTGATGAAAACAGTGCTATCTATTGGTGCCCAGCCTAATAGAATGATTAGTGGGAAAATTTTGTCGGTACTGTCTTTATTGGTGACTTGTAAAAGCTGCGTTCGGAAATTTCCGCCGGATGCATTAGATTTAATTGAGGGAATTGCATCTCGGGAAATGTTACGGAACTTTCTGCTACCGCTCCCTTCCCCCTTCTCCCTCTAACCTTAGGGGGAGAACAAAATTGCCTGTGACGGAAACAATCGCAAGTCCCTCGTGCTTTACGCAAATAGACATGAAAACAGAACAAGAAGGAACTTGCTTTTGTGACAGGTTCACCCACGTCACGTGCGGAACTGTACGCTCATTGATAAAGATAGCACAGGTGCATAATTGGATAATTTTCATTAAAAATCTTGTAGATCAATATGTACAAGACACTCAGCTTATACAGATTTTAAGTAACGAAAAAATTGTCTCCTAAATCTACATTGTAGTAGCGGAAGAATTCTTATTCAATGTCGATTCTTTATTGGAATTTTTATGTGAATTTCAGTAAAACATTTCTGTTTGTGACTGCATCGCGTTTGTTATTTTTGCATAAATGTCAATTAGTTTAACCTTTGCAGTACTAAGTTGGGGTCAATTTGACCCCATCTTGACATCCCCCATTTAGAATATGTATGCTAAAATTATTTTCTAGGAGTTCTATAACGGTTTCTTTAATTTTGTCTATTTTGTACAATTTCTACAGTTAACCATTTTTTTTTTTTTTTTTTTTTTTTTTTTTTTTAAATTTTGAATGAGGTCATATTGACACCCATACCCATCTTAGACAATCAGGGAACACATGAAAGCTTTCTATCATGACACCAAATATGTACAACAAACGCAGGTAGTTTATGTGTAAAAATCACATTTATATGTTACTTTGTATCTTAATTGCCAGAAAGATGAGCTACAGAATTATATGGTGTAACTTATTGTGTACATAATACAAGCCAAAGTTTTGACCGAGTTCGTTGGCCAGCTTCATCCGCCATCTTGTTTAAAATAGTGACCATTTAAATATTTTAAAACAAAATACATAAAAAAATAATAAAAATCAGAATTTATTTTTTGTTTAAGCGTTAAGCCTTGATACAAAAATTCCGGAGTATTTTTTGTTTCGTTTCTAACCTAAAAATAGTGGCTGAGATATAGCAGTTTGAAATTCTAGGATGATTGACATTTTGAAACAAGACAACAGTTAAGGAAAATCAGGTATTAATTTATGACGGTTAATGAACGTTAGCTCCAAACATCTCCAAAACTTGGCCACCAAAAATTCTCGCCAAGCGTGGCGATAGTTGTCAAAATACATCGCCAAATTTGGCAACCAAAAACTAAGCAACGATAAATGATGCCAACTTGGCTATAGCTGATGTCAATTTGGCGCAATTCTCACTGAATCTCATATTCTTCTATCGGATTCGTCCACGGCCAACTTCATTAGAGGCCTAGGAAGCTCTTGTTAGGACGGAGTTTATGACATCTTATGATGCCGATCCAATCAGCAGAGACAGCTCTTGTTTGTAACGCCCCTTGCTAAAACAGCTTTCCCCGGGGGTTGGGTCAACAGAGATTACATGATCTGGCGTCATGAACTCCGTCCTAAGTCCGGCATTAACAAGCAAAAGCTTCTATTGCCTCTAATGAAGTTGACCGTGGTTCGTCGCACTTTAACTTTTTAAAATATGAGTAAAGTTTGCAAAATTTTAAAACCAAGAAAAAAGAAATTTTTATTGAACCATCTAATCGTTCCACTAATTTTAGCTTCGCGCGTTTGGATAAAATAAGCTATATTAAAACAAGGAATGTGAAAGCTATTTCTTCCTTCCGGCACATGCCGACAGGACTTTTTATTTATTTGTCTAATTTGTCCGAGTAATCGCCAATTTCAGTAATAGGGGTTGTAATAATTTACCAAGATTTGCAATCTGCGCATGTGCCCACGTCCTTACTCATGGTATATATATATATATATATATATATATATATATATATATATATATATATATATATATATATATATATATATGTATATATATATATATATATATATATATATATATATATATATACAGGGTGAGTCATAAATATCGAAACAATAGGCTATCTCCTTAAATATTGCCTCTAGACCCATACTTCCAATTGCAAAAACTCATAAAAAAAGTTGAAGTTTCTGATAATATAAGTTGCAACTCCATGGGGGGTCTAGTTGAAAAAATACGAAAATTAAATTTTTATACGGCCCCCGTAGAGCAAAATTCCCAATTAGGAAATTATTCCTTATCCATTCCTAAATTGAACAAAAAAAATTTCATCTCCCTATCTGAAAACCTGACAGAGATATCAAAATCTAAAATTCTCAAAAATTCGTGACTTACACCACTTTAAACGAAGCGTTTTTCATCAATTTTCAAAGCAAATAAGGGATTGTCCACAAATTGTAACGTTGTTATATATCGGTTTAAGACCGTGCCTCTTATTTGGCCATAATAAAGCAGCGTATTGATTTAAAATTGAAACTTGTTTCTAAAACATGTTGATCGTTAGCACTGAAAGTCTGAATAAATCGTAGTATTTAGGTCCGGTCCTAGATCGACCCATAGGGAAAGAAGTTCAGCCCGGCATGAAATAATGTTAAAATCATAATCCGGACCAGCCAGGAAAAAAAGCTTAAATCATAGCCGGCTCAGCCGTGAATTTCTACATAGTTTTTTACTTCAGTATAGTTTAAAATTGTTTTGCGTGCAGGAGTTCTGACCAAAAATATTTAATATAGAATTTCGTTTTTTATATTTATACTTTATATTATTAAAGAGGCTCCAAAGCCTGTGATATATTTATTTTATCTATAAATCTATGTTTATATGTAAATGTTTCACTTATATTTTATTATCGCTAATACATATCCCGTGCGTTAAAGAATTTGAAAAATGTTATACAGTAAAACCTTTTAAGACGGAATCACATAGGAAAGAAAAAATACGTAATAGACAAATGCATTTCCTATGAAGGTTAAATGGAGTTTATTATATTCTCAGGTATTATTGTATTTATTTTGCATGGATCAACACATTTTCTGTTTAAGACAGAATTCCGTCATAGGCAGATTTTTTTCTCTAGTTTTATTTTGTTTATTTTTTTGGCATTTAAATATACTATTCTTAAAAAAAAAAAAAAAAAAAAAAAAAAAAAATTAAAGTTTTTTTTGTTTTGTAAAATAAAAGCGGTTTTAAAATTTATGTGGTTTTTGTAAAAATATTGATTAAACCAAATTTTACTTATTTTATGTACGTATTAGTTCTGTGATTTAATTATGGATTGTTCGAGACCGTGATTAAAAATTTCGTCCAGTGCAAGTCTAAGGAAAAGGAAAAAGGTTGTTGTATGTATGTCGGCCAATTATCTACACTATGGGATATAGGCCCTAAGGGGTGAAATGCCCTCCGTGGGGGTCTTTCTAGGGGAACCTAACCCGTATTTACGCAAGGTTCTAAGAAAACCACGGAAAACGCCGAACGGTTAGGCGGACGGTCGCGATTGGGTTCGAACCCAGCACCTACCGTCTACCAGTTTGAGGTCAGAACCTCTCGGCCACTGGTGGGGCCTAGGAAAAAGGAAGCAGTCCCCTCCGGTATGAAAAATACATTAGACTCGGATAGGCGAGTCTTCAGAAAAAAGTAACGTCACGGTCCTGATCTGACTTGAGCCCAGAATACAGATTTTTTAACAGCCTCTACCGGACGATAAAAAGCTTGAAGTTGAGAGAGCTAATTTTTTAAAAAGGACTTAATCTGCATCTCAGAAAAGCATTCTTTTAAATAACTAATGGCAGTAACACAGTACATTTCGCTTTTCTCTATAATGAATTTTTTTTCCGACTACTTCTTGTCTTTAAATTATTAAAAGTTAAGAATTGTTAAAGAAAAAAAAGTACAAACTTGAAACATGTCATTTTTTAATTATTTTACATTAGTTTTGTTTAAAAAAAGGAAAAAATATTTACTTTTGAAAATATGATTTTTTAAAAGTTTTTTTTTTTTTTTTTTTTTTTTTTATAAATATTTTTAAAGCTCTAAAATAAATATTGAAAAACAAAAAACTCGAAACAAAACTAAAATCATATTTTTATTTTTAGTTAAATAGAAAGAAATTGAAATCCCATAAACAATGTTTGGAGTTATAAGGATTTTTAACTATCACATTGAAACCAGTACTAACAATATGAAACTTTTTACATTTTATGATAAATTTTAGCATGTGATTTTCTTAGCAAATTATATGGCTAACCATCACAAAAAAAGGAAAAAAAAAATCAAAATTCTAACTCAAAAGATACATTTTTTACGCGTTTCCTACAATTGTTAAAGTAACATTGTCTTTTGAATTGCGCGCATTTCAATTTGTGTCTAATCCCTTAAAACCTGATGAATTATTCAAACGGTTATAACTCCGCGAATTTTTAAGATACGACGATGCAACTTTTTGTGTATTATTCAGGACTGGATAAGGAAAGTTTCCCTAATTGGAATTTTTATCCTACGGGGGCCGTATAAAAAGTTAATTTTCGTACTTTTTCAAATAGACCCCCCCATGGAGTTGCAACTTATCTTATCAAAAATTTCACCTTTTTTTATGAATTTTTGCAATTGGAAGTATGGGTCTAGGGGCAATATTTAAGGAGATAGCCTATTGTTTCGATATTTATGACTCACCCTGTATATATATATGTATATATATATATATATTTTTTTTTTAAACTTACTATTTTTGTATTAAAATATGTTTTAACACTTTTAGAAATATGGGTTGAATCACTGCAAATCTACTTCTAATCATTAATTCTAATGAAACTTTTAAATGATTTTTCTTGAGAAACACCAGAACTTTTATATCTTTTTGCGTGTCATGGGCATTTTGCGCTTTTGTACAATGATAGGCAGATTACGTGGCTTGCATAATAAAATAAAAGCTAGTAAGCCATGCAGAAGTTAAACGAAATATCTTAACTTAATGAAATGCAGACATAAGAAAATGCAATTTGTCCTAGAGGTTTCATTATGCTGTATTTTTATTTTTATTTATTTTTTTTTTTTTCTAATTATTAACTTTTATCGCACACCCTATAAAATATACTTTTCATTATTTTATCTTTTTAATCAAACCTATTTGTTAGACTAAAACTTGTTTGCAATTTTTTTTTCCATAAATTGATTCAGTTTGGTTGTTATATTCATTGTTTGGGAATACACACATTTTGATAATTTTTATATGCATTTGCATGTACATTTTTTATCAAGTATTCACAAAAGATAACTAATGTTTTATTTAGAAATTCTTCAAATTCTTATTTAATATGTTATAGATACCGTAGGTGTTTTATTCTGTATGTTATTTATCCATTTATTATTGATTTTAAATTTGCTTAAAGTCGAATATAAATTAGTTATAAAACTACAAAAATATTTCATAGTACATTTCATTTATAATAGTTATGTTTAAATCGACGTGTTCTAACCAACACATATGTATTTACATTGCGGCCTATCAACAGATATCTAAGTTAAGGTATTAAAAAGACGTTGCTATGGAAACAACAAATTAGTAATTGAATTTTCTGAAAAGTAGGGAACTGTGAATAACATCTTCAACAATGTATAAACATGTAATCCGATCCACTTCTAATTATGTATCCAGTCCATAACATAACTATTACTTAATTCACAACTTAACCATAAATTTTTCAAGCCTTTCTTAACATTTCCTTTTATTCGTTGCATAAAATCAAATTGCATAAAGTTATTCTAATTATGCCATGCAAGCAGAGATGTAAAATAAGTTAACGTTACGATTAAGAGCTTGCTCTAAGTATATTGAATTTAACTAAGGATATGTTTTGAATAAGGTGACTCACTATGGTTATCTCTTTACTATCATTGAAAGACATTTATTTGCATTAATAGAATGTGTATGTACTTCAGGAAACGTCAGTGAATGTTATGTCAAGAGGGGTTGCAAGTTGTTATAAATAGCTAATTTATTTTGTATTTAGATTGTATGCTCTTGGAAGAAATGCATAAATGACAAATTTAATGTAATTTTTGATGAATTATAGTATGCGAAAAAAAAATCTTTACCACCATCTTTATTATTATTATTTACGTATCGTAATGCAGTATGCCTCGAAAAGAACATAGTAACGTTAAAATTTCACAATTTATCGATTTTAATAAATATAAAATCAAATCAAAAAAAAAAAAAAAACAAGTTTAGTTTATAAGGTAGTTTATAAATTAAGTATACCGTAATTTAAAAAATAGTTCATCTCTTAAATATTAGATGCTGCTTCATTCTCATTGCCCGGCATGCGCCATTAAATGAAATATATTAAGGGTGTATTCGAAAAAACGCCTTTCCACCTTCAGCAGCTCGAAATTTTTCGATACAATTTCAGACACATTTTTAAAAGTAGAATCATGAAACTTGCTGAGGGGATTCTTGAAGGGACATATGAGGTGCCAAGTAATGTCTTTCTACGCTCAATTCATTAGAATTTGATTTAGAAGCAATTAACTTCTCTGGAAGACCCTTTTTTTCGTTAATAATTAATTAATAGGTTGTTGCCTGTGTAATATGATAAAGTTAAAATTATTTTCAACGTTAGAACACCAGAATATTCGTATTCCAAGCATGCCAATTTCGGTAGCATATAGCATACCTTCCTCTATATGCTACCGAAACCGGCATGCTTGGAATACGAATATTCTGGTGTTCTAACGTTGAAAATAATTTTACCTTTTTTTCGTTCCCTTATCTCCCACTTCGGAAAAATCGGTTCAAATTACCGTTTTTGATTGCTTTTTTTTGCAATATTTTGTACACTTATCAAAGAATTGACCTTTATGGCACCTTGTGCACTTTCTAAATAAGAGAATCTGCGAGTTTCATGTGTTTGAGAGCAAAAGTGAATTCAAAAATAAATCGGAAAACAAGCAGTTTGAATCGAAATACACCCTTAAGAAAAGATTTAAGTCAGTGGGGTCGAGCGACCGGTATACGTGCCTCATAAGGTTTCAGAATCCTTGATTATTCTTATCAGTAATTTTTTATTGTAAATTTTGCCTTGTTTAATCCGAGCATTTTCCCGATTGAATTCGGTAAAAATTTGTTTTTAAAAATAAATCACTGATAAAAGATTAAAAATTCTGTTAAAGGCTCTTGTCCTGAAAGAGTTAAATTTGAGTATTTCATTTTATGTTGGAAACGAATATGTTTATGCGGAAAATTTTCATTTGTATGATAAATTAAAATTCTCTGCCAAACGATAAATTCTCTATCAGGTATTACTAATATTAACCCCTTCACCGTCCAAGGGTTTCCATGTATTTTTATAAGAATGCTTATAAATTGCAAGATATTTATATTAATTAATAACACTTTGATGCTATAATATCTTTAATATCACTTCTTTCTATGTATGATTTAAAATAACATTCCATTTAAAATATTTGTGTCTGGAGCCATTTAAATATGATTTCTAGAAACGGAAAAAGCGGGGCAGACGGTTAAAGGGTTTTAAATGGTTGCCGATTATTGCTAAATCATACAAATCCAGCTCTATATTCTTTTACGGTGAAAACTTTTCTACTAAAAATACAAATATCAGCCATTAAACTTTAATAAAAGTTCGTTTACATTTCTGCAGCTCTGTGAATTTATCTGAATGAAACATTACCGATCCAGAACAATCAGCTAATGACACATAGTTGTGCCGCTGCCTTTTAAATGAAATGATTGGAGGAAAATTTATCGTGTGTCTGGACGGTGACTGTTCGCTTGTCATCGGTAAATGGCGGGACGAGGACATTATATTTAATTGAGAGAATCGCATGCGAACAAATGTTGCGGAACCTTGCGGACGTTCTGCCAATCCATTGATTTGGGAGGCAGGAATTACCTACTCTGGCTTATAAAAACAATTGACAGCGTCTTTTTTTAAGCAAAGAAGAAAAGTAAACGTTTGATGGGTCATTTACTTTTGTTTTGGCATGGATTTGTTGATGTGCTTGCGCTTTGCATGGTTGTAATAAAATTGTTGATTTGTAGTGTTTTTTTTTTTTTTTTTTTTTTTTTTTTTTTTTTTTTTGTTTTGTGTTCTTTTAATACATGTATGTATTCTTTTAATGCATGTAATTAGAATTAGTCTGGTTGCGTTATGAATAATAGCATACTATTCTATTTTACCGATTTTTGTTATTTTCTTTTTGAAAATCAAGAATCCTATAAAATAATCTTTAGTAAATAACAATAATAATAAGAGAAACTGAAGGAAGAACAGATCAAGCCTTAGATTTAGATATTGTGTATAATGTAATAAGGGAGTCAAATAAGCCTGCACACAGTCTATTAATGAAGCATTTATTCAATCATATACGTTTCCATTCGAAAAATATACAGTTTTTTAAAGAAATTTTATTAATTGATTTAAGAGGGAATAACCCCTCCCAACATATGACCCTCCTTGGGCCGAAATTCTGATTATTACTACTGTACTTCACAGCCGAAATTGTATTATAATGAGGGCTGGGGGTTAATCTGAATGCATTTCATCGCTGCATGCTTACATCATGTGCAATGCTTTTTCAGTGTAGGCATAAATTCAAATATACACAATTGATAATAATAATTTCTTAACGGGATTTATTTCTTATTTATAAAGTTCTCCCGATTTTATTTTTGCTAAATGATCGTTTTTTTTTTTTTTTTTTTTTTTTTTTTTTTTGTATTTATAATTGCATAAATGTACTTCGTCTTGAATATACAACTAAGCAGTAATGTAATTCAAATACCCATATCATGTTCGCTAGCCTTTTTGCCAGCCGTGTTCGCATTGCATTAAATCAAATAACATCCCATCTAACCCGCAAAATATTCTCTATGCGCTTATGTCTTTATGCATTTTAGTCGTTATAAATTCCGAATTCGTAGACATATAAAGTAAAGAGACTTTTTGCCCTCCCTGTTTAAGCTTCGTTCTTGCATCCCCGCGGAAAACGCCACTCAGTTCTTGAATAAATCTACATCTCTGCATTGTCCTGAACAAGTAAAATCTCGGTCCCAGGTGCTTTGTCTTTTTTCCCTTTTTCCCCCTAAAACTCAAGATTGACAGCCTAAGAGAGTCCAACTTATGGAAGAAAACAGAAAAAAGAAAAAAAAAAAACAGTCGAAACAAAAGAAAATAAAATTTTCTAACTTTAGAATCAGTCGGCAAAATTTTTTCTTCAAAAACGGCCCATTGTGAAGAAAAGAAAATTCGATTTTCTTGTCAAATATTACGTTACTTTTCCAACTTGTTTTTTTTTTTTTTTTTTTTTTTTTCCCTATAGCCCACATAAACATAATTTTTTTAAAGATTCATGAAACATAGGTGTCTGTATGAACAAAATTTTATTTATTCATACGTATGCATTATTTAAGTTCTTTTTTATTCGAATAGAAAGTAAAAAAGTTTTTTTAATGCTGAAAACTATCTTTTAAATTTTGGATGGCGAACTTCGACGGTTATAACTAAAAAGCAAATTTCCAGTTTTCCTAGCATTCCTCCAGGAATAGTCATTTGAGTCTTTTTCTATTCCTTCTTTCATTATTCTTTTCTTGTATTTATCATATGGGAACAGAAACTTTCGATTTTGTATTCAGTTTGATTGTATTCCAGCTTAAAGTTTCCCAGGCTCTTATGTTATTTCTTTCATTCGAAATGCAAAACTTTCTTTCTAAATACGCATAATGCTTTTTAAAGATTTTTTATGTGCTTATATAATATAGTTGATTTTTTTCACTGCAGCTATAATGTTCTTGTTTGGTTTTACACGCTAAGTACATGTTTAATATAGTGTCACAATCAAAGACATGCATATTATTTTTAAGTATTTTATAGTAATTTTACTTTTTAGCACTTTCCAACAAAGTTGAAAAGTGCTAAAAAATGCCCCCCTTTTCTTTTTTCTCTTCTTCTTCTCTCCTCCTTCATTATTAAGAAGTGTAAATGCATGTAATTAATTTCTTTTTAATTTTGTTCTTGTTATTTAAACTGATTTGTATTAAAAAAAATACAGAAAACTCCTTTTACTGCATAAATATTCAGCTTTATACAATGTCGCGATTTTTTTTTTTTTTTTTTTTTTTTTTTTTTAATCTTATTTTTATGATGTTTTATATGCTAAAAGCTGCAATGAAAGCTTCACCCCAGGCTTAAAAAAATAAATAAAAACATCCAATAAGAAAGCTTCAAACCACCGGAGATATTAAAGTAAAATAATATTCATGTTCTTACTCTTTCCTTTGGGTTTTTTTTTTTTTTTTTTTTTTTTTTTTTTCCTCTTTTCCAATTTATGTTTAAGTAGGTCGTAAGCTACTATGCAAACATTTTGACTGACGGCTCTCTCCCAACTTATCAATATCCTTTCCTGGCACGCCTTAAATAAAAATTCGTTGCGAATTAATGAATATTCCATTTCTTTTCAAATTGTGCGTATTTGCTTTCCAGCTGTTGGAAAAAGTAATAAGAAACATTGATTGATATATTATTCGCCAAAAGAGATATCGTTGCCACTTCGTTTGAGTTAATTCTGCGTTGATTAATTTGTTGTGGGAGTCAGAAATGGGTTGGAAACGTGAAGTAATTAAAAAAGGTAATTGTAATACCTTATAATTAATGGAGTTTCAGATTTATTACATCGCTTTAATTTGTTAATACTTTCATATTCGCAGAATAAATAAATTGCCTGGCAGTATCTGAAAAATCTGTGAAATGGAATACATTTTACTTTTCTTAATTATAAATGTTTTGCACGTTTTATTCGTTCCTAAAATTGAAGGTGAAAAATGTTAGCATTGTTTCAAGAGAAAATTAAATATATGCATATTCTTTATGTATTTTAATTTATTTATTCAAACACATACATCTGACTTGTGGTACTTGTCATTAAGTATCCTCTTATAAGTGATCGTCATTATAGAAAGACGAGATAATACAAGAAAATTTACAATATCAAAGAATTACAACAGGGAGCTCCACAAAAAGTGTGCAACGAAATTAGCAGGACTCGAACCCGCAACCCACCTATGCTCTCAAGCGATTGGTGGTGTTGTGCCTTAACCATTCAGCCAAGTGGCCCCCTGCATATTTTTGCAATTAAAATAAATGATACTTAAATAATAATGGAATTTCACTCCATTTCATTCAATTAATATTTACAAATAAATCAATCAGTTTTAATTGTTAAACAAGAAATGTTTCTCTAATTATAAATCGTTTGTCAAATTAGGATAACTATAACAATGTCTTTAACCTTGTCGCAAAGAGCTTCGCATATTCATTGCGCTAGCTTGCGTACAATGCTAAATTTTTAATACCGATATTTTTGATATATTTCACCCATAAATTTTCACCTTATTAATAAAGGCTAAAATTAATATCCAACATTGCACTGAACATCTACGATTAAATTAAGAAAATATTTCTATTTGCAACTACTGGTTCTAAAAAATTATTTATTATGTACATACGCTCGTCGTGAAGGGGTCAACCTCTGAGGGTGACTCTTCTGAGGTAATGGAATGCATCATATATCTAATTTTAATCAAAATTTTCACCAGAAACTTTTAATTAAATTTTACAAAGAATTTTAGTGGGGAAAAAAAGTTTTTCCTTATTTAAAATTACAAAAGATCAATTACTTTCCCCTGAAAGGGTTAATGCTATTGCCCCTGTGTAAGCGAATCGATTATACACTATATTGCCATTGATTATGGGACACTTGCGATTTTAGACATTTTACTAAGTATCTAGAAAAATACATGAGGAATCATCTCGAAACTCTTAGCGTATAAATATAATAGTATAAGTCATACATCTCCGTGAAAAATTTTTCCCGAAACTCCAAAGGGGACCGTCAACAAATTAAAAAAGAATGAATATCTTTTGAATAACCCTGTCAAAACTAATGTAGCAAAAGCGCTCAAATTCTAGATTGTGATTGAATGCCTTATTGTAATAAGCCTTGTTCATTTTTATGCAAATAGCATGCATACTCGCAGAATAATTAAGGTTTTTATAAAAATGATCCCAAATTTTTCCAAGTTTTTTCCTTATAATTTTCAGAGTTCTTAATATAAAATATTATTTTTTTTCAGAAAATATGACAAACAACATTGCACACAGTACCCTGTAATCAGAATTAAAAAATTATGAAAATTGTATAAAAAATGAGTTGGTTTACTAAATAATTTTTTACTGCGCATGCGTCAACGATATCATAATTTCATTTGCATATTATGTTAGCTAAATGTATAGAGCAACTTTTGTGAAAGTCACAAAATCATAACTTGAAAATTCTGACAATAATCGTCAATTGAATAAGTCGAAAATCCGTTATTCTCAAAATGAAGCAAAAACAAGAGGGGTTGTATCCATATATTCATTGATTAGTGTCAATATAGAATACACAATATGGGATGTACTACTGCATTTGGATAAAATCCCTCATTTTTTTGCTCCATTTTGGAAACAACGGATTTTGTCCTTTTTCTATAGACGATTACTTTCAGAATTTTCAAGCTATGATTTTGAGACTTTTACAAAAGTTGCTCTATACATTTAGCTAACATAATATGCAAATGAAATTATGATATCTTTGACGCATGCGCAGTAAAAAATTATATAGTAAACCTACTCATTTTTCATACAATTTTTATTATTTTTTAATTCTGATTGCAGGGTACTATGTGCAATATTGTTTGTCATATTTTCTGAAAAAAATATTATTTTATATTAAGAACTCTGAAAATTATAATGGAAAAACCTGGACAAATTTGGGACCATTTTTATAAAAACCTTAATTACTCTCCGAGTGTGCATGCTATTTGCATAAAAATGAACACAGTGTATTATAATACGGCATTCAATCATAATCTAGAGTTTGAGCGCTTTTGCTACATTAGTTTTGACAGGGTTATTCAAAAGATATTCATTCTTTTTTAATTTGTTGACGGTCCCCTATGGCGTTTCGGTAAAAAATCTTCACGGAGATATATGACGTATACTATTATATTTATACACTAAGAGTTTCGAGATGATTCCTCATGTATTTTTCTAGATATTTAGTAAAATGTCTAAAATCGCAAGTGTCCCATAATCAATGGCAATATAGTGTATATGTATGTATATATTTCTACAATGACGGTCGAAAAAATTTCTATGACAAAAAGGGTCAAAATTTTAACAGACACCTTCACTTCAAGCTTTGTCTGAGGCATTCCAACCTGTTCCTATATCATTTTCGTTTTTTCGTGTCATTATCAAATCTGTACATAGAGTCTTGTAATTTAAATACTGTAATAAAAATTTATAGCATTACATAAAAAATTTCTTATAAATTTCATAACTATAGCAATATTGTTATTGATACTGCCATTAGAAATGCTAATCTAAAAATTATTTTAATTCTAATATTTACTACGGTCCAAAATATTTCTCTTATCACGAACGTAAGAATTTTGACCGACAGCATTGCCTTAAAAATTTACCCGAGATACACCCCTAGCTTGTTCCTATGTCATTTAAAACTTTTAAGAGTCACTATCGAATATGTATATATAATATGTTAATTAAAAAGTAACAAAAATGATTTATTACATTAAATAATAAAAGTTTGATACGTTTGAAAAGTTTGATAATTTCAGAAATATCGTTGTTGATACCCCACAGGAAATGCTAATCTAAAAAATATTTTACTTCTAATATTTAACAACCTTCCAAAATATTTCTCCCGTCAAGAGGCTAAGAATTTAAACTGACAGCATTGCATCAAGCTTTGCCCGAGATATATACCAACTTGCTCTTATGTCAGTACAATTTTTTAAGAGTCACTATCGAGTCTGTATATGTAGCATGTTAATTTAAAAGCAATGAAAAAATAATTTATTGCATTAAATAGGAATTTTCTAATCTAATCATATGGCTGACGAGTTTTATAACTAAAGCATTATCTTTAATGATACCGCCTTGGGGAATGCGAATCTAAAAATATTTTAATTCTTATATTTACTATGGCGGTCCAAAATATTTCTGTCACCGCAAGCGTAAAAATTTTAATTGACGGCATTGCGTCAAGTTTTATCTACGATATCCCAGCTTGCTCCTATATCAAACTCCAACTTTTAAGAGTCATTATCGAGTCTTTGCCAAAGAGCTGTCTTCAACTCCATCTATCAAAGACTTTTACCACTTCTTTATCGCCAAGTGTTTATTTTTTTCTACCGTCTCATGCTGTTTGAATTAAAACAAAAGGCGTGATCCGGAAGATGTAACGATCTGCGCCCGTTGCGTTCCGCTGAGTCGCAAGACTTGGCAGCCCTTAACACCATTTTTTTCGCCATGTCTCTTCGCTATATTTCGGGGCTCCTGTTACTGGATGTTGGAGAAATTCCCGGATGTTAATTTATCAATCAAGCGACCAACACTGTCTGGGTGAAAGTACCAAACGAATAGCTTGTCGTCGAGTTTGTCTGTTTTTTATGCTTCTTGACTTGCTGCAAAACAGAAATCAAAATGGGTAATGGGCAAAAAGTTTTGCGACTGTTGGTGTAAAGTAGATTTTTTTCCCCCTGAAATTTTTTGTGACTGTTAAACATTTTCAGCACTTGTTTAAAGTTTTCATCAGTTGTATGTTTATCTTGTGAAAGAAAGCTTATTGCTTTTTCTAATGTAAATAATTCTGTACTTAAATTGTTGGAAATTAGTGTTATAATAAAAAATTAAAAACAAAAAATCATGCATCTATATTATCAATTATTTTCCAACTCTTAACTGGCTATTATTAAGAAATTTCATTTGTTCGTACAAAAAATGGGATATCTAAGAAAGCAATAATAATAAATAAAAAAAAAAGTGAAAATCGATTTTTAGCAATTGTTGTTTATACAGGCGTCCATATCCTAATTCTTTAATGCTACCCTGTATATGAGCTGTAGAATTTATTGACATAACATAATGCACTAAAAACTGCAAGTTGACAAGTGCATATCACTGTGGAAAACGCAATCTCAGCAATTATTGATCCCCTTGTGTCCGCATTCTTTTGTATGTATTGCACCCTGTGTGTAGTTTTTATGAGGAAAAAAATGGAGATACACATTTACGAGAATTAGAGGACGGAGGGACGATAAGCCGGATTCATGTAGGCACCTTTCAATTATTTTAGAATGTATAAAATTTGTGTCTGTGTATGTTGGAAAGTAAAGTTTGGCGTGTAATCAATTTCATTTCTCTTAGGCAATTTTTTTTTTACTAAGATTTTTTTATCATTCTGTTTGCAATATCACAAAACATGGAGATTATAACGTATTTGTTGATATTACGCTAAAATATTTTTACACAAACATTTTCTTACTACAACCATGAATTGTGTAAAGGATTTTATAGGAAATTTGAATAAGCTTTAAAGGAAATTCAAATTGTACGTCATCAGAAGCCCTGACAAGTATCTGTGCAAACAGACGGGAAACAACTTTATGCGAAGTAACGCCCCAGATGGCAAATGTGTGCACATCGTGTGATTCACATTCGAACTGTGTCAGGGAGGTGGAAGCCTTGAACGAATGACGGTGTCATCGGATTAATTCGTCTTCATAAATCTCTACTTTACCCTACCCCTAACTAATAATGTCTCTTTCGTGAAACTAAACGCATATGTGATAGAGTGAACCCTTTAATCTTTCATATCAAACATTTGGTTTTACCTTTTTTTTCTTCTGAGCTTTTACGCCATTCCAACTGTGACTGTGAATTATTTTAATGCCTCATTTATTGCCGGACTTCAGATGCATAAATGACTCATCGTGATTTCCAGTACGATGAATCACATCACAAAAATAATCATTTTATTCAGTGAACAGCTGATAGTATTTAAATGATTTTTCTTATCTTAGCTCTTGATTTTATTTTGATTCGCAATATATCTGATTGTTTTGGGAATTTATGTTTACTAATACTTGTTCTTCAGTGAACTGAAATTTTACAATATTTTTTTTCTACTTTACCTTAATTTTTAACTAATATATATTAATCATGGAATTAAACGCGTGTATGATATTTTTTTTTTTTTCATATTTTAAATCAAACATTAAGTTCTCCCTCACTCCTTTCCTACCAAAGAGTTTACAACTTTTGAACTGTGACTGTGAAGCATTTTACTGCTTGTTTTCTTGCCGAACTTTCAATGCATGAATGATTCATTGAGATTTTCAGTAAATAAGAATCATTAAAAGTATCTTTTTGTTTAATCATACTGAGGATTTCTTCCTATTTAATCATTGGTTATAATTATTTTCTCTTATCAGCTTTTTGTAAATTCTATTAATACTTTTACTTCACAGAAGTGGAAATTTTACAATAAATGTCTCGAATATACTTTCCTTGTCATTAACCCTCTTATTTAGTTATTTATTGCATCTGATAATCAAAGTTTTCAAAAGTGTGATAAACCTTTCTACGCATCAATATTTAAAAACTAACCACCGTCTCACCATATGAACATGCACGTATTTGTATTCAATTCCCCCCCCCCCCCCTCCAGTGCTTTGAGTTTTAAGTGTACATTCTGCGATCATTTCACATAAAATTAAATATATAAGTATAATAATAAGGAAAGAAATTTGTGTGTGAGTGTGTCGTCTGCCTTTTTACAACTTTCTTAACCCCTTGAGGGATCGTGAGATATAATATATCAAAATTTGCTAGGAAGATATCTATATGTATGTAGTTTAGCACCTAGAAGGCTGATTTTTTATTTTTAGATTAGATTTTTTAAAATTTAATTTTCTAAGCGATTTTTTTTATATCTGTTTTTACACATACCATATTGTCTGGCAAAACCAACCAAACAGATTTTTGAAGACAATATGATTCTTGAATTTATTATATTTAATTTAGATTTGATAAACATTAATGGTTATTAAATGTGATCTATATATTTGTTAGCTAAATTATTTTATGGCAATAAATTTCATTTATTTTGCACCAATTTTAGAATAGATTAATGTAATACTTTTTTTTTTCTACCTCGATTCAGTATAATATGGGTGTTTATTATAATGAGTCTTTTCTTAAAGCGTAGAGCAATTTTTTAATTTGATTTTTGTTTTCTCGCGTTTTCGGCTATTTTTTAACGGGTTCGTTCAATGCCGGGCCTAACAGCTAGTTTTAGAATTACTTTGACATTTAAGAGAAGAGAGGGGGGGGGGAACCCTTCTTTTAAGAAGAGTACACAGAAAACAAAAGTTAAAAATATTATTTTTCTGAAGAAATATTTTTAAAAATACCAATGTATTCCACGCCCATAGATTTAACATTAGCGGGGAAATTTTTGAAAGTTCACTGACTAGTAGCTCTTAACAATGTTTTCTTGCTTTTAATAACCAGCAAATGATGTTACCATATGTTTAATAAAAAGACTCTCTTCCCCTTCCACCTCCTACTTGTAAGTGCGAATATGCATAAAGAATTCTCTTTTACCGACCTTACGAAAGACATTTAAATTTCGAATTACACCAGGCGAGTAAATATAGTATGAATAATTTAAAAATTGCGCGTTTGCAATTTTCATATATTCGCCTAACGAGCGTATCTTGCAATTTTAACGCAGCACGAACAAATTCATCCTGATGAGGTAAACTACTCAGTGATAATAATAGTACAAGTGCTTGTACAGTTGCACTCTGGTAAAATAAAATAAAAGGCCGTATGAGAAAATTGCGGAAAACGGCTCGAAATCCGGAATGAAATTTCCACGACGTTTCCAAGGGGGCGATGCAAGCATTGGCTCATCAAGACAAACCGAACAGGGAGCTTCGTAAGCGTGGAATTAGGAAATTCGATTCGGCAAATTCTTGGAAAATAATCTGGGATTGGTAGGAACGTGGATTTTTTCTCTTTTTTCTAAAGACAGAGCTTTATTCCTTGATTTGGAAGTTCTGCCAATCGTAAGACTAACTCGGCTTTATTTTATTTTACTTTTTTTTTTCTTTTGCTTTTTTAGGAAAAAATCCTTCTGTGGAGAGAAATTAGATTCTTTCTTTTTCTTTTTTTTTTTTTACATCATTTGAATTTCTTTTTTAGAGTGTGTGATTTTATTTTTAGGTTTTTTTACGAATGTGTGTATGCGTGGGGTTTTTCTTAAACATCTGAATTCTCTTTCATTTGGGTCTCTGAAAAATCCTTTCTTCTCCCTCACCTCCTCGCTTTTAGTCCATAGCTTCTGAAATTTGCTGAAAGAGTCGAAATTCAAAGAAACGTTTGAGGGTAATTTGTAAGGAGAAAGGAAGTTTGGATGAGTAACGGTAGAGAGAGCGGGAAAATAAAAATAAAAGAGAGCGTTTAAACACGCGTTAATGATTTGAAAAGACACACGTGAATGTGGCCATTCAATCGAATTCATGACCCGAAAACATTGCCAAGAAAAAAAACTATTCTATTAAAATGATATTAAATTTTATATATTCCCCTTTCGTTTTCTGTGGAATAGTTTGTTGCTGGGAGAAGAAAAGCTCTTTTGGTTTGACTTATATACAAGATGATTATAAAATATCTTGCTTAGAGCTATCCGTATGTCAAAATAATGCGCAGAATGAGACTTCTTTCTTAGACTTATCAACAGGGTTCAGGGAAAATCCAGGGAATTTTCTCAATATTTGAAGTGGTCAGGGTAATGAGGTAATTTTTACCGGATAAAGGCCAAATTTCTATACATAAATTTTTGGAAAAGGGCAGGGTAAACCTGAAAAAATCAGGGAGTTTTTTTTTTACCACAGTTCTGTAGGAACCCTGTTGAAGACATCTATGGAAAGCCGAATTCCGATAAAAGCCGAAGTCCTGTGCTTTACTTTGTTACAGAATGGGTGACCACATACTAAATTCTGTTATTTGCCAGTGAATAAATGTCCCCAATGCATTTTTATGACAATTATATGACTACTGTCATATACGCACCGAAAGATATTTGTAATTCAATTTTACAAGCGATTTTAATTCAAATCATTGTCTGCTTTCTAATACGATGGTTTGAAAATATCACCTATCGCACTTTTTATACTTAAACTAGTATATAACTCCCGTCAAAAATGACGGAATTTTGACCTGCATTTTATTTTCGTAAGACTTCGTACAAACAAACAGAATGAAGATTTTATTATTAAAGAGTTTGTATTATAGAAAAGCATATTTTAAAAATAGCAATACAAATGATTTTTTTCTTTACTTGATATTAAATTTCTGAAATAGTTCAACAATTGGGCAAAACATACAGCAGTATTTATCACAACAATGAAAATAATTAGCAAAGTAAAACACATTTTCTGAAAATTTCACTAAACATTAAAATTAAATATTGATTTTTTAAAAAAAAATTTAAAATGCATTATTTTACAAAAAGCAATGATTCTGCAGTGATTTTAGCCATATATATATATAAGAAGGATATGAAATAGATTCCTAGATAATCGATTAATAAAGCTTTATACTTTATTTTTAAATATGGGTTTGGCTCATCTAGTAGCAGTTAATATAAACAAACAACATAAAAAAAAAAAAAAACTTTTTGGAAAATTTGTAGTTATTTATAGAAAATATCCAACCAAGATGCATTGATTTAGATCAAAATCAATTTTTAAAAACTCTATGTGACTTTAAAATTCATTCCTTATTAATGAAAACCAAAATCGTTATTATTATTTCCTTCGTAAAATTTTAATTTTATTACTCCAATTTTTAAAAGCTTAGCTTATATCCACTTGAAATGTGCTTACATTGTAAACGAAATTTACATTTCTTATGAAATGTAATTAAAATATAAGTAATGTACAGTCATGTATAACTTATACTAATTACAACAAAGCAGGTATTTTTTTTATTCTTAGCATAGTAATTTTTGAATATAACTTTGAAAAATAAGAAAAATTATACTTTAATAATAGAATGTGGAAAAATAATTTTCAATCTCATTAATGCAGTTATTATAATATCTCATATATCCATTACACCTTGAGGGAAAAAAAAATATTTTCTTTATAATAGAAAACAAAATTTGAAAAATTAAGTTGATAAATGTTGACATCTTAAAAAAATAATAATAATAAAACGAAATTTAAATTATGTCTAAGAAATCATATGAAAATTATTCTATTTATTTATAGCCTGGTATTTTAAAATTATATAGCGGAAACGTTCAAGAGAAATCTCTTACACATTATTACATCTTGCAATTTTTATTTATTACTATTAGTATTATTATTTTACTATAAATCCAATGGAAAAAATTATTCATTTGCACTGATGCTGATAGATGGCAGCACAATAAAAGCTGAAGTCCGTCTACAGTGCATAAATCCATGAAAAAACCATTGACTTGAAAAACCATTGAGTTTTTTTTAATGTTGTAAACTTACTGCCTATAATAAATGTAAACGAAAGTGAAAAATATAATTTAAAATGTATTTAAATGTTTTAATATGATTTTACAAATACTTTAAAATCATAATTAGATATTTTTATTGTTATTATTATTTTAATGAATCACTAAGAGTCATTCATTTCTTTCTTGTGAAGCCGTCGATTGTTTATTTTGTTTATAATAGCGTATGTTTAAATTGGAACTTAATGTATTGTAATTGGATATGATATACATGTTTTATAGGGAAATTTGCCAGACAAACATTATTTCAAGCAGAAGAAATTATCATTTAGCTGTCATTTGTTAACATATGTTTTCCATTAGGCCTAACATGACGTTTAGCAACTGTGGATTCCTACAGCAGAATGGAACGAACTGGAAGCGTTCTACACACTTCTCTCCAAACGCATTTTATTATAAGTAGATTATAGTTCCTCACCTCTGCCCATATTTCATCTTCGTGAGTCTAAATATAAAATGTAGTTTAAACCTACTCTTTAGTTTTAGCTGCAGATGCGCCAAAATGGCGAAAATTATTTTATAACCATTCTCTATTATGCATGAGGGGCTGTAAACCTTTGTCCATTTTTTTTTGGGGGGGGGGGGGAGAAAGAGAGAGATATTGAGTTTGAGACAAAAGAATAATAAAATCGATGCATACAAAAAACAACAGGGAATATACATAAATATATATTTTTTACAGTAAATCTCAAATTATACAGTAATAATAATAACAGTCACCATGAAAGTTGTGTATAGATAAATAGATCTTTTTTAAATATTAAAATTATCAATATTATCTTATATGTATGTGAATTTTAAAATTTTAACCTTTTTTTCCTCTTTTTTTAAAAACAAATAAATAAAGTTTAAAAACATTCAGCTCGATATTATTGTAAATAGTTTTTTTTTTTTTTTTACACTATGAATTAATACAATTTCACCTTTTTACCCCCACTCCACCCCTCCCAACCAAGAAAAAAAAAATAAGAAATCGAAAAGTGTAAAAATTGCATGTTTATTCAAGTTATTACATTCTTGAACCCTGAAGACAAACAAAAATGTATAAATCAAATATACCGGACAATTTGAAGTTCTTTCCATCACTCCTTCCATCTTAATTCTGACTCCGAAACTGTTTTTATTGAACTGACTTTTTCGGATTGAGATTGCTTGCCAGAGGGAAACTGTAGTTTGATATTTATTTTTGTATTATACGAAGGGAAAAAATCTCCAGTGGTTCCGTATTTAGAGGGAAAAGAAATGCCTTAATATCTCCTTTTCCCCCACCATGTCCTCTTCTCCTTTAGACTTTTATTGTAAAGTAATTTTCACTGTGGTTGAAGTTTTTCATTTTGAACACATTTCCTCCTGCCTTCAGGGAGTTTTCTCCAAAAGATTCTCTGCCATTTTCAAGAAAGGATTATTACTCCCTTTTAGCTCTTTAATTCCCTTCCCCCCCCCCCCCTCCCTTCATTTTTTAGTCAAAAAGTTTGATGCATTTGTAATGAGAAAGGATAAATGACGTCACATTCCCCTCCAGATCTCCCAGTTGTGTTTTATGGGCCGTAATTTGAGTGCCTCCATAACTTTTCATTTGTGGGAAGTGACGTCATGATCTCTCCAAGCACCGAATTTTCATTCATAAAACACTATATTTTTCAATAAAGACATAACGATGACGCACCGACTAGCGGATGTTTTCGAAGGTACTCAGAGCACTATCGTATGTCGTTCTGTCTTATTTTTGGTGTTTTAATTTTACACGTTTTCCGAATTATTCAGAATAAATATAGGCATTGAATAATTTTGTATAGCTTTTTTTAAATTATGTCGATCACTTTTTTATATATATATATATGAATTTTTATTCACATTGTATGAATAATGTTTGTTTGTGCATAATGTTAGCGTTGATGATTTTTTTTTTTCTCCGTTAACCCCTTACGGTGTTCCGTTTCCGTGATTATTTTCAGCCGTTATTTTTTATTGTAAAATTTGCCTTATTTTCACGATTTAATTAAACAGAAATTTTTGTTTTGAAAAACCGGTTAAAGACCGAAATGATAATGTTAAGTCTATGAGGGCGTTATTTTCAAATATCTCGCTTAAATTTTAATATTTTTACATGATTTTTGACATAAGATAACTGAGACGATCTACAACCGGGCTAGTTTTTATTTTTTCGATTTTTATTATGTATATTTTGTATATTATGTTTCAATTTCAGAACTGCTTCCTAAAGTAATTTTTTAAAAATCTGAAATCAAAATCGAAAAAGCAAAAACTAACTCGGTCGTAGATTATCCTCAGCCATTTTATGAAAAAAAAAATCATGTAAAAATATTAAAATTTGAGTGAAACATTTGAAAAGAACGCTCTCATAGACTTAACATTATCATCCGGGTCTTTTTTGAGTGACTAGTGTTGGCTCCGGATGATAATGTAAAGTCTATGAGAGCGTTCTTTTCAAATGTTTCACTCAAATTTTAATATTTTTACATGATTTTTTTTTTCCATAGGATAGTTGAGGACGATCTACAACCGGGCTACTTTTTACTTACTCAATTTTGGTTTCAGATTTAAAATAAATAAATAAATAAATAAATAAATAAATAAAAATACTTTAACTTTCGGAACCGGTTCTGAAATTGAAACTACCATAATATAAAAAAATGTATAACCAAAATACAAAAAGTAAAAACTAGCCTGGTTATAAATCATCCTCAGCTATCTTATGCAAAAAAAAAAAAAAAAAAAAAAAAAAAAAAAAAAAAAATATTAAATTTGAGTAAGATATTTGAAAAGAACGCCCCCATAGACTTAACATTACCATCCGGGTTTTTTTTCTGTGACTAGTGTTGCGTCTTAAGAATGTAATTCTCTTGCAATCTAGCAGGCAATTTCTATTTCAAATGTGAAAATCTTAGCGAACTTGACGAGTCGTGAATATTTTAACGCTCAAATTAAAATGATATGTTAAAAAATAATAATAAAAAATAAATAAATAAATACTTTTATAATTCAGTAACAAAACAACATCTTTTAAGACAAACATACAGAAAAAAAAGTCAAGTTTTAATTTTGAGAGGAGAAATTTTAAAGCTATGTTAAACATTATACTTTAAAGATATTCGAACTCGTCGGGACCACAAGAAATGTTCGAATTATCCGAAGTTTGAATTATAGAAAATATGAAATGAAAACATGCTTAATATGATACTATTACAAAGGAACTAATGTTGTAGTGTTTTTACAATTTCTTTCGTCTGTTATCATTAGAATATGACTTAATATTAAATTAGAATGTATAATTGCATAAACTAATTAAAAGTTCAGAAGTAAACACAATGGAAGAAAAATTTAAAGCGTCACTGATGGACAGACGGGACACTAAGAAAGTGGATATCAAATAGATTGGTTTATATGTATATACGTTCGGAGCAATGTTCACAAAAATCATAGAAAGAATGTTATTCAAAAGATCTGAAATCCAAGAAAAATAAGAAATCGGAATTCTCGTTAGTTCGAATTAAACGAAGTCAAGAGAAAATGAGTTCGAATTAATTAAAAATTTTAATGTTACTCAGCTATTGAAAATTTCGGGACTTCATGCTTAGTTCGAATTAAGCGAAGATTCGAATTAACGAGAGTCGACTGTATCTTTAACATTGGTGATGTTGAATTATATTCTAAACAACAAATATATATGACTATGATTTTTTTTTCTTTGCCTTACTTTTTTTACTTTAATTTTTTTTATCCTTAAAATTAATCTAGTTACACAATTTTTAATGCCTCAAAGGCAGGAATATAAACTAGCAAAAACCATGCTTTGTTTGAATTCACGAAGCATTATTTCATAGGATAAATATTTGAAAGTAACAATACTTTTTGTAATATTTTTGCATCGTTATTAGGCAGAAATATTACGTTATATTTTTGTGCATTTTAGTTTTAGAAATGTAAATTCAACCAAATAATTAAGAATTTCAAGAGAATTTTTTATTTATGATAACAATTAATTTTATTTGTTTACAATTCTTTTTATGCCACTTTACAAAATAAAATAAATAATAATGATGATATTCTTTTAAAATGCGTAAGTAATCGTAATAATGAAAAAATGCATTTTATTTATTTAAATAATCATGATTCTATCTATAACTAGTAAATCCATTATTTTTTCTTTTGAACATGTGCGGGTTTCCTTTTTTATTTGCAAAAATGTGTCCGTAATGGAAAAACTTTTAAAATAATAATTTTTTTAAAGGTTATTCTGTAAATAATAATAATAATAATAATAATAATAATAATAATAATATTGTGCAAATCTACAGATATTATTTTACTTTTGTGCTTAATTTCAAATCAAAATACTGAATAGTTTTTTTTTTTTTTTTTTTTTTTTTTAAAGTGTATGACAAAATGTAATATGTGTAGCCTAGTAGAGAAATCGCTTCGCTCTTCCTAATAAATTTCAACAGTAAATACTTCGCATTTTACTTCTTCAACATAATATTAGAGAGTATGTAATTTAATTGAAGTCAACAAATAAAAAACGCATTTTAATAGTAAATTATTTATATTTAGAAACAACAAAAACAAAAAGGTCACAGCTGCAAATGCTGTTTTATTGGTTTTCTAAGAATTATAAGATAATATGCATTTAAAAAAAGTAATTTTCTCAACATTTTTAAAATAGATATTTCTCAAAATGAAAGATCCTTCAAAAAACAAAATATAAATAAATAAATTATAATTAAAACATATTTAAATATTGTGAATAACTGGTTACTATTTATTCTGATATCTACACTAACTTATGAAAATGATCAAGATGACTTCAATGGAACATTAATTTCGCAAATAATATTTATTAGAATGGCTAGAAATTTTTGAAAAATAAAAAAATGACACTTGATTGAAAAAGAAGCAGATAAAGATAACTCGATCCCATTGTTTTTTTTACTAATAAAGTTCTTAGATACAGAAGAGATAATACAGATATAATTAAAAATAATTTTCTTTCATCCTTTAAAGTCTGTCGGAAAGGCGAACAATTAATAATTATCCAGCTGGCGCCTGAATAATTATCCAATCTCATTAGTGCCAACCCTATTTTCAAAAGGAGATATCTCCCTCTGCAATTCTCTCCCTATCATCTAGAAAATCTGATAATTTGTTCTTATGAACAAGAAAAGTAAGAAATATATTATCATTAGAATAGAGGCAAGAAAAAAAAAAAAAAAAAAAAAAAAAAACGCATCTTGAAAACCGCGTTATAAATTCTAATTTTTCCAGAGATAAAATAATTTCATTTTATTATTATCAACTTTTTTTATTATTTAAAAAAGAAAAGTATCTGGCTGTTATAAGACAAACGATTTTACTTCCTCATTCTTTTCTTTTTGTTTATATTCGTTCTTTCTTTCTTTCTTTTTTTTCTTCTCCCACTTTCAAAATTACTGGAACAATACTTGAATTGGAAAGACAGATACAGCGGCTGAACGTTCATAAAAGGGTGGAAAAAAACTGTGAAGTACAGAACATCTTCAGAGAGAGAAAAAAATGAGAGAAGATTAAAGTAAAAGAAACAAAAAAGCGAGAGAAGCAACCCTACATGCACACGTGCGAAAACAATACTTTCACCCCCTCCTTCTTTCATAACAATGAAGTAGGGTCGACTCCTGAAGTTATTCGAGTATTTCCCTATTGTTTGATAAAAATTGAAGAAGGGAGAGAAGGGCTGGAACACTAGGATTTAGGGAACTAGGACGCAATGATCCTAGTGAGAAATCGAAACTTTTTTTTTTTTTTTTCAGAAAAGAGGTTTATTACTTATTTATTGTTATTTTTTCCTAATATTTTCAGGGCTTCCGACTCCCTATTCCAGTTATATTGAATAATGATGAAGGATTCTGAGAAGAAAAGCGAAAAATAATGAATAATAATAATGAATTTTTGAAGTGGAAACCAGGTGAAAGTTATTAAAGAAACTCAAATGGATTCAGTGGGCGTTCCACTTTCACCATGGTTTTAAAAGAACTGCAATAGGGCGGCAAGTAAGCAAGGGGAAGGGAGAGGGAAGTGTTTTTTGTTTTTCTCTTCTTTCACTTTTTTATTTTATTTTTCTTATCGAGGCCGTCATCAAATATACAGGAAATTCTGAAAGTGATACTAGATTCTAAGGTTAACAATTCTATTTTCTTTTCAATGGTCAAACACGAGAACCTCAGAAAAAGAATGTTACCTTTTTATTTATTCATGTATTTACTTTTTTTATTGTTTTTATTTTTGGCAACGCTGGAAATCTATTCCACTTCCTGCGGGCGTAAAGTAATCAGCTTCTCCTATGGCCAGCAGACAGTGAAAGGAAAAAAGAATATATATATTGGCTCAATGTTTTAAAGAATATAATCATTTCAAAATCTAGTTTGGACAGAAATTTGTGTCAGTTATATTCATTAAAGTAAAATAAATGACTGACTTTTCAATAAGTCTGCTTATGATTGATAAGAGCTTTCAATAATTGCTATGATTTGTCAAGGAAAATTGCGGAAAGTTAATAACATAAAAGAAATATTATTTATCTCTCTCTCTCTCTTTTTTTTTTTTATATCAGAGACAATAGTTGAAGATAAATTATGAGAATATTTATAATAAGTGCATTTTTCCCCTCTAATTCGATTTATTATTAAAATAAATAAAATCTGCCTCTAAAATTCGTATATATAAAATACAATTAGACATAAATCTGTAGTTTTCTTTCGCTAGACTGTTTGTGCATTTTTTATTGAATTCAGAATGGAATTAGTCAGCACAAAAAGAAATAATAATGACTGAAATTTGATAGGTGATACAGTAAGTATTGCCAGCGACATTCAGAACTAAGCAGTGGCTAACTGAGCATTGCTTGAACTAAAATTGCCATTAGGTTGCCATTTTTAGTATTTATCTTTATGTCATCAGATTTTACAAAAAAATAAAATAAATCTGTTTAAAAAAAAAAATCTTAATAATCGCTTCGCTATTGTAAAAGGTAAAAACGAAAATCCAGGTTTGGCGGGCAAACTATATTTATGACACTATTGAATAGATTGCGAGCCTGCTTAAAAGGATCCCCCCCCCCCCTCTATTATGTGTTTATTTGTATTTATTTAAACATTTATACTAATAAAAGTAAGATGTGTATATGTGTCTCGATGCACAATGACAAAGGAAATTTGTCACATGTATAGGAGTAGAGGTCTGCAAATTTGGTTTCGAATAAACACGGACAAATGCGAATGCGCCTGAACCTTAGATTTTTGCTACGTTTTATTGAATGGGAAAATTCGTATTTTAACCTGGATTTCCGAATTCTCGGCTGATGTTGAGCCACTCATAAAAAGATAGATTTTTTTTATTATTTTAACCCTGATATAATAACATTTGATCCATTTTGCATAAAGTTTATTCGGAGTTCGTACAACAATTTGTTAAGTGCATTCCGCCGAAAGTGAGAGGTTTGGGTTCTTTTTAACCAATATTTATTTAATATCTTACCACCCAATCTTTTTTTTTTTTTTTTTTTTTTTTTTTTTATGTATCCTTGCATGGTGCAAACTTTTGTGAATCGATTAAATATGTAATACACATATGCGCGTGTTGATAATTTAAATTTATATTAATTTTTAGACTACATAAAAATAGTCGAAATTACTGACGAGCAAATGAAGTTTCGAAAGAGGCCTTTTATTGCAAAAAAAGTCTATTGTTGTAACAACGGTGTTCCTTCCTATCATAAATCAGAGATGTGATTATGTCATGTATCCTTACAGCAATAGAAATTTTCAGGTAACTTTTTTTTAGACATTTTAATTGTTAATTTTAATGTAGTTCGGTTATCGATTTTGCGGTATGAGACATATATAAAGTAATCCTGGAACAAGGCAAGGTTATTTTAGCCTGTTGTGTCTGATTGTATATATACAAAATATATTCTTGACGAAAAAAATTTGTTCTCATATCTGCTTATATGTCATGATTTCTGTGATATAGCTTCAGTAATTAATTAATAAAAAATAAACACTTTCAGAAGAAATTTTTTATAGTAGTCTTCTAATTAGAAAGCAGCGACCTTTTTCCTAATTAACGATATTAATTAGAAAAATATCTCCCTGTCACCAAGTGCTGAGAATAATTCCATGTGCGCCTACGTTAACATATCTACATGGTGACAGTTTGAAAAACTACTTCTTCCTACAACATCATCACCGAGTGCAGTTTTGCTTATAAATTTCGCACGCTACCATTTCAAATTTATCAGGTGCACGGTATGTGATTAAACACGACCTGCTAGTTTTTAATTCTTTACGTTCGTCCTCTTAATAAAATACCCGTACTGTCTCATAAATAATACCGAACATGAAATGACAACATTCGATGAACAATTAATTATGTTTATTTAAATATCATCTCCATATTTCGCCTCCTTAAAAATATGAAAACTCCATTAAAAGGGGAAAAAAAAAAAAAAAAAAAAAACTCTTCAAGATTAATGACAGGATGAGCAGAACTTCATGTAGCTTGCATCTGTAAGTAACTTTATGAATACACAGTACATAAATCACCTGACATTTTGTACTATCAAAAACCTCCCTTTCACCCTCTTTTTTATTTTATGCCCCGCCCTAATTTTTTGAGAAAACCTTCTTTCTTATTCTATCTAACAATGCTTTTAGCCAGCTATCGGAAGGAGAGTATGTACACTATTTCTTTAGTCCATATAATTAAGAACGTCAATAATTATTTCTGATGTTAATCTCGGTAATTATTCCGAATATTAATGATAGCCGATAGAGTTGAAGTTGCTACGAGGTTACCTTCCCTTTTAATGCTTTGTTACTACCTTTTACATTTATTATTTCTGTCAATAACAACAAATATCGTTTAGAACATTGTGCTCTAACTTTTAATTGCGGTGATTCATTTTCAATTACATAATTTTAGTTTTAATAATATTTTCAACTATTGATGTCAGCACTGAAAATTAAAACTCCAATTAAAACTGTAATGCTTGCGGAATGAGCATAATCATGACGATGAATTTCTGTATAAAAAAACTGCCATACGATCAGAGTTAGATTAAAGTTGTTTGGGGTCCAAGGCCCAGTACCTTTTCTGAATTTCATTAAAATAAAAAGTAGTTAAAAAAAATGTCTGGAGGTATTCAGATGTTTTCACATTTTTTTATCAAAATACTCATTATAATATCTCATGTTATTTTAATAGAGTAAAATAGTATCTATCCAGTTAGAGCATGCGAAAGTAAATTCTGCAATTAAAATAAATAAATAAAAATGAAATGGCGTTATGTATAAAAGAAAAATGGAAAATTACCTACCAACTAGCTAAATATAATTTTTTATGGAAATTTTCACATGATAAAGTGTTTTTATCAAAATAATATTAATTATAGCTCTGCTATATAAGAATATCGTCGTCCAAAAAAGATATTGAACATTTAAGCGCCATCTATCGGTAAAATCTCAAACTAATCCCTTTTATTGCATAACTCGTTTCCGTATACTCTAAGTATAAACACTAAAGTTTTTTTTTTTTTTTTTTTTTTTTTTTTTTTTTTTTTTTTTATATACCAAATATTTAACTTGTGTAGCCCTTCAGATACATGCAGTTTAATTATGACCACCCTGTATTAGTATTATTATAATTATTAATAATCGAAATTCTGAAAATAAAATCGTTAAAAACCTGCTGTTTATTGGAAAAACTTTGCATGGTTGACGTTAAAATAGAAAAAAAAGGTAAGAATCTATAAAACGAGGTATTGTTCTCAAACAGTGCGCAGGAAGATAATGCACCATTCTTCATAGAAATGCTATGTAAATCATATGTTATAGAATCCTTATACTATTCGCCTAAAGTAAATAAAACCATTAATATAATTATGCGTAATAATCCTTATGGCCACCCTCCTTTCCGCGCTGAGTTTTGTTTAGTATTTTTTTGTGTCTTATAAATTATTTTTCGTTTTTTACATCTCTACCATGAACAATAAGTATCGTATAACAATATATTGCCTGTTTTCACATGATTTTTATTTTTATTTAATTTTATCTTTTATGATATTTTCTTATTAATCGATGTCAAAATCAAAGTTGTAGTTAAAAACATGTTGCTTATTGCAGGAGTTTAACCACTATGAGGAATTTCTCGATATAACCTGTCACAAAATATTGTCTTTTCATAAAATATAGCAGAAATACTTGATTGATTAATGTCTCTATCAAAATTTAATAACATATCCCCCATCAAAATGAATTACGTTATTATTTTGTAAAAGCTTTCCTAGCTATTAAAGATATTTTCAATCTTTCTTTAATAAATTAGAGCGATTAAATCATTCGACTATTACTATATATATTTTTTAATGATTTATGAGAAAATCGTGAAATTAATTTTCTTTTGTTTAATTAACGATATTTAAACTTTAACAGGTATGATTATTTTTTTCCTATTTTTAAGAAAATATTTGATACTCTTTGAGTAGAGTTTTTAAAAAAGCAATTTTGATATTATTTTAATTTTTCAGTCAAATTTTAAATTTCTTTATACTTGATACTAGTGGCATAAAAAACAGTATATCTAATCATTTCTGTTTTACTAAGCCCACATAAATTAGAAACAGCGTATTAACCATAGTACAATAACAACTGCGAAATGTTATGGAGAAACTGTTGTAGCTTTTTCTCAAAAACTATTGCAGTGGTTTCTTCGGTTCTTTTTCTTTTTTATTATAATTTTTAATATTATAATTTTATAAATGCTGTACTTGTATCGTTTTGGATTTCTGGAAAATCATTTTTTAAGGACGTTAGTTACCTAGATTTTTATGCCGCATTTTTATTTTTATTTGCTTGTTTATTTTGCTATTTTTTTCCGGACGATCAATACACATCTAAGCTATTTTATTTAGTAAATGACTACTATTTTGAAATCGCTTCTGTAGTTCCTGAGTAAAGACACTTTAATATCGAATGTTTTCATAGAATTTCACAAATATTGTTTGTTTAAAAACATTTGATTATTATTTTTAAAAAGCACAGAAAGATAAATCATGCTGTTAATCCTTGCTTAGCACTAATTACGTTAATATGAAACAAAATTGAACGTGAAAATGAAACATTATTAACATAGCAACACCGCTAAATAGGCGTAATTTCGTTATGTCTAGTTGTGTTATGCCTCTTGACGTGGATCAAGTATCAATATGTAAGATTAACATTATGTTGTCAGGGTCCAAACAAGCTTCAGACAGACCTAGGGCTTGGTGTTTAAATTTTTTTTAATGCTATGATTTAGAATGCATACATAAATACATATTTGAATAAGTATGTTTTTTGTTTTTAATCTTATCATGCTGTAAAAATATAAAATATTGACTACAAACAAATCTGTAAAAACTTTCAGTATAAAGAAATACTTAAATGCCAGCTTTACAAATATTTTATTCCAAATTTGGAAGTTACCATAATAAAAGAGCCCAGCCTAGAGTGACCATGCGACAATTTTCCAGACCCTATATGTTGCAAGTGCGATGTGATCTGCATTAGATGCATGAATATATATATATATATTATTTTATATTCTTAATAAACTCTTTCATTTTACATAGAGCCTTTATCTCTAAAATATACATGTATTAAAAAATATTTCCCTTCTAGATTTAGAATTACCTTGATTAAATAGCTATGGTACATTCATCTCGATCCAATTTAAAGCTGCATATTGCGTGTACTTTCTTAAAAATTCCCCCAACGGCTTATTATTACTTTCACAATATAATGAGTTTATATCATGTTCTAGAGAACGATAAAAGAAAAATCTCAATCTTACTTCTAACATGGCGACCGTAGTTCAATTAGTGCCCAACTTTACAAGGCTTCCTCACCAATTCATCAAACCTTATTCTTCACGATTATGGTTGATTTTTTTTTCTTCGTTTTCTCCATTCTCTAAAGAAAGTTAGAACCTCATCGAACCTCTCCTAATGATTCTAAGGTCTCCATTGCTAGGCCCGTCGCATTAGCTGTTGCCAGATCTCGGCAAGTGTGCAATCAATTATTGCCCTTCCCCCTCGTTCTTTTGTTTTTAGAAAACCCTGCAGGTGTAAATGGTTCCTTTGAAAGATATAATCCGGGTTTATGTGCGTAAAAGGGGCGCAATATTTTTGTTTTTATGTATAAGATATGTGATTTATGACAGTTTTTTCTTGAGACATTTTTTTCCCGCAAAAAATGTTTTTATAATAATCTGAAATAGGTGGTATTTCAGGTTAATGAACATATGCAGCGTTCATTTTTTTTTCGTTATAACTGTTTACTTTTTCAATATTATCTCCCTTGTTAATTTTATTATTTTTTATTTATTTTTTTATTTTTTTTTTTGGAACCTTTTTTTTTTTTTTTTTTTTTTTTTTTTTTTTTTTTTTTTTTTACATTTATTATTATTTTTATATTTATAACAAAAATATTTACATGAAGCCGCTTCAAATCAATAGAGTAAACCTTTGAAAATGGAAATACCGGAATCCGTCTTGAAAAATAAATAATTTTTATCTAAGCGCTTGTCTGTTAAAATTAAAACTGTCTAAGACGCGAGAATGTTCTTTTTTTAACACAGAAAAGCTTAGAAAGTTTTAGTTTATTATTCATATATTGATCATTTAGTTTATTATTCATATATAGTAATATTCTCCTTATTTAATCGAAGAATTAAAGAGAAGATTGCTATTTGGCAATAGTAGTATTTAGATATTATGGCTACTTCGCATCCTGTACATTAAAAAATCTATTGTACTTCTAATTTTTTTTTTTTTTTTTTTTTTTTTTTTTTGTAAAAAAAAAGTTAATGCATTCTTACAGAAAAGAAAAATTAATTTTATTTATATTAGTTTAAAGATCGTACACTTATACATTTATTATTGAAAAATTTGCTGTTGTTCGATTTACAAAATTAATTGAAGTCTTGGTTCATTTTAAAAGAGTACACTTTTATAAAAGAAAACCCTTAATTCTATTCTGAAAAGAATAATTTTTCAATATCCGAAACTATTATCTCAGAAAATCTGCGGATAGTAGTGCTATAAAGCTCTATTTTTGGTTATTAAATTTCTCCTCCTTACAAGATATACATTCTAATAAAATATTCCTCCTGTATTCCATAAATGCAGTTTTGCAACACCAATGGCCACGTCTTTCGATTTTATTGGTCTACGTGATCCACTGAATTGCATCTTATAAGAAAAAATGAATCTGAAGCATGCACTTACTAAATTTTTAAATACTGGTGTAATGTTTCTCTCTAAAAAAAAGGAGGTGGGGAGGGGGTAGGGTAGATTTAGTTGTTACGATGCGTTATATAAAAACAATGCAGTTAGAAAAGAAATCGCAGACGATAATGTTGTTTAATAAAGTAAAATCTTACTATCGTACGAAGAATATCTTAAATTAAATAATGACTGCGAACCCTAAAGTCTGCAGAGAAGCAGCTTTGAAAATGGCTTTCTGTCTTGAAGAATGAACCGTTGTTCACTTTTGCTAATGCTAATAATCGAATTTTTCCCCACTTTTTATCCATTCTTTTTTTGCACTTATCATAGTAGGTTCCGGGTTTTTCGCAAATGATATAATTAAACCATTTTCGAAAACTTCTGGTGATCTTTTTTTTTACTTTTTGTCTGTTGATGAGTTAGTTCTCGCGCCTCTGTTGTTTAAAATTACATATTCGCAACGTATTATTACATGCCACTGGTTCTCTTTCATAGCGTGTGAGGTATTCATTTTTGCTGATGCCCCACTTTCTCTTAATGGCGAAAACATGGTGCTAGAGCAAAATCTTACCCTGGCTTTTTTTTCTCCCTCTCTCTTTTGGGAGTGGCAACGACACAGTTTATGAAATGCTCTTAAGTCTCAGGATGAGAAATTTTCTTTTTAAAAGTTTTAATTAAGTTGTGGCATCTTTTTCTCTTTTGATCCAAGCTTTACTTTTTTCCTCTTTCATCCATGCTTCTTCTGCATCTTATACTCTCCTTTAAGGCTTGCATCTTTCTAATTACACGGTGTTCATTTGAGCCTATTTCGCACATTACATGCGCGAAAGCTTCTAAATAATGTTTTGTCGAATTTTCTTGTTTTTCTAAAAAGAATTTTAATATATGCACAGCATGGATAATCGCTTCATAATTTTCTTTCAGTATGCTTATTTTGGCAAATCATGCACTCTATATGAAACCCAAAACCGCCTATTTCGTGGAAGTATAAATTATTTTTAAGATGCGAGTTTTTTAATTACACTTCCTGATAAATTTTTAATATTTGCTACATTTGGCATTTGAATTTTATTGTAAAATATTTTAAATAAAGCTACAACAAGTAAATTGATGTCAATCGGATATATCTCCTCACTTAATGATTTTTTTTATTCGTGAAGATTCATGTTGATCTTACATAATGAAGACCTAATAAATGATGAAGGTTTTTTTAAACAGAATATTTTAGGTGCTTGAAACCAAAGTATTTACTTATCACTTAGAAAATATCTAACCCAGATTATTATGCCACTTTAAAAAATATATATATATATGTAGTTAAATGTTTTTTATATATTTGCCAAGAGTAGCAATTGCTTTAAGCTAGTGCTTGAGGAAGGTTTGATTTGAAAATCCTCCCAAAAGAGCTCTCGTAGATTATGTAAAATTGAATATTTTTGACGCTAAATTTTTTGTTGCGCAAGAAAAATAAGTGTCATTGTTTTAATGTTGGCCCAATAATTAATTAAAAAATCTGAAAAAAAAATTTTCTTATATCATTAAAATACATTTTATAGCCCATCACAAGGACACGATATCATTTCCCCTTTCCCCCTACTTTGTTTTTACACGTAATTAATAATTTAACACGCACTATCCCGTTATTAACTGAATTACCTTAAATTAAATTTCCCCTCCTTCTTTATATCGCAGCTTAACTCCAACTCACTAGGTCTTATAGTAAGATCTATGACTGCTATTTCCCTGAAATTACCGCTTTAGGCATTTCCTTAAATTAAACTAACTTAATTTCTCACTTTCTGGGAACTGCGGTAATGTTATTGCTAAAATCCTCGGAAATGAAATTTCGAAGCCATTTCAAAAGCTTGGACTTGCTAAATTTTTAAACTCACCGTACAATTTCAGTAAGTGCAGCTGAATAAAGATTGGTTTAGTACGCTGATAAATTAAATGGAAGCGAACGAACCTTTTAATTTGAGTCGATACTTTATAGTTCTGAATTTATCAATTTGTGAGTACTGGTTGATTTTATTTTTCTCTTCTTTTTAGCATATTGCTGTTATCAATTCTGATTAATAATAATGGTATTTCATAAAAAAAATTCCCACGGAAAATTTCAATGTCGAATATTTGTAACCTTATATTGGATGTATAAACGAGCCATCGCTAACAAAGCTTGTTGATATAATGTGCAAATTGTTATTTTCTTCCTCTGGTTAATTGGCTTACACTGGTGTCCAAAATTTAAGCATAATTGGTAATTAAGTAATTATTTTTAAGTAATGAAAGAAATATGAATCGAAATGTGCTGAAACTCCAGGTGTGTAAACAAAATAGTACGCGTCACATATTTTCGCGAAGAGTTTTCCCCGAAATCGAACAGGGGACCGTCAACAAATTGAAAAAGAACGAAGATCTTTTGGATAACCCTGTCAAAACTAATGTAGCAAAAGCGTTCAAACTGCACATTATGATTAATTGGCTTATTGTAATGTACTGTGTTAATTTTTACAAGGATAGCATGTATACTCGTAGAGAAATTAAGGTTTTTATAAAAACAGTCCTAAGTTTTTTGTTTATAATTTGCAGAGTTCTTAATATAAAATAAGTGTTCTTTTTTGAAAAAATGACGAACATCTTTGTACACAATACCCTGTCATCAGAATTAAAAACTAATAAAAATTGTATGACAAATGAGCAGGTTTACTAAATAATTTTTTACTGCGCATGCGTGAACGCTATTAAAATTTCATTTGTATATTATGTTAGTTAAATGTATAGAGCAACTTTTGTGAAAGTCACAAAAACATAGCTTAAAAATTCTGAAAATTATCGTTGATAGAATGAGATCAAAATCCTTTATTCCCGAAATGAAGCAAAAAGATGAGGGGCTGTATCCGTATTCCATTGTTTAGTGCCTACACAATATTGCACGTACAACTATATTTAGGTAAAACCCCTGATTTTTTTGCTTCCTTTAGGAATAACGGATTTTGAGTTGATTCTATAGGCTCCCATTTTCAGAATTTTCAAGCTATTGTTTTTGAAACTTTTACAGAAGTTGCTCTATACATTTAGCTAACACAATATGCAAATGACATTTAGATATTGTTGACGCATGCGCAATGAAAAATTATTTACTAAACATACTCATTTTTCATACAATTTTTATTATTTTTAAATTCTGATGACAGGGTATTGTGTACAATGATGTTTGTCATATTTTCAGAAAAGAACATTATTTTATAATAAGAACTCTGCAAATTATAAGCAAAAAAACTTGGAAAAATTTAGGACTGTTTTTATAAAAACCTTAATTTCTCTACGAGTATACATGCTATACTTGTAAAAATTAACAAAGTACATTACAATAAGCCAATTAATCATAATGTACAGTTTGAACGCTTTTGCTACATTAGTTTTGACAGGGCTATCCAAAAGATCTTCGTTCTTTTTCAATTTGTTGACGGTCCCCTGTTCGATTTCGGGAAAAACTCTTCGCGAAAATATGTGACGCGTACTATTTTGTTTACACACCTGGAGTTTCAGCACATTCCAATTCATATTTCTTTCATTACTTAAAAATAATTACTTAATTACCAATTATGCTTAAATTTTGGACACCAGTGTATTTCATGTACATCTGTCTCTTCTGTTCGCAACACTGTACTTTTGCTATGATTAATAATAATATTTAAATGAAAATGAGCTGTTTTAATGCCACAAAATGCTAAAATTTCATAAAACTCAAAATACTCAGTAATAATAAATAACACAGTAAGTTTTTATCGGTAAACAATAGGTTATATATATAACCTATAAATGTCAGAACTTACATAAATCAGAGTTATTAATTAGTTTTTTTTTTTTAATAAATCGCCCCTCACTTTCCATATGAGCCATATGACACATAATAACATAGAGGGACTCTACTGTATTCTCTAGTTTTTGTAACTTTCACTTTTTAAGTGCACTTTTTTTTTCCGCTCCCCTTTCTGAATGGTTTTTAAAGTAAAATGATTTGTTTTCTTTCAGATTTACGCTGGACGTCTTTGAACATTCGAGTAAGCGGCCGTATGTGCTTTTTGGGCGAGCTCCAATACAAACTGTGGTGAGTGTTTGATGTTTCCTGCTTTAACGCTTAAAAGAGAGAATTATTTACTTCGACCGTTTTTAAAACAAACCTTTCGGAGGGGGGAAAAAAATGTTTAATTTTAAAGCTTGTATTAATTTAGAATTCTTTTTAAAAAATGTGAAAAAAGCTAATGGAAATACTAGAGTGAAATTATCTATTGATTTTGTTTATATAATCTATAATTGTTCGCTATAGTGAAGTAACTTATAGAATTTGGTATATAAGTGAATTAATAAACAGAATTGTTAATGTTCAAGCAAATATTTTGATGCTTTATATTTAAATATTTTGTAATTTATTTATTTACATTACTTCAGATTTTTTTGAAACACTTTTTAAAAAACTATACATGTTCATTTGGACACATTTCAAATCATTCCTTCAAAAAAGGCATAATCCACGCCATTTTCTTATTTTCTAGTACTGTGCCACTTAAGTGGTTGTGCTCTGTTCGTGCCTGACGATGATAATTTTTCCAGGTTCCTGGATCTAACTGTTGCAATCGACCGAGCTTAATGCTTTTGTGACGTTAAAATGGCAGGCCGTTATTAGCGTTATTTATTTTTCGTCTTTAAGCAGAATGTAAGCCTATTGTCTGAATTAGTAACCCCAAACATCGAGAGACTAAAAATACTTGACATTAGATGAAAATGAGTTATGAAAGGCCTGACATCAACTGGAAAGAATGCTTTAATAGGACCCCTAATGGTGATCTTCCCCCATCATCCTATTGTATTATGAGTATCGCGCGGAAAAGTTAGATTTAATATAAGGGATTTTTTCCTCTTTTTTTATGTATCCATAAAGAGTGAATAGTTATTTGAGATATTTTTAATTTGCCAAACACAAAGGACTCAAACCATAACATAAGCTTTGGATTATTTATGAATAAAGGTACATTTAAGGTAAATGCCATAGGAACTCATGGATCTTAAAATATAAAACAGTAGTACTTTACTCTTCCAATTAAGAAAGACATTTTTTTAATTGCTTTCATCTATTTTTCTGTATCATTCCATTTTGTTTTATACTCATTATTAAATATAGTGTTAAAAAAATAATAATAATAATAAAAAAAAAAAAAAAAAAAAAAAAACGCAAATAAATAAATCTACTCTGACTATTCTGTTTAGTAGATGATCACTCCACAAAACATTTGTGTAGTATTCATAATTATATGTAGCATATATGTATGAAGGTTTTATATAACAATTGAGGAATATTTATACGATTAATGTATATTATTAAAGTAGTAGTTAGACAAAATAATTATCCGTAAGTAAATATCTATTTAAATTTTTCAGACCTTATCGTTTAACGATTACTTTGTTTTCTCATTCACAAAAATAAACATTTTTTATTTAAAGTAATACTTTTTAAGAACTCTTAGGACACTTTTAAAACATTTTAGGACAAAAAAAAATTTTTAAAGGAATTTTTTAAATGTATTGTCATTAATTCTCTCCCCCCCCCCCCTCGTCTTATTTATGATTTCCTTTAATCGAAATAATCCATATCATTTGTTAATTTTGTCTTACGTACATTGAAATAATAGTTGTTTACTCAGCTATGCTCTTTCGCTTCCACGGTTTCCTTTGTTATTATTTCTGAGAAAGATATTTGCAAACTATCTACTCGAAATGAAGTGAAAAGAAACACGCTGTTCAAAGAATCTCTCTTTTGGAATGCTACATAAATTTCGTTTCGAACGATTTGATACATTGTCGTTTTCCCAAGTTTGGCTATAACGGTTGCAATCGACCTGAAGTTTCTTAATGCTTTTATGATGTTACTACAGCGACAGCCATCATCTGTGTTATTTTATTTCTTACAAAGCGCTAAAACTACAGATGTTCCGAATTCTGACAAGAATAAAATCCTCTGTCAGGTATACTAAACATTAATTGGCTATATGAATTATGAAGAGGCGTAACTTTAGTCAGAATGAGGAGTTGTAAGTTAAATGTTAGGAATGAGAACTGTTCCGAATGTGACAGGTGAGGTGGGAATCAAGAGAGAAGTTCATGCTTTAACCCTTTGGGGACGAGCGACACGTATGCGTGCCGCAAAAAGGCTTAAGAATCCTTGTTTATGCCCACTAGTAAAATTTTATTGTAAAATTTGGCTTATTTAATCGGAGCATTTCCTCGATTTAATAAGGCACGAATTTCTGTTTTTAAGAACCGGTGACAAAAAATTACAAATTTCGTAAAAGGCACTCGTCGCGAATGGGTTAAAAGACCGGCTTTCAGATTTTTTTTCGCATTTAATTTTTCAGTGAAATTTTGTGTTTTGAACATTCTTTAAAATATTGCATTTTTTATAAGAGATTGTCATCTTAGAATTAGCTAGAAAAGTCTTTATACTTGATAGTGGGATACAGCTTATTCTAGAGGTGAAGGGCCACCGAATTTAAAATTCGAACTGTAGCAAACAAATGACCGTAAGGCCCCTACTCCTCCAAAATAATCAAGACGAAAGTACTTTTATCCCGAAATATACTTCATCTACTATATGTATTCTATATCTGTGATGTTCAATTATGATCATTAGAATGAGAATTTATGCTTAGAAAAAAAGAAAGAAAATTTATCTTAAAATTTCTTATACAGCGGTTAAAATGCTGCTAATCTTCCCCCCGGCTCCCCAGACTAATTATTTAAAGTCATCGAAAACAAAATGCCCGGTACCAGAAATTTCTCCCAGTGTCTGCGACATATACTTCAGGAACAAAAAATAATCTACAAGTAAAATATTTATAGAATTGAAGCGTTAATTAATTACATAATCACTTATCTGTAATGTTTTTAGTCATTAAAAAAAAATACTATTAATATCACTTGTTTGATAAAGAGCTAAAGATAATATGAAGCAAAATAAAGATTTGATGAAAAGCAATCTGCAAAAGAAAAAAGAAAATCTGAGACGTCCGTCTTGCGTCTCGAACTTTTTGCTACCGGGACAAAATGTAGCCTTAAAATTTGTCATTTTCTTGTTTAGTGGTTAATATGCTGCAAATTCCCACTCGTATCAAACAAACACTAAAAAAAGGCCTTTAAAACTCAATTCTGAAATTACGGAAGAAGATTTATGTTTTACAAAAGTTTCTTAAAATTTACTGACTTTCTTCTTCATTGTTTAAATCATTGATTACCATTCAAAAATCAAAATACGGTGGGATTCAATTTCTGGATCTGATTTGGATGTTTACAGTGTCTGAACTCTTTTAGGAAAATATTTAGGCCAATATAGCATTTTTCGACCAAAAAAAAAAAAAAAAAAAAAAAAAAACAATAACACCCCTAAATCTCTCAATCAACCAACAAAACGTTTTCTGTTTGCCACATTTTTTACAGCTTCTTTAGTGAGTAGACCAAAAAAGCACGATTCGTAAATTTCCTATCTTCCAAATGAAAGTAAAAAATAAATTTATTATTAAAATACTACATTATAAATCTAAACACTGTCAGTAGGGGAAAAATGAGAGTCCGGCCTCGGGAGGAGGAGCTGAGGAGCTGAGGAGGGAGGAGGGCTCCTCCTCCTCAAGCCTCCTCCTCAAGCCTCCTCCTCAATCCTCCTCCTCAAGCCTCCTCCTCAATCCTCCTCATTCCTCAAGGTTGTCTTATAAGAGAAGGGGTTAAAAAGGGGGATTAAATTTTTTTCGTGAAATTTGAATATTTTATGCTATAAGAGAGGGGTAAAAGGGGGACTTTAATTTTTTAAGTATACTACAATACGAGCGGTTCTTTTGACTGTTGATTAAGAGATGAATGATTCATATTAAATTAAAAATAGTAATTAATTAAAAGGTAATTAAAAATAATAATTAAAAATAATGAAGGGACTTAGAATTTTTCGAGCGGTTTTTTTAGTCAAGTGTAGTACGTAGTAGAATTTAAGAAATGAATAATAGCAATTAACGATAATTAGTAATTAATTAAAAAGTAATTAAAACTAATGAGTGAAAAATAATGAAGATACTTTAATTATTTCGGCGTGCTGTAGTTTGAAGGTGATTTTTTTATTTTAATGATTTAATTTGTGAACTTTAATTTTTTTTTTTTTCACTGTGCTTTTAAATAAGGGGTTAAGCGGATATTTTGGGGACACAGAATGTTTTTTTCTGTACTATTGTACGAGTAGTTTTTAATTTTAATGTGGTGACTTAAAAATTTTCAGTTTGGTGTAATTTAAGAGTTTATTTTTGATTTTAAGCAGAAATTTTGGGGAGATTGATTTTTTTTTTTTCACCGTGTTTTAGATAATGGGTTAAGCGGGTATTTGGGGACATAGAATGTTTTTTTTTCAGTACTATTGTACGAGTGGTTTTCAATTTTAATGTGGCGACTTAAAAATTTTCAGTTTGGTGTAATTTAAGAGTTTATTTTTTCAATTTTAAGTGGAAATTTGGGGAGATTGATTTTTTTTTTTTCACTCTGCTCTTACATGATGAGTTAAGCGGGTATTTTGGAGGAAATTATTATTTTAGACTAATCATTCACGAAGGATATTTTGCGGATATAAATGTTTAATAGGGGGACTTTAACTTTTTTGCAATGAGATTGACGTGCGCTCGTCGACCTAACCATATGGAGTTTGTAATTTTCTTTGAATCATGTGTGCATACTGGCTTAGACTATCATAGAAAGACTTCCACCACCTTTATCTCCACCAAGTTATAAATAACACATGCTGGTAATGGGAATTTAAGAATATTAACTTTAAACATTAATTTAATGAAGGAACTTTAAAATTATTTCGAGTACTATTTTTAGTTAACTATGTTATACACTTGATATTTTAGATTAGTTAAAAAATAACTTTAAAATTTGAATGAGAAAATATGTTTCAAAATGGGATTTTACGTACTAACATTTATTTGCGCTCGTTGATCTAACCGTTCGGAATCTGTGATTTTCCTCGAATCATGTGTGAATAACTGTTAGATTTCCTTAGAAGGGCTTGAATAAGCTTCAACCATCATAAATAACGCATGTCTGTAACGGGAATTTGAACTTAATTTTTTAAATATTCATTTTAATGAGGTGACTTCGAAAACAATTTGTAGAACTTTTGAGTGGTAATAATTTTTATTGGGAAACTTGAAAAAATCTTGTGATTTTTTGTGAACTAATTTTTAATTGTTAAAGTTTGCAATCCGTATTCGCATTTCTTTTGTGTGAGATTGTATAAATGTTGATGAAAACTATTTCTATTCCAATTAATGAAATTTAATAATAAAAAGAATAAAGTGTACCTCACCAGACACCCCTTTTTCAAAATTCGTACATATTTTTAAACATAGCAATGTGTTTAATATAAGTAATTTTTGTGTGTCCTTTCCTTTCTGAAAGTGTAAGCGATTTTTAACATAAATATCTTTTGACGTGTGTAATTTTTCCCTGGCAGAACAATTTTCAAATAAATAAATTTTAATATTAATAGAATTTTTGACTTTCCGAAGAAAAAAAGGAACTTATTTTTAATGTTTTAATACTTGTCGGTTAAAAAAAAAAATTAAACTATATTTATTATCGAAATGAATTCATCTTCATTAATTTAAAAACATATAATATTTATAACCAGTAACGCGGAACTTTTTCAAACCCTGTTAATGAGATTTTATTTAACATTGTATTTTATCTTCAAATCAAAATAATTTGTGAAAAATGTTTTTAAATATTTTTAAAACTGTATTGAAAATAATATTTTACATACCTTAACATCAATGAAATCCGAATCGAACTTGAGTTTAATAATTATTTTCTCAAAAAGTTCGTTTCAGTATATGAGTAAACCTAGATGAATCATTCTTATCTGCTTATCTGATAGCGTTTTCCGAAAAGGGTTGAATCTCTGAATCATAGCTGATAAGGAACTGGGGTTCATGTGTTATCTTAATTAATCTTAATGAGTACTATGTCTAATTAAAATTATTTGACTTGAAATAAAATAAGGTCTTTTGAGCAATATCTTTTGAAAATTTAAGATATAATTATTTAAATCAAATTAGAGGCTTTTTTTTTTTTTTTTCTCATCGATTTATTTTAAATAAAACTAAAATATTTATTTTTTTCTGTACTTTGTTAGCAAAATAAAGAGTGTAATACATTCATTTCGGATTTAACTATTTGAAAATTTAAACTAACCTATGATTAAAATGATTACATAAGGTTGAGTATGTGATCTAGTTAAAAACGGAACACGTATTCATATAAAACTTTAAATTCTTACGCTTTTGTGTATAATATAATGTATGTTTTAAATATTAAATGAAAAATATCAATAACAATAAATGAAAAACATTAACATTAATAAAATATTAATTAAACATAGCATTGATTTAAAACTTAATATTAATATAGGAATACACATCCGTATAAAACTTTAAACATTTATGTTTTGGTGTATAATATTATGTATATATATTAAATATTAAATGAAAAATATGAATTAACAATAAATGAAAAATATCAATTAACATCAAGCTATTAATTTTCATTACCTGATTTTACTATTTAATTAATATTTAAAATTTTCATTCAGGTAATAAACTTACTTTAACAGTTTAATGCAAATATCGCACAGCCTTGAAATTGTTCCAGCAAGAAGAATAATCACATCCGATTTCATTACCTCACAAGCGATAAGTATGATTCATTCTTATCTGATTTCTAGAAAAAGGGGCCATCTTATCTGTGAATCATAGCTTTTGTGATAGGAACCTAGTGTAAGTTTAATCTAATAAGAGTTAATAATAATCTTATTAATTACGATGTCTAATTAAATTGTCTTACAATAAAGTCATTTCTTTTAAAAATTTAGGATAAAATAATTTAAATCAAATAAGAGGCTTTTTCACATAGATTTATTTTCAATAAAACTAGACTATTTTTCTATATTTTATCAGCCAAATAATTAATGTGTCATATTCATATAGGATTAAACTATTATAACTGTCGTATAATTAAAATGAATTTAAGTGATTATAAAAATAAGCATTCTAAAATGCGAATTCTAAATTTATCATTTCTAAAATATAAGCGTTTGGGATTCACATGATATGATTTCGTGTCATATAACATTAAGTTTTAGAAAATGCATGTTTTTAAATCCATTATATCTATTTGTGTGTCTATTTCCGTGATGAAATATGGTTCAAAACATTCAATTTGACGGCATGTTCTACCTTGCGCTTTAATTGAACGACTTGTGTTGGTAAAAAATAACTTTTGACTTATGTCACAAAATTTAGCAGGGGGAAACATTTAAATGTGATGAAGTGAAAGCACATTTTTATGATTCTTCAAATTCATATTGTTTTGTGTATAATATATGAAATAAAAATTAAATGAAAAATATGAATTTAAAATTAAAAAATATTCATTAACAATAAATGATAACTCGGAGTGTCTTGTGTAAATAAAAAATATTCATTAACAATAAATGAAAAATATGAATGTCTTATGTAAATAAAAAAAAATATGAATAAAAAAAATAAATAAATTTACATTAAGTAAAAAATATAAATGTCTTATGTAATTAAAAAATATATGAATTTAAATTAAGTAAAAAATATTCATTAACAATTAATGAAAAATATGTATGTCTTATGTAATTAAAAATTAAATGAAAACTATTAATGAGAGACACATTGAAAAATATTCTTACCTTAAAAGTGACTGTTATATGCTTATTCCAACTGCTATCCACCGTCAACCTGCATCGTTGCTCGCCTGGTGGGTAATGTCTGATAACCAGATATTCTTATCTTTGACGGTTTTCCCGAAAGTTGACTCACTTCATAAGTAAAAATGACAGGTTCAGATCTGAAATTAAGAGTTTATTCATATCGAATATAATTAATATAACATGCAATTAAAAAGAGACTTAATTTATTTAATACGTCATAATTAAGAATTTAATTAAATCCTGAATATAATTTTTTAAAATCTTATTAATAGAATAGAATAGAAATTCTTTTCAACATTTTCAAGAAACACACGTGTTATTGAATACTTAATAGAATATTTTTCGTAATGAATGTGTAATTAACAATTTTTAAATGATTTTTTCTAATTAATTAGTGTTTAATTAAAATTTTCATAATTAAAATAAATATATCAAATAAAAAAGGAATTCTTTTCAAAATTTTCAAGAAACACAAGTTATTATTAAGTAATATTTTGAATAACTACAAACTTTAATCATGATGAGTCATCACTGTGAATGATCTTTTCTTCTCATGTGTTATAAAAACATGTTTAAGTACCTAAATTTATTGATATATTTCATTGTGTGTTGGATCCTTCTTTACTAATCTCGTTAAAATTATTCATTTACCAATGATTTAAACTTCACATTTTAAAGTTATTTATATAATATACTAACATTTGACTATTAAATATCAAATAATGGATATGCACTTTTTACACTCACATCTTACAATGCACTTAGTAACCAAATTTAATGATTTTTAAGCATGTCTTCTTAATTTTTTTTTACAATGAAAGACTATCACAGTTGAATATTTAGCTTTCTGTTTATAACTTTATCGAGAAATATATAATGCATACCACACGATTTCATTAAATGAATCACAATACATTTCAAACTTCTCATTTTCAATGTTTTATATATACTAGTGTTTATCAAATAGGTGTTTATTCTGAACAATCATTACTTAGTATATTGATGAAAAGTTTATGTTGAACGGTTTTTAACTTAAATGGTGTGAGAGAAGGATATATTAGGACAGAAGTTATTAAATATAGAGTCTTTAAAGTTTATACCCGTGCAAGAATTGGCATTTCAAGAAACAAAGTTGTGTCACATTTGAAAGCATTCTTTATATTCGAAACGCACACGTGATCACGATCACATCACTGAAGAGCATAGAGAAGCTGTTTATGTTGTATATAATTTGAATTTTCATTAACACAATATTATAACCGAAGTTTTTCGACAGTTTGAAAAATTATGATGTTCAACGTCTGCACACGTTAACACAGAATAAGATTAGCTTATGCCCTTTCGATGATAAGCGTTATTTGCAGGTAAGATGTATTAACATAACAAAATTTTCTTGGTAATTTTACTCGCAGGTTTCGAAACCACAAACATCTGATCATACTTCTCATTTTTAACACGCGACACTAACCATTGGGCCATTAAAGCCCGTAATTTAGTAACTTAAAATTAAGAAAGATCATCGAAAATGATTACTTCACACATGCAAAAATAATTTTTATTGTGACTTATCAGTTAAAAATCACGAAGAAAAGAAAAATATCACATATGTTTTGGATTACTTTGAGATTTTATGAGTCACTTCATCAGTTAAATAGACATAACCACTTCTTATGAATCACTACTTATGCTTAAATTTTGAAACACTTGCTTATATGAAATGTATTATATTTTAGTTTATCAGTGATAGTGCGATTACTTGTTAATAATTTTAATGTTATTAAAAAAATTTAAAAAAATTAAATGTGAATAATTAATTAAAAAAACACAAGTCACTATTAAAGGTTTGAACAAATTATTAAAATTATTTTACAAAACTTTTCAAATTATTTAAAAATGTTTCACTAATATTTAGTAATCGTCAAATTTTAATGTCGATAATCATTTATGTGAGTCAGGTTTTCTGTTTTAACTGTTAAGTTATCAGATTCCCCCTTCAAGTACATCTCATTGATAAGTTTTAATCAACCAATCAACTATTTATTTACCCCAGCAACCAGCTATTTGTTTACCCTAGTAACCAAAAAGCTTTTGTCGACACATGAACAAAATTTTGAAGATGCAAGACTCTTCATTTTCATTCGAAAAAACAATGACTTATGTAATAAATTTTTTCTTTACTTAAATGAAACCTTCACATGTGTATGGTAAAACTTGGAAAATTTCATTTAATGCACAAATTTAAAGTTAACAGACAAGGTCTTCACACATCTTTTAGTATTTTACTAACACTTTGCCAAATATCTTTAGAAAACAACAACAGAATTTTAAATAATTATTTTAATAAAAATTCTCTTTTGTAAGTGACATTATTAAACTAACTTGAAAAATTAACTTGGCAAAGCAAGTTTTCACTATTCCAACTAAGTAATATTCATAAGTTTTATATGATAAACAACCTGTTTGGTTATGTCCCAGCATGGCTTTATAAAATGTATCTAAAATAACCTTTAATATCAATGTTTAAAAATATGCGAATAATTCAGTTAGTCTTTTATAGATGATTATTTTCCCTTCTATTATTTAAAAGACATTTTAAAATAAAATTATTACTGATGCCAGTTTATCCCAGTGTTATGAAATGTGTATGCAAAACTTTTAATTCTAATTTTCACATTTTATTATTTCAAATTATTGTTTTCAAGTTGTACTAAAATTTGGAAAAAAATATTTAATTTTCATGCATAATTAAATTGAAATACTTTAATAATAAAGACACATTTAACATTGTATACTCACCTAATCCAACACTTTCACAAATACACGTCCGACTCGCTCCAAGGTTTAGGAAGAAATGAGAGATTCAAAGTCCTTATCAGAAAATGTTATCAGATAGTCTTATCTTAAGATAAGTGACGTCAGAGAACATATGTCATCAACTGGTCACGTGATGTATATCACATGACCAGTGCTTTGTTAATTAATCTTATTAATTAATTATTAAGTATTAAATTATTAATTATTAATTAATTAATTATTAAGTATTAAATTAAATTATTTAATATTATTAATTCTTTGTTATTAAAAAATAATAACTATTTTTAATAAGATTAATTAATAATATTAAATAATTTAATTTAATACTTAATAATTAATTAATTAATAATTAATAATTTAATACTTAATAATTAATTAATAAGATTAATTAACAAAGCACTGGTCATGTGATATACATCACGTGACCAGTTGATGACATATGTTCTCTGACGTCACTTATCTTAAGATAAGACTATCTGATAACATTTTCTGATAAGGACTTTGAATCTCTCATTTCTTCCTAAACCTTGGAGCGAGTCGGACGTGTATTTGTGAAAGTGTTGGATTAGGTGAGTATACAATGTTAAATGTGTCTTTATTATTAAAGTATTTCAATTTAATTATGCATGAAAATTAAATATTTTTTTCCAAATTTTAGTACAACTTGAAAACAATAATTTGAAATAATAAAATGTGAAAATTAGAATTAAAAGTTTTGCATACACATTTCATAACACTGGGATAAACTGGCATCAGTAATAATTTTATTTTAAAATGTCTTTTAAATAATAGAAGGGAAAATAATCATCTATAAAAGACTAACTGAATTATTCGCATATTTTTAAACATTGATATTAAAGGTTATTTTAGATACATTTTATAAAGCCATGCTGGGACATAACCAAACAGGTTGTTTATCATATAAAACTTATGAATATTACTTAGTTGGAATAGTGAAAACTTGCTTTGCCAAGTTAATTTTTCAAGTTAGTTTAATAATGTCACTTACAAAAGAGAATTTTTATTAAAATAATTATTTAAAATTCTGTTGTTGTTTTCTAAAGATATTTGGCAAAGTGTTAGTAAAATACTAAAAGATGTGTGAAGACCTTGTCTGTTAACTTTAAATTTGTGCATTAAATGAAATTTTCCAAGTTTTACCATACACATGTGAAGGTTTCATTTAAGTAAAGAAAAAATTTATTACATAAGTCATTGTTTTTTCGAATGAAAATGAAGAGTCTTGCATCTTCAAAATTTTGTTCATGTGTCGACAAAAGCTTTTTGGTTACTAGGGTAAACAAATAGCTGGTTGCTGGGGTAAATAAATAGTTGATTGGTTGATTAAAACTTATCAATGAGATGTACTTGAAGGGGGAATCTGATAACTTAACAGTTAAAACAGAAAACCTGACTCACATAAATGATTATCGACATTAAAATTTGACGATTACTAAATATTAGTGAAACATTTTTAAATAATTTGAAAAGTTTTGTAAAATAATTTTAATAATTTGTTCAAACCTTTAATAGTGACTTGTGTTTTTTTAATTAATTATTCACATTTAATTTTTTTAAATTTTTTTAATAACATTAAAATTATTAACAAGTAATCGCACTATCACTGATAAACTAAAATATAATACATTTCATATAAGCAAGTGTTTCAAAATTTAAGCATAAGTAGTGATTCATAAGAAGTGGTTATGTCTATTTAACTGATGAAGTGACTCATAAAATCTCAAAGTAATCCAAAACATATGTGATATTTTTCTTTTCTTCGTGATTTTTAACTGATAAGTCACAATAAAAATTATTTTTGCATGTGTGAAGTAATCATTTTCGATGATCTTTCTTAATTTTAAGTTACTAAATTACGGGCTTTAATGGCCCAATGGTTAGTGTCGCGTGTTAAAAATGAGAAGTATGATCAGATGTTTGTGGTTTCGAAACCTGCGAGTAAAATTACCAAGAAAATTTTGTTATGTTAATACATCTTACCTGCAAATAACGCTTATCATCGAAAGGGCATAAGCTAATCTTATTCTGTGTTAACGTGTGCAGACGTTGAACATCATAATTTTTCAAACTGTCGAAAAACTTCGGTTATAATATTGTGTTAATGAAAATTCAAATTATATACAACATAAACAGCTTCTCTATGCTCTTCAGTGATGTGATCGTGATCACGTGTGCGTTTCGAATATAAAGAATGCTTTCAAATGTGACACAACTTTGTTTCTTGAAATGCCAATTCTTGCACGGGTATAAACTTTAAAGACTCTATATTTAATAACTTCTGTCCTAATATATCCTTCTCTCACACCATTTAAGTTAAAAACCGTTCAACATAAACTTTTCATCAATATACTAAGTAATGATTGTTCAGAATAAACACCTATTTGATAAACACTAGTATATATAAAACATTGAAAATGAGAAGTTTGAAATGTATTGTGATTCATTTAATGAAATCGTGTGGTATGCATTATATATTTCTCGATAAAGTTATAAACAGAAAGCTAAATATTCAACTGTGATAGTCTTTCATTGTAAAAAAAAATTAAGAAGACATGCTTAAAAATCATTAAATTTGGTTACTAAGTGCATTGTAAGATGTGAGTGTAAAAAGTGCATATCCATTATTTGATATTTAATAGTCAAATGTTAGTATATTATATAAATAACTTTAAAATGTGAAGTTTAAATCATTGGTAAATGAATAATTTTAACGAGATTAGTAAAGAAGGATCCAACACACAATGAAATATATCAATAAATTTAGGTACTTAAACATGTTTTTATAACACATGAGAAGAAAAGATCATTCACAGTGATGACTCATCATGATTAAAGTTTGTAGTTATTCAAAATATTACTTAATAATAACTTGTGTTTCTTGAAAATTTTGAAAAGAATTCCTTTTTTATTTGATATATTTATTTTAATTATGAAAATTTTAATTAAACACTAATTAATTAGAAAAAATCATTTAAAAATTGTTAATTACACATTCATTACGAAAAATATTCTATTAAGTATTCAATAACACGTGTGTTTCTTGAAAATGTTGAAAAGAATTTCTATTCTATTCTATTAATAAGATTTTAAAAAATTATATTCAGGATTTAATTAAATTCTTAATTATGACGTATTAAATAAATTAAGTCTCTTTTTAATTGCATGTTATATTAATTATATTCGATATGAATAAACTCTTAATTTCAGATCTGAACCTGTCATTTTTACTTATGAAGTGAGTCAACTTTCGGGAAAACCGTCAAAGATAAGAATATCTGGTTATCAGACATTACCCACCAGGCGAGCAACGATGCAGGTTGACGGTGGATAGCAGTTGGAATAAGCATATAACAGTCACTTTTAAGGTAAGAATATTTTTCAATGTGTCTCTCATTAATAGTTTTCATTTAATTTTTAATTACATAAGACATACATATTTTTCATTAATTGTTAATGAATATTTTTTACTTAATTTAAATTCATATATTTTTTAATTACATAAGACATTTATATTTTTTACTTAATGTAAATTTATTTATTTTTTTTATTCATATTTTTTTTTATTTACATAAGACATTCATATTTTTCATTTATTGTTAATGAATATTTTTTATTTACACAAGACACTCCGAGTTATCATTTATTGTTAATGAATATTTTTTAATTTTAAATTCATATTTTTCATTTAATTTTTATTTCATATATTATACACAAAACAATATGAATTTGAAGAATCATAAAAATGTGCTTTCACTTCATCACATTTAAATGTTTCCCCCTGCTAAATTTTGTGACATAAGTCAAAAGTTATTTTTTACCAACACAAGTCGTTCAATTAAAGCGCAAGGTAGAACATGCCGTCAAATTGAATGTTTTGAACCATATTTCATCACGGAAATAGACACACAAATAGATATAATGGATTTAAAAACATGCATTTTCTAAAACTTAATGTTATATGACACGAAATCATATCATGTGAATCCCAAACGCTTATATTTTAGAAATGATAAATTTAGAATTCGCATTTTAGAATGCTTATTTTTATAATCACTTAAATTCATTTTAATTATACGACAGTTATAATAGTTTAATCCTATATGAATATGACACATTAATTATTTGGCTGATAAAATATAGAAAAATAGTCTAGTTTTATTGAAAATAAATCTATGTGAAAAAGCCTCTTATTTGATTTAAATTATTTTATCCTAAATTTTTAAAAGAAATGACTTTATTGTAAGACAATTTAATTAGACATCGTAATTAATAAGATTATTATTAACTCTTATTAGATTAAACTTACACTAGGTTCCTATCACAAAAGCTATGATTCACAGATAAGATGGCCCCTTTTTCTAGAAATCAGATAAGAATGAATCATACTTATCGCTTGTGAGGTAATGAAATCGGATGTGATTATTCTTCTTGCTGGAACAATTTCAAGGCTGTGCGATATTTGCATTAAACTGTTAAAGTAAGTTTATTACCTGAATGAAAATTTTAAATATTAATTAAATAGTAAAATCAGGTAATGAAAATTAATAGCTTGATGTTAATTGATATTTTTCATTTATTGTTAATTCATATTTTTCATTTAATATTTAATATATATACATAATATTATACACCAAAACATAAATGTTTAAAGTTTTATACGGATGTGTATTCCTATATTAATATTAAGTTTTAAATCAATGCTATGTTTAATTAATATTTTATTAATGTTAATGTTTTTCATTTATTGTTATTGATATTTTTCATTTAATATTTAAAACATACATTATATTATACACAAAAGCGTAAGAATTTAAAGTTTTATATGAATACGTGTTCCGTTTTTAACTAGATCACATACTCAACCTTATGTAATCATTTTAATCATAGGTTAGTTTAAATTTTCAAATAGTTAAATCCGAAATGAATGTATTACACTCTTTATTTTGCTAACAAAGTACAGAAAAAAATAAATATTTTAGTTTTATTTAAAATAAATCGATGAGAAAAAAAAAAAAAAAAGCCTCTAATTTGATTTAAATAATTATATCTTAAATTTTCAAAAGATATTGCTCAAAAGACCTTATTTTATTTCAAGTCAAATAATTTTAATTAGACATAGTACTCATTAAGATTAATTAAGATAACACATGAACCCCAGTTCCTTATCAGCTATGATTCAGAGATTCAACCCTTTTCGGAAAACGCTATCAGATAAGCAGATAAGAATGATTCATCTAGGTTTACTCATATACTGAAACGAACTTTTTGAGAAAATAATTATTAAACTCAAGTTCGATTCGGATTTCATTGATGTTAAGGTATGTAAAATATTATTTTCAATACAGTTTTAAAAATATTTAAAAACATTTTTCACAAATTATTTTGATTTGAAGATAAAATACAATGTTAAATAAAATCTCATTAACAGGGTTTGAAAAAGTTCCGCGTTACTGGTTATAAATATTATATGTTTTTAAATTAATGAAGATGAATTCATTTCGATAATAAATATAGTTTAATTTTTTTTTTTAACCGACAAGTATTAAAACATTAAAAATAAGTTCCTTTTTTTCTTCGGAAAGTCAAAAATTCTATTAATATTAAAATTTATTTATTTGAAAATTGTTCTGCCAGGGAAAAATTACACACGTCAAAAGATATTTATGTTAAAAATCGCTTACACTTTCAGAAAGGAAAGGACACACAAAAATTACTTATATTAAACACATTGCTATGTTTAAAAATATGTACGAATTTTGAAAAAGGGGTGTCTGGTGAGGTACACTTTATTCTTTTTATTATTAAATTTCATTAATTGGAATAGAAATAGTTTTCATCAACATTTATACAATCTCACACAAAAGAAATGCGAATACGGATTGCAAACTTTAACAATTAAAAATTAGTTCACAAAAAATCACAAGATTTTTTCAAGTTTCCCAATAAAAATTATTACCACTCAAAAGTTCTACAAATTGTTTTCGAAGTCACCTCATTAAAATGAATATTTAAAAAATTAAGTTCAAATTCCCGTTACAGACATGCGTTATTTATGATGGTTGAAGCTTATTCAAGCCCTTCTAAGGAAATCTAACAGTTATTCACACATGATTCGAGGAAAATCACAGATTCCGAACGGTTAGATCAACGAGCGCAAATAAATGTTAGTACGTAAAATCCCATTTTGAAACATATTTTCTCATTCAAATTTTAAAGTTATTTTTTAACTAATCTAAAATATCAAGTGTATAACATAGTTAACTAAAAATAGTACTCGAAATAATTTTAAAGTTCCTTCATTAAATTAATGTTTAAAGTTAATATTCTTAAATTCCCATTACCAGCATGTGTTATTTATAACTTGGTGGAGATAAAGGTGGTGGAAGTCTTTCTATGATAGTCTAAGCCAGTATGCACACATGATTCAAAGAAAATTACAAACTCCATATGGTTAGGTCGACGAGCGCACGTCAATCTCATTGCAAAAAAGTTAAAGTCCCCCTATTAAACATTTATATCCGCAAAATATCCTTCGTGAATGATTAGTCTAAAATAATAATTTCCTCCAAAATACCCGCTTAACTCATCATGTAAGAGCAGAGTGAAAAAAAAAAAATCAATCTCCCCAAATTTCCACTTAAAATTGAAAAAATAAACTCTTAAATTACACCAAACTGAAAATTTTTAAGTCGCCACATTAAAATTGAAAACCACTCGTACAATAGTACTGAAAAAAAAACATTCTATGTCCCCAAATACCCGCTTAACCCATTATCTAAAACACGGTGAAAAAAAAAAAATCAATCTCCCCAAAATTTCTGCTTAAAATCAAAAATAAACTCTTAAATTACACCAAACTGAAAATTTTTAAGTCACCACATTAAAATTAAAAACTACTCGTACAATAGTACAGAAAAAAACATTCTGTGTCCCCAAAATATCCGCTTAACCCCTTATTTAAAAGCACAGTGAAAAAAAAAAAAATTAAAGTTCACAAATTAAATCATTAAAATAAAAAAATCACCTTCAAACTACAGCACGCCGAAATAATTAAAGTATCTTCATTATTTTTCACTCATTAGTTTTAATTACTTTTTAATTAATTACTAATTATCGTTAATTGCTATTATTCATTTCTTAAATTCTACTACGTACTACACTTGACTAAAAAAACCGCTCGAAAAATTCTAAGTCCCTTCATTATTTTTAATTATTATTTTTAATTACCTTTTAATTAATTACTATTTTTAATTTAATATGAATCATTCATCTCTTAATCAACAGTCAAAAGAACCGCTCGTATTGTAGTATACTTAAAAAATTAAAGTCCCCCTTTTACCCCTCTCTTATAGCATAAAATATTCAAATTTCACGAAAAAAATTTAATCCCCCTTTTTAACCCCTTCTCTTATAAGACAACCTTGAGGAATGAGGAGGATTGAGGAGGAGGCTTGAGGAGGAGGATTGAGGAGGAGGCTTGAGGAGGAGGCTTGAGGAGGAGGAGCCCTCCTCCCTCCTCAGCTCCTCAGCTCCTCCTCCCGAGGCCGGACTCTCATTTTTCCCCTACTACTGTCTTTCATCGTGCAATAGCTTTTTAAAATATGCAAAAATTTCGCCAAAAGTTTTACTTTATGTACATAAAATCAAAGTTCTTTCTTTTTAAACCTCATTCGCATGCATGTTTTAACCAGATCCTTCGTGAAATCAGGCTTCACATTCGCCGAAGCACCATCTACAGAATAAAATGCTAACTCCATAAATCTCATTACTTAGGCGCGGTGCATGAAAAAGTCCCACAAAACTGGAGAAAATATGGATACATTGCATGGCCGCTTCATCTAATTTTCATGAACTCTGGAAATTATGAAACAGTGGTATCGGCGCGTTTCTTTTGCAAAGTATGTTTATAACCAAGTTTATTTTCTTAAAGGCTGTTTTCTTTACTGTTTAGGCTCTACAGTATATATTAAAATATATATAGTGTTGTTATTCCTTTTATCGGTGATTTTAGAAGAATTTTTTTTTCCAATAAAAGTAAGTAAAATGCTGTAAAACTAAAATTTTAAACTTTTATAACTATACCCTTAAAGAAAAGAAAGAAAAGTATTTTTCTTTTTTAGATTAACAGGCTTATGGGGAGAAATCACAAGCTTCGGGGAGAGCCTTTTACGTCTGTCTCATCCTGTAATAATTCTATAAATATTTAAAATCAACTTTCATTGTTACCGTATATTTTAGCTTACAACATGTGTTTTTGATACAGTAAAATTGACCAATGTTTTACAGGTGTGCATTTAGGCCGATGCCGGATATAAATAAATAAATAAATACGAACAAATGATTTGATATTTTTCATTAATATGAAATTTTTATTTTTACCATTTATAAGCATGATATTTATTTTAATGCATGAGAAGCGCGTCATATGGATGAATATATGGGGTGTCCCAAAAATGACTGATAGACTTAAAATTCAATAACTTGTAACAGTGACAGATATTGGAAATATTCTTGCAGGAAGGTTATGTATAATATCACGATTTATTTTTACTTTTATACTTGATTTTAGTTCGAATTTCAAACAATAGTTGGCATTGAGAGCAATAGGTGCTCAGTCCAAACCCGAATTTTTGGTACTTCGGTATCCATTCAATACATTTTAATCCTTTTTTTTTTTTTTTTTTTTTTTTTGGCCTTGAAGAAGAGATGCCGAACAATCGAGCCTGGATATACTGGTTCTTGCTTTCAGCGCCATCTATCGCTGATATTTGTAACTAAAACTGATAATCGTACCATAAAAACTCCTGACACCTTAAATAACACTCCTGCAAGAATTTTTTAAATATCTATCACCGTTTGGAAATTATTGAATTTTGAAATCCATCAGACATTTTTGGGACACTCGGTACCTAAAAGTTGGTAAATATGTTCGCAAATTCTTAGTGCTCGTTATACGGCGAACGCAATTACGCCGGAATGTTCGGTATTTATTTTACTCTTGTATATTCTCTGATACTGGCAATAAGGCACCCTCTTTTCAGAAGTAGGCAAGATTTATTTTTGAGAACCCTTTTCTAGCATAAGTTATATTATTATGTAGTTTCAGTTTTAAGAATTTTAATTTGGGGATCCCTCTAATAATCTAGGCTTCCTGGGAAAATGCTTTCTATTTGTTCATGCAGTAATAATATGATGCTGGTGGTATTACTTCAGCTACTCTTACCACTTGTCCATTTTGTCGGTTTTGACTATTATTATACTGTATGCATGTCAATAAAGTTTCTGGAGGATTTTATTTACTGCATATAAGCTTAAACATTTTCTTCACATTGAAGCGTGTTGCACTCTGTGCGGCGTGACTTACTATCTAAAAAAATATTTGAAAATCAGACAATAATTCGAATACATAAAGCGACATTGCAAGACAGCTTTTTATACGTTACTGCTTTTATTAAAATTTTATTTTATTTTATTTTTATTTATTTATTTATTTTACTTTGTCTTGAGAGAGCACTCTTTTCTCTCTCTTCTCAATACTATTTCTTCTAATTGTTAATTTACAAATTAACGATTTCGAACTTTAAATTTACAATTGTAACTTCGATTAACAGTTACTGTACATCAGAGTGAAGCGGGCTCTCGAATATATTAAGCTCTTGGTGTGTTTGTGTGTATGCCTATGAGATCGTCCGCAGCTGTAATCGCTCTTCGCTTCACTTCGGGCAACAACCAAACTGTCAGTTTGCGTATTATAAACTTCTCCCTGAAAGATTTTAGATTTCACCTGTCTCCAGTCACGTGAACGATGGGGCGTGGTCTCAGACGAAGAAGCGATTGCTTTTAGAACAACAGTGGTGCATTGATTCATTCCATACAACTCATCAGGAATTCCGATGATGCGTTCGTTCTTTAATTATGGATGCTGCATTCGAAAGCATCATCTTTTGATCTTATGTCATCTCATATAAGAGCGTGTGCAGTAAAACGTATAAATTGTCCGTGAAGCTTGTAATTGTGGAAGCTTTAAAATTTTATGCAATATCCATAATGAAAGAGATTGCTTCATTAACTTATCCCTTCTGAACGTTCGTGTTCATTTCATGCGTATGAACAATTAAAGTTGTTAATTTAGCACTTGATTTCATGATTATTCCTTCTTGCTTACTTCATAATCACCCTATAGCCTGAGGGTGAATGTTTTGTATTAATTAATTTTAGATCCTTTCTACCAAACTTTTAAATCCCTCCTGGAAATGAATTAATGAGTTTAAATTTAACAAGATTCCTCTTATGTCCTACTCTAAATATGAAGTCTTATTCCACATATCGTTAACAATGAGTGTTAGTAGATCCGAAGCAGAATTGCATATCAGTATTAAAGTTGTTTTAAAATACATGAAAATGAAATTTTATTCATCAGAACGTAAACTCTAGAACGTGCTAGACTTCGCTTGTTAATTAAGACGGTGCAAGTAATTAGACTGCCAGTATAAAAGTGTTTAAAATTCTGTCGTTTTTCAAAATATATTTCGATTTTATAATTCTTATAGTTAAATTCTTTAATTCTTATTTTACTAGTTGAATTTACGAATATAATTTTACATTTAATAGTTTTCTAACCTTTTCACATGGACTAAAAGATTGCATATATTATGAAGTCATATAAGTAGTTTCAAATTGATTTGCATGTAAAATTTCAAATGCGAAATTCAAACCATCCAACTAATGTTGTAATGCACATAGCTAGCGTATATTTAATATTAACGATATTAACCACTTATTCTCCCTGCCTGTGTGCATATTTGTGTGTGTTCTCGCAGTAGTCGCAAAATAATCCTTGTTTCTAGATTTTATAAAATGTCGAAGTCTAAAACAGTTTGTAATGAAAACATACCTTATCTTTATATTGAGGAATTTGGATGATTAGAAACAAATTATTATTTATTATTTTAATTATTATTATTTGAAACCAAATTTAATGAGATAGAGAGTATTTAACATATTATTTGACTTAAACAATATCCGATTGAAGTTATTCCGTTGATAGACTTCTTGTATTATGCTGTAAATTGCACTTCTATTTGTACGTAAAAAAAAAAAAAAAAAAAAAAAAAAAAAAAAGAAAAGAGAAAAAAAGTAATATCATGCCGAATTTATAATGAATTCGGCTTTTCTTTTATTCAATTCATCAAAATCATTCCATTAAGAAATGGTAAAAAATATTTCAAAATTACTTCTCTGTTGATAAACATATATTAAATTTCATGATTTCCACACACCGCCTGACACTATCCAACTTTCTTCCTTTGTAACAGCCATTAAAAACTTTAAATTGAAAAAAAAGAAAGAAAGAAAAAGAAAAACTTGGTCTGCTGCACTTGCACCACTTTTTCTCAACCTGAAAATGGCATCAATAAATAAAAAAGAAACTCATCCGTTCTATTAGTGACATCTTTCAAATGATAGATATTATTACCTTGAAGGGTTTTTTTCCCCTCTGTATATATACATACATAGAGGTTAAAGGAGCTAATAGTTCATTTTTTTATTCGCTGTTTTGCAATTCTATCTTTCCCCTCTTCTATTGCCCTCCTCCCCCGTTTTGGTTTTCGCAGATGGTTGTTTTGTTCTTTTGGGAATGAAATTACAGAGTATTATCTGCATCGAATTTTGTTCGTCCGTATTTCAGAAATTGGACCCCTTTTGTTGTTACTGTCTCGCTGTACTGGACAAACTATTTGTACATTTAAATTATAGGCTAGCATATCGAAAATTCTTATTTTGTTTCTATTTGAATTTCATATGATAGGTATTTTGATAATTACAACAACAAAAAAAATCTTTTTTTTTCTTTTGAAAATGTATTATCTATTTTTAAGTAGCATAAAATATTTAGCTCAATATCGCCTCATGATATTTCGATCAATTTAGTAAACAATAAATTGCATATTTCTCAGACCTGTCTAGAACAACATTTTGCTTTGAAAAGTAATTCTATATTTATTGTAGATTCCGATAAATATGTGTCAGATAAAACTTTGTAATTGGCATGATTTTCAGAAGTAAATTAAAACAATTTTTATACTATAGCACCATTTTTGAAAGACTTCACTTTCAACAGAATTAATTATATTGGTATAATCATTCAAGAATATGTTTTAAAATGGCATATTTCCTCAAAGTGTGATTATGATATAGAATGTTTGATACTTTTTCATATCTTTATTTTTGGGGTATCATCCTTTGTCATCATTCTTGAATCATACCACGTGAAAAGGGATTTTCAATCGAGTTTAAGTGGATACTGAATAATTAGATGTTATTGCTTTATTTCGTTATAAACTTTTATCCTTTCTGTATATTAAAATAGCAAGTCTTTCACTTATATGTTCCTATTTTAATATTTGCTAGCTATGACTTGTTTATGTCTAAATCTGTTGGATATGGTTAATTGGGTAATGAGAGAAATAGGTTTTAAAGCATTATTCCCTATTTCTGTTTCAAAAATGAACCTTACTTTAGTTAGGATGTCGAAATATTGTCCCTGGAGGTGAGTTTCACATCATAAGCTTCATTTTTATACATGCCTCGTTCTCTTTTTTGCGTTCTTGTAATTTTTTCTTTTTGAATTTATATATTTTCCTCTTTGACATGCAGCATTTTGGATAACAGGTTAAATAATATTATCAAACTTTTTTCCTGATTATTTTTTTGTTTGTTAAAATGTTTTAATTCTAGAAAGTTTGACTATATATGTCAGATATTTCTATACATTCAACTTCCTGTTCATATTATTCTTTTTTTCCAAACTTAAAATTTATAATATTTAATTCTTATTTAAAACTTCATTTTTAAATGCTTAGATCTTGTCTTAAATCTTCATTTCTAATTATTTCATTTAATAATTCGTTGTTCCAAATTTAAAATTCATAGAAAACATCATTAAAATATATAATTTATCTGTAAAAATAAAATTTATACAAAAATAGATCAAAATTATATAGTAAAATTTAATTAAAAAATAATAGGATGAAGGGATATCGTACCATGTTAGTACCCATATAGCTAGAATATTCACTTTTGCCAAAAACAGTGCAAAAGCCTTTAAATCAATCTTAGGTAATAGACTTTAAATCAATCAAAAATAGGAGTAAAATTCAAATTGCAAGATAATATTTCAAATAAATAAAAGAAAATGCAATATGAAATAGACGCATGAAAAAAGTAACAATTGCGTACATCAAATATACAAATGAAATCTCTCTTAAAATAATTTAAAAACATTTATATCGAATAAAAATGCAAGATTAAAATCGTAGATCAGGCACGGACTAAATTACATTTTTTAACAGAATTAGCTTGTTACAATGTTTGCTCTTTGTTTTTCATATTCGCGTAAACCTTTAATTACACGTGAAGTTAAAATAAATTTAAAATTGATTTCAATTTACTGATATACATCGAAATTATAAAAAAAAAAAAATATATGCATTAACGCTGGTACTTCTCAAAACAAAATTATGTAAAATTATCAAAAAAAAAATGAAATTTTAAATGAAATTTCCATTTTTTACTCATAAGAATTAAAAATATAAACTCAACTCATGTATGTTTTCATTTTGCTAATAAAAATTTGCCATTTAAAAAGTCATTGATTGTATAGCTAGATCCTTTTTTTTCGTGAAATGAGCAACAAAACAGGGTGTGACTTTTGGAATGGCGTTCATCAAAATGATTCAGAGCATGCAACTAAATTAAGAAAGACTTAAAGAATAAAATCGCTTTCGATTCGGCACAGCTGACGAACAGCATAAAATAAATGAATATTTGCATCGCCCTATTAGGCTCCTATATTGATTACTTCCGTCTGCAACTATTGCTTAAATGCCGAATATATGAATATCTATAAACGTCGGAGTAGCAAGTGATGGTGGCATTTCGCAAATTGGAGTAATTTCGCATTCCTTCCGTGAAATTCTTAAATTGAAAACACTAGAGTCTGAACTTCCCCCCTGATGCATATCACATCATAATATCATCAGATTGCAGGCTAAAGTCGTTCGAATAGTATTCAAATTGTCGAAAAGTTCGTATTAATGTGTCAGTTCAAATATTAAATTCAAAACGCAGTGACTCTTACTTGAAGTAATTAAATTAACTTCAGATTAAAAAAAAGACTATATACATATTTATTTACAAAGAATAATAATTATTACTCTCATTGAGAGTTCAATTTTTACCGAACGAGTCGGTTCCAAAAAACATTCTACTACTGAGAATAAAAATCGTCTGACAAAGTAAAAACAAAAGGTTCGTTGCCAACAGCAACGAACAGTAACAAAAATTGGTTTTCGAAACCAAGGAGGCATTCGTAACACACTGCCCCCGGCTGAACATTTAGTTCAGCATCTAAATTAAATACTTTAATAAACATAAGAATATACTTACATACTTTGCATAAGTTTCGGATAACATTCGTAAATACAGGTACAAAAAAAAATAATAAGAAATCTTCTATATAAGAAAAGAAAACATGTAAAATAAATGCAAATTAAACAACAATAAAGGTAAATTATATCAACAAAGAAATGTAGAAGTTTTAGAGTTTATAGAGTCTATCAAGTCCAATTCTAAGTTATAAGAAAATATGCACTGGTCTTTTAAGATCGCCGTTTTCAGTCTTTAATACACATGATTTTATTCTGGAGTAGCGACCATATATAAGTTCTTTAACACGAACACACTTCCACATGTGTTGGGGGAGCCTTTCATCATGAATTAACACTATAGCCCGAACTTTGAGCTGAGGTGACGAATTTATGTTTTTAACTTGAAAAGTAGATTTAAGTTCTAAGAGATATTTTTCTCTTCGCCTTTTCCAAAAGTGGTCAGTAATTTGTTCCTTGTATATATATTTTTTCGTGAACAGAATCTTGTTAGATTTTTCTTGAGTACAAATTGAAAATCCATAAAAAGGTAAAGACCTTAATCGTTTAGCAATCAAAGAAAGACAGGCAGTTAAGTCATTTATTTGTTTTTCATTATTCTTGACGAGTTCATCAAAAGCCGTAATTAATCTCTTCTTTAAAGTCTTCTTTTGTTCAGTTAGTATCTCAATATCAACTTTATTAAAACTTTTGTTTCTTGCTTCTGAAGACTTGTACCTTTTATTTAACGTCTGAAAATTATATTCTAATGATCCAATTTCCTTTTCTTTTTTGATTATTGTTTCTTTTAAATTTGTAACGTTAGTTTCAGTTTCTTCACGGGGCTGGGTGTATTCGGAAACTTTACTTTCAGCATATTCTTTCGATGACTTCACATTTCTATGTTCTTCCTCATACTCTGAAATTGTCATCTTCCTTTCATCAATTTTTCGGTCTTTAGTCTTAGTGACAGCTAACGTACTTAATTCCAAGTTTCTTACTTCTTCGGCCAGTCTTCTCTTTTTTCCCTCAAGTGACTTGATCTCTTCTTCATGATGAGGTGTGTCAGTAAATTTTGTAGTCATATCTTTTTCAACATTTTTCTTATCTTCTGATTCTGTCTTTAAATGATAAATTTTGGAAATACATCTACTATGCTCACTTCTTAATTCTTCTTCTTGTTTCTGCATTCGTGATATAGAACTCTTCAAATCATCTCTTTCTTTCTTAGTCGAACTTAGCTTTTCAACCATTTCCATGAATGTTGATTTCAATAAGTCACTATCATTGTCTATAACTTTAATTTGAGTATAAGATGCATTTTTCGAAGTTTTCAACTTATGTGAACTTTCACTAAATGATGTTTTAACACTATTAACAGATCTTTGAGAAGGAATTCTATAGAATGGGAGATTAATAGATATAAATCCATTATCTGATTCTAGGCCAATAGTTGATCGAAGGAAACAACATACGGAATAGAGCTTGATTTCTACAATTCGATTAGCTCCATCAAATTTTATGACTCGTGTTTTCAAAACCAAAATATTGTCTTCTTCAAAATTTAGATTAGATCTCAGACTTTGAATTTCTTTCGTTGCATACATCATTGATCTTTCTAAACTCAAACGATATTCAAAAAGCGTCTGTTCATTGGATAAGGATTCTTGAAGTAAAGACTGATCATGTTCTAGCTGTAATTTTAATTTATGTTCCTCAGGTAATTTTTGCTTGGTAGGCATCAGTTCTTTTCTCAAAGTTTCAGTAGATACACCAGATTCTATAAGTTTTTTCTTTAATAACACAGTTTCATATCTCAATTCATTTTCTTCATCTTCATTGCGAAATGCTGTCATTTCTGTAATTTCTTGTTCTTTTATTTTCATTTCACTTTCCATAAAGTTTAATTTCTTCTTCAAATCGTATACTTCTCTTTTCAATTCTTGACAACTCTTTTCAGTTTCTTTTGAATAATTTTTAAATTCCAGAATTGAAGATTGATTTTTATTATTCAAGTTTTCAAGAGCATTCATCTTATGAATTGCTTCATCAATCAGAGTTTTCAGCGTAACATTTTCTTCTTGAGTAACTTTCAAATTTTCAATATTCATTGTGCTAATTTCATCTTTAAGTTTTCTTACATTCATCCCAACATCTTCGAGAATTTCAGAAGCTGTTGCTGATAAATAATAAGCTTCATTTTCAAAATCTGATCCTGAAATTAGATCGTCGAGATATAGGAAATTGTCGAGCGTATTTACAACACTTGGATGTTGATCGCGATATTTTTTAAGATGATGTTTAATCGTGGCAGCCAAAATAAATGGTGAGCATAAAACGCTAAGTGGTACACGAGTAAATCTTAAAATTTTGAAAATGTTGTTAGGATCATTATTTAACCCAGGAAATTTAAGGAAATCGCGGTCTTCTTCTGCTACGGAAATTTGGAGAAAGGCCTTTTCGATATCTGCACAAAATGCAGTATTAAATTTTCTGAAATTAAGAATAATTTCTAATAAATTTGGATTCAAATTAGGGCCACTGTACAGATAATCATTTAATGATTTGTTGTTTTCTTTTGAAGAAGCGTCGAATACTATTCTAACTTTAGTTGTGGATTTATCATTTCGCAAGACAGGGCTATGCGGCATGAAATATCCGCTGTTTATAATTTTATTGGGGGATTCTTCTACTATGTTATTTAATTCCTGTTCAATTACAATTTCTTTATATTTCTGCAATAATTCTTTATTTTTGTGTAATTTTCTATTCAAGTTAAAAAATCTATGTCTAGCATTATTATAATTGCTACCAAAATCGATTTTATCATCTTTCCATAACAATTTAGTTTCATAACGGTGCTCAAGAAAATGCAAATTATCTTCAAATTTTTTAATTAATTCTTTATCTAACTCTGAAATGTTTCCTTCTGTATTAATTCCTAAAGCTTCTAACTCCCACAATGATTTTAAATCATTTTCAATAGGTTTCATAACCTGAGTCGATAAGACACCAGCTTGATTACTATCGCTATTTTTGTTCGAGTCAATTGTCCCACAAAGTGAATGTCCAAATAAATTTTCACACACGAATAAGGATTTATTTATTGGATATATTCTACCATTAATTTGATATATATAATCTGCTCCTAATAAAATTTCAACATTACGATTATCAAAATCTTCCCATCTGTCAAGACGAAATTTAGAAAGTTTTCTCTTTATATTGATTGGAAGGGGAGGAATTTGTATCAAAGAATTAGTTATGATTGGAGTGACTAAAGCTTCCACAACTATACTACGTTTTTTGTCTTTCAAGTGAGTTAGTTTCAACTGAACGACATCATAACATCGTTCTTCAGACGTTTTCGAACCGAAAGTATAAACAGTTAAATTTTCATTTCTAATGATTTCAAGTTTTAGTTTAGAAACTAAATTTTCTGTAACGAAGGTACGATGACTAGCAGAGTCAAACAAACAAAGTGCGATTTCGGAATTTTCACCTGCTTCTACCTTTACATGAATTGTTTGCAATATAACTTCCTTATTTAAATTATTTATATTACTATTACAGTGGGATACTGAGGATACAATGCTACTTTTCTGCTCTGAAATTTCTGGTTTTTTATTTTGAGGATTGCAAAGTATTGTATTATGAAATGTTTTGCCACAAATTTTACAATTTTCATTTGAAAACTTACAAAAGCTGGAAATGTGAAATTTTCTAAAGCACTTAAAACATCTTCCCTCCCTTTTCAACTTTTCTCGCATTTCTGGAACGGTCAGCGACTTGCAATTTTCGGTATTATGTTCACTTTTATTGCAAAAAATGCAGTTATTCTTAACATTTGTTGTTAATGCTGAGGTTGTTGGAACGCTTCTTTTATAAGTGTTAAAATTTTTCTTATTAGGCTCATATTTATTTTCATGAATTGTTTTTTCAAAACCATTCAATTGTATAGTGGCTTCACGAGATTCGATTTCTTCTTTTAAAAAATTTATTAATTCAGTTACATCCCAGTCGGTACATTTAGTGCGCTTTCTATTAAATTCCAGAGCAATATCAGATGGAATAATTTTAAGAATAATAGGACATAATAAATGTCCATATGAACCTGATGCTACACCTAATGAATTCAGATTTCTTATTTGAATTTCGCACTCGTCATATAGTTCTCGAAGAGCTTTAATGTTACTTGAATTTCTCACAGGTTTTAAATTAAGTAATTTAGTCATGTGACTGTTAATTACAAGGTCGTTACGACCAAAACGACTTGTCAATATCTCTATAGCATGAGAATAATTTTCTTCAGTCAGCGAAAATCCTGCAATAGAATTCGCAGCACTTCCGCCTAAAAGTGACTTTAAATAGGAAAATTTATCAATTGGACTTAAATGCTCATTATTATCAATTGAGTTCGAAAATTGACTCCAAAATTCAAGCCATAAAGATGGATCACCATAAAACTTAGATATGTTAAGTTTTGGTAGTTTAACTATATTTTGATTCAAAGTTTTTTGACTTTTTAGTAGAGAACTATTCTTACTACTACTATCACTTTCATTATCTGAAGCATCTTGCTTAGTTTCAGAAGTAACTGTATTATCATTTATAAATTTGGAAATTTTAAATTTCCATTCAATTATATTTTCATTATATGTTTCGGACTTTTCAATTTCCTTTTCGAATTCAGCATCAGGAACCAATGGTTCTATCTCAGAGTTTAACGATTTTAACGTTTTCAATTTATCATTTAACTGCTGCATTAAAATATTTAACTGCGTTTTCTTATTTTCGATTTCTAAAGTTTGTGTATCATCTAATAAATCTTTAACCTTATCAAATATTTTCGTAACTTGAGTACGAATAACTGCTCTTTTTTTCTTTAGCAGTTCAAGATCCATAGTAAAACCAATCTATTTTATTCAAATAATAAATATTTCATTTCAAATAATTTATTTCAAATAATTAAATTTGAGGTACTTACCTCATTCTTTCGTTTTCAGATCATTCAGATATCAAGTATTTCATCATACATCCTGTCGCGTTGACGCCAAAAATGTTGCATAACACATCATAATATCATCAGATTGCAGGCTAAAGTCGTTCGAATAGTATTCAAATTGTCGAAAAGTTCGTATTAATGTGTCAGTTCAAATATTAAATTCAAAACGCAGTGACTCTTACTTGAAGTAATTAAATTAACTTCAGATTAAAAAAAAGACTATATACATATTTATTTACAAAGAATAATAATTATTACTCTCATTGAGAGTTCAATTTTTACCGAACGAGTCGGTTCCAAAAAACATTCTACTACTGAGAATAAAAATCGTCTGACAAAGTAAAAACAAAAGGTTCGTTGCCAACAGCAACGAACAGTAACAAAAATTGGTTTTCGAAACCAAGGAGGCATTCGTAACACCCCCTAATACGGCATCGTAATCTTTTCCGACATTTCTAATATCCATCGAAATTGTCTGGAATCTGTTATAATTAGAGAAGGTTTTAAGGCGCCTTAAGATGGCCGACTCATCACTGTTGCCATCGGGCTGAACGGAAATGAATAAAATATACTTCCACATAAAAATATGTGGGTTGTGATTGACAGCGAACGAAATTGCGAAGCTGTCTGAACTGTTTGATGGATGTATAGTAAATTATTGTTCACTGAAGAAGTGTTTATGGATAACCATGATTTTTTTTTTCCCCATTCCCCATGCCTTATATGATATATCATAAAATCTTGAAAGTAATTTGCATTTTATATAGAAAAATCATTCTTTCTACATCCTACGTATTTTTTATGAAAATTAATATGGATAATTCAGTTTTTCATCTCTTAGAACATAAATTATCGTCTGCAAATTTGCTTGTTTTTTAACCAACTAGTTTCTTTAAAAATAACAATAATGATGATAATAACGAACCAAGTAGTGCTTTTGAAATGCCTAATGATGTTTTATAAAAGGATTCATTCAGAATTTTATTTAATAATAAATAAAATCTTCATTTGTTAATTTAAAAAAAAAACTGAGTAGGTATTAGTATTAAATTGATGATGTTAATGATTTTTTTTTTTGTTGTTTGTTTGTTTAATGAATATAAAAGTGTATTTTTTTAGCTATCAAATTTATTTAATATACTAATGCATTTTTTTCTTTCATTTTAGTGTCTATTTTAATTCATTTTTTAAATTAGAAGTGTGTCTGAAATTGATTATTAAATCAAGATATTATTATTATATCTTTAAATATTCTCAACCTTTTCTCCCTTATCGTTCCGATTTAAAAATAAATAAAATATATTTTAATCTCTCTATTTCCCAAAAAATGAAGATTTTAAGAAATATCTTCTCTTTTTCCTCATTATGATAATTTTAAATATTTAAACACACGTAAAATATGTTGTCAGTAGATGGAAAGAGAAAAAGTTAATGTTTCAGTGTGTTTTCTACTGACTGATATGTGGTAAATGTTATCTACATTTTAAAGATATTTCCTGACGTCCCTGAAATAAAACGTAAGAATTCTAATAATTTATGGAAAATGCTAATAACATTTCTTTATGTTATTTAATATAGATTAGTTGTTGTTTTAATAAAAAATTTCAAGCATTTTGACAAAATAAAATGTTATAAATTGCTAGCAAAATGCTATTAGATTTCAAAGTAAAATAAAATAAAGCTAAATAAACAAATTGTTGCTTAAAATCTTAGAATCTCAGCATTTTTAAAGATAATAAATCCAGTTCTTTTCAAAAGTGCTAACGATTTAATTCGCATCTATTCAACACAAAATTTCTTCTTTTCAAGCGGGCTTTATTGGAATTCTTCAAGCATCCTGGATACACGTTATTTATTTACAATCTATTCCCTTTACTGCCTAATTATTTATGTTGCCGTGGACTAGGAAAGATGTTCATAATTTCCTGTTGAATGTTACCGCTTAATGACCGCACAATTTCTACTCAAACTTCTGTTTGAAAGTCCTCTCTATCCCCCCCCTCCCCCCGCAACTTCTTCCCCCATTTTAAAAGTCCATCGTTAAAAGTGGCGCCTTCAAACTCAATACTGAGATATCTGCTTTTCGGGCTGTGAACTTTAAAATTTTGATGGAATACTTAAGAGACAAAAGAAACGCGAGAGCTTGCAGCGGTTACAAGGATTTGCCAAAAGGAACCATCCCCATAATGGACTCTCGGCGGGAGAAATTTTATGGTTCCTGTCATTGAAAGATCACTTAGTGGCCTGAATTTATTTTTGGAGAAAAATCTGGGTTCAGATTTCATTCATTCACTCTATTCTACAGACTGCGATGAAAGGGGTTTTGAATAAAGGAACCGTTTATTTTTCTCATGAAATTTAAATCCTGGTGGGGTTTTTTTTAAGGTATATTTATTAAGTATTATTTTAGTGAGATTATGTTCCATATTAAATGGGTTTAATACAATATTTATATATTGAGATTAAATAATCAAAATAAAATTGTACAAAAGATTAATGGAAGTAAAATTTATAAAACGGAAATAATGCGGATGAAGAGAAAAATTATTGGTAATCTTAAATTAATGTGCTTTAGAAGAAGATATTGATTTTCTCATAGAATAACATGATGGGATTCCACTTTTTCTCTCCTCAGCAGATAAGTCTACAGTTACAATATTACATGCACACGCATATACTGCACACAGGCAGATAAATATAATACAGACAGATATAGGTATAGCTAACGAGATATAAATAAGATACAAGTGTTGGTAAACAAATATGAATAGACAAACGGATAAACAGATCTTAATATTTGATTTGAAAAAAATCTAATAATAATAATAATGAAAATAACAATAATAATAAATTTCATATGCTTATGAGTGAATGCATGAAATTTTATTTTAAATTTCATTCAGTGGCTTTAATCTGCAGCCTGTGCTAAAAACGTTTTGTATAATTTTTTTTTTTTTTTTATTATTATTATTAAACTTATGTGATCTTTCAGTATATTATTATCATTTTAATGGTATTGTATTTCGTATTAAAAGGGTTCAATACAAAATTAAATGCTAGCTATTTGGTAAAAAGTTAAGAAAAGTAAATAATTAAAAATAACAATTTTGCATATAAATTGAGAAATTATTTTTATTGTAATTATTCTGCGTTTACCTAATGAACTGTCTATTTCACAACGTGTTTCCTGTATCTTTTAGGTGGCTGAAGGAAGGAGGGGGGGGGGGGGTTGTAATTTAACAAATTATAATAGTTATTTGGAAAATGAAATTTTGATCAATTTTACATGTTAAATTCAGATTCAGGTGACGAAAGTTTATCTGAAGTTTACCAGATTCAGATTTGAGTTTATTTAATGCAGATGGTCAGCTAATGTTTTTATAATAATAAGCTCGACGCAGCTACGGTCGTTCGGTAGCTTCAAAACCCCAAGCCTACCCTTTCCTCTTTTTTGGTGTCTTTGATTTAATAGATTTTCTTTTTAATGTTGCCCGGTTTTATAAGAAAACCTAAAGTATCACGGAAAAAATGGTAAAAAATAAAATGCAGACATCGCAAAGTCTATTCTTGATCGCAAACAACAACCATTTTTCAAATGGTTTTAAAAAAATATCGCCCCCCAGTTATAAGACGTTTGGTTTTCAAATCCAAACTAGCTGCTTTCTGGCACAATTTTTATACAATTTTGTTTACAAACGCATAAAATTATCATGTGTTCGTATTCAAAATATATGTATTTGAACTTTTCTTTTTTTTTTTTTTTTTCATTTTTTATAAAGGCAGAAAATGTTGTCATAGTTGACATTTTGAAACGAATTTATGGACAATTAACATTGTAACTTTGTCAGAATCATAATCTTACTTTTCAGTTATGCAAGCGTTCATTTAATCAATTACATTACTACCAAAATTCATGTATTATAAATTATATTACTATCAAAATTCATGTGTTATAAATTATATTACTATCAAAATTCATGTGTTATATTGCCTCAGTGCAAAAATTAATTTAAACTAGCATTAATTATTATTTTTTTTATCTCTAGAAGATGATAATTTTCCGTACATATTATAAATATGCATATGTGTTCAGCACTCCTAAAATATAAAAATTACATCATGAGAAATATATGCCTAGTTGATCTAGCGTGTAAATTTGTTACTTATATTGACGCCATATAATGTAAGATTGTAATCAACATATTGATTTTAGGGATTTCAATGGGGTAGAGGACATGTCCTCAAACAACCAGTACCATAACCCATTCTTCACAGAATGTTGCGAAATTGCGTGCTGGGCACACAACAATGGGAAACCTATAGGGAATCGAAACTTCAAATTTCCCCTGTGCTTATTGATCAAAGATTGATTTAACTTTCCTTGATTGGTTTTCAGGATAATCGATTAGGTGTTTCATCGTCTCGCATCGTCATCTTCTTACCCGATATCTCTGTGGGAGATTAGTGTTAATGATATATTACTCCAATAATGTTATAAGGCTTCTCTCTGACATAGTCACTGCTTAGAGATTGTCGATCATTATCAGCTGAAAAGAATACGTATTATTAGTTTTTATTTGCTACGCAGAACTTTCAACACTTTGTAACACAGTTCAAAAATGTTTTTGCTAAACGTTTGTACATCTGTGTGGCTGTCTCTTCTATAATGTTATTAATATTTATAAACTAGCTTTATTATTATGTTTGATTTTTTATCTGTTCCAACACATGTTAACGTATTTTTTATTTAGGTTTTTAGGTGCATTGCATTTCTTTATACATCTTTATGTTGAATTTTCACTCCTTTTTTTTTTTTTTTTTCGAATTACCCTCGGTAATGTGGGTATTTGATGGATTCTTATATTCAAAACACCTTCTCGGAATATTAATATTTTTTTCATTTCTGTTTTCTGTGTGCTCTTCTTAAATGGATGCGTCTTTTTTTTTTTTTTTTTTTTTTTTTTTTTTTTTTTTTTTCTTAAGAAGTACACAAAAAAAAGAAGTTTAAAATGTTAATTTACCGAAGAGATATTTTGAATATAAAAATGCATCAAACACCCATAGACTTAAAATTACCGAAAGAAATTCGAAAACTGGTTGACGAGCAGCCTTATAGCGACTGGTCATTCAACTTCACAATTCTCCTCCGTAACGTAAACTCTATGAGTGTTTGCTTTATTTATATTATCATGTACATGTTTACAGAAATTTTCAATACTTATAATAATTTTATCAAGTCTTTTGGAAACAAATCAATTATCCCTAGCGAGAAACCTGTAATCTTATTATACTGGACCATAGTAGTTTCTTTCCATAATTCGAAGGTTTTTATCATTAATGATATGAGGATTTTCCAATAAACTGAAAGTGCTAAATGATTTTGTTCCTTAACTAATTGCTGTATTTAGCGAATTGTGATAAAAAAGGCGAAAATTGTGATAAAAATTTGTAATTTTTTTTATAACGATATACCATTCATTAAAATTTCCAGAAAATATAAAACTTTTTGTAGTTCTTATAATTTATTTAATGGTATAACTTTACAAATTATATTTTCAGTAGTACAATTTTAATGTACAAAAAAATAATCGAGTAACCCACGAAAATAAATCTGCTATATAAATTTTCCCTCTTACAGTATTAAATTCTAACTCTATTGCCAATTTTAAAGCATCTAATCTTTATTCACTTTTATTCGCCGCTCTAATTCATTTCTGGCAACTTTCTAAATTCATTTATCGAGTTACCCAAGATTCATCGGAGAACCAAGAATTAATATTTTATTAAATCAATGTAATCAATTTTTCGACTTGAGTCCCTCCCATCGGCATTAAATTTGATCACTGTTAGCGGCGCCTTCAAATTCAATTTAAAATTCTGCGTTTGACGTTCCCTAGTCTTTGAAAATTTTGATGGAAGACGTTAAAGACAAAAGAAATGTGATCGCCCGAAAAAAAAGGGAAAAAGAAAGAAGCCACGGGGAAAAAAAGGAACCTATGGAATATAATGGACTCTTAAATTTTTATATTACGCATCACTAAATTCCCAAATCTTCAATGGCACCGTGAATCAGTTAACCTATGAATTTTCCTGAGAAGCTTTGGAGAATAAAGATGAAGTTGTATGTGTGATGTCTTTAAGCAAAACAAAAATATCCACATATTTTCTTTACTTTTGTCGAGACTTCTGTATTTAAATTTATTATCTTGCTTCATTAAAAAAATTCTATTAAAGTTTAGGATGATAAAACCTGTTACTTATCGTTGTAAATAGTTATAGTGTGTAGATTCAGATACCGAGCGATCGAAAAACTTTTTTTTTTTCTGTAAGAGAAAGGGATTTAAAAAAAACCGCTGGAAAAATTGACACTTTAAGGGGGGACAAAACAATCTGTAAAAGATCAATGCCAGAGAATAATTGATTATAATTTAAGATCTATTACATTTATGGGGAGGGGGGGGGGATAATGCCTTTCAGTATTTGAAATGAATTGTGAATTGTAATGACTACAAATTTGCATTTGTAAAATGTGCTCGTGAATGTGTCAGAAATGTTTGCATCGTTCAGTGGGGGATGGAGGGGGGGGGGGTAAAAATAAAAACAAATTTTTTAAAATATTTTTCCCGCTTAGTAACGTGAAACTTTCTGACCTACTTATAAAGTTATTTTTGTATGCAAAAACATTTTTTTTTTCAGGCATAAGAATTGAAATGTATTAGAATCGGATAATTTTTTCACTTTCTAATAAATGTATTAAATGAGATTACAATCAATTGACCCGATTACGGCTATTTCCTTATAATGTACTTTGAAAATTGAATTAAAACATCCCTCCTGGCCTCTCGAAAGCTCTTATGCCTTTATAAAGGGAAAAAAGAAACTCTATTTAATTTTTTTTTTTTTGTCTATGCGAATAAAAATATTCGCCAATTTCGTACATTGAAAAAATAATAATAATAATAATTTTATAAATGCATCAGAAAGCATCCAGTTTCAATTGGAGAGCAGACAAAACAGGGTGAAGTACATAAGTAATCGCTTTCGAGATTCTGATGATGCATGTTCGAGAGAATTTAATCACGTGTACCTGTTTCTATATGTATGCATTTATTCAGTTTTTAACATGGCATCTCCGTGTATCAATTAATGAATAATTTATCTACCGCTCCATATTCATGAAAGACCCGTACTACATATTAAAATTCTTTTGTGTTCAAAACCAGTCCGTCTCCAATCAGTTCCCTTTAACAATTCCTGTTGTCTGTCAATAACCATCCGTGTTAATGAACTTGTTAATGAACCTGGACCTATTTATACCGGACAGTGCTCATTTCAGAGCATGCATCCCCGTGTATTTGCAATGTTCTATTCCGCCGCTCATACCCCTCACCCCTTTCAGTGAACTCACTTAACGAAGCAAGTTTTGGGCTCCCTTTAGCGAAAATTGTAGTTCATTTTAGTTCGACATTGAAACCGGAGAATTGCTTGCTGTACGTTCATTACGTCAGTTACTAAACTGTCTCTTCACTCGAAATTATAATCCCTGAAATTAGACGAAAATGATCTCCCACTGTTCCCTGTGACTGCGCTTGGTTGGTTGTTTTGTTGTTCGTTCGATGGCTTTGGACTCGTTTATTCCCTTATTTTACAGTAGCCCTAAAAGTTTTCTGCGAATAAATAATCGAGATAAGTGAAAACCCGCAGTGAAATAAATGTTTTCCATTTAGGCAGCAAAATACGCTCTGGAATTGGTAATTTGAATCGGGGTATGCCATGAACCACTCGGTATTAAAGTCTTTTGTTTTCGAGAAATTTTATGAATTGCTGAAAATGTACAAATGAAATGAATTGTTTATTATTGTTATTTTCCTTTTTAATGAGCTTTCACAGTAAGTTGTATTCCAATGAAAATTATTTGTCATGATATTTGAATCATCAACATACTGTGTTCTCAAATAACAGTCGTTTATTATTATTATTGTTATTATTTGTTCTTTAATTTTATTGGTATTAATATATTAAGAATTTAATATAAAATTTAAGTTTTAATATCAGGCTAGTTTTCATAGTGGCTTCTTTATAGTTATTTGCGTCTTCGTAAATTATTATTATTGAAAGACTCAGTTTTTTCTTTACGTGAAATTTTGTGAATTATTAAAAATGTACAAATGAAATGAATTGGTTATTATTATTATTTTCTTTTTTAACGAGCTTTCACAGTAAGTAATATTACAATTAAAATTATTTCTCAAGATAGTTAAATCAACATAATGTGTTCTCAAATGATGACAATTTATTATCATTATTTGTTCTTGAATTTTAATCGTTTTAGTTGTAATTTAATTAATCCAAGTTTCCATAATAGCTTCCTAACCAATCGTTCGAATCGTTTTAAATTTAAAATATATAATTATTGCATAATTTTGTCGAGTCGTTTCAAATATTATAAAAATCGGATGTATAGTTTAATTACATAAACAAATATTCCGTTACATTACAGCCAATGGGAAAAAATAGTTTCAAGTGCATTTTAATGATGTTTCACTCTTTCGAACATGATAAAATTAATATGCATCTATGAAATATGTACTAAAATATGCAATCTGTACAATGTGTGAAAGAATGTTTGTTATTAGTTTACAGGGCCACACAAAAGTATTCTATTACATAATGGTATGAGGGAAACATTGTTTGGGACGCGTTTTAATTAAACTATTTCACATTTTACGAAATTGATATACGTTGCTGAGGTCTACTATAACTTACTTTCTGTATAATAGAAAGCAGAAAGTATTTATAGGAACGCACATAAGATTTCGACTACAACACTGTATCCGAAGTACTGCATACCATTACACCAATATCTAAATATTTTTAAAATTTCGTTTAGTACGAACGCATCTCATGTGTTGCTTGACGTGTAATTTCCGACTTGTTATTAATTCGTGACTACATTGTTGAGCATTAAAGCAACAATTATTTCAAGAGAAATATTGGGAATCATAATTAACGTTAGGAAAATTAAGAAATAGTGATATATGCTAAAATACTCTTTTACAATAAAAAAAAAAAAAAAAAAAAAAAAAAAAAAAAAAAATCATAGTGCAAGTTTTTAAGTAGCAAAGTTGTTTATTGTTTTTAATTTACGAAAAAACATTTTTTTATGATTAAAAAAAAAAACTATAAAATGTTACGATTATGTTATGAAATAGTGTCGTAGAAGTTTCTTTATTAACAACTATTAGTTTCATTTATTGGAAGAGTGTAGATTTATTTATATTGAAATTTATTTATGTAGGTGCATAACATGAAGATGCATGTATGTACACATATAAGGCAGATGTATAAGTGTAAAATATGCTTTCTTGTTGACGTATAAATAAGAGAAGAAATATATGTAATTATAGCTATAATATTTATAGTGAAGTATTTGTCTTGAAGGTAACTTAAAAATTTAAATGTATTAATTAATTTTAACCTTTTGGTCGTACTTATCAAATCAGCCAAATCAAGAATAAATGAAGAAAAAGGCGGAAAAAAAGAGCTGAAGTTCAGTTTTACTATTACCTGACCAGTCTTAAAATACAGTTAATTATACGACAACTTTTTGTGCTATTCTTTTAGGTTAACATTAGACTTGTGGAAACAGCAATTTTACCGCTGTAAGCACCAAGCAACGTCCTTGAGTTGAGCTGTAATTTTATCCTGCAAAACTCCTCCCCCTTCCTTACGGTAGTATGAATTACGTGATCGTTAAAGTGCTAGTAGTGATCGTTTATCAGTTTATTGTTTTTTATAGGACTTTTCTTTTTTTCCATTCACCGGCTGTTAAATCTTGCGGTATTTCTTAATGAAATCTGGAACACGGTACCCGTCAGAGGCCCCCTTTTATTTCTAGCTCGTAAAGTAATAATAATTAAAAAAAAAAAAATGGTTTGAGAGCCGTGAATTGTGTAAGGAGGAAAAATACTATTTTTATGGACGTTTGGATGAAATTGGAATGATTGGTGTGAAATTTAAATTGTAGATTTAAGAGCCGCGGGTTTAAAAAAAAAAAATCTGCCCCGTGGAAAGCTTTTTACGAGCATTTTTATATATTTCACAAAAACACTATGTGAGCAAGGTTTTTTATTATTATTATTAATTTCGGTACCTATTTCCTTCCTTTAAACTAACTTCCAGGGGGATTACAATAGCCAGAGCCCTCGCTAAGACTTTTTATTGGTGGGGGACAGAGCCTTAAATCGCCAAGTCAAAATCCAGAATCTCCCAACTCATTAAAGAGCGCAACATAAATAGTTCTGGGCGTTTGCCAACTAGTTTTATATATTTACCAAGACATCACAATTAAAAAATGTAATATTATAGTTTTTATTTGTTAAAAGCTTAATAATATTTTTAATTATATTGGTGACTTTCATCAAATCTATCAGAAATAGAAATTATGTTATAGTTTTTCAGTTTTGAACTAATTTGTCAATTCAGTTTGTAAATTTGCCAACTGTAGCAGCATGTACGAACGTTTGGGGGAGAGGCTCCCCCCTTGTCCCCCCCTCCCCCTTAGCGAGACCCCTGACAATAGCTGTGCTAACTCTCGTTGAGAATGATCTGGTAACAATAAATAAATAAATAATAATGAGATTCAGATACAATACTGTATGTCCATATGAAAATTGTCTGTGCACCAATTTATAAATAAATATCTTTCTGTGGTGTTTAAAACATATGACTGCATAGTTGAATCATGTTTCAACATAGCCGAACGATGAAATCCTTTTTGATATCGCCTTAAATATTGAATTATCTATGTCTGTTATATTGTGTAAATTATTAATATTTTTTCAGCATTATTCATTCACTAATTTTTGACTTTGTGGGGATTAATACGAAATATTCTCTACTTTTAAAGTAGAATATATATTAGAAGTACAACTTTATCCAAATAGATAATCGCTTATTTATATATGTATTATAAAATAATGTTGTTAATAAAGAAGAAAGTAAAAAAGTTATCTGATTGTAAAAGGCCATGAACTCTTAAATTTTAGTCTTTGAAAAAAACATGTTTTAATTTGTTAAATTATTATTACTATTATTATTTTTAAAATGGAAACTTAGAGGAAATTATGCAACATTCTGTGCTCTTCAAAAATTCGTGCCCATGCAATAGTAAGGCAATATTAAAAATTCAAATCTTTCGGGGGAGGGTGGTATTTTAATGTACTGGAGATGGGGATGTCTGCCTTCTGAATTTGTCACTGATCTTATACAGAGAGCTAGCTCCATGCAACTGATTTTCTTCTGACTTCAGACGACACGTTTTTCTCACATTTGCCGCTTTCATCTATTGAAACACAAATCTCCTCCTTTTTCCGCTTGTTTTATGAATGCAGTCTGACAGAAGCGGTGAAATTAATGAGTTTTGTGGAGGGAAAAAAAAAAAAGACACTCGCGACTGCGAAAAAGATCAGAAAAAAATTCATAATTTTCGGATATGTTTTGCAAAAGTCTGCGGCGTCAAAGAATGGAGGGGACAGAGTCGGCAGCTGCCTGCTATTTATTTTTGCCGCCCTTGCCACCAACAATCAAACGCGTCATGACTTTGACAGCACGACAGACTCATTCGTTCTGACTAAAATCCATCTCACCGCCATGTTAAAGTGATGTGAAGCAATCGGACATGCAGCGCCATCTGTTGGTCCAAGTTGAAAAAATAGCTAGCTAGCATAAATTAAGGGAAAATAATCTCTATTTAATTTTCTTGATAATCATATTGATAATTCAGTCATAAATTTAATGAAAAAGAAAAGATTGTACACTTTAAATAAGATGTGAATGATTTCGAGGAGTACTGTTATTAATATCATTGTTATTTTTTTTTATTATTTATTTATTTATTTATTGTTTGTTTGTTTGTTTTCTCCGAATCTTAAAATGATGAATGAGAAAACTTATTATTCTTACTTTTTTAAGCTTTACTTCTGACCTAATCTACTTTTTACTGTAAATATGTAATTTAGTTTTTTTTCATTTATGTGTATTACAAATGATACTTAAAGGCAAGGTGTATAAATTTCATAAAAATTATTAAAATGCGATGAATATTACTCCCGCATCATTTTAGAAAATTTAAAAAAATTACTTAATGAGGTTGAATTATTTACTAATTTAATAACACATTGACTTATTATTAATTTGTTATTAATCTTCATTTGTTTATTAATAACTGAACAATTACATTAAATTCTCCAGAAGATAAAATATTCTATATAAATTTAGAATACAAGTTATCTAAGTAATATTTTCAAAAAAATATATTAATTACTAAAATAACGTTAATTAATGTTCCAACATTACTTTAAAGAATTTTAAAACGTCGACATAGCTTTTTTTTTTCAACCAATCGAATTACTACATAAGCTTTCGCAGTTTATTGTGTATTTGTTTACCTGCCAAGATATTGAATCCTTCTAAAATGTTACAATGTGACTAAGCTGCAACAGCATGAAATTTCATTTAAATTTATAAGACGTCGATGGTTTAATAGAATAGAAAATTCTTTTGTTGCATTAAAATGTCTAATTAACTGCTATATATTGATAAAAAAAAAAGATTGCGCTTAATCTCGGAGATTTAATCTCCTCAAAATGTGTTTACAGAAAACAATTTCCTGAAGGATTTGTGATGTTTATTCATTGCCACATTTTCTCTTGTTGAAATGCTTTGTTAATTTTGGTCTTCTAACAAGATATATATTAATCACGTTGTTTAGATTTTCCTTTATTGAAAACAAATACTCTGAATTAGCGATGTCATAGTTAAAGTTATTATTTTTCGACGTTTTTCAAAATAATGAAGGGTGTATTCCCATCCAAACTGCTTATTTTCTGATTTATTTTTAAATTCATTTTTGCTCTCAAACGCATTAAACTGGCAAATTCTCGTACTTAGAAACTACGTGATGTGCCGTTCTTGTCGATTTTTTAATAAATGCAGAAAATATTGCAAAAAATGCTGCCAACGTGGGAGTTTTTAACCGAATTTTCCGAAGCAGGAAATGTAAAAAAAAAAAAAGAAAAAAAAGTGGTCGTGCTGTTAAGATAAATTTTTATAAATCAAGTTCTAATTGATTGACCGAAAATTTAAATCACATGGCCGCTTATACATACATACATATCTTCAAAAATCACTTCAGCAAGCTTCACGTTTTTACTTTTAAAAATGAGTCTAAAAATGTCTCAGAAAATTTCGAGCTGTTCAAGGAAGATTTTTTTTTTTTTTTTTTTCTCCAAATACACCCTTAACATTAAAAAAGAAAAAAAAATATTTAATTTATTTTATCACAACTTTACATTTAATAGCGCACAAATTACGAATTGTATCGAAAGAATTGTAATTGGAATCGAAGAAATTTTACTTTTTTTTTTTTTATAAATAAATTACTTAACGATTTATAAGCATTTGTGGTCACGTGACGACCGGTTTTTCTCCTGTCTCCAGATATCGCTTCGGAAATCGTGTTCAAAATGTCAATTTTGATCGCATTTTATGAAAGGTTTTTTTTTTTTTTTTTTTTTTGCGTTTATCAAAAAATGGAAAGCGTGTTCCAATCAAATAGTTTCTGAATAGAAACATTTGTCAATCATATGTTTTTCCGAGTAAATAAAAATATAAAAATGTATCAGAAAGTAGCCCCTTGGAATTTGATAACAGCCTTATATTCTGTTCACTATAACTCTTACGGTAAGAATACATATCATAAAAAAAAATTTAAAAAAATTAAATAACAGAGTAATCTTTTTTACCCATTTTCCTTTTAAATTCTAATGACTATAATTTTTATCTGAATGATATATTTCACAAAATTAACAATACAACAATTAATTAATATAAGGCTTATATTAATAAGCACATCGTAATGGAAAGATACTTTATTAGTTTTGATAATGCATTACTTTGTCTGTTAGTTAATGCAATACATTTTATTAAATGCGTACTCCTTTTAAATATTTTTAAAAGAAAAAATATATCTATATATGCGTGTGAACAAAAATATCATTTACGTTCAAAATTTAATTTGTTCGAGCTGCATCTCTTTTTACTTTATGAATTATAAATAGGAGGGTGGATTGAGAAAGTTATTTCGAAAGAAAAAAAAAATCTTTGTTATTTTTAAAATAGATTATTGCGTATTGTTTAAAATAACGAACTACTTGTCCTTTATTTTTAATCATTTCTTTTTCTTTCCTTCTTTTTTTCTTTTTCCCTGCCTCACAAGCAAAGGAAATCCTAAAAAGTTTATGGAAATAAGTGTTTAAAAAAATGGCTAAAATCAGCTTCTCCCCGTCTCACTCTGTTTATTTCTGAATAGTAAATAGAACTTTAAAAGTCTCATTTGTGTAATTGGGTTTTGAAAGAAGGGAGAGAAACGGAAAAAAACAAAAGAAAGAAACAGGAAATTGGTTTAGTACTGTTAATTTATTCATTTGAAAGAAAAATTGTAAGTTTTTGTAGCGGCTCACTCGAAATCATTCGGAATTATTTGACGAAAATCCTCAATGGAATATCATTGGAATAACTCAATTATATACCATTTTATTTTTTATACATTCTGTGGCGCGTTAAATAAGATTCGTTGGTCTTTGCGTATCACGTGACCTGTGACGTGCGTGTTCATACATTATATTCTTTTTATGTTTGTATTAGAGAAATATGGAATAAAGTTCCGCTGTTTATTCACGAAGTTTTTAAGGTCGCTGCATAGTAATTGGTTTCTGGCCGTAATTACACTTCATCTAAGGGGCATCAGGAAGCTTTTGTTGGATCTGAGTCATTCTGCATATGATTTTCTCTAAAATTGACGTTGATATTCAATTACTGCATTGTTTTTATTATCATGATTCAAATATTTATTATAATTCGAATAACTTTATTCATCATGTGCCGAAGATTTATTGCCAATAAGCTTGTTATCCTATTTTTCTCATTACAAACTGTAAATCTATTGTTTTTCATTATTTTTTGGCTGTTATTAGCATGAACGTAATAATAAAAAAATTCTTTCTCCGGAAAGAATGATTTGATTGTTCGCCATAATTAAATTTTAGTAGAAGAACTCTGGAACATTAATATAGCTGTTCTCAAATCCGTATCCGAAACTAGTCAACGGGGATTTTAAATTTCTTTTTGTTCGCAAATACATGAAATTCACTAGTAGTCTTCGCGAAAATTTTCTAATCGAACTGTTTTCCTCTTTTTCAGTAAAAGCAGGAGAATTTTACAGAAAATGCTGTCGAAATTGCTGTTTTTTCGGAATTTTTTTTCACGGAATTTCGGGACGTGACTTAGAGGGAAAAGAAAAAATCTGATGTATGAGACAAAAATCATTTTTAACTTATAATCTGATTGATTTAGAGGAAAAAAAAAACTGTTCTATGACAAACAGCTTCTACATTAATACCTGCAAGTAATATGCTTTTGTATTTAAAAACTAGTCCAGAAGTATGTCAAAAATTTTCGCATTGTTGAGCAGGGGAAAATATTTTTTGAGAGCCGCCTTTAAACACGCTCAACTGTGTATTGATAGAATCAATTAAGTAAATATTAAAAGCCATAAAAATAAATATTTTGTTTTATATAGATTTTGTCATATATTTTTTTAATAAATGAAAGGGATTTGAATAGTCGATGTTATCGTTTTTGGATAGGATATAAAGTTAAAAAAAAAAAAAAAAAAAAAAAAAAAAAATATTCTTTCTTTGCCTAATAGCACAGAGATTCGGAATGACATCACAACATATTTAAAAGTATTCAACTAAAAAAGTAGCATAAAGTATAAGATAGAAAAATAAAAAAAAATAAAATAAAAATAAAAATAAAAAAAAAATTGCTCAAATTAAAATAAGGGATTATTGCACCAACATTTGTAGCTATATTTAAAAAACTTACTATTTAAATAATATTTAAAAGCATACAACCAAAACAATATCTGTATTACTATTTAATTATCAACAATTCTGTTTTAATACAATAATAGAAATTATAACTTATGTTCTGCAAGAAATAATATCTTTGGTATCTACTGAAAGAAATATATTAACTTGAACATGTTCCAAATTCCAGTTACCCATTACAATTTTGGGACAGAAAATATGTTCCAAAGAATTCCCCCCCCCTCCCCCTTCTTTCAGCATATGGACCTCGCGGAAAGAAATACATAGTTTTCACTCTATTTTGAACCTTAATAGAGACTTCATTGTTCAATTGCAGTATAAAACTGAGAACTTCATTGTTTGTTTTTTATACCCTGGGAATGTTATGATTCTAAATGCGTAATAACATTCCTAAAATGCGTTACTAATTTCTGCAAGAGGAGAGAAAAGTAAAATCAACTTTCTCTTAAAAAATTCTATCTATCTCTTTAATATGAGCAGAGAAAAGGGGGGGAAATGAAGAGAAAAATAAAAGATTTTGCTCCCAGTAAAAAAGGAAATAGAACAAAAGACAATATGTGGCTAGTTCTTTAATTTAGAAGTCGTCTATCGTCTTCTTCAATTCCCTTTGTACAATCTCTGGTGTATTCAGCTAAGAAAATGATTAACTTCGTAAGATACAAGCAATGTCTATATTTCTCTATACCGATATAAAGTTTTGTATCATCTGAAAGTTTCGAAGCGAAATAAGTCTGCATAACTGACGGGAAATAAATATTTCCATTGAGATATGTTTGTTTATTTAAAAAATGTATTTTCTTAATTCATCGCCTAGTGTTAGGTGTTGTTTCTTTTGCCTGCTGTTAAAAGTTAGATTGTTTTTTGTTACTATATTAAATCCCCAGTGATTCTCTTCATTTTTCCTGGCTCTAAAATTCATTTATATATATTCTATAATGGATTGCGAGAGAAATTTTTTAAAATACTTCTGAAATAGAGAGAGAAACTTTGTATATTTTATTGTATTATCGTGATTTTCTAATTCCACAGTAAGTTAAGACTTAAGAATTAAACTTATTCAAAATTGTAAATATATTGGTTGTTTACATTAAATCATAAACATGCCTCAAACTTTTTTTTTCATGTTTCATTATAAAGTACATGTTGGCAAAAAAAAAAAAAAAAAAAAAAAAAAAAAAAATTTCTTTAGAAATAGCTGAATTTTTTTTTTTTTTTTTTTTTTTTTTTTTTCCTTTCATTATAGTGATCTTTTGATGTCATCTCATTTTTTAATAAGTTGTATATAATTTGTATAATAAATGTCCAATAACTATAAACATTGAATAATATGTCATTAAATAATTGTGTAAAAAAATTAATCGATTTTCTATTCATATTTTATTTAAAATATTGATAAATAATAATATAATAACAATAATAATAATAATAAATAGCAATAATATTTAATGATTTAATGTTTTTTTAATTATTATTAAAATGCATATAACAAATAATTAAATAAAAACAACTTCACACACGCACACATATATACTATTTTCAATTGTTTTATTTCTATCTTAAACTATCAATCGTGATTTCAAAACAGTTGGGATTGTGAACTTACTAAATACCAAATATTGGCTACAGGTCATCCCATTTTAACTATACTTATACCTTACAATGTGCTGCATGAATTCGACGGAATAACTAGTTTATTCCTTGTTTCTCTTTATAATTTTACGTGATACTTGAAAAATATTTCTGGCGTTAATACTTTTTCGGATATGAACTTCAAATAAATCCATTTGCTCTGTCACAGTTTATTTAGCTCTGTTATTAAAATATTAAATCAAAATTTTTTTTTTTTTTCTTTTTTATTAATTAGATAATTTTGTTGCTAAATAAATGTATAATGAAAAAATTATGCTGCAAAATTTTCAAGTTAGTCCCAAGTTGCTAAAATTAATTTATTATTTTAAACAAATAATTATTAATTTGGTATAAATAATAAATCAAAATGACAAATAAATAGTATAATGAAGAATTTAAATACATTTTGATTTAAATAATTTGTTTTAATTTTGATAAAAATTATAATTTCCATGTATTATTTTTATCCAACTTTTTACCTAATTTAAGTGTTAATTTTTCAGCGTTCAGTTATGAATTTAAAAATATCGAGTATCTATATGTTTGCTGACATTTTTATATACTTAACTTTTTTTTATATATTAACTTATAATTTACAATTTTATTCCATTGAAACATTTAATAAATACTGTTTATTAATTCATTTTATTGATATATGTAATGGAAAGAATAATAACAGGATAGTGAAGCAATTTAAAAAAAATAATAAATCACAAGCTCTTAGATTTGTTTATTATTTTAATATCTTCACAACTTTTTATCCATGTTAAATTTTTTAAGTTTTTTTTATTCTTATTAAAACTTTGTTATGATTTATTTTACTGATAAATATAATTTAATTGATAGTGATATTTTAATGGAGTAACATTTTCAAGTAAATCGCTAGCTATTCTTTTTTTATTTATTATTTTAACATGTTTAACTTTTAATCTACTTTAAATATTAAATTTCTCGAAGTAATCTATTTGTTACAAATTTCCGGAAACAATGTAAAAATTCAATGCAGAAAAGTATGAGTTTGTTCAAGAGATATTTTATTTCTATGAAAAATCGGATTTTCCTTTATTTTCCCAGCATACATGTCGGCATCCTTGATTACCCATTATTAATGAATGGCATTCCAAAGTGTAGAAATAAGGTCATTAATTTTTTCATTTCTCCCAACGTTTTGCTCTTGATGTTGGCAATAAATCAGAATCTCATTATTATTAATTAAAGGAAACTAATCTGTCTTATTAAGAAATATTAATCAGTTTCTTAGGGGAAAAAGCGAAAGAGGTTTATCTATATGTAAAGTAATTAATGAAAAACAAAAAGATGAAAAGAAATTCTATTACAAGAAATACAACTTTTCTCCATTCATTCAGAATTAATTATGAATAAGAACATTTATTCAGCCTTATGTTGTAGATGTATTTATACTATCACAATTTCAATCGCTATATCAATATATTCAAGGAATTTGCCTATTTTTTTAATAACTTTTTTAAAAATTAATTAATTTATGCGACAAAAAGCCATCTTCTTTAGATCATGATGACTTTTAACAAAAATTTAGTATTTACGACGTTAAACGATACTTAACTTCATCATCCCTACTTTTTCTATTTTTTTCTATTGCAAGTAAATACGATATTTTAATACCAAGATATGACTTCAAACACGAGGTTTTAAAATTTCAAATCACAATAAAACTGTTGCGTTACCAATATTTTTTGCAACAAACAACTGATGGATTTGAAAAAGATAATCATGTTTTTTATGTATTCTTAACCTTCTACATTATTTCGTGAAAGTCTTTGTCAAAAATAAAATCTTTCTTTAAGAAAATAAACAAATTATTTTAATTTAGATCTATATAAGTATATAATATATATATATATATATATGTATATATATATATATAGTTATTTATTTATTTTCCCTCGCTTAAGAATTAAACATCTCTTGTCTTCGTATAGTAACTATCTAATTAGAGGAGATTGATATAAAACATTTAGCACGTGGATGAAATCCGATAAGGTTTGATAATCAATGCAAATGAATAATGTAGCTTTCAGAAAGCTACTAAATATAGCCGTAAACATAATATCAGAATTAATTCAGATGAAATAGAATCAATCTGTTCATATCTTCTTTATAAAACAAATCGTTGATTACTTAGAATTAGGGAGGAGGGGGAGGGCGAATGATTTAATCCGTGTTCCATATGGCTAATGTCTCTATTGTCGTATATCCTATCTTACAAAATTTCGGTTGGCTTGTTTTTAACTATCCATTTCTCCTTATTATGCTAAAAGGCAGACCGCCCCATTTAGCATAAGCGGTAGACCCATAAATTTATTGTGTCTTTGCCTATTTCCTTTCAGAAAACGACTCTGCTGCTTTATTTGTGGCTTTTCTAATTATCCGAGTATTCTGTGTCTCCCTACCCCAGCGTTTCGAATTAAACGCGCTATACTACATACATCTCTCCCTCTATAATTAGAGGGCGCCGCCAAACTTGCTCTGGCAACCGAAACCAGGCGAACGATTCCATGGACCGTGAACTGGTCGGGTTCCTCTCGCGGGTTCTCCTTTTGGGATGGGGGACCATGGAAGAAGATGATGTCATCCCACGTAGATCGCTCTCTCCTCCCCTGCACCAGAACATCCGGAAGAGAAGATCAAAACACGAAACTGTTTTTAGGATAAATCCTCTGCCTAAGTGCTGTTTTATGGCCCCCTGTAGAGCAACTTATGCTACATTACGCCTAATGTAAGCTCCCTTTTTTCTGTGATTCCTTTTTTTTTTTTTCTTTCCCGTACTTTTGGGATGGCTGATTTTTTGTGGCTATGCAGTTAAATGTCGGATTAGTCACTGGCACAGCTTTGTTTATGATGAACATTATTTGAAAAAATGTTTTTCATAAAATCACTAACAAATAAAGTATTTCAATGTAAGCATATTTTATTTTCTCTCGTGATTTGCCTGCTGTATACTATGTTAAAAGAAAAACTATTCAACTATACACACCATATGAGTCAGATTGCTTGTACTTACTGCATTGCTATCTAGCGTGAGCTCTTTGAAATGTATAACTGCTTTCCAAATCATTTAGTTAATCATAAAATTTTTATCGTAAAATTTTCGGTAAGATTTTTCTTTGAAATATCAATCTTGACAATAATTTGGCGAAATATATCTTGTCGCTACTGTATCAATATTGGCAAATTGACCCAGCAGAATGTTGAGACAATATTCGATGCCATTGTCACCAAATTACCTTTATTTTACAGTATCAAGTTACCTTTATAATACTATATCACTACAGACTGTGTTGTTACTAAGATTTTTAAAGTTTTAAGAATTCCATTTATTTTTATTTGAAGAAATTAAATTATAGTGTTTTTCATATATAGATTTTGTAACGGAAAACACATACACACACACACACACACAAAAAAAAAAATCATTCTTGTTTGACTACTTTTATTAAGTTATTTATAATTAATTCTTACTTAATAGTCATATTATACTATATATACAAGAGCTGAATTCTTTCCATGTTTATTTCCTTGTGGTTGACAATGAACTCAGTCGATCTATAAGAAAAATATGTGGGTGAGGGCCCCAAAAGCTCTTAAAAGGGAGGATCAGGGCTCAAGTGGTATGTTCCCTCGTGGGTGGTAAGAGCTCTTAATGCGTGCCTAATGCTCTCTACCCTCCTTTTGGAAAGAATGTCTTGGTTCAGGGTTACCGTATAGCCATAGAGGTCGAACCTGGATATTTTGAAAGTGTGACCCTAATACGCTAAGTAATTTTTCTTTCTTTCTTTTTTTTTTTTTTTTTTTTTTTATTTCGTTGTTTCTTTTATGCTGTTCCTTATGAGAAATACTTAAGTTTAGATCAAATGGCTAACAATCGTGTTATTTTTAAGTTCTTATTTCTTTTTTTTTTGGTGTGTCATCACATTATATATACTTTTATAAATATAACCAAAGTAATTCAGAAATTACCATTCAATAAACCAATGAAACCAGTATTTTTACAATCATCTTATTGAAAACAGTTGAAGTTTGAAGCGAAATAGAAGGCAGATTACTAAAATAATAATGGATAAATGGACATTAGAAGGCTTTTTCATTAAACTACTCATCAGGGGTGTATATATATAACAAGGATCTAACACATCGTCTAACAAAAATTTCGCTTCACAAGAGGATAGATAGCGTTACATCAACCTATAATCGGTAATTTTTTTCGTTGCACATTAATTTATTATAAATTAAGAGTCTGGCATTCTGTATATGATTCTATTTTATATTCTATGTCATTTTTAACCTAATCAAGAAATAAAAATTGTTCTAAAAAAATGATGCATCGTATACTTTTGTGGACATAGAACACAATTTCATTGATTTTAAAAATCGGTAAATGGGGACATTTTCAAAATTAAAAATCATATTGAATGAATCTATTTTTAAGTATTTTTTAAAGGCCATGACTATACGACAAGATTAAACTATAGCACCCGTTTCCCTAAATTTTAAAGATTAGTTGCACTTTTTCTTTCTTTTGAAATACTGTTTAAAAGGAAATTTTCTATCAGAATTCTATTAAAAATTTGAGAAAATAAATCTTTTTCGTTTAGATTTAGTTTAATCTTTATTGTAGACAAAAAAAAAAAAAAAAAAGTACAATTTGTTTTTATTATTATTATTATTTTGTAATTTTACCTGAGCATAATTTACGTTCCCAAAAGAAACCGCATTTAATTCTTTTCGTATATATTAAACTTTTTTTTTTTTTTTTTTTTTTTTATAAATACCAGGAATAAAACAAATTATATAAATACTATACTATTTTTGCTTCCTCAAAAAATATACGCACTAAATATATCATTTTGAAAAAATCGTTATTTTTCAAAGTGTATGTTAGCTGTTGTTCTTAACAGTCTTTATCGTCTGTTCCTCTTTTACTATCAGCTCTATCAGATCCTATCATTATTATCTATTCTTTCATAAAACAGATAAATTTCTGAAAACTGAACTTTTCTACTTAAAGTTTTCTTTTTCCCAAGAAAAACTTTTTTTCATGGTATTATGATATGGGATCAAATAATAAAATATTTTAACGTTGCAATTGATCAATAAAAGCTCGTGAAACTGGTTCCCCATTAAACTTTTACAAAACAAATACAATCATTGGTATCATCGAATTTTCGTTCGACTCCAGTGCATGGAATCCGTGCTTGTTATAAGTTGTCTCCAACCGAAATCCTAAAAAGCACTTAACTCCGCAACATATGTTACATTTTCGTGCGTTTCACATGTACAGATTTATGTAGAGCAATAATACACATCTCTCGTGCCGTGGACGGAAATAAATTCTGTCATGCAATTTATTGCAAGCTTCAAAGGCTTTTTGAAATTCCGCATGAATCATGGCTGCTTCAATGTTAATCCAATTATGGTATAATCAGAGTTCATACTCATGATCGCACACCATCGTATATTACCTTCCCCTCGTGTCGAGACAGGTGCGTATATACTCACAAGATCTGCGCTTGTATCCATCTCGTTAAACTAAGCTCTTGTCAAAATATATTTTCACAGTAACTTTGCAAATTTCATGAAACGTCCTGTAAACAGTGAATGTTATTTAGTTTATTTATAAGTTCTAATAGTGTATTTTTCGCCGATTCTTCAATTTTAATTGTCATCGGTACGTCGTAATGTATTGACTGGCATTATTTAAACTACACAATTATGTTTCGTTAGAAATGTGCATTTTTAAAGAAAAGAAGATTCTTTGATAAGTTAAAATTTGTGAAAGGAATAGTTATTATTAAGGCTTTATTATACTCTCACTGCTTGAATAGAATTCACTTTTTAAATAATAAGTGACATAGTTTACAGATTAACAGGAAGAGGGGGGGGGGGGTCATAGTGACTTTACCTATGTTTCGGTGGAGCCTGGACTATAAAAGGTTGGGAACCAATGGCGTATCTGAAATGTGTTGGTTTAAGATTTTTAGTTTTTTTACTCTTATATTTTATCTTATACATTTTATCTACGTCTTTAAATATAGTTGATGTATCGAAGTTCATGATAAAAAAAATATTTCTTATATTTATTGTATTTATGGCAACATTTTTATTTATTTTTTATAGTGTACATTTATTGCTTTTTCTGGTACATGTTAAAAACAGCAAATTCAGATTGGAAACGTTTTCTAAAAATACTTTGTGCTACTATCATGCAATGATATTTTAATCGTTACATAGATAGATTATTTGATGGCATAAAAAGCACTCTGTCAACGGAAACCAATCAATCAATTTTCATCAAAACCCTTTAAAATGTCAGATAATGTCGAATTAAAATTTCTTATCTGTTTTAGCGAATTCTATTTATTTCTAATACTACTCAACTTGAAGAATGATTGGATTTTGTCACGAATCATACGCGTGCTTATTCGCGTGCATTTTCGTATTTATCTTTTTATTATTAATGTTCTATTTATTGTAAAATTTAACAAAATTTATTTATAAGCTATTACAGACATAAGAAGCGATGAACAGGTTTCAATACGGACATTCTTTAATGATAATAATTTCTACTTTTTTTTACTTAAATAATAGTTATTTTGCAGTCAAAAGCTTTTAATCCCTTCCTTTTATTATAAAAGATCAATTTTTAACCATAATGTAAGTTATAGGAATGGTTATTTAAACTCGTTCAGCTTACCAGCGGGCTGGTCATCGGTTAGAAGGAAAATCCCAGATTATTTCTAACCCATTTCTACTTGGTTATACCCACAGACTTCTCATATCAGAGATCATATATTATGAGAAGTCTGTGGTTATACCTAATACTAGAAAAAGTTTTTGGTCTTTGTTCGAATGAACTTCTACCTTCCATGGCTTATGTTTTACATACTTATATCCACTGTAAAGCATACATACGAGAGCTTTCAGTAAGTGCGATCGATATAGCAACATTACTTTTCGTTTCAAAAAAATAAAAATAACAGTTATTAACAAGAACGCTTTCACAAACACAATCAATAACACAACAATTACTAAAGATGTTTTTACTCATAATTAATGTGCTTTTTATCATTAATCACACAAAATTTAAATTGAAATTTTGAATCAAAATAGAATTAATATTGAATACAATATAAATTTTATCTCTTAAAAAGGATTTTAAAAAATATATATTCTGATTTTTTTTTAAGTTTATGAATTTGAATCATAACAGTTTTGTAGGTAGTACTATCACAATTTTATTAACGAAACTGCTTGGAAAGGCAAGACAACATTAATGAAAGATATCTTTTAAAATTTTATATTGTAACACCACCATAAACAAAAAAATTAAAAATCATTAAGCTTCGAGTGCTTTGTTTTTTGAGCGGCCGCTAGGTTCTGTACTCCAAACTGATAGACGGTAGGTGCTGGGTTCGAACCCAATCGCGACTGTCGGCCTAACCGTTCGGAGTTTTCCGTGGTTTTCTTCGAACCTTTCGTAAATACGGGTTAGATTCCCTTAGAAACACCCCCACGGAGGGCATCCCACCTCTTAGGGCCTATATCCCACAGTGTAGATAATTGGCCGACATAAATACAAACAAACAAACTTTATTTTTGTGTTCTGAAGTTTGGCTATAAGAATTCCGGACTTTTTATCCAAGTCTTCATTTGTTCCATATCTGGGCAATGCATATGTCTTGAAGGTAAATTTTGGTCCAGTTAAAAATTGGCTAGTGTCCAAAACAGAATGCTGCGTTAGATTTCTCTACTCATCGTTTCGTTGTTTATTTTTAGTCAATTTTCTTCAATAAAAATCAAGCAGTTTATTATAAAATTACAATTAACATACCGCTGTATTTTATATCATATATGATGCATATAAAAAAAAATACAAAATTTTTGCTATGTGCAGGGACATGCTTAGAAATTGGGAGAGCTGACACAGATTGTATTTATGGACCATTTCCAGTTCAAAGACAAGTACCTCCCTTCCGCCCCTTATGCACGCCTTGTCATGCATTTGAAGAAAGTCAGCATTATTCCACACCTACAGAAATCAAATGTGTTAATCTTCTTCTTATTATTATTAAATATTGATAGATAGAAAGAGTAATAGTGATAGATTGATATGTCACCCTTTATTATAATTGCGAGTGCGCGTTGATATTTGCCACTCTGTTTCATATTTGTAAACTATACTAAACGCTTCTTTGATAATTTTCATATCACAAAAGATAAAACTTTAAAGAAAATATTGAAAATTTGGAGTAATATTTATTCCCGCTCCTCTTTTCCCTTTTTTTGCTTAAAGGTGGAGAAATTCATACAGCATAAAAGCTTAAAAAAAGAAAAACATTACAAACTTTTTTTTAGTCTACTTCGTTATTTCCTGTGTATAATTATGCCTAGCTTTTGAATCTAAGCATTGCCAAAGGCTAGAATGATACTTTATAATCAAGCTGAAAATTTTATAATTGCTCTCTAAACAGTAAGCATATAAATTATTCAGTAGCGTCTTCCCTCGGAACAATACTCTATTATGCCAGAAGAGAGAAATTTAATCACTCTGTTAGGGTTAAGTGCTCCTTATTTACTTTTTATCTGTATGAAAGGGTCCCCAAAATAATCAAATCGTGTCTCAAATGTGATAAAACACATGGCAGCCGAGCGTATGATTTAGTACGGCTGCTCTGGCGTAGACGTACGTCTATTTTACCACCTGGGAACATTAAAATAATTCCAATGACTCACGTGAGGTCAAATGAGGTGTAAGGGGAACCCAGGACGTTACATGATGGATATGTTTCATCGATTATTTCCGCCTACAGATATCGATATTAATTCCCAGAGTGTGCTGGTGTTGTTCTAACGACCTGACGCTCACTACAAATATGTTGACGCGCCGTGGATTTTAATGATAGTTATTAACAGCGAAGAGCTTTGTTGTGAATGAGAAATTTGTAAAAATGAGGAATAAGTTATGACTTCAAAGCGAAGCTGAAATTAACCTTTCATATCAGCGGGCTCTTGTTAAAATTTTCTATCACCAAGTATTAAATGAGTATAATAGATATGGGCGTTATCATTGTAAGTATCTTTACTGTAATTGACCAGGCTAAAGTGGAGTTCCTAATTCATTCTGCAGAAATTTTTGGTGCACTGAACCGTATCATTTCCGAGATGTCTGAATACATTTATCAGCAGAATTAATATATCATTTCTGGTAATTTCATTTCTTAAGCCTTTAATGAGTATATTATCTACTAAGTTAACCAAACAACATAACCCTTGATATGTTTTTTTTTATTATTATTATTATTTACTCATGTTTTAAATGTTCAATCTTAAGGCTGTTCTCAAATCAAAAAGGGCAGCTTTATGACTGAACTTTTAATTTATTTTTGTTCGGAAACGCATGAAACTAGTAGGTGTTGTTGTTCATTGCATATTTTCTCTCTCTCTATCTCTCTATCTATCTATCTATCTATCTATCTCTTTCTTCCAAGCATATTAGATGTTTTAGAAAAAATGTCAAAGTGAGCGTTTTGAATCGAATTTTTGCTCGAAAGAAGAATAACCATTGAAACTGGGGTGTCACGGGACCGAAATAGGTTATAACCCAATAAGTAATTTATTGGTTTAAAAAATGGAAAATTCAGTTCGATTCCAAATCGCTTCCATTGACAGGTCTTCCAATTTTGTATCTTTCCATTAAAAAATGAATTTTCAAATGCGTCACGACGTTTTGCGCTTGTTGAGCAGAGCACTTGAGACCAAATTACTCTGAGTACTTGCCCAATACCAACTTGAATATCAAGTTAGGAGTCCTTCTTTTATGAAAATAAGTTTTACAAAAAATGTGTAAAATCAAAGCTTTTTTTTATGAAAATGAGCTAAATTAAGATTAATAAGGCTGTTCTCAAATCCAAACTGGCTACTTTCTGACACATTTTTAAATTAATTTTTGACCAAAATCGTATCAGATTGGCCATTTTTCTTCTGAATAAACTGCCTAATAATTTTTTCCCGTATTTCGGTAAATATAGTTTTCTCTCCCTTCTGAAAATGCTGTCAAAGTTAGCTTTTAGAATCTGATTTTCATAACCAACAGCGAAGAAAACTGAAAAAACCGCCATCTTTAGACAACAGTAGCTTATAACTCAAAATTCAATATATCGGATAATGAAAAACTATTCGATTACAAATTCAGTAATCATACCTACAAGTATTGTACTTTTATGTTTAAAAACGAGTCAAAAAATTTCACATTGTTTTTCGGGAAGCTTTTTTTAACCGCCTTAATTTTATAAATGTCATTAAATAATAATTTAAAAAAAATGTTCGGAAAAGAATATTAAAGTATTGTCTTAATCAGATAACAAGTGTCAGTTTAAGAAAAGGAAATAAGTATATAAATAAAATTAATCTTGTCAAAATCAATTTTTATTAAATAACTAAGGTAACTAAATAATGGATTTAAATGTAAAATAATAATAAGTAACTGTTAAAAATCGCAAACTTTAAATTTCATGCAAAAGTTAATACAAAAATATATAACACTATTTTGAAAATAATAATAAATTATGCAATATTCTAAGAGAAAAAAAAAATGCTAAACTCTAACGCATTGTATACAAGAAAATAAAGTGACCGTTTTATACTCCCTAAATTTGAATTATGGTGTTTTCTTTACATTTCCTTGGCGTTTTATGTATAAACCTCTTATAAACACGAGCTAATAAAGTATTATTTTGAACAGTATTTATATTTATAGAACAACAAAAGGGTTTTATTAACTCTTTATTGCTTTAACTCCTAATGCAAGATTTTCCCATAAAATTTCATAGCACTGCTTCAGAAAGTAAATAATTTTTACTAAAACCTGCGCTAGAAACAAGGTATTTAATCATTATATCTTGCAAAAGAATGATATTTTGCTGGCAAAAACTGTAGATTGTCGCTGTAGATTTTTCTTATTTGCAGGTTTAGTTTAATATATAATTTTATTTATTTTTTTATTATTAATGTATTTAAAACTATACCCTCAACAAAATATTAACTATTAAATAAAAATAAAATTCTAAAATTTAATAACTATATAATAACAAAATAGCATTTTATCAATTTTTAAGCATAATTCTTTAACGAAATATGATTAAATGTGTTATTTTTAAAACAAATTTTAGAAGGAAAAAAAGTATTTGAAGTAGTGTTGTGAAATTAAAAATTCTGCATCAACATTATAATTTCAAAAATAATTTCTTGAAAAGAAATTTTTCATCCTTGAAATTAGAGTTATCAAGTTTAGTATTTTTCGGTTGAGATCACTAATTTAAAATAATCTGTTTTCTTTTAATACTTTACTGTTTGGAGATATTATTTTTAATAAGTGATTTCAACCGAAAAATATAAAATTTATAATCTAATTTCAAGGATGAAAAATTTCTTTCAAAGAAATAGTTTCGAAACCATATGTCTCACTCCAAATAGCTTCATGAAACCAGGCATTCTTCCTATTTTGGTACTTTTCTATGTTAAACTGTCCTTATTTATAAAAGTACTACCATTTATTCTTTCAACTTTCTTAAACTGCGTTTATCTTGGAGCACCTGCCATGCGCAATGGTTACCCAATTGTTATGATCTTCGTGTGTGTTGCCATTTGGTAGAGAACTAATGTTAGCTCTAGGCAAAGAAACACTGATTTACTAAAAGAAAAGTTTTTCTTCCTTCATCGAATATCTGTGGATTAAGTCCTCATAGAGACTGATCCTTCAAACTATCATTTTCTCACGTATTGCTGTGATTTGAAGAATTTTTGGGATACACGATGATGTTTTCAACCGTAATATTTCGATCTGAAAAACAAAATGAAATAAATGTGTTATATCTTTTCTTTCTTAATGTGGTTGTTTTGATGTAATGACAAGATATTTCAGTTCTATCTACTAATTACAAAATATACCAATGTTCTGATCTCTTTGAATTTCTCTATTCAAAAATTAATGATAATTAAAAAAAAAAAAATTAAAGTAAAATGAGGTAAATAATAATAGTAAAGTTTGCGTTTAATGAGAATGTAATGATGGTGTTATAATAGGCTGGTGAAATTTTGGATGCATTGCGTGCTAGAAAGCCATTTAAAAGGAAACTCATCTGAATTTTCATTAATTGTATGTTTTTAACAGAACTACCTCGCTGTCTTAATTGCGCCGTGGACAAAATATGACCCAATGTAAATTAATCTTGACCAAAATGCCTCTTATTGCAATCGTGTCGCGTGATTTATATGATGATTCGTATCCATGTCAATGTGACGTCGATATGTCTCATTTTATAAAAATATGCAAATGGCAAAAATGTTGGTCACGGTTATTTTACAGTAACATCACGAATCGACGATCATCAGAGAGTCACGAATATCGAACTAAAAAAGTCATCATTTTGATTGTGACCATTTATAATAATTTTAGCATTTTGAGAACGTCACAACATACTTTTATCAGGTTACAAAATTGAACCTGAGAAGTTTATATGTGAACTTTTAATATCTGTGGAGTAGAAACGGATATTCTAACTTACTAATTTAGGAAAAACTTTCGGAAAGATAAAACAAGAAAGTCAAAAGAATGAGTCACGCAGAGTTTCCCCCAGAGAGTTTCAAAGGGGCGCTACGCTCCTCTTGCCCTTTAGTTAAAAAACTAGCGCCCCTCTTGCCCCTCATTCAAAAACTAGCGCCCCTCTTGTCAGTCATTCAAAAAAATAGCGCCCTTCTTGCCCACATTTGAAAAAACGCAGCCCTTCAGTGGTGATCCGAATGCTTTCGTCAAAAAATCGCTAAAAGAACCCCGGCAAGTTTCGTTGAAAATCGCGAAATAACGACTAATTTCCGGCAAGATTCGCAAAAAAATGGCTAATTTCGTTACAAAATTTCACAAAACGGCAGATTTCCTCAAAAGATCGAGGAAAAACGACAAATTTCTTCCAAAAATCTCAATAAAACAGAAAATTTTGTCAAATGAGTCGCAAAAAACGACATTTTTCGTCGAAAAATAGCGATAAAAAGACTGATTTCATCAAAAGATTTGCGAAAAAATTTCGTCCAAAAATCGCAATAAAACGGAAAATTGTGTGAAAAGTTCCGTTTTTTTTTTTTTTTTCACGATATTTCCACAAAGTTTGTCGTTTTTTCGCAATTTTTGTAGCAAAATATGCCATTTTTTGCGATCTTTTAGCAAAAACTGCTGTTTATGCAATCTTTTAATAAAATTTGTCGTTTTTTCGCGATTTTTTAAACAAAATTTACCTTTTTTTTTTCTTTTTTTCAATTTTTTGATAAAATTTCTGTTTTTTTTTTTTTTTTTTTTTTTTTTTTTACGACTTTTTGAACTGCTAGATTCTAGATTCAACCCTATAAAAGTGCCTTTAAAAATGAAAAAGTGCCCAGAAAAATGTAAAAAGTGCCCTTTTCAGAACAGTAGCGCCCTGCCCTTTTTTAAACCTGGAGTAAACTCTTGAGTCACGCATAAATTATGAAACACTTTCCAACCGTTCCAGAATTCTGTAACGAAACTTCTTTATTTAATAATGTAAAAATAAGTTATCTAAATAATAATCTCAACAATACACACCAATTTCATTATGTTTAAAATAATGTAACATTATTAAAATAATGCACACTGCAAATAATTTTTTCGTCTAGGGAATTAATGTAAGGGGATTCTATGAATAATAAACACTTATGTATTTTATATCCTCGGAGAAGGAGTTGCATTGCACCCCAATAATGCAACAACACCGGCTCACAACCACAGTAAACCAAGTTCATTTTGGGGTGAAAAAAAGATATATCATTTAGAAAGTGCATAAAGTCTCTTTTATCCACTCCCGTAATGAACCAAGTCTGTTAAGGTGGCTGGTCACTCAACCTCCGAATTCTCCTTCTTAATGTAAAGTCTATGGGCGTTTGATGCATTCGTATATTTAAAATATCTCCTCGGGAAATTAATATTTGCAACTTCTATTTTTTGTATACACTTCTTAAAAGATGCCCCTGTTTTTCTTAGTTTTCAAATTTTTTCTAAAGTATATGCTTAATTTTATAGGAAGTGTTAAAACTTTACTCACAGTTCGTCAGCTTTCGACACACAAAATATTAAATGAATCATAGATTTTAGGAATATTTTGAAAACTAAGAAATAAAAATGACATCTTTTAAGAAGAAAGCACGGAAAAAGAAGTTAAAAATATGAATTTCCTGAGGGGATATTTTGAATATAAGAATGCTTCAAAGGTCCATAGACTTAACATTAAGAAGGAGAATTCTGAAGCTGTGTGACCAACCCCTTTAACAGATGACATAGATGAGAAAGTGTGTGAAAACAGATTTGGTTCACTGTGGGAATGTATAAAACAGATTTTATGCACTTTTTAAATAGAACGTCCTTTCCCCCCCCCCCCCTTCAAAATGTACTTGGTCTACTATGGTTGTAAATACCTTTTTTGTAGTAGACCACGGATGTAGTGAAGGGTATACGGTGTATGCCTTCTGGATTTTTTAAAGGAGCACCGTATACCCTCTGTTTCTCCAGAAAACTATAGTATACACACTCTAGGACACGCATGTCAAATTTAGCATTGTATACAGAGTCGCGGGCCACATTAAAAAAATGTTAGTGAATTTTATTTTTTTCACACCGAATGAAACTAAACATACAAATTAAAATACAATCTTGTAAAAGAAATAAATATATAAATAATAAAGTGAAAAACTGGAAAAATTTAAATAAGTCACCGTAAAAATTTTTATAAGTCACCATAAAAATTTAAATACAATTCTTAATATATAAAATTATAATAGTACAAAAAATGCAATATTAAGTTTATTACAATGAACTTTCTTCTTTTAATTTTGTGATTGCTTCATTTTGTAAAAGACAATCGTTGTAGGAGCACAATTATTTGCATTTAAAAGTCAAACTTTATTCTGTCAAGCTTTTCAGAATCAAGTAAACAGATAAAAATTATGATCATTGTGCTAACAATAGGAAGTGTATATTACAATTCTGTGTTAATTGTACAAATTTTGAAAAAAAAAAAAATGTCAAATTGGCAACATTGCAGCCACGACTAGCGAAGATGTGTTTATACAAAGTGTATTTTCTGCATTAATCATGAAATAAATCAAGCATAGGGAAAATGTCGAAATTCCTTAGCGAGCCACAAATAAATTGCCGGCGGGCCAATTATGGCCCGCGGGCCACGTGTTTGACATGCCTGCTCTAGAATATATGCCTCTGCCTTCAGCGTTTACCCTCTGCTTAGAGCGTATATTCTCTGTTATTTTTACGGCTACATTCCTGTAGTAAACTACTTTTAAAAGAAGAAAAAATCAAGTGCAATATGCGGTTTTTTTTTTTTTTTTTTTTTTTTCTTTCTTTCTTTTTTTACTTTTCATGCGATCCTAGGATTTATCTTTTATTAATCTTAACAGAGGTGAAAATTTGCATGTAAAGGGTTTATGTTTTAAATATGTTAATGAATGTCAAAGTCAACAAATGCCTCTGTCGTGCACTCTTCGGGAATACACGCCTTTTTGGAAAAGCTAAATGCAACATAACTGTAAAAATCAACCCATTTTCGCAAATTATAATGACACTTTCCATCTCCCGCGTGACTAGCTGAAAACATTTAAAAAGTAGCCACTTCTTAGTACATGCAGATTGTCGTGCCAAACTACACAAAATTCCGTCTTTAGCTTCCAGGTGTTGAAGTTCTCACTCTTATTCTTTTCTCCAAGTCATCGCCAAAAAATATTTTATATTTCGACAGAGCAAATAAAAAAAAAATCATTTTCATTTTTCTCGTTAGAAGTTACTCATTTGGAATACATTACTTTTTCTATGAACTGAAAATACGATGCCAGTTTTCGTATAAGAAAAATAAAAATTGGAAACAGAGCTTTCGAAAATGTTTCTTCTTAAACTAAAAGCAATGAATGTTTTATTATTTATGAAGTAGTGAGTAGAACGAAAACGCGATTTAGATATATTTTATTATCATTTTTATTATTTTATTTACTTTTCTCTTTTTACCCTCGTTTATTCGGTTTAATTGTTTAAATGTTAAAAGAAATCGGAAAATTCCTAAACGTTTGTTTAACTTATGCTGGAAACTTTTTTACTATTATTTTTACAACGGTTTTAACTAAACAATGTATTTAAAAATATTTCAAACAGTCTTTTTCCTCGAAATGGAATTATTTGCCTATTTAGAGTTATTGTTTTAACCGAGTTCCAAGATAATTAACATGTGAAAATGTTTGTTTGTAAAATATTTCGTATGTTGTCTTGATGTTATGAAAAGTTACTGATCATTTCAAATAATATCTCAGATCGTTTAGTCTAAACGCTTGAATGCTTTTGTGATGCGTAATTTTAGGTTTGATTTTTAAATTGAAAAGAATGGGGGAGGGGGGGGGGGTGAACGTTTTGTTATTTATGACGTGGTGACATGAATGAAAAATCGATTTATATATTTTTTATTATTATTTTCTTCTTTATTTTACATTCTTTTGTTCACTCAGCATGATTGTTTAAATAATTAAACAGTTTGAAATTTTTCTCAAACATTTAGTGGAATGTATGCTTAACAGTTTTTACGGGTTATTTTTACAGTGGTTTTAACTAAACATTACCTTTAAAAATACAATATTTATATATTATTAAACCGTATTGTATAAATTTCTTCAATTATATGCTTTTAAAGCATTTTTTGTCTGTAATATCTATGTGTAATTTGATTTTTTTTTCTTTATTGCTTTTTTTCTTTAGTTAACTGTGTGAAGAATTATTATTTTAGACTTATTTTTGTAGAATAATGCAATATTATTTAAATTTTATATCAGTTTTCTTTTATGAATAATTAAAACAGATCTTTCGAAACTTTTTTCTTTTTAAGTGAAAGCAATGGATGTTTTATTATTTATGAACAAATGAAAAGAATATAAATCCACGATTTACATACATTTTGTTATTATTTTCTCCTTTCCCCCCCCCCCCCACTTTTTTTGCCATTGTTTGCGCATTTAAATTGTTATAATGTTAAAAGAATTTGGAAATTTCCACCACGCCTGATTAATTTATGCTAAACACTTTTTTACTAATAATTTTCTTCCATTTTTTTTTCTGTAGATTTAGCAAAAAATGGCCTTTAAAAATCTATTGAAATAAAGGAATTGAACTATTTCCCCCATTATAGTTGTCGATTTTATTAAACTCTAAAAAAATGATACGTATAAAAATGTTTACTTGTAAAAAAAAATTCTTAATAATTTATGTTTTGTTTTGAAATAATAAAAAATTACTAATTGATATTTAAAATGTCCGTTTATTTTTTCCTTACATTCTGAAATTGATAGAAAGATAGATGGACAGAACGATAGATAGAAAAAAAAATGATACAAAAATTTAAAGTTGTATTTGCAAACATTTTGAGGTAAAGTAATATCTACAAAGTTTTATTAATCATTATAAATACCTTTTTTTTAAGTCAAAAATATAAATTATTGGTGCCCTGTATTGAATTAAGAATATTTGTAAAATAATGTGTTGAGTAATTGAAGGCAGTTCGATTTACTTTAGCTATATTATTTACTATTAGTATAAAAAAATAAAATAAATAATAATCTGTGAAATTTATTCAATGTTTAAGTAATCGGTAATTAAATGCTATGCTCATAAGCAATAAAAAAATTGTTTTACATACATTTAAAAAATATATATATCAGAAATGTAATAAGCGAAGTCACGCAAAAGATTATGAACACTTAACAGGAGTGTTAAGACGAAATCGCAACAAAAAAGCAAATCTTAAAACATTAAAAAAAGAACACAAACTGAAATTAAAGTAAATATAGGAAACCCTCTTCCTTACAACCGAGTGGCGTTTCCCTACAGCGCATGCGCACCTGAAAACCGCATGACACAATATCTTGTCCAACACGGTATCTCACCCCAAGTTATCCTAAATGAAAAGAGAAAGAAAAAGACATTTAGAATACGGTTTCGTGACGTTTTCAGGTTGAATGCTGTATATTTTAGTGCCTAATTTAGTGATTAATTCTGAAAACATTTATAATCAGCATTAAGTTGGTCAGTTTTATATATATAGGATATATCTCAAAATACCGAATCTTTCTTTTATATCTTCGAAAATATCATGATATTTACGAACCCTGTTTACATCCGGATAATAAACTCGAGCTCACGTTCAACTTATTCATATCTACTCCCACCACCACCACAAAAAATAAATAAATAAATAAAAATAAAAAAAATAAGTGAGAATTAAGCAATTTCGTCCCAGTTACATTAAACTGTCCTCTTTATAAATCTTCTTGTTGCAAATAATACCATTTTTGCCTTTTGAAATGGGCATTTGGATTGGCGCAATGAGATCATTTCTTAAATTCAGCCGCAATGAATCTGATAACCATAGGATGGCTTCTAAAATTATGTAACGAACATTGTGCTATAGCACATGCGTATTAACTAAAAAAGGAAATTAAAGAAAATGAAATGAATTATTCTTCCATTAGTTTTATTATAAATTGAAGCTTATATTTAACAGCCCGATTTATATGAATTCCAATATTGAGTTTCTTTTTTAATTATGTATGTCATTGTTATTTTTTTCTTTTGAAATTAGTCAGATGTTTTTAAACTTTTTTTCCTTTTCAAAATGTATATATATACATCCGCAAAGAAAGACAAATCAATTTATTGGTTATAGATATAAATAATTTTGTTGAAGCATTATATCAGAGCAGTTAATCTTGAAAAATAAACTATATTCTTCTCTTTCTCCTCTCATGGGAGATTTGAATTTCATTGTATACATTTCATCTCTCCGTAACAACACAGATATGATGAAACAATCGAAATGGAATACAATAATCTGGAGAAATATTTTAACGCGAATTTCGTCTTCGAAATATAAAATAAGTTCCATCCGCGAGATGAAACTTTCACTTTTTTATTCCTTCCTGTCCATACTTTGTTACAGTTGTTGTAGAATATCGCAAAATATTACATTTATTGGATCTCCACAGAAAATGGAATAAGGGGGGGGGGGGGAGAAAAGAGTGAAATATTCCATTGCGTGTGTACAATACTTACCTTACTCTTTACACGAAACCTTCGCCGAAAATACGAAATTCATTTCTGTTTTCATTCATCGATTTCTTCTGTCAAAGTGGCAACACTTTTTATTCCTTCTGATAAGTTTGTACGAATGTGTGGGCATTTGCGTGATCTGATTGCTGCTGGGTTTGATTGTTAATGATGGTGTTTTAGAGTATTATTCTTATCGTTTTGGATTTGAAGTTTGATGGTAGAGGGGAGGAGGATATAGAATAAGACATCCGCTTTTGATAATAATAAATTCTGTAGCGAAAATTTTGATAAAAGAGAATATTTTTAAAAAGTGAAGTAAATTATTATATATATGAAAACTCAATTTCAATAACAAATACTGCGCGGGGGTAAAAGAAGTCTTTTTGGTAGTTTTTCTGATGTTTCAATAATATTTGTGCTCTATTTTGGCATGGTTTTCTATACAGGTTTTTAGAGCAACATTGCAATTCTTAAACCAATTCTTATACATATATATTATGTAATTAAAAATGAAATCGCAAATGTATGATCAATTAAATAATATTCTAAAGATGAAGACAAATATGTATATATATATTCGATTATTTCTATGATTGATACAGTGCATTTAGCATTATTAGAATGAAGCTATTTTCTCATGTATTCTAATACATGATCAATTTTTGGTGTCGATTTTATCTTATGATTTAATCGTTCTTTTTTTTACGAATAGTTTTATTATACACATAACATAATGAACAAAGTATTGCCGCACTTATATATTTTAGCTTTAGTTGAAGTAGTCCCGCACTTTAATTAGAATTACTTGAACAAATGATATTTTTGCCATATTAGACTTTTTTATTGGCAATATCAGCGAACTGTAATTAGCAGTATTTAAAACTCTCATGTTTTTTTATGGTAGAAAGATTTGTTTTTCCTCATTACTGTCACTGACATTTTTTTTTTTTTTTTTTTTTTTTTTTTTCTGAACAGTCAAAGTTACATTATAGTTACTTATACAGGGTTCATACTCATTGAGGATTATAAGATGTAGGGGAAAATCAGGGGATAAATTTTGGTTTGTAAAAATCAAGGAAATCTCAGGGGATAATGCAAAAAATTCCCAAAACCTGGCAAAACAACTGGCTAATTTGCGAAATTGAGAGCAATACTACTGTTCGCCCCATCTGTCGACATCCATTTTATCACCTTCTAACACCATGAGTCTTGACATCAGTTCAAGAAGAACTTAGGAAAAATAAGACATTTTAAAATTGATATTGGCCCTTGTAGTCTTCATCTTATTCATAATGCTTTTCAAATATAAAATAAAATCATAAAGTGGACATTAAATTAATTTCTTGCAGCAAGCTACCAAGTTTTTTAAGATCAGCCCCACAAGGCATACAGACTGCATCTCTGTTTTACACAATATTTGCTGTTTTTCCTTTAAAATTCTGAGTACTTCGATTAACAGGGCGCCAGTGTTATGCATGTACATACATAACTTAAAAGTTAATCTCCTTTTTAAATATGTACGTAATAATATTTTTTATTAACTGTTATAGTAAATTGAAAACATATTAGTAAAGAAAATGACCAGAAATCTCCATCTATTAAGAATCATAAGCATATTTTAAAGCTATATGATGCCATACATTAAATGAAATTAAAAGGGTTTAAATTCAAATAAATATACAAAATAAAATTTTAAATAATAAATTGGAACTGATGTCGAAAAAAGATATATGATGATGGAAAACCATAATTGATAGATGACCATTTAGCAAGGAAAGTCATAAAACTGCATTATTTCATATAATAGACAATCTAGTAGCCGAGGTACTCTATCATAACTGATGTAATGCATTAAATATAAGTAAAAGAATCAAGGTACAAGGGATAAAAGCCTTGAATAAGAAAATCAAATAACAATGTGCGAAAAATAACTAAAAGAAATCTAATAATAATAATAAAATGTCAGTGCAATATATTTTACTATTATAACCATTGTACTATTATTATAATATTTTATGGCAATGTTGATTATCTCTTTCAATTCTTAAAACTTGGCTAGCAGTAAACTGCTAATCACTAATTCCTCAACATTACTTTTATAAAAAAATATGTATGATATATTATTGATGTATTATTGATGTTTGTATTTAAAAAAATACTTGATATTTTCTTTCCTAATTGCAAAATAAAAACATTTACAAAAAAAAAAAAAAACGTTCTTCTAAAAGAGAGATTTTTCTGCCTCCAACCTCTCGTTTTATCATATCATTTTTTATTTCTTTCCTTATTTAAAACTCATTTCGTGTTTTCATTAACCAAAAATATCTGTCTGCATTCTTTTTCTAACAAAAAAGCACCCATTATTCATTTGCTCAGACGAACGTTTTAGTGTTTATTAACACTTTAATTGCAGCTGCAACCCGCAGGGGCATCGCCGTATTTTTGATAAGAAAATAACAAAATGAATCTTGCTTTTTGTACTTTTTCTATCAAATATTTTATTTTGCTTTTTCTTTCTTCTTTCTAGTGTTTGTTGTTTATTTATGAAAAGTTTTGTTTTGTTTTTTCGAAAAATGATTTAATAATAAAAGATTAAATAAATATGTTTACGAATTTTTAGATAGCTCAAGGAATAATGAACAGCTTTCGATGCATTTCTTCTTATTATTCTTTTTCTTTTTTTTATTAGAGAAGATAGGAATTTATTTTGAAACATGGTATTAGAATGAAAATACCTGATTATTTTTGTTAGAATGGTTTATTGTAATGGTTTATTGGCTTACTATAGTAAATTTCAACCTCTGTGGTTTATTTATTAGCCTCTGATGCTATTTCTTTCAAACAAGCTACAAAGTATCGTGTCACCAGTCCTGAATTTTCTACTCAACCGATTTTGAAAATTATGTTTTTAAATGACAGATATTTATTTGTAGTTGTGCCCATTTTAGCTATTTTTTAATTTATTTCCATTTTTATATTATTTTTAATTTTAAATGCTTTTTACGATATTTCTTCAAAATGGTGGCAACTCAGTTTAGCTTTTCTCTCGATAATAAAAATTTATTTTCCATTATTACTTTCCACCAATCAGAAGCTTTAATTCATCAGTGAACATGTCCTCGCATTTAAAAGAAAAAAGTTAATTGTTTTAGTAAAATTTAACCATAACAAAATGATTGCGTATAATTATGCACTAATTGAGGTAAAAAATATATTTACTGAGAAATAATATTAATAATGTAAATAAAATAACAGAAAATAATTTATGATAACAATTAATGTCTAAAGCAAAATAAGAAAATTTTCAAATGAGGAAAATGATGTCATTCAGCAACCAGATAAATGGGAATTACAATATTATTACGGATGCCTTTTTCATATTACTAATAACAATAGCTTTTAAAAAAACATTTGAAGAGAAAATGACGTCACTATTTAAAACATCGCATTTTTACTCATAACGATATTATATTTCAATATATCTTTTCATTATGAACACTGAGATTGAGATTTTACTTTCAGATGACTTCAGTTAGTGAAAATAATGTCATCGTAAAAATAAAATTAGTTTTTTTTTTTTTTTTTTTTTTAATAAAATTATTTTTTTCTGAGTGCATATAAAACAAAATTTCTGGATTTCGCCGGCACTCAGATTACAATTTTAATTGAAGAGATGTGCGAATATTTGCATGCAAAATTGTAACAGGCAAACTTGACATTAAGTTTGGAAATATATTTATTATATATTGATTCAATAATGTAATTACTTTTGCTTTTTTTTAAACCAAATCGATCGGTCTTTTAAACATTTCATTCGTCGAATTCGACGGGATTCCACTCGTTTTATTGTTAAAATGCATTTTCTTTTTCTCAGAGTCTATAAAAAAGCGTTCAAACTAAAGAAAAAATCCGTTTTTGATGAATCTAGTCAATGAAGAAGTAACACGTCAAATTGTATCTCTTTATTATTCCGCAATTCCAATGTCTCAGAGAGAAATTGCTAATCAATTGGGTATTTCACGCCGTTCTGTTTGCTATTATATTGATAAACACAACAAAAATGAAGTTAGTTCATTGCATTCTAAACGGGGTCGCCCTTCTAAAAAACCTCTAACAACCCCCCCCCCCCCCTCTCTAATCGGAGGCGAAACTGAATTCTGCAATGGCAGAATCTACATTCAACTTGTTTATTTATTTATTTATTTTTTATGAATTGTAATGTCATTTTTAGCGCTTATTACCTTTAGAGTTATTCAAAATGTTTAAGATATTTAAATGCGTACATTAATATTGTGTGTAGTTTTTTTTTTCCTTCTACTATTAGTAATTTTTGTACCAGTACTTTTGTACATGAATTGCATTATTAAAAAGAAAATAATAGTAACATGCGATTAAAGATAAAAAAAAAAAAAAAATTTCTTTAAAGCAAATTCAAAATGATAAAACTGTATTTTTAAAATAACTTTTCTTTGAATCGGATGATTTCTCATTTGTAACATTCTCTCACGTTAATGCGAAGTGATATACTTCTGTCCCTTGAGGATCGCATGTCTGTAACAACCATTGTTTTTGTCAGTTCTTAGTATTCTCGCAGGATTAGTTTCCAGTTGCATGCTGCGCAGGGCTATTAAAGTCACACTGTTGAACTCAGGGCATTTAATTTGTTCCGTGATTTACCCTCGCAACGCTCATTATGAAAAAACAAACAACTTAAAATCAGAACACGTTTCAAACAAACGTTCTGTTACGTCTTGTTAAAATTATTTGACTTCCTGGGGCATATATCATTAATAATTCTTAGTGTCTTGTAAGTAGGGTGTAAGAATTCAACTTTAGTGCATTTTTCTCCTAGAAAAATTCACCGTGAATTTCTTTTCTGGGGTAAAAGAAGTAGGGATTATTGCGTTCCATTCAGTAAATCAAAAAAGAAAGAGTATCTTAAACTAACAAAGTATATTATCATTCTGAAAAATGATTTTGACTTACGGTTTTTATTTATTTTAAGATTACTTTGAATTCCAAGCGACCGCTTTCCATTAATACGGAATTCAGCCGGCAGACGAAAAATCTGCATATAAATTGGAGTCGAGTTGTTGCTGCACGCATGCTGAAGATAATAATTTCAAAGCTAAATGGAAAGTTTAGAAGTGCAAGAATAAGAAGTGCAGAAATGAAAGTATAAATCTGGTGGGATCGTTCGGACGCTAATTATAAGTGTCATACTGTAGGGAGGAACCCATTTTGCAAGTATTTAATGGTTGCTTTTAATAGATGATATTTTATTCGCTTCAGGAAATCCTCCTGGTCCTCAATTATAATTACAGTATATATATAAATCTAGCATCTTTTCTTTTATTTATTTAAAATTTATTTACAAAACTAAGAGGATAATGAAAACTAAAATTTCTAAAGATAATGTAAGTAATGACAAACAACTAGCATTAAATCTTTTTCAAAATTTAAAATAATTTTGAAATAAATATTTAATTTTGATAATATCTAATCCTGAAATAACACATTACAGAAAAAAAAAAAAAAAAAAAAAAAAAAAAACAATTATAAATTTATTAAAAAAGACTGATACAAGTCACTAGATTTTCAATCGTATTAATATCTCATAGATGAAAATTCATCGATATGGCATTGGTAACTTGGTAACTTCGGATTTCAACCCCTCCCCCCTTTCATTCATGTAAAAAACATGAATGATAAACATGATTAACCTATCGCCTACATATTTTTTATTATGCATATAATAAAAATAAATAAAACAACATTAAAAGGTGAAAAAAATTTTAATGGCATGGCTGTTTGAGTAGATGTTAGATTACGGAGGAAATTGAGATTGTATGGTAAAAAAAGAATTTATTTTGAAAGTATGAATTTTCTTATTTTCAAGTGCGCCATAAAAGGAAAATTTTATTTAAATATTCTGGATCTCGGTAAAATAAAAAATTAGGTCTCTTTTATTAAGGAAGTCGCCCGCGAAGGGCATTAAATCGACCACTTATTAATTTGTAAATTTTAGATTAAAAAAAAGTTGAAAATAAATTTTTTTGTAAAATTTAACTTTGATTCAAATAATTTTACTGGCAATATCTGTGTTTCATTATAACGAATTTATTAGAAATGTCAATAAATGATAGACGTTGAAAAAAGAAAAATATATATATAACTCTCAGTTTTTATTTAATATTAATTCTTTATTATTATTATTAGTTTTTCCCTCTTGGATTACTTTGATAAAATCCAATTGCTATTTTTAAAATAAAATCTTTTTTTTTTTCCTTTTAAATCAAGACATTGTTTTATAAAGTCTTTTCTGAACTTCATTTTATTTTTAACAATGGATCATGAAGGAAACTAAATTATTTCCCGCGAAATCTCTTAAACTTTATACTCTTAACTATAAAGAGTATAATTTAAAATTCTTTTGACGAAAATTAAAATTTTGAGGAAGTGCTTTCAGAATTCGTCCCGTATAATCATATTTTCCGGAACATATAATAACAATAATTTCCCTGTCTTTCATGAAAATGTTTCTAACTTAAAATTCTTGGTGCCTCTCAACAATGCTCCATTAATTACAACCTCTTAAAACTTCATTAAGAGCTTTAGAGAATGTGGTTTCCCAGCTTGTCTTGCTGAACTAGCTGCTCTGTAATTACACATATGACGTAACTAGTTTGTTCAAAAGCGACATCTAGTTGTAGAAAGATCACTCTTCTTACACCCAGGGTTAAAAGGGCTTTCAAACTTTAAAGTGTATACATAAGTAAATCTTTGGAAAGATACCGTGTTTTAACAGCAGTGTTATGAAGCAATTTGCTTTTTGTTAATCAGGTGATTTGTAAAATTTGTAAATCAGGTGATACAATGAACCTTCATCGTTTAACTGAATTTGATTTGTAGTAATTACAATCAACATTGATTAATAAAGCCTGTTAATATGTATCTTTTACTAAAATCTTTATCTGTATTTTATAGGTCATATAATTTAAGAAACTGATATATTGTAATTTTGTGTTTCATTTCTATAATATAACGCCTGTTTAATTTTTTTGAACAGTGTTCAGAAAATTGTTTTAGTTATTTGTCATTTTATATATATATATATATATATATATATATAAAATAGTTATTGTTACTAAAACGAATTTTTTAACACACAACTTTAATGCATGAAACAGTTGAACATTCGAAGAAATAATTGTACTATAGTTATTTCAAGGTTTCTACTTTTCAAAAACGTGGAACTTCAAATAGAAACTCCGAAAAAAAAATATATAAAGTGCACACACAGGGAAAAAAATGCAAAATAATATAGATTTAGTCAATAAAAAATAAAATTGTTAAAATCGACTTAAAAATTCCAATTATATGACCATTTCAATGGCACATCCTAAATTCAATGACATGTCACCAAAAATGTTCAAAGCTGCCGGTTATATTGAATGATGCAGTAGAAATGTAATCATTTATAGATCAAAAAGATTGAAAGGGAAAAAAACAACCTTGAAATGCTAATATATTAAAAAGTTTCATTTTGGAATTCTTTAAAAAGTTTAAATAAATAATAATAATAATAAACAAGTTGGAAATTGCACGTGAAGCGTAGCAAACGAGGTGCGTTCGTACGATAATGAAGTTTTAAAAATATTACTCTCATATATCAATCTCATAAAATTGCAAATAGTGAATTACAATTAAAACGTTCATCAAACAATGTTCTCCCTATACCATTATGTAATGGAATACTTTCGTGTGGCCTTGTAAATCAATAACAAATGTTCTTTGCATCACAAATTATGTAAGATGCATATTATAATATGTACTTTATATTGTATATAAATTTTATTAAGTTCGAATGAGTGCAACACCATTAAAATGCATTTGAAACATTTTCCCCATTGACCGTAATGTAACGGAAACTTTTGATTGTCCCTGTAAGTGATCTATGCATACGATTTTCATAAAATTTGAAATAACTCCACAAAATTATGTAATAACTATGTATTTTAAATTTCAAACGATTAAAATGAATTTGAAACTTTTTTCCCCATTGACCGTAATGTAACGGAATACTTTTGATTGCCCCTGTAATTGATCTATGCATCCGACTTTCATAAAATTTGAAATAACTCGACAAAATTATGTAATAACTATGTATTTTAAATTTCAAACGTATAAAATACATTTGAAACTTTTTCCCCATTGACAATAATGTAATTGAATACTTTTGATTGTCTCTGTAATTGATCTATGCACCCGATTATCAAAAAAATTGAAATAACTCGACAAAATTATGTAATAACTATGTATTTTAAATTTCAAACGATTAAAATGCATTTGAAACTTTTTTCCCCATTGACCGTAATGTAACGGAATACTTTTGATTGTCCCTGTAATTGATCTATGCATCCAATTTTCATAAAATTTGAAATGACTCGATAAAATTATGTAATAATTATGTATTTTAAATTTCAAACGATTCGGTTGGGTAGTTTTTGCGTTGTTATATGCGGACAGACAGACGGACAGACAGACGGACAGACGGACGGACTGAGCGACAACTAGCGACAAATAGGTGCTACGTATTTACATAATTACGAACGCACCTAAAAATGCAGAACATGACATTTCTATGTTTTATAATGATATATGTTAATGGAAAAGAAAAAGAAGAAGAAGAAGAAACTGTCTAAAATACATGCAAAAATAATTATTTTATTTTTAATAAATCTTGCATGTATTGTAAGAGAAAAGAAAATACCTTATAAAATATTGGGTCGTTCGGAAAGTCCATTTGGGAAAATTCGTATCGAAAAATTCTATAATTTAATTATTAGATGTTATTTCCGATACCTAATGTTTAGTAATTAATGTCCACAATTTTCCGTTACGAATTGATTTTTCCAACTGAACACGACTTTCTGAACAATCCAATAATTTCCTTTTTAACAGCTACGAAGTATTTTTATATACATGGTCAAATATACAGTGTAAATTTCATAAGGCATCCGTGGTTCCAGAATCTTTTGCTTTACAGTTGTACCTGATGATGTGCATTAATTCTCTCTGTTAGGAACTAATCTATATATATAAAAGGAATTCTGAGGATAATTGAGGCACAGATAGGCTCTCATCCTCTATTCCTTTTATTTATAGAGATTTTACACAGCTTAGGTAAACGCAGAAGAAATATAAAACAGATAATGTATTTATCACAAAAAATCGTCTGCTAAGAAAATCTTTTTTCATTTTGAACTCTATAAATAAAAGGAATAAAGCAGAAGAAATATAAAACAGATAATGTATTTATCACAAAAAATCGTCTGCTAAGAAAATCTTTTTTCATTTTGAACTTCTATAAATAAAAGGACAGATAGGCTCTCAAACAGTGAATCGTCGAATATAATTGAAGAACAAATGGAAGAACAAATGGAAGAACAAATGGAAGAACAAATGGAAGAACAGATGGAAGAACAGAAAGAAGAACAGATGGAAGAACAAATGGAAGACCTCTTCATTAACAATAAAAAAAGATATGCAAACGAAACCCCAGAACACCGATCAAACATATCTGCCGGAAACTGACGAGACATGGCACAGAAACGTGAATGTGTGGGGTTGTAGAACTGGCATTCAGATAGTCTTCGGGCTACTGAGTGCGGGCAACCGTCTAGTACAAATTAAAAATGTTAAAAAAATAATTGTTATTATTTTCTTTTTCTGAGTGAAAAACAACAAAATTTAATTAAATTAAAAAAGATTAATAATATTGTTATTATTATTATTATTTATTTATTATTTTAAAGAAAACTATAAGTATCTTTATAGCATTTTAATGCAACCTGGGTACATAAAGTTCATATTATCAGCTACAGACTTTCTATACACAACTACTTCACGGAATGAAACAAATGTTTAAATGTAACTATGTTTATTCTTTTCTGCCGCCCAACAGAACATTTTTAAGTAAAAGTCTTAATGTTGTCTTTTCTAGTTTCCAGTCTTATTAAAATTCTCCCTTGCGAAAATTGCATCTTCCTTAACATTTTTTACAGATTAAAAACTTCTCTTTTTCTCTAAATATAAAACAAAATAATAATAAAAATGTGTAGAACAAATAGTCTTATTTTTTCCAAGAGGGAGCCCCAAAATAATCGTGTGGTTTTATCTCATTACTTTTTATTTTCTAGGGTAGCTGGAAATAATCGCCTGCTTTTCATTTCTATCTTCTTCATTGAAAGTGGCAACGGTATTAAAAAAATACAAAAAAGGAAATACCTTAGGGAGAAAAATACTTATTTTATTTATATATATTTTTCCTCTTTTTTTTATCAAGTAAACTTCACCAGTTTCTTCTCTTATAGAAAGTAGATATTGATGTCCCAGGTGGCTAAACCAAACGCAAAGAATGCCAAATGTTTACGTTTGTCCCGTAAGCTGTTTGGTCATTGGTAGTTTTAATCCAGTTTTCTATATATTGTTTTTGTAAAATATATGCTTGTTTTACTGAGTGTTACTGTTGAGTTTTCCTCTTTTCAAAAAGAAATATTCTACACTATTTTTTTTTCTTTTTTAAACAGTGTGAATGATATTAGAAGGACACTAGCTAAAAATATATGTTGTAAGATATTTTCGACAAAGTTTATTCCTTGTATAGCAGTCTTTCATCTTTCGCATATTTCTATAGCCCCGTCCTTGTTTGTTATTAATTCTTATACATAAAATAATTTTATTCCTGACTTTTTTTTCTCTTTGGGGGTGTTCTTAATTCAAAAGGGGCAACTTTCTGACACATATTTTATTTATTTATTTATTTATTTTTCAGAAAATGCACAAAACTAGGGGATGTTGTTGTTCAGAAACTATCTAATCGCACTCATTTGCCCGTTTTTTTTTTCTTTTTTTTTTTTTTTTTTTTTTTTTTTTTTTGTTAACGCCATAGATTTTTTTAGAACAAGCCGTTAAAGTTCGCGTTTTGAATTATAGTTCCCGACGAAAGCAGAAAAAACAGTCGACGAAAAGGAGAAAAAGGCGTGATCACGTGATCGAAAATGCTTATAACTCAATAGGTAATTTATTGATAAAAAAAAATAGAAAACTAATTTAGATTCCAAATCGTTTCCACGGTCAGGTTTTGCAATTTTATATCTTTCCATTGAAAAAGGTATTTGTAAATGTGTCAAAACGTTTTGCGCTTGTTAAGCATAGCAATTGAGAACATCCTTAAGTAACTGTAGTTATGATAAGTTCATTCATTCATCATTGTATAATCACAATATTTTATCTCACGAACTAATTAGTAATTAGTTTCAATGAAGAGGTGGGGGGGGGGGGTCGCTTCATGAATCGAGCTACAATATAAAATAACATACATAATTAAAATAACTTTACTCTTGATTTTTTTTTCAATCTTTCTTTTCAAGTAACTGTAGCGTTATGATAAATTCATTTATTCATCGTTGTATTGTCATACAATATTTTATCTCTTGAACTAGTTGCTTTTTAGTCTCAATGAAGAGATGAAGGCACACTTCGAGAATCGAGCACAAATGCTCATAACAAAAATATTTTTGTTTACTTATTTATTTATCTTTGAGAAAAGAAAGACTTTGTAGATTTCACGTAAAAAAGTTGATTTTTAATCATAGCAATTGATTAAACTTTTGTGTGTGAGAGAAAGAGATAGAAATTTACATCCATATAGCTTTTCAAACAAATTTCACTTGAAGGCGATGGAGGAAGGGGGGGAGGAGGTTCTATAGAAGAACTTTGGATCGCAACTTCATGTGAAAAAATAAATAAATGAAAATAAAGAATAAAAAAGTTTTTCTACAAAAAGTTTTTCTCTTTGGAAATTAAGTTTTTAAAGAGCTTCAAATCTGTATAGTTTATTTATTTATTTTTCCACTACTGTAAACTTGTAATAAAAAGAAAACAAAATAAACACAGTGTTTTAAAAATGTTCTAAAATATAATTTATTCAAAATATAAATTCAATTGATATATATTATTTTAAAACTTAGAAATGCTGTTCTGCATCTTTTTCCCTTATTAAACTATTTAAAGAATTCCAAAATGAAATTTTCTAATGCGTTAACATTTCGAATTTTCCCTTTCAATCTTTTTAATCTATAAATGATTTCATTTCTCCTGCATTGTTCGATTTTATGAAACGGCAGTTTCAAACACTTTTGCAAAAAGAAAAAAAAAACTTTCTGATATATATATTTTTTTTTAATAAATGTTTTACAGCCGTCTTATATTTTATTCCGCTTTATTCATTCTAATGCCAAATACTATCAAGATTTTTTTTTGTTGTTGTTTATTTTTTATTAAAAATGAAAAAAGATGAAATCCCAGATGAATACTTTTATTTGTTTATTTTTTTATCCTAGCTGTCAGTAAGTCAAAAGTGAAATTTAATAAAGTTCGAAAACTGTGAGGCAAGAAGTAAAAAGGAAAATATATAGAGAAGGAATGGGGGATAGCTAACAACAAATGTACTCCATTCGAAAATATCGTCTGCCGTATATCGTCTTATTATGTTGAGTTTTTTTTTCTTTTCTTTTCTTTTTTTTTATTATTCCTTGTTTCAAAAATTTGCTTTCAGCACTTATCAGGAGAACTTTAAAATAATAAATAGATTAAGATTTATTCCTTGCACTAAAGACTATTTCGTTTTTCCTCTACTCGAGACTATTAATTTAAACTATCGCGATATTAAGACATTTATTTACTGTGATACTTTCTTAATTATTTAATTTATTCACGTTGTTCACATGATTTTTATTTTTGTGCAAAAATTCCAGGTTAAATGTGTTTTAACTTGTTTCGATAAATTTACGTACAAATAATTTAAGAAATATGTCGCCTGCTGTTTATCTTTTTATTGTACTGGATTTTTTTCTTGTTCCTTTTTATTACTTATATCATTCATTGTTTGAAAAAATGCTTTCGACGCTTATCAAATTGAATTAGTAATGAATAGATTAAGATTTAAGTAATTCTCCGATGTTTTATCATCTACTTATTTCGCCTCACTACACGTTTAAAGTATCAAAATTGTAAAATGCCTGTTTCCCTTGTAACTTTCTTAATTATTTACTCAAAATTGTGTACATGGTTTTATTTTCATGCAGTGCTTTAAAAAAAACTGCCTGAATGTTTTTGGCTTCTTGTAATAAATATCTAAAGAAATCAAATATTTAAATAAAGCTTCTGAAAGTAAATAAACTGCATTATTTTATTTTAAAGAGAAATAGAATGTGAAAGAATGCTGCAAAAGGTTTAAAAAATGATTACAATATATGAACCATTGGATTTAATAGAAAATTACCTCATTGATACATGGGGGGGGGGGGGGGGTTAAATAAATATTTAGTAATTTTGCTGTGTATTGTTTTTTTATGCCTTTTCTTCATTTAATTTTGGCTTTATGTGTGTCGGTAGCCCCAAATTCGTATTATTTTACTTTTTCATGGCTAATAGGAAGATGAAACCCCACACTTCATTTGTAGCTCCAAAGTATTTGTGGCTTGACGATTCTGCTTTGGTTCTGCAAATTCCATTTGTATTCAATTTATTTAATTATTTATTTTTCCCCCATGTCCAATGGGGTAATTTTCTATTAAATTTAATGGTTCATATATTGTAATACAATTAATGATTATATATATATAGATAAAACCATTATTTGTATTATAATATATGAACCGTTGAATTATATATATATATATATGTATACTTTTAGTTAGTCAATTTAAATTATGCAACTATTTCCAAACTATTTCAACTAACCATAATAACAATAAAAATTGTTATTATTTGCAAACTTTGCTACATCACTGCGTATAATATAATCTGAAAATGGCGTAAACACGTAAAGCAGTGACGTGCGTGATCTTTTATTTTAACTCTTATATTTTTATGGTCCTGATAAAATTTGATTTACTCTTTCTCCCCCGAGATGTTGCATGTTTAATATCGGCATCACTTACAGGATTGGATTTTGGAAATGAGTTATTTTAAGGAAATTCTAGACGATGAAATATTTCTGGTAAGGAAAAAGGTTTTGTATTTTACTAATAATATGAAATGTAGCTGTACAACTACAAATATTTCTCTATACTTAGAAAACATTCTTGTGGAAAAAAAAAAAAAAAAATGTAATGTTCTGCTATGTCCTATGTCTCTAGTCATAATATTTAATTGTACAGTATTTTTCTTCCGTTGTTAGATTTTTAACTTTTACTTTGTATTGCTTTTGTTTGTTGTATAAATTATATATTGCTATAATAATGTTTGCATTTTATAATTTTACAGATCGATCATGAAACAAGTATTACAAACTTTTTATCTACTTCTTCTTGGAGTAATGGCTTCTGCAACTAGTGCCAGACGTGGTGGTGGTAAGTCATGTTTTCTGCATGGTTTAAAGCATACTTATTTCTACAATTTTATGTATACATAATGCTAAAACGGCAAATCTTTTCACATCCGCGAGCCCTTTTTTCTTCTTTTTTTTTTTTTTTTTTTTTTTCCAAAAATACATTTTGCATAATCATAATGTGCTTAAAAAAAAAAAAAAAAAAAAAAAAAAAAAAAAAAAAAATAGTGAATCAAAAATTAATGAACAAAATTACTTGAAATTTTCTTTTTAGAGCTAAAAAATATGTATAATATTTGCCATTTTAATATTTAGTGTTATTGTAAAAATAAATTTCCAGTATGATTTCTGTTGTCCCATCTTATAAGACAAAATAATGTATATCAGCCTTTTACTTTATTTTTTAATAGAATGCATGTTGAATTCTGAAATCATTTGGCAAGCTGTTTCTACTTGAATTTTTAGCATAATTCATTTCGCAAAAGAACTATTCCCAGAAAAGAATGGCTAAAGTTAGCAAGCATTAGAATCTTTGAACAGTTTTTAATATTTGAAATTGAATTCCAAGTTGTGATAATTTTAGCGTCGATATTTTTGCATATGATAGTTTGTCATTTTTCCTTTCTGATATTCTCTCATATTCTGAAAATTTTCTGAGTCAATATTGAAATAGATTTGGATTTATTAAGTTATTTTAATTTTTTTTATCTGTATGACAATAGCAACTAATCGAAAGCAGTGCCAAAAATAAATTTCCCCGTACCATAGATTCGCCGTTCCTATCTGAATAATGTAAAATAATATCCTAATTTAATTCACGTAACCATGTTGATCCATTTAATAACATATTCTTTTTAATATTTGTGTTTTTTAAAAACTTCCAAAATTATGAAATTATTATTTCTTTTAATTACTATTTTTTTTAATCAAGATTTATTTTTCCAGTAATACGTTTTTTAAAAATTAATATATAAGTAATTATTAAAAATTTAGATCTTATGATTGAATTATATTGATGTTGCACAATAGTTCATCATTTCTAGAAAAAATAAAAATCTATTTTTAACTTTAAAGATATAAAAATTAAATTGAACACATTTAATTTTCTGGAAAGCAAAAATCAAAAGAGAGGGTCTAGTTTGAATATATTTCTTTGCAATTTTATACATTCCAAATCGAAAATAAAAATAAACTAGTTTGCTGATGCTGCCTTATTGAAATATGTAATCATTTATCCCCCAAATTGCTCGATATTCGTGAACTCGACCTCTTTTATTTATCTTTTATATTTAACCGCCTATCGATATTTATCAAATTTTCAAACAAAATGAAAGACAGCCCATCTCCATGGTTCGATTCAACCAATGGTAATTCATCTCTTTTAGTTAATCATGCATTTGGCAGAAGCTCATTGGTGTATAATGGAGCGAGAACCCTCTTTTGCACTTTACGCAAATTAGCTCCTTTCTCCCGTTTATGCAAATCGTGTGCTGCATGCCTAATTCCTGGGGTGTTTTAATTAAGCCGCGTGAGATTATATGACTGGAAATCCGAGCCGATTGGATGGATTTGTTCTGAAGTTTTGGATAATGAAGTCCGTTTTTGAGGCTTTATTTGATTTGCAGAAATTTTACTAATGTTTGTTCCGTTATCTTTTCTATGTATAATTTTAATTTGTGTACGAATTAAGCTTATCTCCAGGAAGCTTTTCTGTGTCTATCATTGCGGAAACACGGTGATTAAACGCATAACAATATTTGATATCATTCTGACCTTGAAACATTTTTATAAAATTTGACACATAATTACCTATCTAAATTAAATGATACTCGATTTAGTAGTTTTTTTTTAATAAAGTTTATCAATTTTCCTTAAATATTCCATAATATTTAAAGAACTAGGTACCATATTAATTTAAGACCATATAGTAGTAATTAGTTTCTGCTTTTTTTTTTCTTTTTTTAAATATTCAACCATTATATGACAAACATCATTATTTTAAAACTGAACCATCATGATTAATTTTCAACGACAATTATTGCATATATCAGCATATATGCATATTTATTTCTTTCAGTAGTAAATAATTCCATATAAATTGCACCTCGCTCCCTCACGTAAGATATATTTATATATATTTTATTACTAGTACTGATTATTTACTGATTTATTTGGCTAAAATAAAAACAAAAATAATGCAATATTACACCATTATACATAGTTCCTATGGGTCAGGGAATTTGAAGTTTTGGTCAAAAAGTCTGGGAATTTTTTAAATCTTTGAAGCGGTCATTGAAAAAAAAAATCAAAGAACTTTTAATGTACTATTTTCCATCAAAATCTCAATAATCATAGATGAAGAAATTTTGAATTGATTATTATTATTCATCCAATCTAAAATTTTTATATAAAATTTATACAAACTATATAATTATAGCATAACACAAAAAATAATTAAGCATCAGAAATTCATACAATAACATATTTTTTTTTAAACATTTATCAGCATTAAACTTGTCCACTGTGGAGTGTTTTACATAAATATATAAGCCAAATTTTTACTGAGAAAGTTCAGGGAATTTTTTTAAAAAACATCAGGGAAAACTTAGAAAAGTCTGGGAAATTCTTTACCAGAATTGTGTAGGAACGCTGACACATTTCAAAGTGAAGTCATCTCAATAAAGAAGATAGCAAAACTTTTCTTTTTCAAAATATTAAACTGTTTCATCTTATGTAGTTGTTTCTAATTAGCGATAATTTATCAGTACTGTTGATCAGTCATCGAACTCCAGTGAACAATTTACGTTACATCTGGCTGAGCACGTAGAAAAATACCTCTGTGGTATTAGCTGCTTAAAAAAAGAATGTACTCACAATTGAATATTCGTTGAGTAACATAATTTGTATTTGGAATCTCTTAATAACACTTAAAATAAAGAAAATCAACAATGGAGGTGCAGAAATGCAGAGAGCTAATATTGTTTTTCCTTTTGTTTCTACTCAGAATTCTTTCTCCCTCTTCAAAAATTTTCCACCATGTCTTTGATCTCAGCGCCTCCAGATGTCTTCATCAGTGGTCTGTTTGTTCTTTTGTTTAAAAAAATGAGTGTAATTATCTCAGACCACGTGCCTATTGTTTGTTGAAAAATCATTTTATTGTAGGCCGGTGGAAAATGGCAGAGTTGTTTAAATTCAGGTGCGGGGAACGTATCAGAAATCTGTAGACAAACTAGAAAAATATCGCTTGCTAAATTGTTTTTCAGAAATAATTAATCTCTGTTTCATCTAGAAAATAAATATGTGTTTCAGGTAACTCAGGTTTTAGATAATACTTTCTTATATTCTTCTGATTTTGCTAGTAAAGGAGAAAATGCCTCCACATTTTTAATAATATATTGCTTATTATGTTTCATTTCTACCGACTCTTTGCATTTGGTTGCTGTTATTATCTGTCTTATAATAAGAATATTTATTTTGTCGTCTATTTTTTAAAATTATTTTAAGATCACCATAATTAAAGTCTGCGCTTTTTCTTTTAAAATTATACCTTCTTATTAAGAATTAAAATAATAGGAACTTCTCTCTTTTGTTGATCATTATGCAATTCTAAATTTAAACTCCGTATCTTTTTACTTTATAAAAATGAGTGGGTTTCTGTATAAATTATTGTTTCAATCTAAATTAACAGAAATAAATTTTAAAACAATAAAATGACACAATTGCACTCATATATTATTATTATTATTAAAAAAATTAATTGTGCGGCATAGCATATTTTGAGAGCAAAATTTGCTTTTCATTTTATAATTGTAATCCAAGATTACCAGATGCGACTAAAAAACAACATGTTTATTCAAAAATTTTATTTTCCTTATTGTTATTTTTTATGTCATGCATTTTTCAAGTCATTTCAGAAATAATCTTGTATAATTATCTTGCTCAACTCATTTTGAAATTTGAACCCAAAAAAGAAAAAAAAAAAAAAAAAAAACGCAACAGAAAAAGAGAGCAAAATTTCACGCATAAATAATTATTATTTTTCTGGGTTGTTTTACATCAAAAAATGCTGCTTTCTATTGTCATTTTGCTTATTTAAAAGTTATCTTTTTTTTTTTTTTGACAAAATTTGTCTGTCTGTCAAAATTGAAGCTATATTCAAATTTCATAACTTATGATTATTTAAGGGAGAAATGGGGTGTTTAATCACCCCATCCAATCTTTATCCAGACTAGTATCTTTTGCTGGTTGATGCCACAAATCCGCGCAAAGCTTTCTCCTTATCAAACGCATTGTCGGTTATACACCCTTTTTTTCCCTTGAAACAAACGAACAAACAAAAAAAGTTTCATGTATATTTATTATCATCTATCTTTCACTAGCCACTTGACTCAGTGCCCTCATATAATGATAAGCGCATAGATTCATCCTTTTCTTTTATCTAATGAATTCTCGACACGTAATTTTAATTTTTTAAAATGACCCTTTCAGAACATCCATTAAACTTTCCTTTTCCTACTAATGAAATTAAAACCCCCTCCCGAATGCACCCAGTACGGCACTAAATCCACCCCCACCCCCCTTTTTCTCGCTTAATTCCGAGTTCTTAGATTGTAATAGATTATGCCAGACGTGTTGGAAATAATTGAATACAAAAAATTTTGGCATGGTTTGAAGTTCAGATTTTTCTGCGTGGATTCTTGTAATCGAACGCGTATAAGGGAGAAGACTTGCCCTTGTTGCCATGTAGAAGGGAGTCATGTTTTGTATTGAGAAACTTGGATAATTAGGTTTTTTTTTTTTGTTTTTTTTTTTCCTTTTCCATCTTCTGATGAGTTTGGCATTGACTTTTCGTTACCTAAGTCTTTTAATCACATAAAAGACTTTGGATGCATCGGAAATTTTAATAGAGTGAATGACGAATATTGTGTACGAAAATGATAAATTACAAAACGTTACTTTAGTACTTTTTTCCCCCTTGATTTGTCATTTCAAGTAATTGATTTGACATCTTGTAGTATGTATTTAATATCAGCTAACTTTCTCTTACACGTGCCTTTATAATTTTCTTTATGTTCCCATTCATTCCTTTTCTATCATCATATAATTATAAAGCTCATTTTATCTTATGCTTTTATATACTTTTGCTTTTCATTAAATGCAAAAATTATTTTTATTTGCGCAAGGCTTCAATTATAAAACTGGAAATTATTTCTTTAAACTAAGCCATCTTATAAGATTAAGGAAAGGAAAAAAATCAAGTAAAACCTTTTTTTTTTTTTTAATTAATCTTTAATTTTATGGCTAATTTCTTATAAGATTAAATGTTGTTTCTTGTTTAAAAAATATGTTATTTCGGAAATTTGAATTAATAAGCTTTGCAAAATGGCAAAATGAACACTATAAATGTGAAGCTACATTAATTGAAATTAATAAATTTTGGTCATTCGATAGATATTCAATTTATTTCATTTGTTATGAGGGACAATTTATTTATCTCGTTCAGAGTCAAAAAGTTTGATAAAACAGGACAAAATTTAATACAAAATGCACTTAGAAAACAAATTGGGTTTTTTATTGCCTGATGAATTACATATTTAAACATTTATTTTTAGATCTGATAATATTTTAAGTGTGTAGATTTTATAATTTAAAAGTTTTATTATTTATTTGTTTTTAACTTTTCAAAATTATTATGGTACGACATAACAAATTACTCGAACTATTTTAGCAAACTTCCGGTGTTTTACGCGTTAGTACTGCAATAGAATTTGTCACAAGATTTGATTTATTTTTGTAGCGTTGCTTTCTTTTTTTTGCTCACGAGGTCCAAACTCTAAAAAGATTTAGACTTTCCAGTGGATTCTAAATTACGTGAACATCCCAGTTAAGATCAAATATTGAACTTAGCACATCTTGAGTTGTAACTTGCTAGGCTCTATAGCCAATACACGAAGGAAAGTCAGTAAGTAGGTCACAAATCGATATGAGAGGTCAGAAATTAGTAGTAAACTGTTTCCAAATATGCTCATAGGTGGCAGCATTATCCAACTATAGGATGTTAATATCGAATTTATGAGACAGTAGTTGTACAAGACGGACAGGGGTATTCAAAAGTTGTTGGCGAAGAACGAAATGGTTGTCTTGTTGAGACTCCGATAAAACAAATCAGTGCAAAATGTTAAGGAAATGGTTAGAGGTAATAGGCGAACAACAATAATCCAGCTACTTCTTCAACCATCAACGTCTAACATCAGTCAGCTGTAAGCTTACTATTATTGTTCTAGACCACTTTGTTCTTCGTCAACAACTTTTGAACGCCCCTGCTCTTCGTCAACAACTGTTGCGTCATAAATTCGAAATCAGTATCTTAATATTTGGATAATACTGCTAGCTATGAGCATATTTGGAAACAGTTTACGACTAATTTCTGATCTCCCATATCGGAATCAGTTTGTGACCTACTTATTGGCTTTCCGTCATACATAACAACCACATAAAAACGTCGATTCGATGTTAAATCAATATTCAGAAATTGTATTACTTATTTTATACTTATTAATCATCAATACTTTTATTTGGTTAATAATAACTCTGATTGACCGAACTTTAAGATCTGAAAAGTCATCCACATTCATTCTTGTCGTATTTTGATGCCTATTAACAAGAGGTTATGTTTCTTGCACAGATTTTGTGAAGTATGACTAATTTCTTAACGAATACACGCTCCTGTTCTTCATGCACATTTTACGTGATTTACGGGTCACATGTTTGTCGAAAGTACAGTAGCGACTAACATGTCGTCAAGTCTATATTTAGATGTCAAGGCATTAACTTGTCCAGGTTTCTTCGTAGAATGAAGAACTCACCTTAGCAATAGAAGCGACAACTCAAGGAGTTCCTCTTGAATTATAGCGATGGAATTAGAAACACTTCTCAAATGTTGCGAAGTTTTCAGGGGACAGTTAAGAGTCGTTTACAAAAATAGGAAGTTACGTGCTATAGCTCTAAATCATTCTCCAGTCGTCTAAACATCGGCACACTCTGTTAACTCTCATGTTAAAAAAAAATGGTAGACAATATTTCTCCGCAGTTGTCTTCTTATGTTGTTCTTCGGGATGTGTTATCAAAATGTTTCTTCAGGTTCTGAAGAAAATTTAAGTTTTTGGCATCTTGGGAATCTGTTTTTATCCTATCTTAACAAGATTGAACGTCTCTTTGATGTTGCTAAGTGAAAAGACAGATATCGTGTAACAACATATTTCACGATGAAGCATTAGAAAGACTGTTTAATTTTGAGTACACTGTTTATTTTCAGAACATCGAAACTAAATCATGATTAAACAAACTCTGACTGTGCAAAATACTTTCGCATTTTTTAAAAAGAAGATATATTACGAACTTCTAAAATACATAGTTCTCCGAAGATCAATTTTTCACCGGATAATTTTAAAACTTGTTTTTCTCAGCATCTATTTTTAATATTTATGTACGCGATGAAACATTGCGACACTGTTCTTTTTTAATAAATAAACGCTACGCAATCAGTAGATGAATGATCCAGAAACAACTTAAACTGTCATAAAATAATAATAATAAATAAATAAATAACCATTTAATGTTAGCAATACACATTTATTATCAATTAATACAAATAAAATTCAGTAGATTAATTATTATTTTCATCAAGTTTGTTTTGTTTATCTTATTGTCTCTTAATGAAAATATTCCTCATATTTAGTACTGTTGACTGGTATGTATATGTATTTTCTCCTAATATACATTTTAATACGTGAAATCGATGTCAAATAAATTATGCATGTTATAAAAACTATACAAATGTAATTTTATATTGTAATAAAGACCCAATCGTACCCAATGGTGGAATTAGATTATTCTTAATGCATCTCTTTTTGCAGTAAAGATGTATTACGAACTCCCTAAAATACATAGTTCTCCATAAATTAACTTTTTACCAGATAATTTAAAAACTTTTTTTTTTTTTTTTTCAGCATCTGATTTATAAATCTATTTATGCGACGAAACATTGGTACAATTTTAGTTTCTTGCAGACTTCGAGTCGATTGCGATTATTTTCAATTTCTAAAAACGGATTACGATTATGTCTCTACTTATGCTAGTTGGATTACGATTACTTTTTTGATTATCTAATTTTTGAAATTTAGGATTACAATTACGTTTAGATTACGATTAATATTTTTATTTATTTTTCTTTTTTTCTGGATTACGATCATCGAATTAAAGGATTACATTTACAATTCGTTTACACAGGTTTTGCAATCTGTCCTATAGTCCTGCATCTTGTCGGGTGATTTTGCTCAAATCAGATCCGACACTAAGTTATGGTCGGGGATTGAAACTAATTTCCTCTGCTCTAGTTTGGGATGGATTGGCATTTTTACGGCTGCAGGTCATGTTGTCTTTAAATGTTTTGGATTGCGTCTCGGCATTTGCGAGTCTGTTTCGGATTTACCCAATTTTTCACAAAAATATCCTAAATATTTTTTCGGAGGAAAAATTGCATTCTTAAATATTAAGGAGTATTATATTTATTTGTGTGCGTCAATCATATAGCATAAATTTCTTACTTTATAAAAAAAAAAAAAAAAAAAAAAAAAAAAAAAACTTTCTTATTAGAATAATTAGAGTATTGAGTATTAGAGTAATTAATTAGAGTAATTAGAATATCTTATTAGTGTAATTATTTAGAGTAATTAGTTAGATATCTTATTAGAGTAATTTCTTATTAGAGCTTCTTATTAGTTTTTTATAGGCTAATATTATAGTTGCATTAAATTCAGGAATAACATTCATACATTTCAAGTTTGAATCGGTTTTGGGTCCATTTTTCATACTAATTTTTATAATTTCATCACCACTCAATTCATTGCGTTATAAAAACTAAAATCTTACTAGCATCAATATTATATCAACGTCCAACTGAATTCTAAAGTTTCGAAATTCTATGAATTAATTCTTGAGTTTCAGGGTAAGTAAAATTTGTGTAGCCCAAGCCCAAGACAAATTCAACGGATCCAGAAATAGTCATTATATTTACTAGTTATATCAAAATGTATAACATCTATAAAATAACGGAAATGGTAATTATAAAAAATCCAATACTTTCTTCCTATGAATTTAAAAAGGAGGGGGGGGGGGATCTTGTTTGAGGCTGTTGGAATCATAAATAAGACCATTTAGAATGACTTTATAATGTCCTGAGATGTTACGGAAAGACCTCTGTTGGAGACCCTGATTCTCGAACGCTCTTTGCACTTTGTTCGTTAGAAAATCGTTAGTTCCATCATTTCACAAATGTTGATCCCTGCTGCTTGGAAAAAAAAAAAAAAAAAAAAAAAAAAAAAAGAATGAAAAATAAATGACTGTCAACTGCATTGCTGATGTAATTGATAGGCAGATCACTTACGTGCTCATTTTTCAAGGTATCTTGTAATTTACAGCAGCCGATGATCACGTCAGGCCAAATATTCTCTCTTTTGCTTTATTTACTTATATTTTCCAGCAGTATTTTTTATTATACATATCTTAAAAGAGTCTCAAAACGTATGCTTCTTAGAGAACACATTAGTCTTCCACGACTGGTACGTGCTTCTAAAGTTGTAATGTTGGCTACACGACTGGGGAGCTTTGTCCTCTAATCGAACACAAGCTTCCTGCTGCAAAATGTCATTAGCTGCTTTAAAACACGCCCGAGAAGTCATTCTTCGAGATTATGTCGTAGCAGCACAGAACGTTTGGGTGCGTGCTAGTTGACACAGACTTCATATTTTGCATGCTAATTCCCGTGTTTATATATCCAGTGTGATAAGAGCACAGCTTTCGGATTCTTTTCTCGATGTTTTCTTTATTTCTTTCTTGCAGTCACACCCACTTACGTTTGTGCTAAATGACGAATCTGTGTTATGGATGCCGTTCGGTCATTTATTAAGGTTCTTTTGGGGGAGGTAATTTTCTTTTTCAACATGGGTGATCTTTATCGTGCGTGCATGTAACGTGATTCGAAGTCAGAAAAATGAAAGATTTTCGTGTAAAACCCATTTGCAGCAAAGTTTATTCCTGAACTCGAGCATATATTCAAAAGTTTTTAAATGTCACAGTGTGTTTTGGATATGTACTAATCCGTTTTAAAATGTTATTGGAGGAAACCCTTTTGTCATCCCATCTTCACCTTTTCTTCTTAAGCCAAGTTATTCTGAAAAAGGGATTTTCACGTAAGACCATTTAAGTAAAGTATTTTAATTTTTAAATGACACTTGGTGAAAGAGACTCAGTAGAGTATGACCTACTTTTTTTCCACTGTGAACGTGGTCAATGTATAACTTTTTTCCACTGTGAACGTGATCACTAACTTTTTTCCTATGTGAGCGTGCTCACTGTATATGCTGCAAATCCATATGTATAATCGTTATAGTTTTAAAACGTGCACACACGCACAGATGTCCATTTCGAACTAGCTGTAACATATTAAGGACCATATGATATAACGGATACGGAGATAGTTGTAGTCTAACATCTTCAGACCTGATATACACAGACTATTCTTTTCCTCATGAAAACTAAACCGTGATTTTTCTGTTATATTTTTACTTAACTTCTGTACAGCTTAACTTTTTTTACTTTCTTCTATCTTTACAAGAAGAAAGTATTAGATTCGTGAGAATTTTCGAATTCTGGTTTTCAACAGTTTTGCATGTTATAGGGGTTAGATATTCCAAAAAACATGTTTTTACAAAGTGTCTGACTGTGAGACTCTCTCTTGTTGAGACACAAATTTTGTGGGCGTTGTATTGCAAGATTTAAATGCACGGAGTTTAATAAAAATTTATATTCAGGTAGTCTCCGATATAAATTGGTGCTGATTAGTTTTAGGTTTAAATAGCTCTGCAGATGGTGCTACTATGCTATATTTTTAATGTTTAAGGGTGTATTTCGATTCAAACTGCTTGTTTTCCGATTTATTTTTGAATTGACTTTTGCTCTCAAACACATGAAACTCGCAGATTCTCTTATTTAGAAAGTGCACAAGGTGCCGTAAAGGTCAATTCTTTGATAAGTGTACAAAATATTGCAAAAAAAGCAATCCAAAACGGCAATTTGAACCGATTTTTCCGAAGTGGGAGATAAGGGAACGAAAAAAAGGGTCTTCCAGAGAAGTTAATTGCTTATAAATCAAATTCTAATGAATTGAGCGTAAAAAGACTTTACTCGGCACCTCATTCGTCCCTTCAAGAATCCCCTCAGCAAGTTTCATGATTCTACTTTTAAAAATGTGTCTGAAATTGTATCGGAAAATTTCGAGCTGCTGAAGGTGGAAAAGCGTTTTTTCGAATACACCCTTAAGCGACAGCTCTATCTAAAGAACTAATGCGCAGATTTCCATCGAACTTCTGAATCGGTTATTCCTTGGGATGAATTGATGCTGTTTACATTTTAGTGTAAATAGCTCAGCAGGTGGCGTTGCTGTGATGCATTTTCCCCGATTTTCGCCATAGCTGTATCTGAAGGATTTTCATCAAACTTCAGATTCAGTTAATATTTGATATAAACTGATTCTGTTTATGTTTTGATGTCAATCCTCCAACGGGTAACACTGCTATGCTGAATTGTTCCCGATTCTCTCTATCAAAATAGCTCTATCTCAAGTACCAATGCACGAATTTTCATTAAACTTCAGATTCAGGTATATCTTGATAAATATTATTAATGATTTTGTTTTGGTGTAAATCACCCAACAGGTGACGCTTTAATATTGTCATTTTCCCCAATAGCCACAATAACCCTATTTCAAGAACTAATGCACGGAATTTCATGCCTTTAGAATCCTTACGATAGGGATAGACTGCCATTTAATTTTGGCACTGTGGTAGCGAATTTTGAAGCATTAACAAATATGAGATAGAAGAAAGTTTTAAGATTGCCACATCCGACTAGTTTGATTTGGAACAAAACCAATAAATAACACTGATGCTTATTTCCTTTAAGTGTTATTTTCATTAGTTTGCAATATCCTTACAAGACAGTGTGGCTAAGAAATTGCGAAAATTTCATAATTATTTAACTTAAATGTTTTCCAATAAATACTATCTACAAAATATGTTTTGTAGATAATTTATTTCTTTGAAATCATTGAATTTGTTATTGCATATTTATGAAACAAAATTACGCAACACCCTAAAGTATCAATTTGAGAAAAAAGGCTCTTTCTGTTATCTATGGTGTTATTTTGTTTCTGCGACAGCAATGAATGTGTATTTGTAGTGTTAATTTAAAACTTTGTATCTAAAAATAATACGGTACCGTAATAAATCCTAATAAAACCGCTGGAATTGCTAGAGCATGGCAGTATGAGAAATAGAAATTTGCAACTACTGTTTTCAAAAGAAGGCTATCGAAGATGTATATGAAATGGCATGTTTCTGCAAGAAAAATGGCCAAAAGAATGCTATCTATTTCAATTTCATTTTAAAATTTCAATAATATACTGAGTTAAAAAACATTAAAATAAAACTGAAGTAAGTACCTTTTGTTATCATCCTTATTTATATCATTTTATTACACGCTTGAATCTAAGTTTTAGTGCTTTTTGACTTTAAATATATTTTTCGCAAACAAACTTTTGGGGAAAAAAAGAAAGAAAGAAAAAGGAAGAACATTATGCTTTAAATTCTCCTAAAATGTTCTTTTTTCTTTTCCATGTATTTGAACTACAACCCCGCTTTAATAATCGAAAAATATAATTCATAACGCCTCATCACCTGGTTCAGGCAACAGATCTGTATTTACTTTCACATACCTCCAACTAAATGCATGGCCCTGTACCGCATTCGCCTCCTGGGATATTCTCTATACAGGGTAGGGTCGCTAATGAAAGTTGACATTGCTCATTAAGAACCCCTGGGCACGAACTTGTTTAATAGAAAGATATGCCAGAAAAGACACGAAGGGGGTTACCCATCTCCTCCTGGGATCGAAAACCCTTCAGTCTGTGCAATTTTGACATAAATGGTGACCTGCGGCAAAAAGGCCTGTATATATTAGCCAAAGTGATGAAAGGGGGGGGGGGGAGTTTCATTATTTATTATAGCAACTTTATGTGATATATTGTACATAGGTTTTCTTTATCGCATCTCTATTTATTTACGTATTATTCATAAATTTAGGAGTGATAAAGTTACTTCTTTCCCATTGGTGCTTCTACTATTTTAATATAAATAACTATTATTATCATTATGATTTCAACTTTTTTTTATAATTCATATAAATTTCTAGTAATGAATTTGGTTTTAATAATTGTGGAGCTCAGAACCATAGCAGAACTAGTCCATTTTGATTTTTTTTTTTTAAGAGAGAGGAAAAAAGTGATGTAGTTTATTTAGAAGTTACATAAAATCTGTTTTATCCACTCCCACAGTAAACTAAGTCTGTAAACAGCATATGTAAGTGAAAACAGACTTTCACTGGGGGAGTGGATAAAACAGATTTTATGCATCTTCTAAATGGGCGTTCTCTTTTCATTTATTTATTTATTTATTATTTTAATGGAATTGATCTAGTATATTTGTGAACCCCTCAATTATTAATCAAAGTAAGAAATATTTAATTGAAAAGTTTAGTTTCCTTATTCTATTTATTTTTTCTTATTGTTTATTTATTTTATGTTATATTTTATTTAAAACAACTCTTTGGTTCCCCGATAAACCCAAATTTGTAGCTCAGAAAACAAGTCAAATTCAGTTTCTTTCTTTCTTTCTTTCTTTTTCTTGTCTACTTTTAAAATTTAAAATATTGAATTATATACACACACATAAAGCTTGATCATTATCAAAAGATTTTTTTTCCTAGTATATATAAGAATTTATTTATCACTGTTAATAATTGCCTGTACCTGCGTTAAAATTTTATAGCCATATTTTATGGAGATCTCAAAAAAATTCATTAAATATATTTAATTATTTATGTTGAATTGAGGTAGATTATGTAAAGAACAAATATAATTTCAAAATGATTTATATTTTAAATGTGTGTTATTTTTAAGCGTTGTATTAAAATCTTCTTTTTAAAATAAAAAACAGTGAAAAATTGACTGCATTAGTGAACTTTCCTGGGTTATTTTTTTACTTTATTTAATTATTATTATTACTATTATTTATGTGTGGACCAAATCTTTCAATGTACTCAAATGTCATAAAAAATTACAAGTTGCATAACCATAAATTTCTAAATTTTTAGCTTGCATAAAAAAATATTTAATTTATTTTAAAATTATGCCCACAATTTGATTCTGCCCATTTTCTTCTACGACTTCTGTATGTCTAAAAGAACTTTTTTTTTTTTTTTTTTTTTTTAAATATACCGCTTATGATAAAAATATTTCTTCCGAATAATGTTTAGTTATGATTTAAACCATGTATACTCTTCTTTATTTTGCATGAAGTACGCTCTAATCGAAAATAAATAAATATTCAAAGAAAATATAAAATACAAGTTATATAAATTTCCTTTTCAACATTTAGGAATACAATAATCTATTCCTAGTAACAGATAGTATAATACTCAGACTTCCCACATCTCCTTATTTTGGCAGAAGACTCCTGATCTTTGTTTGACTTTCCATATTGCTGATTTTTAACATATTTCTCCTGGTTTTCTAACTTTTTTTTTCATTTTATATTTAAATATTCTTGAATAATTGCTGATATTTATTTATTTTCTGTGGTTGATTAATGTTATTTGATATGGGTTCAGGTCAAATATATGTATAATTACTCTTCGAACTTAGTTATTCTTGCTATGTGGAAATTTTTCAATTTTCCTTTAAAAATCTGATACCATTAATTTTATTTTTTACAATTTATAAATTGTAAGTTTACATTCCAAACTACAAATTAATTTTTTTAATGTACTCATCATGTATCATAATATTTTTTTATTCATTCATAACTTTCATAAATGTAAGTTTTTATGAAAATGCTAAACCATTCCTGGTATTTGAAATGAATTTTAACTTGTTTTAAAACATATTTTATGTCATTTGATTGAAAAGCATATTGAAACCTTGATTAAAAGCCTTTTTTAATTTATTGAGTAATTACTCCAGTAATTTTATTTAAAATATTATTATTATTATATATTTACACTAAAATGCAACAATTTCGCTAGAAATTATGTGGTGAAGATTTATTTGCTGTAGGTGCTTCGTAAGTGCGGTCAGGATGATAATGAACAAAATTTTCTTCGAATAATAATAATAATAATAATAATGTCTCTTTATTTCTTTTTTAAAATCTACCGATTTCTTTTTTAAAAATTACCGATTTTTCCTGTCTGGAATTTAGCAATTCTGAATACGCTTTAATTCAACAATATCATTTTTAGAAAACGCCTTTTATTAAAATCCATGAATACATTATTCCTATATTATGTACCATTTGTTTTGACATCTCTTTTTAGTCATTAATTTCTCTTCCCCTAACTAGTTATTCAACCTATACTCCTCTTCCTATAGAAATACTTGAGTATGTTTCACTTTATTTTAAATGAAAATATACTCTCTATTGTCTGATATAATCCCCAAAACATTATTTTATATCCACATGGTGCTCATTTGCGCCTGAACTTTCCAAGTATCTAAACTTTTCAGCCGTACACTCCCTTTCCCACTACACACCACGTGTTTCCCCTAGCCCATCCCTCATCACCGATCTGTCATCTTCCAAATTATCCGAGAAGCAGCCAATTCGAACACCCTCCAATGCATTCCCTTTCCCCAAAACCTATAGGTCCTCACGTCGAGGACTTCGGGCACCCCCTCTGGTTATTGAGGAAATTATAACTCAGTTGGGTAATCTGTGACGTCATTCCGAATTATTCTCAGGATCATCCTATCCGTTATGATTTTTTGCCAAAAGGATTGAAGAGTGTGTGAATATATATCTCCCCCCGAATATGCAGCAGATTTTGTCACCTATTTATACTGAAGCCAGATGGGGTTGCGAGATATTAATTGGAGTATGTAATTGAGGTCGGACCCATTGCTCCCTGGAGAAGAGGGGAGAAAGGTATATAAACTAAAATTCAGGACATATATGAATAACTTATAAATGTATGAAATGGTATATCTTTGGTAAACACCATCTTTGTGTATTTGCATGCATTCGAAGTATGTGTTAATGTGTATATAAATAACTACTTAGAGAAATTATCTTCTGTCTTCGTCAAATGTACTCATATCAATCATGTGCAGTAAATATGTGTTTAATTCCAAATTAACTGGAAAATGGTGCATTTTAAACTTAACCATCATTCACCAACATTGCCTTTTTCCAACTAAACTACCTTATTTAAATTTGATGTATCATGAAAATCAAAATAGTTTACATCCCATGTAATCTTTGAATCATGATATCATTAGCGGAAATTTTAATCAGTTCTTGAAATTGTACTGTGTCAGAGTTGGCCGCAGTTATATTTATGACTCTTTTGGCATTCGAATAAGATCACCTCGGAATAACTATAATTGAGGCAAATCCGCAAAGTCATTAAACTCACGGACTACATCTTTCCGTAGCGCCATCTATCTCTCGCCTCTCATCGTTCTTTCACTGGCAAATACAAATTCCATTTCAACCTCTTGCGACTTCTTCCTAGCATCTGGTTCTATCGAACCACCACTAATGTGATATTAATCATACCACTGACTCTTTGCCACGCAGTTCGTTATAACTAGGATCAGAATTTCAACTCGGATCACCAGATTTCCTTCATTTGACACATAATTAGCATTCTGCAGTCGCCTGATTAACGAGCTAGGAAAGAGCTCGAATGCTTGACAAATGTCGCCTTTCGATGATGGATTTTTATTCGTCTAGGTGCGATTGCTCATGTCCGATTGCTTTCGTGGTTTTGAACCGGATAATTAGCGTTATCGAATGGCAACATCATGTCCATAATGACATCACGACAGGTGGTCCATTGGATCTTATTTCCGTCGAACTTGATGTTCCAAAAGATAGTCCCAAGACGAATGCGCCTCATATTTTTTTCCCCTTCCTTTCATTATTATTGGCAATCAGTCAATCAATTATTTCATCTTCCGATTTCAGATACCAATCCAGAGCTGGCATGTAAGTATAACTCTCAGAGAAACTTCGAGTGTTATTTCAATTTTCTTTTTTCATGCACAATGCGCAGGTTCTTAATTGATATCCTTAATATTTTTTTGGCAATTTCAGGTAATATTTACGTTTAAACCGATTTCTTTTCTTTTTTTTTTTTTTTTTTAAGATTATAATGAAGACAAAACGAAGAAATTATTTTAGGACAAATATTTAAATTTTAGCATTAAAGTCAGATCAGGATAAGCCACTCATCCGCCGAGGTTAAAGTTTTTCTTTATAGAGACACATTTATTAACCGTGAAAAACAGAGAAATTGTTCAAGTAGCAAAAGTGCTATCCAAATAGCCTTTTCACGCGACGCCTCGCAAGCAGGAAATGCTTCGACTGTAATATTTAGAGCATTCCTTAGCCACTGCTATTATTTAATTTAATGGGAATTAATCGGCAAAAAAATTTGGATTATTCTCATCATTTATTTTTATTAGTTAGTGACAACAAACTAATAAAAAGAGACTTCTTTTTTGACTGAAGACTCCGCCTTACCATGAATCTATGAATTTGTAAATAGCAAAAATAAAATAGTTCAGCAAAATAATTTCAAGGATATCCCTTGGTATCTGAAATAAATTCATGAAAACTTTACAGATGCTTTATCACCGTGAACTTGGAACCTAACAGCTGGCAAATTTTATTTATAATTATACCAAACGCGGAAAAAAATATTCGATAGTTTGCGTGGTAAATTTATAAGAATAACTTTAGTCAATTAATAAGATTTCCTGACAATAGTATTAATGAGAACAGAAGCCCGGTGTTCCTCATAAAATGAGCCTTTTTTTAATTATGCTTCATGAAAAACGTGTTGAATCTAAACACGATTCTAAGTGTTCTATTGTCTACGGCTTGTATTTCCTGAAGATGGTGACCTTAAAGTTTGATCATTAAATTTTGACCGGTTCTGATATTGTTTTGACTTTGATATGAGCATTAAACAGAGTGTAATTATTTTCTGAAGAATATGAAATGAAATGAAATCAAACATTGGGTCTTACGGTGGAATTTCTGTCATTTTAATTTCGATGTTCCAACTTTTTATAACTTGTATTATTAAAAAATCATCTCTAGATTAAAAAAGAATATGTAGATTTTTTTTTAAACTGCGTCTATCGGGTGCAGCTGGATTACAAAAAAAGTAGGCCGTTTGCATTTAAAACAATATAAACAGTTCAGCGTTGTTTCCGGGTGATAGTCTATAATGAAATTAAAACGTCATGAATAAATAAGTAAGAGGATATGTCGAACTAATGCGCTTAGGTTCCAAAATAATTTGAATAATATAATAAAATTAATAATAATAATAATAAATGTTGTAAATATTAATATCTCTGACAATTTCTTTGGCTATTAACCCCTGTCAAGAGACTAATGCTGAAGTGTCGCTTTAAATAAATTTCAAAATTTATTTGAATACATAATTGATATTGTTCATATAAAAATGCTTTATTTTGTTGTTATTGGATAATGTAGAAATATGTAAAATAAATGTAAAAAAACCTATTAGAGCTTTCAATTAAAAATTATTTCCAGCTAATGTTTCATTACATCGGGCAGTATGTTTGGCATTTCGGTAAGCGTATGTAGGATCGCCTGGTTTTGATATAGATTTAAATGGGTCCGGAAAATTCGTAAAGCAAATACAATTTTTGTATTTATTTAAAAAAAAAAAAAATACAGAGTTAAGTTGAACATAGCAAACCGCAGGCTTTTATCCTGACTACATCCGTTTGCTTTTTTTCTGGTGGTGTCGCTCGCAACGGAAACTTATCTTAGATGAATTCTTTCATGATTTGTCAAATTTGAAAGGATGTACCTAAAATTCCTTATAAAGTGTATGTATGAAATTTTCAACAGAGGTTTTGTATTACATTTCATTTGTACAATAAATTGTCTTCAGGATTTTTGCTCTTAAGTAATAATTGTAAAAATATGCCAATTAATGCAAAAATCACTCATGAAAAAAAAAACTTTATTTTGTTTCATTTTAAAATTTATTATGAATTTTATAATAAGTATTTTTGAAAATCCTGAACACAAATTAAAATTACACATTTTAATTTGTGTCTCTATACATAAGTGCAAACATTATGCAAATCAGACAAGCGGTTCAAGAGTTATATTAAAAATGAAATATGTAATTTCTAAATTTAACTTTTTTAAAATTTTCATTTTTTTATGTGTTCATTAATATAAATATACATTCCAGGGAAAAAAAAAAAAAAAAAAAAAAAAAAAACATTCGAAAACATTGATTTAAAAAAAAATAGGATTTTGTGTTATGGGACCCTCTTACAAATTGTGTTCTTTTACTATTTTTTCTCAACTTTATTTAAAGAAATATTTCTCCTCTTTTGACAAATGTTCTAAAAATTCCCAATCTAAAATCGCTTAAATACTTTGACACAATCCTTATGTACATCTATTTGCAGATAAAGAAAAGTGCATACTTTCTTAAATTCATTCATTTAATAACGCATCTGTGTTTTATTATTTTTGTAGATTTTTTAAACTAGATTTTCTTAATGCATTTTAAAATATAATCCTTGTGTAATTTATTTTACTTAACCATGACGTATACAGACATATATTGAAAAAAAGCCCAAGGCAGATTATTAAAGCTAAATGTATTTACAACTGGAAACCTCTTGAAAATTGCAAAAATAATCTAAGAAAGAAAAGCAATGTTCTCATTACATTTACTCCACTATTTGTTCAAAGAAATATTTCTTCTCCCTTGACAAATACTCTAAAAAATTCCAATCTAAAATCGCTTGAATACTTTGAAAACACAATCCTAGTGCAGATATTGCAGATCTTTTAAAATGTCTTTTCAAATCGTTCACAGGGTATGCGCTAAACGCATAAAAAAGTACAGAAAAAAAAATCCCAAACAAAAACTTGAGGGGGAATATGAGTTGTTGAGAGCAGAAAGAAATTCCATTTCAGGTGAAGTATTAAGAAAAAAAGCGACAAAATATTTCTTTTTCGTTGCCCTCAAAGTTTCGAATGCGTACTTTAATTGGATATAGAATTTCCTAATATAACATAAGTTATTCTTGTTTCAGTGATTTATATATATATATATATATATATATGTATTTATATTTCAGAATTTCAATGCAACAAAAACATTAATACTATCGATTTTTTTTAATGAAATAATAAGGAAATTTTAACGAAAATTGAATTTTTAAATAATTTTTTCCCTTGTGTAATATACACTGTAAAAAAAAAAAAAGGTCGATCTACTAAAAAAACTTTAGTGATCCTTGTAATTACTAAAAAATTTTTAGTAATCTTAGTCGGTTACTAGAAAATCTGTAAGAATCACTAGAAAAAAGTTAGCAACGAATAGAGTTAATAGTTTTATACTTTTAATAGTTTTTACTAGAACTCAGTTGGTGTGGCCTTGATAGCATAGTGGGTATAGTAACGGACTTCAGGCTAAAAGGTCCCGGGTTCGAAACTTGCTACCGCCAAATGCACCCCTTCGAATGTCTGTAGTGTCTCGTTAATAAAGGAATTATGAAAGTCCGGTCAGAGCAGTAAGGAATGTTTAGTGCTGCCATCTGTTGCAGTTTTGCCGAAAATCTTCCGCTTCAGAAGTTTGGATGCAGCTCGAAGTAAGCTCCTCCGCTTCGGCTGCACATAATGGTTATTAAAAGTAATTTTGGAGCTATTACTAAAATTTGCTTTGTGGCTCATACTAAAATTTTTTAAGTTAGTTATACAAAAAATTCTTTTGTTCAGTTTACAAAAGAAATGCTTGTTTCACTTGCAAAAAAAAAGTTTGTAATGGTTACTAAAAAATTCTGTGGAATACAAATTTACTAAGAAATTTTTAGTAACCTCTTGAAATTTTTTTTACAGTGTATGCATATAGATTTTAATTAAATTTACCTTAATCATTATTGATTTAATTTGTATAGTTTTACATAAAGCCAATTTCTTATACTTAATGTTATTAACTGTATACTATTTGTTACATTAATGTGTTGTCTGTAAACCCTTTTATCATTTTATGGTGGATTCGGCAAGCACAAATCAAACTCAGAAGCAGCATGTGCCATGCACATATATATACACAAATCCAAATCAGGCTGTATTTAAATCCTATCTGGCTGTTTTCTGACACATTCGTGAAAGTATTGATTATCTTATGTTCTTATACAAAAAAAAAAAAAAAAAAAAAAAAATCGTATCTTATTTTTTTATTAAGTTAGTCAATATAATTCAAGGCATTTCCCCTTTATAGAGAAAATAAAATACAGTAGTCTTTCTTTCAACAGGCCGAATTTTTTTTTCCAGCATCAGGCAAAATTCAGGAAAGAAAATGTCAGTTCTAAATAAAATGGATACGCGTTGACCAACACGGGTATTTAATTCAATGTATGGTCCGGGGGGGGGGGGAGGATCCTCGGAGCAGTGAGAGGTCCCCGGAAGATTTGTGATTTTGTGTTTATAATGATCAAAATACCAATCTCCCCCTCCCCTCCCGGAATTCTATAATGTATTATCTATCTACAAACTATTTTGTTCAAACGTTTAAAAAGCGTGGGGGATATGAACAGATCACCGTAGAAGATACAGAAAGGTGATTTGAGTCTGATAAAAACCTCAAGAACGAAACATTATTTGACAAGGATATAATCAGTACTGTTACTGATGTTGTTCAGTACGAGGACGATCCTGATGATGATGATCTAGTTGAAATTGACACTGTTAACCCGGGAGAACTCGCTATGAGAATTTCTCTCACGGTGCCCAATTCTTTTCTTTTACTTTACAGACACTTAATATCAAATTTTTTGTTTGGCTTAGTATTTTTATTCAAAAAAGAGGTAAAGTAATCGAAATCGCATTTTGAAATTTTATTAAAATGAAAAATAGTCTTAAAAATAGTCTTAGAAAGGTTACGACGGAGAAAGAAAATCTCATGCGCGAGTTTTCGCGCATATAAGGTACCCTGGGGTAATAACGCCACGTTAAGGTTCAACCAATTTTCACGGCTTAGTTTTAGATTGTATTTTTCAAACAAATATAGGATATGATACAGCAACTCATTGACTATCTATATAAAATAAAATAATTTAACAGATATGTATTCATAAAATGTAATGGCGTTTTTTCTTGACCAATGCTATTTGGCGTTATTACCCACCTATATGGGTAATAACGCCATGCAAACAAAACTATGAAATAAGATGGAATAATTGCATGTAGATTGCCCAATTCTAAAAATACAAACTCTACAAACTTAGAAATTGACAAAATGCATTCTAAGCTATTGAAAATGTTCATTTTTTTGTGAAAGTGTAAGAAAAATAAAGTTACGGTGTGGGGGGAGGATGAGGCAAAAGAATATCAGACCGTGAGCTTCTTTTTGCTTAAAAAGAACCGCTTAAATAGAATTATTAGAAACATTGCACAATTTTAACTGTGTTTATTTGAGTCAGTATTTAGGATGTAGCTAGGTCACTGTAGGGAATCAACCGGGGTATTAATGCCAAGGATTGGCGTTATTACCCCGGGATACTTATTGCGCAGTAAATCCTAAACTAAAAATTATCTCGAGAAGATATCCAAAATCTTCTACAACAATTTGAAAGTACATGAAATACACTACAAATTTATGTAATAAACAAAGTATTTCTGGATAAAAAATATAGTCTTCAGATCAAAAACCTTATCTCGCAAATTTTAGATCAAGCGTTAATTTCAGTTGCTTGTAAAAACAATAAGACCTAAAAATGAAACAAATTAACTTGAAGCTGTTTTTTGCGATTTGTATGACTCAAAACTCTTCTGCGCAGAGCACAATGGTGTCATTTACCTGATTATTTCATAATTATGCAAAATATAAGCACTTGGCGTTATTACCCCGCCTGGCGTTATTACCCCAGGGTACCTTAGTTAAACTTCCATATAGGGTACAAGCATTAGAGTTGGCGCTACTGTATGTTGATCAATGGCTAACAGCGTCCCCGATTAAACTTATGAGCAATTATGCTGCAAAATGTCGGCCATCTTATCAACAACAGAAGAGGTTCGCTAATATATTTATGGTTGATTTACATAATGTTTTACTATTTACATAACAATAACAATTTACATATTAACAATTTACATAATGTAGAACAATTTCAACTTCTTATAAAGATGTGTGGCATGAATTTAATTTGTATCAAATATTTTTTATTATTTGTTATTACTGATAATTTTTCTTTCAATTCAGTTAATTACTAATAGTATTCATGTCACAAAATATAGAAAGTATGTACTTTTTTAAAACTACACAAATTGAAAAACTAAATACAGTTGGCAAAAAAAGTATTTGTACACTCTAAAATTTTTAATTTTTTACTAAATAAAATCAGATATTTTGTCAAAAATAGTTTTAATACAGTCTGTTTACCGTGCGTTTTAAATTACACAACAGAAAATTTCGATAAAGATGTAAAATAATTTTCTAATGGGAAAAGTTTAAAAATTTCTTGCAAAAAAAGTATTTGTACATTTCTCCATCCTGATATGTACTGTGTTTTATAGTGTTTATGGTTCAAAGGACTACTTTTACAGAAGCTGTTAATAATTTTTAAGTTCATATTATATTTGTCTGACATTTAATTTAATTTGCTCTTGAAGTAATTGAATATAGAACCTAATACTAGAGAGGCACCTCTAGATATATGAAATCCTATGATTGAGCATAATAAAAATTTAAATACGCAACAAGAATTTGTAAAAGCTATTAAATTACCATTTACAACTATTGGATGTATAGTGAGAAACTATGAATAAATTAAAAGAATCGAAATTCAATGAAAACCAGGACTTCTTAGCAAACTAACAATGAGGGAAAAAGAGAGTGTTGTTAAAAAAGCTTTAAAAATTCCTGTGCGTTAGGTTCAAAAATTTGCTGGAGACCTTGCGACATCTTCTCGCATCAGAGTAATACCTCAAACAATAAAAAATATTCTTCTCAATGCAGATTTAAAAGGAAGAACCTCAAGGGAAAATCCATTCATCAACGAAACAAATAGGCGAAAACGCATAGTATTCGCTTTCGCATACAGAAGTAAATCATTGGATTTTTGGAAAACAGTAATTTTTTCTGATGAGGAAAAATTCGGAATTTTCTTACCATCAAGCATTCGAAAAAATTGGCGTAAAAATAAAAGTGTTCTAGATCCAAAACGTATACCTCAAACTATCAAGCATGTTGGGGGGAATATTATACTTTTGGGGTGTATAGCTTCTAATGGAGCAGGACATTTAAAATTTTTTGACAATGGAAGGACAGGTTTAACATACAGTGATGTGTCGCGCCATAATTTATTAAACTGTGCCAAGAAATTATGCATAGAAAAAGCTTTTCACTTTCTGCAGGATAATGACCAAAGCATACTGCTGTGATCACCAGCACATGCTTACGACAATACTCGAAGACGACTGGTAATTCCTCTAAATCTCTAGACTTGAATCCAGTAGAAAATTTGCAGATGCTATTGGATGCAAAAATCCGAAAAAAAAATATGTATTAGTAAAAAACAGTTTTAAAGAAGCTCTTATTGTGTCATGGAATAACATTAACCAGACCACTACAAAAAAGTTGGTGGAATCTATGTCATACCATCTAGAAGTAGTCATAAACGCTAAATGAATTCGCACAAAATATTAATTTGTATCATTTTACTAAATTTTCCTTAATTATATTACATTAAGATAGTGTACAAATACTTTTTTTGCATTATAATTTTGTATATTTGTTTATTATAATGTAAAAAATCGATTCGTTTAATTTTGTTTCTGCTTCTATAATATTATAATGCATTAAATTAATGTATTACAGTATTTTTTGCTTAAATCTTTTGTTTAATTTCATTATAATTTAAAAAAATGAAGTGTACAAATACTTTTTTTGCCAACTGTACGTCGTACGCGTTTAATTAATTAAGGGTGTATTTCGATTCAAACTGCTTGTTTTCCGATTTATTTTTGAATTCACTTTTGCTCTCAAACACATGAAACTCGCAGATTCTCTTATTTAGAAAGTGCACAAGGTGTCGTAAAGGTCAATTCTTTGATAAGTGTACAAAATATTGCAAAAAAAGCAATCAAAAACGGCAATTTGAACCGATTTTTCCGAAGTGGGAGATAAGGGAACGAAAAAAGGGTCTTCCAGAGAAGTTAATCGCTTATAAATCAAATTCTAATGAATTGAGCGTAAAAAGACTTTACTCGGCACCTCATATGTCCCTTCAAGAATCCCCTCAGCAAGTTTCATGATTCTACTTATAAAAATGTGTCAGAAATTGCATCGGAAAATTTCGAGCTGCTGAAGGTGGAAAAGCATTTTTTCGAATACACCCTTAAATTACATAGATATTTATTTTATTTTATTTTTTACATCTCCGGTTTAACCGGATTCTCTCTTAACCGGCTAAACCTCGGTCCCGTTTAGGCCGGTTAAAGAAGAGGCTACTGTATTCTTAGGTGCTCAAACGGCAAATCCTTAGTCACTCAAATAACAATGTCTTCAAATTTGCCATATTTAAGTGCAAAAATGAGTTAGTGAATTCCTTGTTATTGAGCAACGAAAATAGAGATAGAGGCTTTTTTGAAAATAACATTAAGAAATTCTACACGCACTCACTCATGCATACTCACAAATCAAAAAGAATTTAAAAAATAAAATAAGAAGGCAAAATTAAATATAGTTGTGCCATAGAATAATAAGCATATTTTTATTTTATTTATTATTTCCCTAAACCCACTTCTCGTATCCTTAGACTATTCGTAATAAGGCAACCAGCTTTTATCGTAATTTATTTATTCCCAGCTGTTGGCCAGACCTTCTGCAGAGATTTCATTACAGATTTCTCTGAGCTTTGGTTTAAATTACAAGGTAAATGGTAAATACTTGAATAAGTCATATCCCGTTCTACAGATTTAGAAACTGGAGTTATTCTGTTAATGTTTACATAACATCCTTTTCGATAAGAACGGATTACATCGTTGAAAGCTGCCTAATAAGGTTATTGTAATTTATTGTAGGCAGCATCTCCATCATTTAACAACGCAGAGTTTGAATTACTTGCTACGGTGCGTGACCTTTAAATTATTGGTATTTCCTATTGGTTATTAGTTTGTGTTTCAAACGATAAATTTGAATAGGAATCAAATTCCATAGTTAATCATTAAAAACAGTGCGTTAATATGAAATATTTAGAATATTGTGATTGCATGTAAATACACAATGTACAAACAGTTTAGGATGTAACAAAACATAATACATGTCAAGACAAATAATTTTTGTAGAGCAGAACCAGGATTGTCATCCACAATTTTAGTCTAAATACAGGGTGTTCCATTTTAAACCTATTTCTAACCACACAGGTGGCCGAGAGGTTCTGTTGTCGAAGTCGAAGCTAATTGACGGGAGGTGGTGGGTTCGAACCCAATCGCGCCCATCGGCTTAATCGTTCGGAGTTTTCCATGGTTTTCTTCGAATCTTTGATATCTTTGCATAAATATGGGTTAAACTCTCTTAGAAAGACCCCCACGGAGATCATTCTCTTTCCCACGTGCGTGCAGATAATCGGCCAAAAATAAATAAATAAATAAAAGCCGAATCCGACTTTTTGTTTAATATTTTAATAATAATGATGATATTTTAAAATTTTCTTAATAATTTTGCTTTCTGGGAAATGCGGTTACAACACGCAAAATACTGGAAATATACTGCGATTTGACCAGTTACACCGTTACGTATTATTAACTATTCTGTGAGTTTCGTTCAATGTTATTTGGACGCGACTAGTGACCATTTTCAGATCTTTTCTTACTGTCTCGTACATTCAAATAAAAGCAAAATATAATTCGACATGTACTATATCTAAAGAAAACTGAAAAAATCTATTTAATTCATTGACATGTTGATAAATCTGTTAAGTTAATGCTTTAAAAATGACTCCATGAAAGTGTGAGAAAGAGATGCGGTGTTGAACGGAGAAAACATAAAAATTTTAACCACTTTAATTACAACATTTTATCTGGAAATTCTTGTTTGTTTAATTACTCTTAAATAAAATATTTAAAAGCTACTTTTCAGTTGAATATACTTTAAAAATCAGTGAGTATTATGTTACCATAATAGCGTCTTCAAATTCGAATTATAGTTATTTGTTTATCGAATAAACTTTCTAAAATAACCTTAATCTGATCAAGCGTTTTAAACGATGCAATCCCTTCTGGATTCAAAGAATCGAATGGCATGTTTTGATAAAAATGGCTTTTTTGTATCTTTGGTTACTCGAGAGAATCGAAGAGATAAAGAAATGGAAAATGAATAACCTATTTTAAATGCCTTTTGAGATGTTTCCATTGTTTTAGAATGAAAACAAAACAATGTATTTATATTCCCATAGAATTTGAAAACTTTATTTTAAATCCTTTAAATAATAATAAGATAGATTCAAAGATTCAAGTCTGGAAACATGTTTAAGGTAATTCTTGATGTTTGACTTATAATATATATATATATATATTATATGTATATATATATATATATATATGTATATATATATATGTATATCTGAATAACTTTGGATGTATTTATAAAAGTATTTATATATATATATATATATATATATATACGTAGTTTTTTAATGTGCAAAATATATTAACAAACCGTCAATTGACATAAAATTACATCCGCAGTCCACATCTCGTTCGCATAACATTTAAATTATCAAATTTATTTATATTTAATCACTATCAAACACCGGGTTCCTACGCAATTCTGTAAAAAAAAAAAAAATAAATAAATAAATAAAAGAAAAAAATCTGATTTTTATTAAAAAATGTTGTAAAACCCACCACAATGAACAATTTTAATCTAGATAAGTGCCCAACAAAAGTACATTCAAGTTGTATGGATTTCTGATTTTTTAATTGTTTTGCATATTATGCTATTGTTATATATTTTTCATAAAATTTACATACAAATTTAAGATTGGATAAATAATTCAAAATTTCTTCATTTACAGCGATAATCAGGATTCAGATGGAAAGTAGTACATAGAAAATTCCCTGACATTTCTCTGAAATTTTCAAATTCCCTGACTTTTTCCTGTTTTCCAGGTTTTCCCTGACACGTAGGAACCCTGTCAAATTTTAAACTTAAAATTCAAAATTATTATGTTATTTAGTTGCGTTGTGCTTGTGCTTTATTCGTATTAGTAAATTAATGGAAATTTTAATCAGTAAATTGCGCATAAAAATCTGTTTTCCTTCTAGTTGTTCTATTTTCGTAAGTATTATTACATAATTATCGCTACCCTATCTATAATTTTTCAACACCAAAATGAGATTCCTTTTTTGTGCAAATTGCATTTGAAAGAACTATTTATTTCCTAACGGTGTAAAAATTGAAATTCTGTAATGCTCAGAAGTTTTAAAAAATGTAATAAAAATTAAATGTGTTGATCAAATGTAGCCACCATGAAAATGATGTTAGCGTTGCTCATGGCGATGCTTTTACTCAATAGATTTATTATACATTAATAATTATTATATTTTTTAAAAGTGGTGGAAAATAACTTACTATGGACAATGTTTACAAGTCTGAAACTTATTCTTTATTTATTTATCACTTCCCACAAAAAAAAGTACCGAAAAAAATCTGAAAAGAAATATGATGCTGGAACCTCGAAATAAACTAGTGTACTAATAATTAAATATTTGTTAAACCAAGAAACAAGAATTTTCCATACCATTAGTATCATAATTATTTTAATGTGTTCACTATTTTATTGATGATTGTGACACTATTTATTTTATATTATTAATTATTACATTTTCTGAAAGAGTAAGGAGAAAATAACTCAGAAGATTTGTTATTCTAGACATGTTTATTTGTTTATTTATCACTCCAAGCACAAAAAAGTTCTAAAAAAAGTTGGAAAGAAATATAATGCTAGAATCTCTCGATAAAATAGTACACTTATAATTAATTCTTGTTAAGCCAGGAGAAAAAAAAATGTACCAAACAATTCAAGTACTTAAACTGAATTAACAACTTCGATGCTTTTTTTTTCTGGACGATATCCAGAACTGTAATTTTCCCTCGTGTCTCTCTGAAAGATGCCTATAAAAAATTTTATAGTCATTAAAAGAGCAAAACCAATGAACCATATTCTTCTAAAGCAACTTAAATTTCTGAACCGGAACAAATTTCATAGCGCCTTATCTTGGAGGGAAAAAAAATATATATTTTTTTTTCTTTCACGATTTGAAATTTATCCAAAGCTGATAATGGATATTCTTTCTATATGCGTACATAAAACTAAAGAGAGTAGTGGTATGATAATAAATTTTTCTTTAAGTCAGTTTATTATTTCTTGGAAAATTTTATTTAGCATGTTATTATGAAATTTGTTCGAAACTGCTTATAAAGTCTGTGATTCTTTTTTTGTCTCGTGCATTAAGTTTCCATTAAAATATAATTTTATCTTTCCATGCATTTAATATTTTTTTTGCTGAGTTTGCTGGCATAAGCATGCTTAAACTCCTTTTACCGAAGCCACGATACTTTGCAGCGCAATATTTGGTATATTACTTTGCAATTACCACTACCCTCTGCACTCATGTAGAAGATTCCTTAAAAAGCGTTGCACGTAAAGTGAGTGGGTGATGAGTTATAATTTGCTCCACCAGTCTTTTCAAAATTTTATTTTATTTCATCCATTTTTATCTTCTGCAACATTAAGTTGTAGTGATGCAAAGATTGTAATTAGTAAAAAGGTTAGCGAATAGCTCCTTTTTTTATTATTTTTGACTCCGCCCCAACTTTTAACTTCGCTTAAACTAGACATTAAAGACCATCGAATCGGATTTTTTTCTCTGGTTTCGCCCAGTTTTTAACTTTATTCTTTTTTTTTAGAAATAATAGTTTGGTAACCTGTAGCTTGTAACAAATATGTTAATGTCACCTTAAGGTGACAGTGATGGTGAATTTGTAATGAATAAGCGGGTAGTCGTAATACAAAAATGTTACATCGCATCCAGAGTCAGAGAAAAATTTAGTGGGTGACAGAAAATGTCATGGTGGGATGTTCTATGGCATTTAACGTCACATACTCTCTAAATGACCTGTCTCAGCAATTCCCATCATGAATGACATTTATTTTCCATTACTTAAACTTAAAGGTGTAGCAATTCAAAAATATGGAAAAGGCTCAAATATTCATTTTCAAATAAATTCAGCAATTAGGATGATCAATATATAATAAAATATTTATTATAGAAGAGTAGTTAGTGTTCGAAGTTGATCTTATTACAACTAATTATTAATTGTTATCATGAAATCAATGTTTTAATTAAACAGGTGAGTGGAAAAAGATAACATCCCAAAAATACGAAAAAAAAACAAAACAGGATAGTTTAATTGATAGCAACTGATAAATAAATAAATATATTTTATCAATTAAATCTGGAATTAAGTTATGATGAACAGTTCTTTAAAATTCACATGGCATTTTTTGGTGTGTGTGTTCTCGCATGCGCGAGCGTTTCATACACACTGACATCAGTTGAACTGTTATTCTTTTTACACACATACACTGAATTATTTTAGATATAAAATATTTAGCCTCCTGGTAATTAATGAGGCAAGCACAGGCCTCCCACCCTGATTTCATAGAAAAGTTTTCATAGTTTTCATAGAAAATAAGCAACCATGGTTTATAAATACATCTAATCTCATTTCCTGCTTCAATTGGAAAAGATTAAGTCACTTGAAACTACCTAATAAATAATAAATAATGTAAATGAAACTACGAGTTAAAAGTTTCAAATATTAAATCAATTTAAAATGGAGACGTGATTTTCTTAGCTGACCTTGGTGTATTAGATCTGCAGATTTATTTGTCTAGGGCCTTTATAAGTGTGGACTTAAATAATTTGCAGACTACAGTTCTGTACGGGTCGAATTGTACCTGGTACAACTATGGAAAAATAACCAACAATTACACCTCCAATACCAATTTTGTCTTTCTTGTATCAAAATGGGTCCCACCAATGGCCGAGAGGTTCTGTCCACTCAACTGGTAGACGGCAGGTGCTGGGTTCGAACCCAATCGCGGCTGTCGGCCTAACCGTTCGGAGTTTTCGTGATTTTCTTCGAACCTTGCGTAAATACGGGTTAGGTTCCCTTAGAAAGACCCCCACGAAGGGCACTCCCCCCTGGGCCTATATCCCTAGTGTAGATAATCGGCCGACAAAAATACACCAAATCTTGTATCAAAATGAACACCTATACACTCATGATATATATGCATGCGTAAATGTATTATATATGTGTAAGATTTATATGATGAAGTTATATTATGTGTAAGATTTATATAGTATGCATATATGACATACATATGAAGTATATGTTACAGTATATGTATGGTCCATGTATACATCGCATAAATATGATGTGGATAGAAACTTTGAGACAAAGTTGGCGAATTTAAGAAAATCGTGACTCCAGCAAATGGCTTAAAATCGTAATTGTGCAGACCGATATAACAAGGAAATGCCAAATTTTGTAACATATTTTTAAAAAATCAGGAAAAAAAAAAGCTTTTGAACATAAAGGGTTATAATGGGAAGAAATTGAGAAATGCACAGTTTCCCCAAACGTTCAATTTGGTGACGCTCCCTCGGCGCATCGTTCCCTTGGGGTCAGCGAGACTGCTGAAGTAAATTGCAGAGGCAGGCGGTAAAACGCGTCCCCAAGATTGATATCTTTCTCTTGTTCGATAGCTTGGGGAAAATGCAAATGAAATGGAAAAAAGGTAAGAAACAAAACCGCACTTTTGGCACACAACAAATGATGTAACTGAAAAAAAGGAAGAACGACTGGGTGAAAGAAGTAAAATAAAAAATAAAAATAATAAAAGAAAAATGTGTAGATTTTGATATATCGGTATTAGATGAACTAGAGTTCGCGGCAGCGGAGAAAAAATGCTTTTGAAAAAAATAGTTTTCATTTTTTTTTTTTTTTTTTTTTTTTTTTTTTCATCTTAGTGTTAAATTAAAGTAAGGAATAACAGGGCATTCTAGAATGCATTTAGTTTATGTTTTGTTTTTAAATTTACTGAACATAGTGACATTTTTCTTCTATTTTATTGATTTATGTACTCTAAAATTCTATTTTTTAAGAATAATTATCATTTTTACTGTAACCCATAACTCGGAAGGTACGATCTCGAGACTATGCTGTGTTGTTTATGCTTACTGAGATTTTTAATGAATAAACATCCCTGTGTTTTATAAATGTCTTCTTCGCAAAAAATGCTTTTTTCTTCGTCTTCTGTCATAAGTTGATTATTCAAAGTGCACTTTCACAAACTGCGCAATTTCACACTAAATATTTAAATAAAGAGATTTTAGTGGATTAATATACTGTCTCTGAGACAGTACGTTCCCTTTTATGCTTTGCAGCCCATTTCCGCCATCTGTCCAATACCGAGTTTAGCACTATTTTTTTCCGTGACATTATTATTACAAAATAATATGCGATTGGTTTAATTCATCTTTATCTGTAAAACAGCTCAAAATATAAAAGTAAAACGAATTAAGACATTTAAAAAACATTGAAGAAAAATAAATTACCTATATAGATAGACAAATAGATTTTCAGTTTATTATTATTATTTATCTATTTATTTTTTCTTGGTTACGTAAATTTTTCACCCTTCAGTTGCATCAACAGTATATTGAAAATAGCCGAGTATCAACAACTTTCCCTGAAAGTTTTCTCTTTAACTAACAAATAATTTTCACTGAGCGAGCAGGCAAAATCCACTTCTATTTAAAGTTCTATAGTTTTGAAAGTTCATGCTAAAAGGTTACAAAGCTTTGGCTGTTGTGATGGGTTCAGTTTAAACTTTTGGCGTATTTATTATTCGCACATGAATGAATAACTTGGCTCGGAAAACTCAAAGATGTTTGATCAATTCTTATAACTTTTTAGATGAAACCTATTCATCTACCTGGTTGCATTAAAGCTTCCTCCAAAGTTTTTGAAAAAAAAAAAAAAAAAGTGAAAGTATTGAAAAATTTATCATTTGTTATTCTTTATAAGTTGATAATTCTAGAATCATAGTATATTTCAAGTATATATAATTTTGTTTATAATACTAAAATTTTTTCAACAGGTTGTAATTTTTAAACATAACTTTTGTGCTTAGCTTAATAAAATAATTTTAGTTAGTATGGATATACTTTAAAGTAATAGGATTGTCTTATCTTAAATAGGATTGTTTCAACAATATTTACTTTTAAAAAGTGAATACTTTGAATAACTAATTAGGAAAACTTTGTCTTTTTATTTTACAATAAGTATAGTAAATTGTCTGAAAAATATCTTATTTATTTATTATTGTGCATTAAAATTTGCCTTAAAAATACTGTGATTCATTTGATAACTTTATAAAGTGGTATTATGAAATGGCAGGTGAAATACGTAATTGTGTCGAATACCAGCAAAACTTGCATTAATGTTTTAACTATTTAGCGTTTCAGAGCTATTTTTCAACTTTATTTTTTTCAACTTTCAAATAAATTACGAAGGAATTTGAGACATAATTAAGAGAGTCATATTAATTCGATTAAAATTTCCATGTTTAATTGACACATTAAAATACCCCAAAAATTTTTATTTCTGTAAAAGTCGTTGTTATTTAAGTGTTATTTATTTGCGCCTAATATAATTTCTGGCGTGAGTTAATTCCAATATTAAGTCTTCAAATTATTCTCGCACAAACAATCGATTTATTTTAAACTGAAGTAAAGTAAACTATAGAATGCGCACAATTAAAGGACCAAGTGCCCTTAAACTGTTAGCTGTAGAGGCTTTAACATATAGAATTTCCCATGATGTATGGAACACATGCATAGAGTTAAGTCTCTTGGCGAATGCCTACACCATCTATATTCCAATGTAATCGATTACAACCGCTCGAATCTAGAAGTTTCGCATTACAACAAACCAGCTCCTGCTCGTAATCGATAAAGCGATAAAGGTATTTTCCGATGCACTGAGAATTTCACGTAAAATGCAATTTTTGTTTGGAGAAATCGTCACGAATTTTGTTATCAACAAATAGACTATTCGATTTGAAATGAAATTTATAAAACGTATAGCTATTCTTTTTAAATAAAACTTAATCAGAAGATGTAACCCAATCGCATTAAATGCCAGGGGAGGGGAGAACAAGAAAAATAGTTCTGCAAGTATGAATTCGAATATACCATTTCCGTGTTAGATAGTGCATCGAGGCGTGCATCCGTTATTTCTTCATTTTGTTCATTTCAGTTCACTTCATGATTTCAGAGATCGGAAATGGCATTCCCCCCCCCCCCCTCTCTCTCCCTTTAACTCCATTTGCATAGCCATTTTCATGTGATATTTGATGCCCTAATTTATCTGACCTTTGTTTTCATTCTTTGTTAATTTTTTCTCCAACTTCGCTTAATTTTTATGCTAATTTAAGGATCACAACAAAAGATTTCAAACAATAGAGGTAGAAATTAATTGTTTGTATCATTTTAAAAGATAACTTCAAAGAAAAGAAAAATTTCTGTGTTAGGATTCGAAAAAAAAGTTGGAAAAAAAAGTATATAGATATTTTTTTCATTTAAATTTGAAAATGTCTTATTGTTTGGTTAGCTGTATTTTGTAAAATATTTTATTTCCTTAGTATAAAAGTTCGACAACGTGTCATACTTTATGCTTATTTCAGTCATTTCTATTATTTTAAATGATTTTTTTTATTATTATTTTATTTAAATTTTTATTATTTATTTATTATTATTTTATTTAAATTAGTTTATATGCATTGCGTGTATACCCAGGAGAATTTTTTCATTTTGTAATGTAAGTCTCGTTTTTCTTACAAAATGCTGATACAGTCATTTGTAAAACTGTTGAATTCCGTGAAAACAAAATTTATATAAAATATATCTTTGAAGTCGGATTATTTTTCCTATAATAATTAATTCATAAATTAGATGCGACATTTCAAATTGATCATTAATTCAGTTAGCATTTATGCTTTCACTAACAACCAGCAAATTATCCTGCTCTAAAAAATTACTTATTTTATTTTATTCTATTTGCAGATGAACAAATGAACTCTTTGTATATTAATAGTTATTTCTATCTAACCATAAACATTTCCTTTCACCCCATGAAGATTTTTTTTTAAACTGAGAACTTATCAAAAAACAAAACAATAATAATTAATAATTAATTGAAGTCTGTAGAAAATAGATATTGGCAATATTGCATTCATCCGCAATATTTCCAATGAAATACCAATACTGGTTGAGTATAAGCTTTACAATGAAATTAATTTTCAGTGAAATGTCAATATTGATAAAATAATGGCTTTATATTGAAAGTAATGACAGTGAATGGACAAAATATTTCTTTCCAATATTATTGGAATGTTGACAAAATGTAAACGCTTCTATATTTAGGACAATATTTTATTTCAATATTGTACAAGATAATACAAACAATATCAACCCAATATTGATTTGCTACCTGGTAAAAGCATCTGATAAAAGTGAAAACTGACTAAAAATAACTGCTTCGGCAGTAGAATATTTTAAGCAATTTTATTTTACATCCGACAGTAGTGTGCAACTCAAGCGATTCCTCTCCGTTTCATATATTCGTATCTCTTATTAGATTTTCATTCGCGTACATTGTATCATCAACTTATTCAGATTAAGGTGATTAAAAAGAGCTCGTCTGAGTTCACGATGCCACCGTATGCCTCACTTTTGTAACGTTATGTTACTTATTTTATTATAGGAAATCATTTTGAGAGTGAAAAGTAATTTATATGTTAATGAGCGCGAACAAGACGACAAATAGCTACCGTTGCCATATCCCTGGAGGCTAACTTTGACAGCTCAGACGATATATATATGTATATTTTTTTCCTTCCATTCATTTTCTGAAAGTTGTTGTTTCTTACGCTATTCGGATAAATAAATATATTTATATAAAAGACTCGTCGAAGCGAAAAAATGTATTTTGAGACTATTTGCTACAAGAGAATCTTAGACAGGGAAAATATACTTTCCCGATAAATGGAACTACGATCAACCCGACGAAATTTTTTAGCTTCTTTTCAACATATTTTTTTTATATTTACTTCTTTTAGGCATAAATATTTTATTTTAACTTCTTTTTTTTTTTTTTTTTTTTTTTTTTTTAGTAAAAATTTTTCATTGTAAGTGTGTGACTACCTAATTTTTAAAAATTAAGTGCTTGATAAAGCTAAGTGGAAAAACTATATTCTAAGAAATACTTCTAAACATATTTCCACAAATAACGTAATCTATTCAATGTTTTGAAATTTTTGTAACTATATACATAAATTTTGTTTGTGAATCTATTTGCTACACAACTAAAAGAATGTTAATACACAAATATACATATGTATTTAAAGACGTAGAAGAAACTGCAACTCATCACATAAAAAATGTTTAACTCCTTTATTATTATAATATTATCGTTTTTCTTCTTTTAAATATTTTTTCATAGTTTTCTTCCTCAGGATTTTTTTTTTCTTTAGTTGTTATCCGTGAGTTTTATCTATCTATATTTTACCTTGTGTTTTAAGATATTATTATTATTATTATTCGAAATCTTTGATTTCAGTAGTTGTTTATTTTTATAAATAAGAAAATTTCTGTTATAGATAAATGTTTACTTCAAATAATAATTTGAATGAAAAGATTAGATTTACTTAATATTCTATGGTTTATTATAAATGCATAAAAAACTGTAAAGATTTGTATGTTAATTTGAGTTTATTTCCACACATATAAGGATATGCATAAACCACTGTATGGTTATCTTTAGTGCATAATTATCTGTTGAAATTTTTAAATTTATAGTTATATGTTTATTTATTATTCACTTTTTGTTTTTTAAACGAATTAGAAAAAAAAAAATGTTAATACAACAATATGTAGTAACGTAAATAAAGTTGTTTATCTTTTGTTGTCAATAATTTGGTATCCATAGATGGCAAGAGGGGAGGGGGGAATGCACCTCCAAAACATTCGAAATGATATTCATCCAAATCTCATTAAAATTGTTCTTAAAACAGGGATATGTTCTGGAGTCACGATTGCGAAATAATCGTTATCCATTCATACGTGTATCAAATCATTGGATATTCTAATTCAAGTTCTAAATGACAACGGATCGGAGTTTTTATTTATTGGGAAAAATAATATTTCTTTCGTAATAACTCATTATAAAGATATTTCATAATCTCTGTAAAAAAATCTATTTCATATGAACTATTGAAAAAAAAATGTTGTATTTATTAAATATTTTTCATGTTGTATCATAACTTATACTGTTATATGCTTTGAAAAAGAATATTTAAATGTTCAATATTTGCCTAGAAGGACTGCGTAAAGGAGCAATTAATTTGTAGTTGTATCTCAAAACAGCATGTTTTGGATTTTAAAGCAATTTCTTAAAAAAAAAAAAAAAAAAAAAAAAAAAAAAATGCTTGAATGCTATATACTGTTTTAAGGAAATGTATTTAAAAATAAACAAAATGTTATACTTATTTTTGAGTACACATTTATCAAAAGTATATGTTTCAGTCCTATTCACTCGCGAATATTTCGCCCACTAATTAAAATACCTAAAATCAATATTTCTACAGTATATTTTATCTTGAACAAGAAATTTTGTCATTCGAATATACATAAATCAAATTCATAAAACTTTACACACGAGTACAATTATTTCTTTAATTTGCTGACTACTTCGGCATTCATCCAACTTTATCTCGAAATTCAAGTATTATTAATCCCTTCGCGACGGGAGCCTTTTACGAAATTTTTAAGGTTTCGTCACCGGTTTTTAAAAACAGAAATTTGTGTCTTATTGAATCGAGAGAATGCTCCGATTAAATAAGGCAAATTTTACTATTGGGTTTAAACAAGGATTCTTAAGCCTTTTTTTGAGGCACGCATGCGTGTCGCTCGTCCCCAAGGGGTTAAAGTTAATTCTTAACACCGGAATATGTTTTAGGAGTCGTGATTGCAAAAGAATCGTTATCCATTTAATACGTGTGTGTATACACATTAGCTTTGTGAAAACGTGTGTGGTTTTATATAATTCCATGTGTAATGTGCAGTGCAGCCCACTTTTTAGACCTAATATTTTTTAAAAACGCATTCGCATTGTATACGAGCAAGTAATTTATTTTTATTTTATTTTTTAAGGAGTTTATCCCGCTAGCTTTTAGAGATGTCGACAAAATATTTTTCTGAAAATCATTCTTTCTGTGTCTTTTATATTCTAGGGGGAACAAAATAATATTTATTTCTTCTTACATTATCAGGGCTGCTTGACCTTTTATGGGGCCCCGACTTATCTTAAAGTACTGCTCTCGTCTCCGTTGGGGCGAGCTATTCTTTTTGACGTGATGTCCCTCGAATCGGATGTACCCCGTAAAGCAATGTCATCGTAAATAGTATCTCTCTGAGATGTCACTTTCTGTTAGAGACTTTATCTCATTGAAGAGACCCAGGAACTGTGTTTCCCATGATGCGCCAGTTACTCATGGAACTGGAAAAAATTTAGCCAATGAGCAAAAGACATCTGGTAAATTTTCAACATAATTTGCGATCGCTTGTTAATTGCACGCCTCGGTGATTAGATAAGATTTGAGACTTAGAAACATCTCATATTTTTTGTAGCGTCTTTTAATATTATTTTGAGGAAATATTGAATTAACTAATGTAGTGCTCGGAGCAAGATGGTGATAAGGTTACCAAGTTGCTGATTAGGTTATCACTCTTTTACTTTTCTCATGGAGAAGTCTATTTTTGTAAAAAATGATCTTTTTAATGCTTGGTTTTGTGGTATTCTTTTTTTATTAACTTATACGTTTACCTTATCGCAAGGACTTGCTTTTGACAAAATGGAACCCCCAAGCAATATGGGACCTCCAATGATTCTGAATGACTCCCCCCCCCCCCTTTAAACATGAATAACATATCCTGAAATTAGATAACCTGTATCTATTATGTAACATCTTTAATTTATTCTGAATTTAAATGAGCAAACAATACTCTTCTTCCATATCAAGTTTTATTTCTTGCCGTATTGATTTTCTACTAAAAATAAACCCCTTTATACGTTATAATTTTCGTGTTGCCATCTTATGAAATCAAAAACGTGGATACTGAATAAAAATTCGCGATTTCAAATTAAATTCAGTTTATTTAATTACAAAAATATCTGCATTAAATGAAAACCTGAATAAAAACTCATCCGAGTGTATTTCGATAAATTCCATGCTTTTATTTTTCATTTTGTTAGTGAATTTGAATAATGAAATGAAAGCAATAACTGTATTTAAAAAAAATATATACCCGTAAAATAAGAAGAGAAAAAAAGGTATCAAGATTCTTTTATTGAAATCTTCGGATGTAATCAATATAAAACTCATCTTACGAATTCTCTTGCAGTTTTTTAATGAGCACCAAAGGTATCGATAAAGTAATTAGCTTCTACATTTTTATGGAGTTTCTGATTTTCTCTATTTTGATAAAAGTTAAACAGCTCTTTTTTTTCCCCCATTCTTTCCTTGCATTGTTAGGAAGTGAAGTTTTTCTACCAGTTTATAAAGTAAATGGTCGAAAAAAAGTCGATTTTTTTCTTCCCTTTTTTATGAAAAGGGAAGAAAGAGGGTGGCGACGAAAAAGTTTTAAATGTAATTGAAGATGCAAATTCGATATACGCATTCGGCAAAATTGTGGCTAAAAAAGTCGTCTAGCTTAACTTTGGAGTAAAGAATTAGCATTTTTAACGAGTGTCTGTGTGTGTGTGCATTGTATGGAGGCGGCGCGGGAGGTAAAAGTTTCCTACTTTTTAAAATAACTGACACGAAAATTCAACTTTTTGAAATTTTAAACAAGTTTTAGAATACTGCCTGACATATGCTTATCTCAGAATAGATGTACGTATACACCGCTGCACTGAAATTCTCCGATCATGAAATCCCATGTTATCCTACGGGAAAACTTTGATGCACGATGGCTCATTACTTAATATAATTATTAAAAAATCGTTTCCACATCAGAAAGTAGACGTCAGATTCCGATGTTGTGCGTTTTTAAAAATTATCTTCATGAGTTTTAAGTACAGTCCGGCTACTCTTTTACTATTTTTTAAACTTAATTTAAGTTCGTAATCGGTTAAGATACCCATGGTTCAGATGGGTATGGGTCGTATATTTCCAAAATTTAACTTAAGTAAGACAATATAGTCATTATAAGAAGAAATAACTAATATTAAATTTAGTACTTTATTAAGATTAAGAGTGGAAATTCTTACAAGTGTCATATATTACATTAACACATAAGTTGATGGATACCTTAACAGAACATCGCAATATAAGTTTTTTGGTTTGAGGGATGTTTTACGGGACTTCACTCTTTTAAAAAGTCAGCCAAAAAATAACTCAAGTTCAGCTAAAATTCGCTCATCTCATGCTTTGAAAGGCAGCTTCTCGTAAAGAGTTGAAACAGCTCAAGCGAGTGAGTTGTTTTTAAACAATTTAAATGAAGATGAGTTATTTTAATAGGCAATCTAAATCAAGATGAGTAAAGCATTTAAAAAACAACTCATTCATGATTCAATAAATTACAACTCTTTCTTGAGAAGCCAAATCCACTCTTTCATTTTAAGAGTGCACGAATAAACTAACAATAACAAAAACAGCTCGAAATGAATCATTAAGTCCACTTACTCCATTTATGCTTAGCTGACGACATCATCTAGAAAAGTTAATAATAATAATAATAATAATAATAATAATAATAATAATAATAATAATAATAATAATAATAATAAAAACTTATATGTTTAATTTCTAGATTTTTCGGAATACTACCAGTGCATTTTCAGTTTATCCAGTTTTATAAACATTCACATAAAAGGCTCCCAATTTTAACAATCTGTGGATAAAGTCGTTTGTATTTATTACTCAAATCATCGAGAGATAAATGAAGATCATGATGTAATCGTTTTGTTAATAAACATTTTTATTCAATCTTTAAATAAAAATCTGATTTATTTAAGTGAATGTGCTTATAGTGTGCATATTAATAATTGATGATTAGCCCATGATTTACGTACTAATCGCGAGCTACATGAAAATCTGTAATTTGTCAATCATTAACAAACAATTCTGTCTGCAACTAAAATAAAATTACACTATTAATGTTTTCAACCTATCACTGTAAGTTATTTTTGCCACATTTTATGCATATAAGCATTGATATTTCACGGATAATTCTTTATTTGGGATTTCAATTATCTGCTGTGACTATTATTATATTATACCAAAACAAATAATTTAAAGAAATATACCAGTGTCATAGTAAAAGTGTGAAATAATTTTCCTTTTCATGGCTAAACAATTTGTTATGCCATAAATGTATCGTAACAGATTAACTATTAATTAATGAAACCATTAAAATATTCATAGAGTCCCTGTTTCACAGTTATGTAATAAAAAAATATGAATAAAAAATAAGCTTTGTGCTTTTACTATTATTATTATTATTATTATTTTGAGAACGTATTATAAAATGAAATTCTCGCTAGTTAGTTGACAGTTCAATCACGTTATTGTTCATTCTTTATTATTATTATTAGAGAATTGTTTATATATTTTTTTAGTACTTAAGATATTTATTTTTCTTCTATCCTGATTTGCCCAATTTTTTCTCCTTCTGGCAGAAAAACAAAGGGGGGGGGATGCGGAGGGAGAAAGAGAGAGACAGAAAAAAAAAAATCGAATTTCGAAAGTGAAAAATTCGGGAATTCGAAAATCTAGCTTAGGACGTGAAAAGAATTCGTCTCTTTGAAGATGACGATGGATACTAAAAGAAACAGAGGAGAAGAAAAAATGAAAAAGAATACAGAGAATAGGGCCTTTTTCTCGTTTTCTTTCTACCGTTTTAGATGTATAGGAAAGAAAGTCGTTTATGTTTGACGGTGAAAAGCAAAAGGAAAAAAAAAGTTAGCAAAGGGCATGAAAAAATATTTTAGTCTTTATGCAAATGGTAGTCCAAGTTTGGGTGTGCTGGCGAATACACAAGCAAGATATTCAGGGGATTTGCGGGCTTTCCCCCCCCCCCTTCTTTCGGGACGTTAGTGTTTATGTTTTATGTGTGTGTTTTGGGAGTTTTATCGCTGTAGTTGCCATTTTAAGTGTTTAGTTTCTGTAGGTTATAGGTATTTATTGGAAGAGAGTTCTATCATTTGTTTCTTATTTCTTTTTTTATATTTATTTATTTATTTTACTGCAGGGATTGGGACACTATTTCACTAGAATATAGATTAACGTTAAATTATAATCTTCTCCTTACTATGATCTTATATGTTATAAATAGTTTTAAAATGCATAATTAAATACAAATATTACCCCTCCCCCCTACATACACACACTCACACATTTTTTTTTTCTTTAATCCTTGACTCACATGGTATTTGATCTCGAAATCCTGAACATAACTCAAAAATACAGGTATCCCATCTCAATCGAAATGTAACTTATTGTTCATAACTGTAACAAAAATAATGATATTTTAAAGAAATTTTGAGCAGGTATACTTACTTTGTGTGAAATGCAGTGAGATTATGGAAAAAAGATAAAAATGTCGGAAAATAAAATTTTATATATTGTAAATTCAGGGACCTAACTAGCCGGTAAAATCAGAGGAAACTTTGTAATTTTTTTTTTTTTTTTTTTTTTTTTAACTGAAGTTAATTTACATATGATCCTCCCCCTTTTATTTTAATGATAAATAAATATAGACGACAGGTATTTATTGCGAAAGAAATGTTTACTACCAAAAATAAATAAATAAATAAATAAATAAATGTTATACAGATGATACTGTTATTTAAAAATATTCTGTATATTAGAAAGGGCTCACGGAGTTATTAGGGTAGGAAAGGAGTCGGTAGATCACTTGCCTCTGGTCACACAGCCTTGCTTTCCAGTACAAAAACTGTTTTTTGCAGTACGCTCTACCACCCTTTAAAGTTTGTAGGTGGAATTTTGAGTTACTCTATATATAACATTTTATTTTTTTGTCTTTGGTGATCTGTTATAAATATCAAACAGTTGCCAAACTCCTTTGTATCCATTCAGAAATCGCCCCAACACCCACCAGCATGGCTCCATCACCAAAAGAGGCATATTACATCGCTATAAACACAACAATATCTGTAATGCCCCGCTAAATGGAGGGGTATTTATCAACAAATTTTATCACTCGAGTCGTTTCAGAATCACTGCTTTTGAGAAATGGCTCTTGACTGCGGCCCCCTAAATACTAAAGAAGTAGGAAGTCATGTTGCTGAATCTAGCTTATCTACCCCCAGCTTTTTAAAAAGCACCAACCTCTTTTATCCGTATACAAATCATCTTCCCAACGATGAAGGTACTTCATCGCTGTAGTTTCTGTTTCCCCCTCTAGAAAAGATGAAAAATTATTTTAAAAAAAAAAGGAAAGAAAGAAAAAAGTTGATATGATGAACGGAACTTATGATGAAATAAAAATTACTTAATTCCAGACTCCCACGGGATTCTGGATCACCTGTCTGTATTGAGTTTTTAAATCTTTTATTTAGCATGCATGGTAATCCGTCGTTTTTAATTCTTAGGATTTTTTTTTTTTTAACCCGTTTTACGTTTGAAATATTGGACACATAGCTCCGGTTGTAACATTTTATTATAATTTTCTTATAAGTATTTCTGTTTTTTTTTTTTTTTTTTTTCCTCTTTTGCTGTTTAATTTATATCAAAATGCTCGGAACTAGACAAAATTTAAGTATGTTACTGAAAGAGACCTTAATATTGTTCGCTAAAAATTGTAGCAATAACCATTGTTTTAACATTTATTTTTTATAGAGTTATTAATTTTTGCATGTAACAAAATTTTATTTATCAAATGTCATGCTGACGGAATCCAAGAATCGTTGTCGAATTTAGCGAAATTTCTGAAGAGAATATTTTAAAATATTGTACAACTCTGTTGTTTATATAAATAAATATGTCTGATTTCAAATGCTAGGACTCCACCATCTTCTTTGATTGTTTAAATGGTCTTTAACTTAGGTCATAGCTTGAAAGGTATAAAAAGTTCGAGTATCTGTGTTCTGGTTCACCACAGTGAGCCAAAAATGACCATGGCGTCATTATTTCAAATCAAAATTGGTGGAGGAAATGTCTAATAAAACATATGATTAGTTAAAGATATGATGTAAATATTTTTGTATATATTACCCATCATACGTAGTAAAAGACAAGTCTTGCAATAGTTTTAAAAAGCAAATTTTTTTCTTTCTGACGGATTTACACGTTTTAGACACTGGATCATCTGGAACTATTTTTTCGGACTCTCGCATTATTCGTTCTGATAAAAGGTATATAAAATGTTTCGAATTTTTTTATTTTAAGTAGTGGGATGTCAAAGACAATAAAATAACACGAATTTTGCATAATAAACGAAGTAGATCGGATACTTAGTTGCCGAGATATTTGTAATCCTGTTTTCCACACTCTTCGATTTTTCATGACCCTGTATTTCCTTTAAATTTCAATTCTAAGATGTATTTTAATTGGATATAAGACTCTTAATCCGACACAGTAAACTGTTAGTTATTATTATTTTTGGAGTTATAAGGATGTTTCTTTTAAGCAATTCGCTACTACTTGAATTATTTGGCGTTTTATATAATTTGTCGAAATTCGTTCATCAGCTATTCATTGATAGAGCGTTACTATATGTTAAAAATATTGAAGTATGCGTTTAAATTTTATTCTGGAATTGCGATGCCTTTTATAAATAGTTTACACATGTTTTATTTTTATATTTTGCATATCCATGATGGGTAAGTATTACGGTGGCTCCCCCACGACTAGTTATATATATATATATATATATATATATATATTAGGTCTGAATTACATAAATTATTTAACCGGGCTGTATGGAAACTCTACATAACTGTTTAAAAAGTTAGTTAAGTTGTATGTATTTATGTATGGTTTAACATAGGATTTTCTTGAGTAATGGAATTTTCTATTCATTATAACTTCTTGGAAATCGAGTAATGAAATATTCTTAAATAAAAGCACTTCAAATGCTTTTTCATTTCTCGTACACAATGCTCTTTTTTTACTTCAATAGATACGAAACGCTAGGTTGCAAACATAACTGCAGATAGAATCCGTTGCACTACAAAACATTTAAAGAAACTGACCTTTCAAAAGAATGCAAGGAGTAATATACTTTTATCATCCTCTGACCCGTTGGCAACTGAAGCCATATACTTCAGTTGCCTCTCCTTCCATTGTTGCCAGATCCTTTTTTGTAGCGAAATATCGTTTGTCTGCTGTGTCATTACGTGCTGTTAAAAGAAGAAATAGATTAAAAATAAATAAATAAATAAATACTTGAATATAGAAGAGCGTTAAGATAAAAAGACTTGCCTTCCGGGTTTTATAACCTGACAAATGACGACGTTCTTGGACATAGCACCTTTGCTTACTGTTGGCGAAAATTAGTCAGAAAATACATCTCTAAGGTGGATACTTCATAACAAAATCGTGACTTCCTCCTTTAAGCATGAATATCTAGTAATTTTCGAAAAGTGTGAGTGCATGTGTGTGTGTGTGTTGGGGTGGGGGGGGGGAGGGAAGGTGCGATAAAGTCCAAACAAATTATATGTATATGTGTGCATGGAAAAGAATAGAATAGAAAAAAAAAATGATGTTTCTGTTAGAGAGTCGAGAAAACGCGAGGGGGGGGGGGGATCATTAAAATGTAACAAAACACTGAGCCAAAAAAAAAAAAAAAAAAGTCTAAATATCTTTTAAAGAATTTTCTCATAATGAGAACAATTTCTTTCTGTTGCATAGTTTTAGAACCCAGCTTATTTAAGGTATTACAAGCCTACGTTAACTCCACTACCGTTACATTCTTTATCTGTATAATAAAGGACAAGCATGTGCATGCGTAACACTGACGTCGTTTTAAAGGTGGTAACATCAGACGATTAAATTTAATTCTACTGCAATTTTCTTATAAACTTCTAAGCATCGTACATTTTAAATTTTTACATAATCAAAATTGGGGGGAAAAAAAATTGAAATAAAATTTTTTTGAAAACTGTGTCGCAAATTTCTTTGAAAAATATTTCGCCATGTACTCAATTGTTATTGTTTTTAAAATAATTTTCAAGTAAAAATCCATTTTTTTAAAACCTATTTCTATAGCGTGCAGACAGACAAATTAAAAATTGTTTATTGGTAGCTCAGAATTTGTTTCCAACTTATGTTCCAAAACGAAATTAAAACATTCACTAATCACTCAATAAATAAATATGTTATACGTAAAGCACAAATTTAAGACATGTAGTTAAATTATGCACTAAAAACCGCTAAAATGATCAGAATCAAGAAGGCTGATTGTAAATAGCGGTGTTTGGTGAATTTTTCGGTTAACTCTTATTCACACGAATCCAATAATGCGAAAGTATGATTTTTAATAAATTTCAAAATTTTATTTGAAATGATAATTGCTAGTTTTCAAATAAATGTGATTTTAGATATTACTCATTCCAATAATATATATATATAGATAGATATATATATATAATAACAAATGAAACAGAAACTGTAATTAAAATATGTGCTATGACAATGAATATTGACCGCTGTAAAAATATATTTAAAGAATATTTGTGTGACTTATTTTCTCTGCATTTACTTAATTCCTATTAAAAAAAAAAAAAAAAAAAAAAAAAAAAAAAAAAAAAAAAGAAAAAGAAAAAGAAAAAAAAACTGGAAGAATGCAATTTTATTAATTCATGTGTTAGAAAAATTTCCAAATTAAAATATATATATATATATATATATAAATGAAGACGACAACACCGCTTTTTGCTCAGTTTATACACTATTCCGAAATATTGACACCCTTGCATATTTTTCGACAGATGTTGTTTAAGACTGAATCGTAAATGTGGAAATCTTCATTTTATACGAAAAGAAAACGTCTATTTTAAGTCTTAAAACTGAAGTATGCTTTGTATTATATATGTATTTATACTTTTTTTTCCCTCAAAAAGATGCTAAATTCTGAAAAAGAAAAAAAAAAAAAAAAAAAAAATTGTTATTTTTATTTTATTTTATTTACTATATTTTTTAAAACTAGTTTAAACTACCAGACTACTATTTGGGCAATTATATTTATCAGCTTAGTAAAGTAAATCTTTTGCTTTATTTTTCCCGTGACAACCTTGCCATTATAATTAGATAAGTAGTAAGGGGAGTATAATAGTAAGAGGATTATTATAAATAAAACAATATTCATTGTACAAAAAATACTAGTAACTCCGATCCACTTACGACCGGCCCATCGGGGACACCAGATGTAGATTTTTTTTTTTTTTTTCTAATATTTTAATTTGTCCTTTTCCCCGTTACATATGTTCAATGATTATTACAACAAGCACAGTATCTTCCTTACATAAAGTTGAAACAGTATAGTCTTTTCATGTAAATCCAACCCACGATTAAAAGAATCGGATCCCGCTTGAGGTCAGCATTTCCCTGAATCATTAATCATTCCTTGCGTATGTCCATATTAAACCGTTACTATTATTCTGCCTGAATAATGAGAACCTGAGCGATATCCACCAGGTATAAATTCCTCTGAAATCGTGATAAGGTGCCGGTGGGGTTGTTTAAAATCTATCAATACGAATAAAAGCCTGACTCTTCTGATTTTCGGAGCGAATTGGAACTGAGAACATAATCAGCCTAAAAGCCTGATGCACCTTGCATATCTTATGACATGCTTTTAAAATGCTGTTCATTTCTCTTATACACTGTAAAACATTTGTGGAAACGTTACTCCATACAATGGTGGCAAATGCTGCTTTCAATTTCATGGAGTAATTGTTTTCATATATGCAATGGTGTAATTTAAACATATATTACTGGTGTAACATGACAATATTACACCGCTTTAAAATACTCCATAAAACTGGAGGCAGCAATGCTGCCACCAATTTTACGGAGTAACGTTTCCACAAATGTTTCTTAGTGTAAGTATTAATGAAACGAATGTTAGTACCTTTTACTAAAATAATGCCTATATGTAAAATGGTGCCTCTGATATATTGTTACAACCAGTATCGGCCACTGTGTAATATATTCATCTATATAGCTCTAAATGTATGACAACAACTCATTAGTAGTAATTTCAGATTTATAATTTACATTATAGATATAGATTTTTTTTTTCTGTCGTTTTTATAAGTTAAATTTTTGAGAATCGGGATTTCATTTCGTTTCTGTTAAAATTAGTTGCTTTATTGACGAATTATGCAGCACAAATTTGATTCAATTAAATGATGGTTATCCTATTTTTGCTCGATTTAAATGCTTCTAGATAGTCTGTGAAGTTTTTATATGAAAAATAATAGTTTTATTTATTATTCATGATAATTTATTTATTTTTATTTTTTGCAAGGTTTTGCATACATATTAAAAAACGAATTTTTTTTGTATTATATAGTCCGCTTCCGTATAACTTATTATTAGAAAAATGTCGCCCAACATCAAAAACAAAATTATTATAGAAACAATAATAATAATATGATCCCATTCTTGCTCATCGAACCTTCACGGAATTACAGTCTTAGAATTCTATGAATTCACAGTGCTTACTAGCACTGAAAACGAAATTCTCTCCGGACGTGTTTACACACAATTACACTAGTGTTTCTTCTGTTCATCAACATCCTCTGTTCTTTTATGCATTCCTTGTTTAGTGTCCAAAGACGTCAAAATCTATTGCATCTGGAATACGCTTAACTTCGGGTCATTCCTCTCTTTCTTAACTGAGAAAGTAAAAAGGTTCCCCGCTAAAATAAAAAGACGTATCATGAAAATGATCTTCTGGAATAAAATAATTAAAATGATAGCAAAAAAAAAAAAAAAAAGACACCCAAGATAGGCTATTAGCGCCCGTAAAACGCCTTTTGTCCGGTCTTTTAAAGAGGATCCACCCTAAAAAAAAATGGGGAGGCGGTCAATGGAAAGGAGATAAGAAAAGCACAACGTTTTGGATTTGGATTCTAGGGAACATTTTATTTATTTATTAGTCATAAAAGACTAACGAAGCGTTTGCGTAAAAATTAATTTATTTTTCACGAAATTGCAAAACTTCTGTCTTTTGAATTTTCTGCTGAGTTATAGTTAAACGGTTATTTGTGTGCCCCATGTATTTTAAAAGTACAGTAAAATTCAGTTATCGGAACTCTAATTATCCGGATTTTCTAATATCCAGATCGATGTCATAAAAATAAAGAAAATATATTTAGACGAAAAAAAAAAATAAGCTAATTTATGTATTATTTCTTAATATACATTTACAGACACATATATATTCGTTTAAACCGCTGTTTAAACAACATTAACATTTACATTTAATTGGAATTTCCGAAGTTTATATTTGGATAATCAAGTCAGTGTTTACGGTGCATGGCAAAAACCATTAACTTTGTTAGACATGTTAAACTAGCACATTTAAACACATGTATTAAATTTAAACTTTTTTTTTTTTTTTTTTTTTTTTTTACTTTTTTTAAAATAATCGATGGTCTGGACAGTTGTTGTGTAAAACTATTAAGTAGCAAAAACATTTTTAAAATTTTAATTCGAAGCTCTTATTATTGTTTTTTTTTTTTTTTTTTTTTTTTTTTTTTAAATAGTAAATGGTTTTATATAATTTTCATGAATGTGATATTAGCTCAATGTCTCGATGCATACTGCTACGTATACTGCTACCGATACAAACTTATATTCATATTCACATCAATAAAATATTATTTTTATTCCTTCATTATTATTTATTTCGATATTTAAATTAATCATGTCGAATCGGTATGCTATTTTATTTTATTTTTGTTGAGATTGCTCAAAAATATTTACCGTCAACATGATTAGATGAATTTTTAAACATCTAGCGATTTTTTTTCCTGTTATTATTATTATTATTATTTAATAATTTGATTAAATTTTGAATGCTCGATGGTGTCTTTTTTTCTTTCTTTCTTTTGCGAGTAAAACAGTAATTACACAAATTACAGAAACATACTGGGCTCAGCTTGGCTTGAAGAGTTTTAATTTCTTTAAAAAATAAGATGTGGATATTAATTAAGTTTAAGGTAATTAATTAATTAATACTTATTGAATGGGTAAAATTATATATTAACAGAGTTAAGCATAAATAAAAGAAGATAAAGCTCTAACTAAATAACAAATATTTAAAAAAAATAGAATTAGATTTCCATATTTAAAATGTACATGAGAATAATTAACAAAATCTCAACAGGAATTATAGAAAGATCAATTTTATTTTTTGAGACGTTTCAATTTTAGACGTTCGTATGAACTGACTTTACAAAAATAAATATTTGACGTTTGTAAAATATATGCATCATCATTTTAAATCTGTTTTTGTATTTACGAAAAGAATGCGTTATTGTTGAAATTATGCTCTGTAAAGACGACTAAATAAGATTTAAATAATAATAATAATAGTGATATAAATAAACTAGCTTCCAGCCTATTTTAAAGTAACCCATTAAGAAATGCTTGTCTTAAGTTTAAAAAAAGGGCAGTCATC